>OY744543.1:36086053-36163553 GCA_963556195.1 Sepiola atlantica
CCTATTCTTTGAGGAGGTCGCGTAGTCGATGTAAGCCAAACCCCCTTATATCTAAACCAGCTCTACTAATAACTACTTTAGTATAGAGCACTATTGGAACGGATATGACCGACTTACTGCCTAGTAATACGCCTAAACTCATCTGCATATATGTTTAGTCTGTTGCCTTCGTTCAAATTTTATTGGCGCTTCTAGTTTGAATCATATTCAACTGTTATTGACAATATCGTCCTCATGTGCAGTCTGGTAGCACTACCAAAGCTGACCAAGCCGTCACCCCTCTTCCTTCTTTCCTTACCTAATTACCATCCGTTCTTGCTTGTTTGTGTGGTGTAATACTCTGCATGCGAATGTTCCGTGCCCCTGGTCATTTCGAAAGAGAGTGAGAGGGGGGGGTAGAAAGAGAGAGATCGAGAGATCCAGGGTTTTACGGACCCCCTGTTATGAACGAGGATATTCCAGCTTCTTCCTGTTATTGCTTTTTATTCTTCCTTCCTATCCCACCCTACATTTTTAGCTCATTCCGATTCTAGTCGATTCCTGGTCAGAACCCCCCTCCCCTTTTCCTTTATATAATCATATTCGCCTGTCATAAAATTGGTCTTGGTTATTTAAACATAAACATCGTCTGCAGACGTGTGGGTGTTGTCTTGCCATTACTTTATCTGAAAACTGTTATGTATAAAAAAAAGCTTTTTTTTTAATTAATCAAAATTTATTTTCTTTCAAATAAAAAATATTGTTTCAAAAAAAAAAAAAGGATGGAGACATCGGAATTAAAATAATAAATACAGACAAACAAACCAAAAAAAATTGCCAACTAAATGTCGATATTAAAATATCCGTTCTTTTATTCAACGAAGACTTGTTGATCTCTCTACTCTTCGTTCTATCAACGACTTGCAACCTCCGTCACATCTCTCTCTCTTTTTATTCACTTCATCTTTATAAACAAACAAAAAATCGAAGCACGTTTCAAGACATGATTCCATTTCACCGTTATATACAACGATTATATAACATTCTAATAAGATATCAAAATCTTAACATATTTACGTACTTACATATGTATGTATTTATCTATTTCCGAAACAAATTAGAATTTCTATCCAGTACTAAGTCCACATTCGATGGTCTATGATCAGAATGAAAAACGGAACGGAAAAAAAAGTCAATCTAATTCAACCATCATGCTTATAGATTTTTTTATTTATTGAAAACTGCTGTTTTTCGGTAGAGTGGCAATGCAGGCTTGTTCTCTTCAGTCAAAGAGTTTTGGTAAATTCCTGATATGTCTATTTAAGGAATAAGATCTTGGAATAATTGGTACATGGTAACCAAGCAAAGCTATACCGGCTTTTTATTCGTTATAAATATTTTCACACAAAAGCACATAAATGCAAATATACCAAGTTACTCAAATTGATATATATATATATATATATATATATATATATATATATATATATATATATATATATATATATATTGAATTATTTGAACGCGATTTCAGCATGTAATTGTGATTACAAGGATCTATGTTATATATATATATATATATATATATATATATATATATATATATATATATATATATATAAATATATATATATATATATCCACCCACGTGCATGCTTGTCCTGTTAATTCTAGCCCCTATAATTATACAAATGCAAATATACTAAATTGCACAAATTTAAGTATATATATATATATATATATATATATATATATATATATATATATATATATATATATATATATACTAAGAGAGAGAGAAAAAAGAAAGAGAGAGGGGAGAAAGAGATAGATGGTTATATATAGAGATACATGTTTGCATGTGTATAGATACATGTATTTGTGTATATATATGTATATATACATATATATATATATATATATATATATATATATATATATATATATATATATATATATAGAGAGAGAGAGAGAGAGAGAGAGAGAGAGAGAAAGAAATGAATGAATGAATAGATGTATATGTATATATATCTATGTTTGTAAATATAGAGAAACATTTGCATTTTGCACACACGCATATATATATATATATATATATATATATATATATATATATATATATATATATATATATATAAATATATGGAGTTACTTGCAGGTATACTTAGAGTTTCCCAAGTCTGAATAAGGAACCGTATGTCTTCCTGCTACTAACCAATAACACCATATTACCTTATTTATTTTACATTTTATAACATTCAGTTTTTGGTGTACGGCTAAATGATATACTCAGCACTGCTTGCGTGGGAGGGGGGGGGGTAATTCTTGGCCTTTTGGCCAAGATCAAAGTGTAGTATTTGTTCCGATGGATACTGCACCCCATACTGGTATTGTCTTGGCCTTCGGGGCTTGATTTACGCCGGTCAATGGGTCTGTCCTGTGCAGTTCTAGGAGGTCCACCCACCCAGGCTTTGCCTCCCCCCTTTGGGGAGGAGTAAGTTTATTGCTTACTGTCTGGGGCGCCCCTACCGGGGAATGCCGACGGGACTGCCCAGGCAATTTTTAATGGCCAGAGTGCTCACTTTCTCGGGCGCTGGTTTTTCAAACCCCACTTTCCCGACCCGATCTTTGGTCACATCTTACTTTTGGGAGTAAGATAAAACTGGCTTTGTGCCTAACTCCTGGGGAGAAGTAAATAAAAAACTACAATGATATGTATTTAAATTATTATCTGTAAGTTTATGGTCTTTAATAGAATATACACACACAGCTCTTAATCACTACATAATCATAAATACATGCATATATATGTGTTTCTGTTCAAATATATATACTTTTAATAGATATTTGTGTATGTATATATAGATGTATGTAAATATATATATATATATATATATATATATATATATATATATATATATAGAGAGAGAGAGAGAGAGAGAGAGAGAGATAGAAAGAGAGATATACATGTATATAGATACATGTATATATATATATATATATATAGAGAGAGAGAGAGAGAGAGATAGATAGATAGATAGATAGATAGATAGATAGATAGATAGATAGATAGATAGATAGATAGATAGATAGATAGATAGATATGAGAATAAATTACGCGAAATACTCTCAAATGAAATGTGGAGACAGGATATATTAAAAAGACAAAAAGAAAAACAATTAAACACAGGAAAAATTGATAAAAACTAGAGATTTACAGGTTTCATTTGGATCTTAAAACGTTCGTTGATCCGAATGAAACCGGTAAATCTTTTCTTTTGATAATTTCTCTCTGTGTTTAATTTCGTCTTTTTCGTATCTATCTATCTATCTAAACCGGTAAATCTTTTCTTTTGATAATTTCTCTCTGTGTTTAATTTCGTCTTTTTCGTATCTATCTATCTATCTATCTATCTATCTATCTATCTATCTATCTATCTCTCTCTCTCTCTCTCTCTCTCTATATATATATATATATATATATATATATATATATATATATAGTGGTAATATGATTTTATTTGAAAAATGCATATTAATAGACACTAAATATCTGTCCATATATGCATGCAAACAAAAAATAGATAATAAAACAGAACACACATAAATCAGATATGAACTCCGATTTAGATATTTTAACACATTTTATTAACAATTTTTTTTTTACTGTGAACAAATATCTTACATTAAGCGGGCATAACGAAAGTGAGAGACGCAGATAAAAGAAACTGTTACAATCTACGTTGAAGACTCGATCTAAACAAGGATATTTCTTTTTGCATTTCAATCATCTGTTGGTTGTAGGAAAGAGGAATGAAACAAAAAAGGAAAAGCCCAATGAAAAACGACCGTCAAAATATCTCATGGGCAATGATGCAATATAGTAAACAACAACAAAAATGTGTGAAACAACGAATTTACAACAAATAACTGTTACCAAACGCACGAAAATTTAATCCTCTATCGACGTGCATCGCCTTTCAGTTTTGACACTTTTTTGTAAGTGTTTGGGTTTTTTTTTCACATTTTGTATCGTTTTCTAGAAGGCTTGTGAAAAAGGATTCAATATGGTGTGATCGCGTGAGGTCGAAATCTTCGGTATAGTGCAAAGTATTTTTTAAATAAAGAAGAACTTAAAAACAGTTTCAGTAATTTAAAACTATACAGATCGGTAGACATTAAATTTTCGACAGATTGGTGACAGTTGTTAGTTGTATTTTTGTTTAATTTTAGATTTTTCTGTTGTTAAACATACGGCATCAAACCTTCACATTAAGTAAAATAAAGTTCTATCTTGAATCCCTATGTTTACAAGCCTACTAGGTAATGATACAAAATCTGAAAACAAAACAAACACTTAAAAAGTGTAAAAACTGAAAAGCTATGCAAGTCGATAGAAGATTAAGTTTTCTTGCGTTTGGTAGAAGTTATTTGTTGTAAATTCGTTTTCATTCACCCCTTTTCGTTTTTTATTATAATGCGCCTTTGCCATCTAATATGCATTTGTTGAGGTCTGTCTGAAATATGAAACATGCTTTATATTTTCCATAAGGCTATATTTTTCAAACGTTGTGAAAGAATTCATCATTTTTAGCCGGGAAATACATTGTATATAGATATATACGTAGATCATACCCCCTATCAAGTCTCGAGTCTTAAGGATGCCTGCACAAGGAGTTTATAGTGAAACAATGGTTGCATAATTAACTACCGCACATCTCCTGAACCGGGAATTGTTTGAATCCAGTGGCAAAGAAAGTTCAGGGCGTATACATAAACAACCGAGAATAAAAAATGTAACTTCCAGGATCTTTTATATATGCAGCTCATCAGAAGACCAAGGATCGCTTCCAGAAAAAAAAACCTCGAGCAAAAATACACAAAAAAACATTAGAAATGCATCTTACATAGAATCCTGTTCCTTTAAAGAAACAAGGATGTTTTTCCATTGTCAGTATGGCCGACTGACTACAGCAAAAATCCTTGCTTACTTAAAAGAACAAGGTTCGATGTAAGATGCATGGCAACAGTTTTTTGTGTGTTTTTGCGCAATGGTTTTCTTCTGGAAGCGATCTTTGGTCTTCTGGTTGGCTGCATGGGTGAAAGATCCTGAAAATTACATATTGATTCCCGATTGTTTATGTATGCGTGAAACAATCGTCAAGTTGCACTAATTTTTGAATTTCGGTGAGAAAAAATGAATAACGGTTACTAGAATTTAGAATACTATTATTTACTTAGTCACACACACACACACACACACACATATATATATATATATATTAGTACTTCATGTATCCACATAAAATATTATAAGGAGATATAATTTTTTATGTATCAGTTTTCAGTATTTACTTCAACAGTGCTCGATACGTAAGTAGAGCTAGGTAGTAAGCAATGAAAATATATATGGCAGCTTGATTGCCATATATATTTTCATTGCTTACTATATATATATATATATATATATATATATATATATATATATATATATATATATATATATATATGTGTGTGTGTGTGTGTGTGTGTGTGTGTGTGTGTGTGTTGGTGTCACAATATTTATGGGACGATCTTGTGGGAAACTGGATCCAAAGTGTAACACGCGGTTATCGCCCGTGGGCAATCACGTTTGGACGATAGTGACGGTCGGGGAGTGTGACTTAGTGTGTCCGATGCTTGGAGACTTTTTCGGAAGGGATCTTTCGTCCTGGAAACGGAACACATCAGCTCCCCGGGGTCCTAACGACTAGACGACATTCCTTGAATGAAGGGGGTCAATCATACCGGGCTAGGTATTTCATTGGCTGTGCTGCAATAGAGGGTCTTCTGTAATACTGGAACAAACCATTTTACTTTCTATATAACAATATACTTTATTATATTTCGAAAAACAAATATAATTAAACTCGAAGATTCGACTGAGTTCGGCCAGCGTGACAAAGCACGCATCTTCCCCGGTCAAGTTTGAAAAGTCGACTGTGTTATTTCGTTCTAGACTGGGCGAGAGAAAAAAGGGAGAGGGAGTGAGAAGAAGGGGGGAAGAAAGGGAAGAAGAGAAGGCACAATATACAACACATTTTTCGTAGTTTCGATAAATGTTTTGTTATAATTTAAGAACCCGTTCTGGCTTCCCAACACAGCTCGAATGACAGATGAGCTGATCTCTTAAACTCATCACCTGCATCTGTCATTGAATTGATTTGACACCGACTTTCAGTCCTCCAAAACACGACCGAGGCACAGGCTCACCCACACGCCCGAAGCGCAGAGAATTACTGTACCCGTCTCAAAGTTTGGTACAATGATTACGAAATGCAACGGGGAGTGCAAGCTCCCCAAAAAGGTTTCACGCACAAACACACACACACACATATATATATATATATATATATATATATATATATATATATATATATATATATATATATATCATAGAATTTAGTATATACGGACTACTATTCTCATCTTGGGTGTTTTTATCACAACGTTTCGGCCGATGTAACCTCCTTCAGGTGTACTTTGTCGAACTCGGGAATCTTTCTGGCGTGGCGCAGTGGATATAGTACGAAGTATAATTCAGTTCTAAGTGAGAGTCATCTGAAGGTTGAAAGTTCAATCCTCAGTGCGGGCGATACGAAGAATTGCGAATTACTGAAGACTTCTTCCCAGCCATGGAGATGGAACGAGAACATGCTACCCTCGTGGATTTAATCCTTTTCATCATTGGGGCAGCCAGTATTCTACACTGACAACTCCTGTGATAGTACCGGAACTCTGTTCATCAGTGCTTGCTTATTTCAGTGACATGGCAAGGGAAACTTTCTGCGCGGATAACAACCCCATCGCCTTCTCCATATCTACTTACATAGGCTTCAAGACAATGGATGGTGAATCAGTATTCAAGCACAAAATCCACGTCCTCCTGAGACTGCCGCATGCCTATATATAAATGCATATTTTTATATTCAAGATACATATTATTTGCACTTTTATCCTACATCACTTTTACATGTTTGCTTATATCTTATAATCTCTCTTGCTCGATTTATCGACTCTATCTTAATGTTTATTGATGTCTACATAAATATGAGTTGATCATCCTATAAGTTTATCTGCTAATTCTCAGGTGCATTTATCTACTGATGTATGCATATACACCAAACGCAGCATATGTGGCTGATACAATTTATATACCGATAGCAGATAGACATATCCCTAGTAAGAACACACATTTCTTTTCCAGTAAGCCGATATTCACACACACACACACACACACACACACACACACACACACACACACATACATACATATATATATATATATATATATATATATATATATATATATATATATATATATATATATATATATATATATATTTTTCAGAGGAAACATTTTTTTTTAATTAATGAAACGGGCGGGTGGGAAAAGAAGAAAATTGCTCAAATTTTCCTTAAGGCCTTATCGTCTCACCCTCTAAGAGGAAACGTCAGAATGATAAATTAAAAACTAAGAAAATCGAATGAGATATGAGGGGAGAAATTGTTTAAGTTGGAAAAAAAAACGATTGATAGAGGGGGAAAAAAAGTAACTCTCTTTTTTTCTCTTAGAGGGTCGGACGATAAGGCCTTAAGGAAAATTTTAGCAATTTTCTTTTTTCTCCACCCGCCCGTTTCATTGATTAAAAAAAAATGTTTCCTCTGAAATTTATCCTACGATTTTGTTGTACGCGAAATTTACTTATATATATATATATATATATATATATATATATATATATATATATATATATGTAGGCAGCATCTTCTCTTGCAGGCAAGTATTGTTGAATATAAGAGACAACTCATGTCTAGATATCCTTTGGTAGATCCTTTCAACCAAGCAAAAACAGATACATAGGTTTGACTACCACGACTTTGTCGAGAAGATTGACGATGCATTTAACTAACGACCACTCCTGCTCCCGATCGGAATTCAGAAAACTCTTAGTAGAAAATACCAAAATCTTAGAATTCAGTACTAACAAACAAAAACTCCATATATTAGAAGCCCTGTATATATAAAAACAAAAAAAAAACTTAATTAATAGAATTAACTTTAATATCAGTAATAATATTCTAAAATGTTTATAGCTCCAAATATAGTTTCGTACTTAGTACATAATTCCCGCCAAAAACCTCCTATAAATACTAACACATGGTCTATACCCGATTAACCTCATTCCCCCGAAGATTGACCCAGATTATGGCAAATTCATCAGCCAATTCCCCTCCGAAACTAAGATCCTAATTCGGACTATTGAAAGGATATACCAAAGGATATCTAGACATGTGTTCTCTCTTATATTCAACAATATATATATATATATATATATATATATATATATATATATATATATATATATATATATAATATTTATAAATAAATATTAAATTATTTATACCTACAGACGCTAGCGTTTCAAGCTTATTGCTCTCATCAGTGCAGGGAAGTAACAATTTCAGACGGTCGGGAGGCGTGAACCCGGTACACAGAGTCAGCCATATCCACTCGGCCCACGGAAACTGTCACGTAATATAGGGAAATTAAGATCTATATGTACCTAGAAGCGGGCACAGATAGAAGACTAGTCGAGAGTGTTCGACGAACGTATTCGGAACTTTGCATTAGAGCTTTTTGACAGTCTATTTTTAACTTCCCCGAGAGTGCTCAACTTTAATTTCTTAAAGGGGCTTAGTATAATATTTATAAATAAATATTAAATTATGCAAAAACATGCTCCCTTAGGTCGCATTTTTCTTTTGGCTATGATATATAGTGAACGAACATATAATACACTGACCCCAAAGGAGGAGGTAATGACTGAGAGGATGATATCATGACGAATGACCTTCCCTCCCCCCAAGAAAAAGGAGGAGCTAATGCATGGGAGGATGATGTTATGACAAAAATAGATAGTACACTACTCCACTACCCCCCCCCAAAGTGGAGGTAATTCCGAGTCCATTCTCTCGTTGCTCAGTATAATTCAGGGGAGATAACTTGGATATGGCCCAAGGGTGATAATTCTGTATAATTCTGAGTCCACAGGATCTTTTTTTTGATAAATGCTACACAGATCTTACTCTTTACATTTGACCAGAGTTTTTCAATCGGGTTTAAAATCTCCGGATTAAATATATAAATAAGAACCAAATTATGAGGTTTTTCTTTTCAAACCCAGTGTCCCCAAGTATGGAATGTTTATTTACCTCCTCTTCAGGAGGTTAGGCACAAGGCCAGTTTTATCTTACTCCCACAAGGTAAGATGTGACCCAAGGTCGGGTCGGGAAAGTGGGGCTTGAAAAGCCAGCGCCCGAGAAGGTGAGCACTCTGGCCATTAAAAATTGCCTGGGGAGCCCTGTCGACATTCCCCGGTAGGGGCGCCTCAGGCAGTAAGCAATAAACTTACTCCTCCTCAAAGAGGGGAGGCAAAGCCTGGGAGGGTGAACCCCCTAGAACTGCACAGGAAAAACCCACAGACCGGTGGAATCAAGCCCCGAAGGACAAGACGACACCGGTCTATAGGGTTCAGTATCCATCGGCACAGATACTACACTTTCGTCCCCAAGTATGGAATGGTTTGATTGAATGCGGCAGAACATTATCTTGCATAGTAGTGAGTTAACGTCTGTTGGGGATGGACAGATCATCAAGCCAAGTAAAATAACGTGATCCTCTAGGAACTGGATATAGCACTAACTAGCGAGCTTAACAACGTCAGGCACTTTTTTTTGAAGTCCAATAAATTCATCATCAGTAATATCAGCTCTGAACATTCCTAGAATCTCAGTTAATGAGGAGTATTGATTTACTCCTCTCCAGGAGTTAGGCACAAGGCCAGTTTTTATCTTACTCCCACAAGTAAGATGTGACCCACGGTCGGGTCGGGAAAGTGGGGTTTAAAAATTGCCTGGGCAGCCCCATCAGCATTCCCCGGTAGGGGCGCCTCAGGCAGTAAGCAATAAACTTACTCCTCCCCAAAGAGGGGAGGCAAAGCCTGGGAGGATGGACCTCCTAGAACTGCACAGGACAGACCCATAGACCGGCATAAATCAAGCCCCGAAGGCCAAGACAATACCAGTCTATGGGGTGCAGTATCCATCGGAACAGATACTACACTTTGATCTTAGCCAAAAGGCCAGGAACCCCAATGAATACTCAAACTTTGCTCCATCCAGAATTCTTTAGTATTTTTCGGTGAAGCACATAGTGCTGAAGTATTTATTTACCTCTACTCCAGGAGGTTAGACACAAGGTCAGTTGTTGTTTTGAAAAGCCAGCACACTGGCATTAGCGCGCTCAGGCCTACAAAATGCCTGAGCAGCCCCGTCGACATTCCTTGGTAAGGGCGCCTCAGGCGATTAGCAATAAACTAACCCCTTCTCAAAGAGAAGATAAAGCCTAGGAGAGTGGACCTACTTAGACTGAACAGCACCATACCTCAGCCCGACAGCAACAACGTCACTGTCGGACTGATTGTCGAGAACGTATCCTTGATACACGGTTGAAGTATGTCTTCGTGTAATTCTTAATAATGTTTCTCGTTGCAAAATGTGGCCAATCCGTTTTGCTTTCCTTGCAACCTCGTTAAGAATCGGACACCTGTTATTTCAGGAATGGAATCTGACTCCAGGCGTCTAAAAGATTGCATCACTGGTTGCCCCGAGAAACGGTTAAACCAGCCTCATTAACGTTCTCCTGTATCTCTCACAGACTTCTACTCGATCCTTTATCTCCGTGGGTGATGAGGTCCTTCAAGTATGATTTCGAAACCATTATACCTCTGCCAAGTTCTTTTGATAATACAGTAAAAGACGACCCATCTGCGACTATCGGAGTGATTGGCAACTTCTCTGAAGCTGCTAGGTGTCTGTTTCTCGACATTTTCGGTATCTGCAACAAAGGATGGCACATTACAATGTACCAAGAATCCTACCTCTGACTATTTGTAACATTAGTAGATACGTAGGGTATCTTTTACAATAATCCGCAGAGTGTAAACGCTATAAAAACAAATATACAACAAATAAAAGTAACTGTAGCCGATAAAAGTTATTTTCCAACTTATCTGTGACATTTATTTGTATTTTTAAGCCGTTTCAACTGCTATTTTAGAAATCAATATTTTTGTCACACGAATATTAGACAAGCGATGGGGGGTCGTAACGAGGTAAGGCCATTGTTTTTTAGTAAAAATACGTGCCAAAAAAAACAAGAAATTTTTTTTTACATCTAATAAAAACCCATTTATAGTACGTAAAAATACAAACAAATTTCATAGGTAAGTAGGAAAATATCTATTCTCGACGTAGGTCACCGTCATTTTTTGCATATTTTTTTTTACCCCGTTCTCGTTCGTTTTTTGGATCCCGTTGGCGACTCTGCGGATTATTGTAAAAGATACCCGATACCGATATAAATATATAAATTATTTGTAATTCCGAAAATTCCAAACTGTCAAAATCTGAATTTTACAGTTGAATAAAATTCGTCAGAGATTTAAACAATACATTTAGACAGTCAATATGGACACAACAATACAAAACAGGGTTCGCACGTTGTTGTTGTTTTTTTCGGCAAACCGTTCGCTATCTTTGTATATAAATGTATATATATCTTGGCATAGGCCTGCTTTCTAGTTAATTTCACTTCAAATTTTCGTCTAATATGTTACAGGGAGAGATTGAAAAAATTAGGATCAACTACTTTATTAGAGAACAGAATAGGTGATTTAATTGAAACGATCAAAATAGTTAATGGAATTTAATTGAAACGATCAAATTAGTTAATGAAATTTAATTGAAACTATCAAAATAAGTTATGGAATTTAATTAAAACCATACCATTATTTTATTTTATTAAATTAAACTATCAAAATAATTAATGGAATTTCATTAATACCATCAAATTAATTAATGGAATTTAAATGAAACCATCAAAAATAATTAATGAAATGGAATTGAAATTATCAAAATATTTCATGGAATTTAATTTAAACCATCAAAATAATGAATCGAATCTAATTTAAACTATCAAAATAATTAATTATATTTAATTGAAATAATCAAAACAATTAATGAAATTGAATTGAAATTATCAAAATATTTAGTGAAATTTAATTGAAATCATCAAAATAATGAATGGAATTTTATTGAAACAATCAAAATATTTAATGAAATTTAATTGAAATCATCAAAATAATGAATGGAATTTTATTGAAACAATCAAAATATTTAATGAAATTTAATTGAAATCATCAAAATGATTAATGGAATTTAAATTAAACCATCAAAATAATTAATGGAATTTAATTGAAACTATCAAAATAATTAATGGGATTTAAATGAAACCATCAAAATAATTAATGGAATTTAAATGAAACCATAAAAATAATTAATGGAATTTAATTGAAACTATCAAAATAATTAATGGACTGTCTATAGTATGCGTTTTCTTGATATCTAAAGAATACCCGTCCTTGTTAAACGTAACACACGTCGATTTTCTTTTAAATATTTATTAACTTATTTTTAATGATATCTCAAAACCAATTAAATAAAACGAAATGACCAATATAAATCTTTTACGTCAACACAATATTTACTTACAAACCTAACCACCTGCTTCACAACAGACTTACTTGATATAAACTATTTACGCAATATGTTAGCATTTTTAGTCGATATTCTATAAATAACGCCCACCAATAGAGTGGTAATCTGCATGCTGTAATAATAAAATGTTCGTTTGTGATGCCCCCTCACTTTGCTTAAGATGGATTTGCATTTTATTATGTACCGTTAGGTTATTGATTAGGAATATACGTGCCTTTAACTTATATCGAGGCTGGTATGAAACTTTGGAGAATTGACAGTTTTACTTCTATATTAATACAATTATTAGACAACTTTACGTGTGTGTGCTTTTGTCTCAATGCAGGGCTACCCGGCCTTGCTTGGAGCCATAAAAAATAGAAGCTACATAGTGCGTGTAACATCTTTATATTAAAGCTTCTATACCTCTCCCTCTTTCTTTAGCCGTCTCTTTATCTTTCTCTCTTTCCCTCTCTACCATATTTCCGTTCCTCTCCATAATTCTATCTTTCTCCTCTGCCCAGCCCATTCCTCTCACCTGGTTTAATGTGTTGAAAAAAATAATAATAATGTAATTCATTTACCGGAGCTATCCGTTTTAAATGTAATACTGTAATCTTACATTTATTGCTTCTGGACAACGCTGAGTAAAACAAAAGTTTCTGTTTTTGATAATTAACATTGAATTATTAGGGGTTTTTTTTTTTACTATTAATCAAATATTTATTAAAATCAAACATGCAATAGCGTTCGTTTTACGATAGAAAAATATAACGTACTCATTTCCTTCGATACTAACCCATTATTTTCAATACATTATAAAATACTCTTTTGTTTTTGCATCTTGTATTAAGGATTTCTTCTTTTTATTCTCTTTTCCTTTTTCTTTTTCTCGGCTTCTATTTTGATCCTTTTTCTTCTCATTGTTCTCTTTTTTTCTCTTCTTCTTTTTCTTTTTCTTTTTCTCAGCTTCCATTCTTTTTCTATTTCTTTTTCTTTTCTTCTTTTTCTTCTTTTCGGTTTCTATTTTTTTCTTCTTCTTTTTTCTTTTTTTCTTCTTCTCAGCTTCGATTCTTTCTTTTTTTTCTTCTTTTTCTTCTTCTCGGTTTCTATTTTTTCTTTTTCTTCTTTTTTCTTTTTCTTCTTCCTAGCTTCTATCGTTCTCCTTATTATTCTTATTCTTTTCTTCACCTTCTATTCTTCTTTTTTATCTTCTTCTAGCTTCCTTCTCCTTCCTCTTCTCCTTCTCCTTCCTCTTCTCCTTCTCCTTCCTCTTCTCCTTCTCCTTCCTCTTCTCATTCTCCCTCTTCGTTCTGTTGGAAATGTATTAAAAGACTGGCTGGAATTCAACTGTACCGTAAAAGGCGAACACAAGACAAAGATTAATGATACATATTAACATTTATTAATGTCTTGCAACGAAAAGTGTGTCTGCAAGTTAACAAATGTAAAGTCCACTTCATCAGAGCTGTTAATCTATTTACGTTACTACGACTTGTCATACATCGTCCTCATAAGTAATCAAATTTTGTTTATTCCATTCATTATTTTCTCATTCTCTCAACTGGCAATCCATCCATCTCATTAACCCTTATCCTTGAGTGGCTTTAAGCCTTGATCAGTGATGACTCATTAATAGATGAAAAAGAAAAAAAAGGACGGCTCTCCACGTCTGTCAAGCAAGATTTATTCTTGTAAAGAGAGCGAAATGGGACTTTTGACTTTTCCTGCCAATTTGAGTTCCAAGTGATTAGTCAATATGAGAAATGTCAGGGGGGGGAGCACTAAATGAGTCTATTTAGAAGACAAGGGAGCTCATCTATTTACATAATATACTTTTTTATATGATTCTTCTTATTATTATTATTTCTCCTGTTTTTATTTTTATTTCTATTCATCTTTGAATCTTTCTTTAACTCTTCCTTGCTTCTTTCTCAACAGTAAGAGAAAAGAATGTTAAATAGATTCAGTTTATTCATTTTCATTGAAATTATCACACACTCAGAAAATATGGTATAAACACCATCATGTTTATGACGCAAAATCAGTTGTAATTTTTGGTAGGGTCAAAAAGACTTTCGTACAGACTTCTATACTATTTGAATAAATGAATCTTAGAATAAATAGAAAAACGGATGCTTACATTTCATAAGAAGACTTACGGATAGACTTGTATACTATTTGAATAAATTAATCTCGAATAAATAGACAAACGCATGCTTACATTTTATATAAAGACTTTCGGACAGACTTGTATACTATTTGAATCAATGAATCTCGAATAAATAGACAAACGCATGCTTACATTTTATATAAAGACTTTCGGACAGACGTGTATACTATTTGAATAAATGAATCTTGGCATAAATAGACAAACGGATCCTTACATTTCATAAGAAGACTTTCGGACAGACTTGTATATACGATTTTAATAAATTAATCTCAAATAAATAGACACACGCATGCTTACATTTCATAAGAAGACTTTCGGACGGACGTGTACACTATTTGAATAAACTAATCTCGAATAAATAGACAAACGCATGCTTACATTTCATGAGAAGACTTTCGGACAAACTTGTATACTATTTGAATAAATTAATCTCGAATAAATAGACAAACACATGCTTACATTTCATGAGAAGACTTTCGGACAGACTTGTATACTGTTTGAATAAATTAATCTCGAATAAATAGACAAACGCATGCTTACATTTCATAAGAAGACTTTCGGACAGACTTGTATACTATTTGAATAAATTAATCTCGAATAAATAGACAAACGCATGCTTACATTTCATAAGAAGACTTTCGGACAGACGTGTACACTATTTGAATAAATGTATCTTCGAATAAATAGACAAACGGATGCTTACGTTTCATAAGAAGACTTTCGGACAGACTTGTATACAATTTGAATCAATGAATCTTCGAATAAATAGACAAACACATGCTTACATTTCATAAGAAAACATTTGGAGCAGACTTGTATACTATTTAAATCAATGAATCTTAGAATAAATAGACAAACGCATGCTTACATTTCATAAGACGACTTTCGGACAGACTTGTATACTATTTGAATAAATTAGTCTTAGAATAAATAGACAAACGCATGCTTACATTTCATAAGAAGACTTTCGGGCAGACTTGTATACTATTTGAATCAATGAATCTTAGAATAAATAGACAAACGCATGCTTACATTTCATAAGAAGACTTCCGGACAGACTTGAATACTATTTGAATAAATTAATCTTAGAATAAATAGAAAAACGCACGCTTACATTTCATAAGAAGACTTACGGACAGACTTGTATACTATTTGAATAAATTAATCTCGAATAAATAGACAAACGCATGCTTACATTTCATAAGAAGACTTTCGGACAGACGTGTACACTATTTGAATAAATGAATCTTAGAATAAATAGACAAACGGATGCTTACATTTCATAACAAGACTTTCGGACAGACTTGTATACTATTTGTATGAATTAATCTCGAATAAATAGACAAACGCGTCCTTACATTTCATAAGAAGACTTTCGGACAAACTTGTATACTATTTTAATGAATTAATCTCGAATAAATAGATAAACGCACGCTTACATTTCATAAGAAGACTTACGGACAAACTTGTATACGATTTTAATAAATTAATCTCGAATAAATAGCCAAACGGATGCTTACATTTCATAAGAAGACTTACAGACAGACTTGTATACTATTTGAATAAATGAATCTTCGAATAAATAGACAAACGGATCCTTACATTTCATAAGAAGACTTTCGGACAGACTTGTATACTATTTGAATAAATGAATCTTCGAATAAATAGACAAACGGATCCTTACATTTCATAAGAAGACTTACAGACAGACTTGTATACTATTTGAATAAATGAATCTTCGAATAAATAGACAAACGCATCCTTACATTTAATAAGAAGACTTTCGGACAGACTTGTATACTATTTAAATAAATGAATATGCGAATAAATAGACAAACGCGTCCTTACATTTCATAAGAAGACTTTCGGACAGACTTGTATACTATTTGAATGATTGAATCTTAGAATAAATAGACAAACGCATGCTTACATTTCATAAGAAGACTTTCGGACAGACTTGTATACTATTTGAATCAATGAATTTTAGAATAAATAGACAAACGCATGCTTACATTTCATAAGAAGACTTCCGGACAGACTTGTATACTATTTGAATAAATTAATCTCGAATAAATAGACAAACGCGTCCTTACATTTCATAAGAAGACTTTCGGACAGACTTGTATACTATTTGAATCAATGAATCTTAGAATAAATAGACAAACGCATGCTTACATTTCATAAGAAGACTTCCGGACAGATTTGAATACTATTTTAATAAATGAATCTTAGAATAAATAGACAAACGCATGCTTACATTTCATAATCTGCCTTCTTTTGATCTGAAGAGGTTGCCTCTCTGTGAAGAGTACAACCGAAACATGTATGCACATATTTAACCAATAATGTTTGTATGAATAAAAATGTATACTTAAGAACAGCTTTACTTGTTATTGAGCACTTTTCATAAACACTTGAGTTTTTAACGGGTTTACATCTACAGAAACTAATACAATACATGTACATATATATATATATATATATATATATATATATATATATATATATATATATATATATATATATATAGGATAATATATTTAACACAATATAATTCCAGCTGTACTTGGACATTATCAGCAAGATAGCACTTTCCAGAAAATGTTTGACTCATTGTTGTCCGAAAGACCTAATAACAATAAAAGTAATCAACTTGTGCCTCAATGGGAAGCCATGTTGTTTTCCCTGGATGAATTTTTCTGGGTTCTTTCCACTCTTATAATTACTTTCACTCACAGACATGTTTCCTTTCAGACATTTTTATTTATTTACCGGTCTAACCATAACTAGGTATGGGCAAAACGAATGGCCGATCGGAGCACAAATTTAAAAAAATTGACTCCGCCCTTCATTTAAGAATTCACAGAAAAAAAACAAAATAATAATAAAAATACATTTTCTTTAAGATTAACTTTAGGCTATCATCTTTCAAACGCAAACAAATTTTATCTGAAACGAATAATCAAATATTATGATACATCCGTTAAATATATATAGTCCATATAAACCACACCCACTTTTGTACATTGCTACCCATGACATATCGTGTTTGCCGTCATTATTTTTATAGGCCAACAAATACAGTTACAACTCAGGTAATTTACTGGTTTAAAGAAAATCAATTAAATGTGTTTTGGTATAAATAGCAATCAATTTATTTTTAATAAGAATTATTTTTTTTTAATTTATTTTTTATTTTTAACATAGTTTACTCCAAACAAGACCGCCACTGTAAACGTAAGGGGCTACTGAGAAAAAGAATGAGAGTTTTTTTGTTTTTTTTCGGGGGGGGGGGGTTCAACCTAAATTGGGAGCTGTGCAGGAAGATGTCTGTTTACATTAGTTTTAAATTTCTGCATGTCAGTACCGTCAAAAAAACAGGGAGCAGGAGAGGGAGTTCCAGAGTCCAGCAGCATTAGGAAAGAAGCTTTTGGAGTAGAAAGCTATTCGGCATCTGGGGACCTCTACAGTGAACGGATGGGATTTGGCAGATTGTCGGGTTGGTCTGGTGAATTTGCGTTGTGGGGGCACCAGAGCAGCAAGTTCATCAGAGCACAGTCCATTGAAGTACGTGTAAAACAGGCACAAGGAAGCAACATTGTGGCGGTAGGATAGGGGCTGGAGCTTGGTGGATAGTGAGGGACCTATTAAGTTGGCGACTTTTTTTGGGACCTTTTTATGTAAAAAAGATAAATCTGCTGTATTTGTATCGGTATTTCCAGCAGAGGGGCAGACTTCTCGCTCCACAGGACAAACACAATCTTGTAGAGGTTGGGGTGAGAAGCTTGTCGCATCGCCATAATATAGTAGAGTCGCTGCGTCTACAGCCATCCTACTGGCCTTGCTTGATAAGAAAAAAAGGGTCACCAGGTTTCAATTAAAAGGACAAACTTCTTCTCTTCACTCCATTAATTACTCTATATCAATTTTATCCAACAATTTCATGAACAGAAGACATTGTCTGGAAAGAGATAGAAACACAAGAATATAAGACAGGTTGGTTCGGTCGACATGTATGGAATTGCGTCCCTGAGTTCCATCTTATCCCACAACGAAACATCACGTCTGATCGTGGTGGTTCGCTAAAGAAACTGTTCAGAAATGGTGCAGTGCAAAACAGGCCTAGGCAGAAATGGAAAAAGGCACGTATGCACAAAGTGTTCTATTCGGCTGATGTATCACTGCACGAGTCTGAGCATGCCTGTATTATCTCACCAAATCATGTACTAATCACTACGCGAGTGATTACATGCAAGTGTAAAAGAAAATCGCTCTGATGGAACACTCTAACTCTAAGACTTGTTGAAGATCACAATATCGCTCCTTTTATTGAGCTTTTTAGACAGTCAAAGACAATAACTAGTTTGCCTAGTAACGCGTTTTCGACCATCGCCTTTGAAGTTATTTATCCACCTCCAACAGCGGTAAGATGTGACACAAGGTCGGAAAGTGGGATTTGAAAAACCAGCGCCCGAGAAGTTGAGCACTCTGGCCATTAAAAATTGCCTGAGCAGCCCCGTCGGCATTCTCCGGTAGGGGCGCCTCAGGACGTAAGCAATAAACTTACTCCTCCCCAAAGAGAGGAAGCAAAGCTGTAGAGGGTGGACCTCCTAGAACTGCACAGGACAAATCCATAGACCGGCGTAAATGAAACCCCAAAGGCCAAGACAATACCAGTATACGGGGTGCAGCACCCATCGGAAACGATACTACACTTGGATCCTGGCCAAAAGGCCCGTCGCTTCTGTCTCTTCGCAGTAGACACATGTCAGCCATGGCCGCTAATCTCGTTGTTTCTCCACACTGTCACCACAAAAACACATTAAATAAATTAGTTATAGCAAGTTGACTGATACATGGGAATAAAAACTTGCCATGTTGGAAAAATACAGTATGGCTTCCAAGAATATTCATCAAGGCAGCAATGTTGATGTCTAAATTCATAATATGTAACAAAGGGAGATAATCACCTCCCTATTTGTTAATTTTAATTAAATAAAGACGGTTATCTCCCTTGATTGCCTATTATGAATTTAGACTTATTTCCTGTCGATATTGTAAAATATTATTTTACAGCCTTATGCCAACAGCTAATTTACATAGTTACACGTTTTTGACCATCGCCTTTGAAGTCAGACAGCCCCTGGTTCGCTTCTGCGTGCAGCCATTGTCTCTTTGCAGACATGGCCTCTTATCACGTGGTCTCTCTGCGCCATCACCGCGAAAACAAAAGAAAACATAGAATAACTTATAGCAAGCTGACTAGTAAATGCGAACTAGTGAATTAAAACTCCTCATGTTGGAAAAATACAGTATGGCTTCCGAGAATATTCATCAAGACAGCAATGTTCATATCTAAATTTATAATATGTAACATACATTGTAACATACATTGTAACATTAAATAATATGTAACATACATTATAACAAACCGATTTCTTTTTTAATTAAATAAAGGGAGTTATCTCCCTTAATTGCCAATTATAAATTTAGACTCATCTCCCTTGGTGTCTTGTCAAATATTCTTCTATGGCCTTAGCCAGGATGATAACTGGTAATCTTGTCCTTTGCACAAATGCACATCATATACATGAGTCAGGGTGAAACAATCAGGAAAAAGCAACCAGCAGACGTACCTGTTCGTTCCTGCAAATTCTTAGTCAATTCTAGTCTTATTTTCAGCTTTTGTTTGTCTAAAGTAGATTTTTTTCCACACTCAGGTCAGCGAATAACTCAAAAACAGTTGGAATTAGTGTATTATAGAATATTTTACAGTAAAAATAGTACCACATTGTCTAAATATATATGGAAACAATTAAATGATCGGGGTTTATCTCCCTTGATTGCCTATTATGAATTTTGACTTATCTCCTGTTAATATATCAAATATTTTTTTGTAGCCTGATCGCACCATTTTTGTTAGAAGTAACTCTATCTGGCAATCCCCATACAAATGCACATGATGTACAGGATGTAGATGTAATTATAGTTTTAAAATAATTTGGTTCAACCGAGGTAGACTGTTTGCATTCGATCATGGACACGTTGTACAATGGATAAAAGCGTTAGTTAACAAACAGTTCTAAGCAGAAATATTTTGAAATCTGAAGGTTCAATCCTCACTATACACAATAATTAAGAATAACTTAATCTATATATTAATACGCTAAGGTGTACGTACGTGTGTCACGCTCCTACAGAAATTCAATAAATAAACTACAAATAAATGGGCCGGTTTCAGGCTTACGAGATTTATTTATTTATTTTTTTTTTTAATATTTAAAATTTCTTCTTCTTCTTCTTCTTCTTCTTCTTCTTATTATTATTATTATTATTATTATTATTATTATTTATATATTAATACGATAGTGTATGTGTTATTTATTTTGTGTGTCACGATCTGACACTCCTATTTAAG
The DNA here is from genome assembly GCA_963556195.1 of Sepiola atlantica. Classification (NCBI taxonomy): domain Eukaryota; kingdom Metazoa; phylum Mollusca; class Cephalopoda; order Sepiida; family Sepiolidae; genus Sepiola; species Sepiola atlantica. The sequence goes on from OY744543.1 coordinate 36,107,263, forward strand.
AAGATTTAGTATTTACTTTTGCCCCCTGACAACGGGGGTGGGAGTGGAGAGGGGAGGGAGAGGCGAGTTAGAGGGGAGTCGCGACCGATGGTGACTGCTGAAGAGACAGCTTTTGCCCCGGCAACCGAGTAATATAAATAAATATATATACTTCCATCTCGTAATTAATTAACACTTCTATCCGTTAATGGTTGATGGAACGAGAACAATCTACCCCTAAGGACTAAATAAAGGATTCAGTTCAAAATTCCGTATAGGTTTCTGAGTTCAACATACAGATTCACAAGTTCAAAAAGATACACCTGAAAAGATCGGAGGTTACATCAGCCGAAACGTTGTGAAAATAACAACCAAGATAAGAATAGTCGCCCAGACAAATAAATCAAAGAATACAGAATGGAAATTATCGTGAAAAATAATCCAACATTTTTCTCGTGGGTGAAGCACAAGTCATTCTATTTCAAAATCACCTTACTTATTAGATGACTTTTGTATATATGTTTGGCAAATATCCAATACACACCAACATCTTATTGCGCCTCAAAAAAGCACAAATTAGTAGAATTAATTTTTTTATTTTTTCTCACTGCACAAAATCCTAGTCTGTGGTGAGAGAGAGTGAAATCCACGAAGACCCCAAGTAGCATCAGCCTCATTCTCGGATTATTTAATGGTGTTGATATTACACCTAGATTAAACACGGATGTCCGGAATTAGTTTTGTCCACGGAAAAGCCAGGACGATGACACATTGGGGAAAAATAGCAGGTTGTATATTCTGTTTGATTTACTCTTTTTCTTTGTTCCGATATCGGCTAATTTCCCTTATGTTTATTGGTTGTGGTGGTGGAGCCATTTATTGGTCTCCTGGGTGGGACTCTGGATTTGCACTCGATATGAAATGCAGGCATTGGGAAACATTATACAGAAGAACAGGACTTGCCCAAGTAGCAATTTCCTACAATTACAATGCATATATATATATATATATATATATATATATATATATATATATATATATATATATATATATATATATATATGCATTGTAATTGTAGGAATTCAGCAACCAGTTGAATCAAAAAAACAATTTTCTGCCTGATGAGACCTCAGCTCTTGAGAGCTGTAGATCGATAACATCGACATGCCAGTGTAGCAGACCTTGTACATGTTTGAATAAAAGCATTCACTATATATATATATATATATATATATATATATATATATATATATATATATATATCTATATATATATATAATTAGGTAGAGCAAATTGTTTCTCGAATAGTTATCATTAATAGTTTTGTTTCATACAAAATCAAGGTTTAATTTTGGTGAGTCACTTTCTTTTGTGAAACTTTTTAAAATGTGTTTAACAACAAATAATGTATTTCGCTTCCATTTCTTTCATATAATATTTCATCCGTCTAGGAAAAAATCTTAACTAGATGCACATACACACACACACACACACACACACACACACACATATATTAAAATTATCATAACTCCTATAATTTCAAATGCTTTTATGTCTTCCATAAAGCTATTTTTATTTGTCAAATGTGAAAGAAATTACTTATTTTCAGCTAAGATATATATATATATATATATATATATATATATATATATATATATATATATATATATATGTAGATAGATAGATAGATAGATAGATAGATAGATATGGTATGATTCAACTTGCATTCAAATGTATACAGACGTGTAAGTAAGAAATGCCCTTCTGACAATCGGATTTACGTAAAGTATCATCTCTCTCTCTCTCTATATATATATATATATATATATATATATATATATATATATATATATATATATATATATACATATAATTAGGTAGAGCAAATTGTTTCTCGAATAGTTATCGAATAGTTATCATTAATAGCTTTGTTCCTACAAAATCAAGGTTTAATTCTGGTGAGTCACTTTCTTTTGTGAAACTTTTTAAAATGGTTTTAACAACAAATAATGTATTTCGCTTCCATTTCTTTCATATAATATTTCATCCGTCTAGGAAAAAATCTTAACTAGATTGCAGCAGCAGCAGGAGGAGAGAGCTTAGAATAAGATATATGGCAATACTGAACAGATCAGTTGTTAGTGCATCAGACAAAAGGTCTCAGTTTCGATCTCACATCTCGGTATATACATGTTTTTAAGTAGCTTTAAAAATAGCAGATCCTCATGTAATTATTTATTTATTTTTATCTTTAACATAGTTCACCCCAAACAAGGCAGGCCGCCACTATAGACGTAAGGGGCTACTGAGAAAAAAGGGAGAAGGTTAGGGGTCGGGGGGTTCAACCTAAATTGAGAGCTGCGCAGCAAGATGTCTGTTTACATTAGTTTTAAATTTCTGCATGTCGGTACCGTCGGGGAAACAGGGGCAGGGAGGGAATTCCAGGGGCCAGCAGCATGAGGAAAGAAGCTATTGGAGTAGAAAGCTCTCCGGCATTCTGGGGACCTCCACAGTGAATGGATGGGATTTAGCTAATTGTCGCGTTGGTCTAGTGAATTTACGTTGAGAGGGCACCAGAGTAGCCAGTTCATCGGAGCATAATCCATTGAAGTATTTGTAAAACAAACATAAGGATGCTACATTGCGGCGATGGAACAGGGACTGGAGCTTGGTTGACAGTGAGGGACCTATTAGGTTGGCGACTCTTTTTTAGACCTTGTCAAGGAGGGAGAGACTAGTAGACGATGCACCAACCCAGATGTTGCAACAATACTCCATGCATGGGCAGATGGTGGCTTTGTAGAGATACAGGATAATGTCAGGTGTGAGGAGTTTACTAACACGGTAGAGGGAGCCAACCTTCTTTGCTGCAGCCTTGGCAATGTCTTCAATGTATTTGTTCCAATTCATGTTACCTGTGAAGGTTAGGCCGAGGAGTTTGAATGTTGAACTCTCAGGTAGGGTGTTATTCGCCATAACAATCGGTGGTTGGAGAGGTTTCTTGTAGTTATTGAAGGAAAGGAGCTTTGTCTTTACGGCATTAAAAGTTATCAACCATTTGTGACCCCAATCTACTACAGCCTGGAGGTCATTTTCTAAGGATTCAGCCATTGCCTCGGATATGATCGCGTCTGTTTTGCCCACATGACAGGAGTAAAGCATGGTGTTTTCAGCAAATAAACCAATCTCAGACTCTATGTCATCAGGGAGAGCGTTTATGAAGATCAGGAACAATAAAAGTTCAAGGATAGATCCCTGGGGTACATCAGCATTTATGTCATGTAGCTTAGATGAACGGTCATCGAGAACAACCTGGATCTTTCTTTTGGTTAGGAAGGATCTAATTATATTAAGTAATTGCCCAGTCCAGTAATACCATATGAGCGTATTTTCAGGAGAAGCCCTTAATGCCATACCTTGTCAAAGATATATCAAGCACTAGTTTTAAACCATTTAGTTCAATTAATAATTGAATAACGAAACAAATTACATTTTAAAACATAAAAATAATATTTTGGAAAATTAATAATTTTACTTTAAATAAAAAAAAGAAAGCAAAAGGAAAATAAAAACACTAGCATAGCAAGGTTGGTTAGGTAGAGAGAGAGAGAGAGAGAGAGAGAGAGAGAGAGAGAGAGAGAGAGAGAGAGAAAAGGAGGGAGAAAAGATAATGACTTTTAATATATTTTGAATTATTTTATTTAGCCTCACCAACCAGCACGATATCCTCACTCGGGCAATGCCGGGTTGCGACAACTAGTTCTATATATTAATACGCATTTACCTTTATTATAAGGAGATATGATATATTATGTACAGATTTTCAGTATTTACTTCAACAGTGCCCAATACATGAGTAGAGCTAGGTAGTAAGGTATGCAAATATATGTATGGCAATTAAGCTACACAGAGGCGTCAGGCTTATTTACAGTTGTTGTAGCTAGACGAGTTCTTGTTGTAAATGCTTTACAGGGGGGGGGGAGAACAATAGATTGAAGCTCAGTCGAATACCCACTATGTAAATAACGATAGAATAGAGAAAGACTAGTAACGTCTCTTCTGTGAGAAACAGGCTGTAAGGAGGCGAAGAGGACATTCCCCACTAGATTTCGAAGTCGGTTTTGTGCTCTGTCAAAACCAGAATTTGATTATTTAAGAGGACATCTCAACAAGAATTTGTTTACATTGGACTTAAAAATGACTATGTTGTAGTCAGTTGGGAAGCAGCCCTGCAGTATTGTGTTCAACAGGCAGGCAGTTCTAGAGAAGAAACTTTGCTAATGGAAGTTATGTTTAGTTTTAGGTACATGAAGAAAGGAAAATTATTTACAGTGGTTGTAGCTAGACGAGTTATTGTTGTGAATGTTTGACAGACGGGAAGCATAGATTGGAGCTCAGTCGAGCACCTACCATGTAAATAACTATAGAGCAAAGAAAGACTTGCACCATCTCTTTTGTGAGAAAGAGGCTGTAGGGAAGAGAAGAGATCATCCCCCACTAGATTTGTACTCTGTCAAAGCAGGAAAGAGTGCTCTGACCGGCACCTCCCCAGATGTGGCAACAGTACTCCATCTTAGGACGTATTTGACTCTTATACAGGTTGAGGATTGCGTCAGGAGTGAGATATTTTCTGGAGTGGTAGAAAGATCCAACCATTTTTTCCAGCGATCTTAGCAACAGGTTTGATGTTTGGGAGATGAGTAATATTGTTCTAATGTCATTGTAATTTTGGAACCAACTGTTTTCCAAACTGCACATCTGTACCCTTGAACAACGTTACAGTAACATAGTGAAATAATGCAGCTGAAATAGTCCCTATTGGTCGAATAATATCAGAATACTTTTTCTTTACTTAACAATATATACTAGGAACAAAGTGTAGTATCTGTTCTGAATCTAAACTTAGTCTATTCTGTCCTCGGTCAATGAAGGAGAAATCTTTCTAGCTTGAGGCAATTTTTATTTTTTGTTCCAATTCAGAGTGCCCCTTTTTTGGGAACTGCATTTTCCACAAATTAAAAAGACCTTGTGTCTAATTTTGCCCTCTTGAGGAGGCAAGTAAATAGGAACAATATATACAGAATACATAACATATTTAAGAAGAGATTTATACATACATAAAAATGACTGAGAAACACAATTAATTTGATTTAGTTATCGCCACCATTTCTTTTGGAATTCCTTACCGATCTCTCATTCCTTGGTGCTGTCAAATCTTTGTAGATGAAAGAAAAGGAGAATGTAATCCCTAGGAGGACGGTATCTTGACTACAGAACATATACTACACTATCCGCTGTATATATGTTGGATAATGGCCCTATGGGGATGAACATATCTGTTGGAAATCGGGTTTGACATGCGCAAATTAACGCGGGTGCAGTCGAGTGCAGATTGGGACTTGTTCTCACAGTCAGAGCTAACAGACGTGACAAGGTTACCATGTGACGAGACCCCAGATCAGGGCTCAGTCTGCACCTGCGAGAGGCTCTCTGACTTCGCAGGCCTTGCGTGGAAAACAAAGGGATCTGTGACGTCACTCGTTCTCGTGAGAAACGAGTTTTTGGCAGTCTGATTCGGAGGGCGAACCAAGCAGGACGTGTAAAACTAAAGGAAATATTTCCCTTAAGGGAAGACAAGAGCGCAAGAATCCTCCCCCCCTCTCTGAATGGTTAAGAAACATTGTTAACTAACTACGATAAAGTAGGATTTGCTCGCTCCCTCTCTCTCGGCGTAGTGAATGACTCCCAGTTGAAATAACAACTCTTGTAATAAAATGAATTAAATCTAAAAAAAGAGTTTGTTTTCGGAGGCGTCATGGCTTTTGTTGCAGACAACGGATGGCGTGGTTCACGGAAGAAAGAATTCATCGACTAGATGACACGACCAGCCCTCTACAAAAACTAAGGTATGCAACAACCACTTTTTTAGGACCGTAAGCAGTTGTTCAAGTGGTTTAAGAGAACTGCCGCAGTCCAGGAAGGAGTATTGATTTACTCCTTTCCAGGAGTTAGGCACAAGGCCAGTTTTTATCTTACTCCCACAAGTAAGATGTGACCCAAGGTCGGGTCGGAAAAGTGGGGTTTAAAAATTGCCTGGGCAGCCCCGTCGGCATTCCCTGGTAGGGGCGCCTCAGGCAGTAAGCAATAAACTTACTCCTCCCCAAAGAGGGGAGGTGAAGCCTGGGAGGGTGGACCTCCTAGAACTGCACAGGACAGACCCATAGACCGGCGTAAATCAAGCCCCGAAAGTCAAGACAATACCAGTCTATGGGGTGCAGTATCCATCGGAACAGATACTACACTTTGATCTTAGCCAAAAGGCGTTATTTAACCCCTACCCACAATAGGAATATGTGACACAAGGTCGGAAAGTGGGATTTGAAAAGCCAGTGCTCGAGAAGGTGAGCACTCTGGCCATTAAAAATTGCCTGGGCAGCCCCGTCGGCATTCCCCGGTAGGGGCGCCTCAGACAGTAAGCAATTAACTTACTCCTCCCCAAAGAGGGGAGGTAAAGCCTGGGAGGGTGGACCTCCTAGAACTGCACAGGACAGATCAGACCCATAGACCGGCGGAAATCAAGCCCCGAAGGCCAAGACAATACCGATCTATGAAGTGCAGCATCCATCGGAACAGATACTACACTTTGATCTTAGCCAAAAGGCCAAGGAAGGAGTAGCTATGTAACATATATAGTAAAGTAAATTCGTGTGAATCAGCATGGTATAACTTATTTGATCGGCTTGATGCTGTTGTTGGCATTGGTTTCCTGGATTCTTCCTAGGATCAAGTACTTTGGCGGGGGGGACCACGTGAAGGCTGTCACATTGAATAAGTTAAAATAGTGTTATGCAACCGACTGGATTTGAACTTAGTTCACCTAGGTCGTCAGTTTGCATGCTTATCCACTTCACCATCGCCAACTCCGATATGCACTACTGATTATACAGACTTGTACGTGTATGTGTACACTTATCTTTTTTGTTTCATTTTACTTCAGTCGAAGTTCTCCGAAATCAAGGGGCCCTATCCTGGGACTAACACTTGATCTCTATATGAGATACATAGATATTCGAATATTCCATTAAAGTTCTATTTACATGTCAAACGTTGGGTTAGTAAAGAGATTAAGAACATTAATTTTCTTCTCCCCAATTGACCAGTTAACTATGTTATAGTATATCTTTCTCGTGGTCTCTTGGTATTAACGGATTCCATGATAAGAATTCATCTAGTCTGGTGGAGTATACAACTATCTGCTGTTACTTGAAGTAACAGGACTTGGAGAAGGTGCCCTATTCCTCATATGAGCCAGTGTATAGCTGTATCGAGGGGATCTTATTTGGGCTTCGATCACTAGTAGTAGTAGTAGTAGTAGTAGTAGTAGTAGTATAAGGAGAAGCGTATGTATGTGTATGTGTATTTTCTTCGGGGAGGGTAGATTCTTGGATCTTATCAGCTAGAATCTCATTGGATGTTTTGCTCCACTTTTCAAACTTTGAGTAGTGGTAGCAAAACAATAGCACCTTCTTTTGTGCAACAGTCCATAGTTGGGCTTTTAAGCCTCTTATGTTTCTTTTTTGCTGTTGCTGCATTTGATGGAGATAGGCGGCCAGGACCTTTTTGTCTCAAGGCCTGATGTGTATGTGTATGTGTATGTGTATGTGTGTGTGCTCTTTAAAATCTATGGATGCACCAAATTATTTACCTGACAAAAATGCTGCGTAAAATTACGCATGTCTGTTGTGTGCCCTGAATGAATACGTCTTTACGCAAAGAAGCATTTACGCATTTCTTCTCCTCCATTTTTTTTTTTTTTTTTTTGTCGATTTGCCTGCCTATTCCTCACGATTTCTTTTGTAATTCTGTACCGATCTCTCATTCATTGGTGCCGTCAACTCTTTGTAGACGAAAGAAAAGGTAAACTGGGAAGAAAAAAGAAAAGGTAGCTTCTACTACTACTACTACTACTACTACTACCTCATTAAAAAACAAACAAATGCATAGACACACTTCTGAGAATGGTTCTATTTATAGATAGCTAAAAAACAAACAGTCGTTTGAATGCAGGACAGATGGAAAAGCATGTACTAGATTGATCCTCCCCAAAAAGAAATGCATCGCACTGTTTCACTGTGACGTGATGCATTTTTTAACCTGTTTTTTTTTTTTTGTTGTTTCTTTCTTTTTATATTTATCTATTTGTCTTCAGTTCTTTGACGAAATCAAACAAGTGAAGAATTCTTATTCAAATAAAAAAATCGATAGATAAAGAGGTGAATTAAAAGAATTCTATTTAAATAAAAAAAAGAACATTGCCCTTAATTTCTTTTAATGAAACATTAATCTAGGGCTAATCCCCACCCCTATGAAACGGGGGTAGGGTGGTTAGTAAACTATTATTTGTAATATAACCAACGAATCAGTTTGTTTTTTTAAATCATCAAAAAATCAGAGAAATATCCAATTATCAAAAAACATGTTAAGAATGTATTCAATAAATTATATATATATATATATATATATATATATATATATATATATATATATATATATATATATATATATATACTCGAAGAATACCCATCCCAGGACATGTAAAATAAATTCAACGAAAAGAAAAATTTTGCACCACTTTTATGTCCCCTTACGAAGATTAAAATCAAGATATAATGATACTAAGCCTTATCTCTAGAATCCTTATTCTAATTTTGATCAAAATCCATTGCATGATTTTCATTCTAAAAATGTCTGAAATTAAGGGGTCTTTAGAAAAAATTTAAATTCAAAGAATATTGTTTAATTATTGTCGCATGACAATGGATCAAATTCAGTTTAAATCTGAAATATTTTAATTTTTAAATGGGAAGTTGTGCCTATAAAACCCTTTAAAATACTCCAAAGAAACTGAAAGTTCGAGAATATTTATTCATTGATGTCTAATATCTATTGTTAAAATTTCACAAAAAATCGGAGGTATCTGAATTTTCACAAAAGGTTTTCACCTCATTTTTACTCCCTTTGTATGAAACTAAATTAAACTAAATATAATCCACATTACAACCCCTTACGCCTAGCAGCTGTGTTCCAAAATTAATAATGGTCAATATTTAGTTTAGGGGTAAATCGTATACATACAATTATATTAACACCTATAATTTATATGAATACAAATAAAGACCTACCTGCCGGCAGGGCTACAAATTCGCCCCATACTGAGGGGTACCACCCCCCGAAAGCTGGGCCACCTGTAGGCCGTGGATGGTGATCTGTGATGTCTTAGGACGGGATCCTGGTAGCTGAGTAGTTCATAGCCTGGTTGCATAAATGGTCACATGACTTGCAACACCCCACTATGGCCATTACCCAGGCCAGAAGGTAGGTCCTATCTGATCAATCAGCTTGTCACGTCATGCCTTAATATCTATAAGTTCATCCCTAACCATATTATTCAATCTGATTCTTCTAAAAATTAAAACCTTACTTCTCCTTTTTATTTTTCTCACAAATAGATACTAGAAGGCAGTAACTTCAACCGTGTTGAACAAAGAAGATAGCTATTGCCGAAGTGTAATATTTTCTAAGAATAATGTTTTCAAAGAATAATGTTTTCAAAAAGAAATGTTTTCAAAGAGTAATGTTTTCAAAAAGAAATGTTTTCAAAGAGTAATGTTTTCAAAGAATAATGTTTTCAAAGAGTAATGTTTTCAAAGAATAATGTTTTCAAACAGAAATGTTTTCAAAGAAATGTTTTCAAAGAGTAATGTTTTCAAAGAATAATGTTTTCTAAGAGTAATGTTTCCTAAGAGTAATGTTTTCAAAGAATAATGTTTTCAAAGAATAATGTTTTCAAAGAGTAATGTTTTCAAAGAATAATGTTTTCTAAGAGTAATGTTTCCTAAGAGTAATGTTTTCAAAGAATATAAAATAATTATCCTACCTATAGGATTCTATTTGACAACTTTATTCGGCATTAAATAACCCATAGATGGTTAATATGCGTAAAACAAACCAAACCTAACCAAACCAAACCAAACGAATAAGGAATACAAAATTTCAGATATAATATCATGGCGAGTGCATACAGACCATGATGATCACCGGGCATCCGCAAAAGATGTACCATTGTCGCTTTCGTCTCAATAGAAGAAAGTCAGCATTCTCTGTCCATGTTTTTGCTCTGTGGAACAGCCTGCCAGAGGAGGTTGTGACGATGACTACCATATCCATGTTTAAAGCAGCCTTGGACAAACATTAAGACTATATGTGGATATAAATAACTTCTACCTGTCTCTTTACATGGCTTGTTGCACTTTGCTATTTTCCCCCAAATAAATTTGATTTGAAATTTAATTTGATTCATGCTTCTGAGAAAAAAAACCTTAGAAAAGAATAAGATAAAAAATGATAGGATAAATAAAATTTATTTATTTGCAAATAAATTCAATTCGAAGAACACCAAGAAATTGTCTTCATACCCCAACTGAAAAAAGCATCCATTTTTCCATCTGTATGCCTGGAATTAAACACAATTTCCATGAACAATATTTATTTGCAAGAACTTCCAATCCGTGAAACACGTTACCACAGGCATACTTCCCTGCAGACTTCAACATGGTCTTCTTCAAATCCAAAGTCAACAAATGCTTGTCATAAAACGCCCACATAAGTAATAAAAATTTTATTAATTTCATTCATCATTTTCAATCTACTTAAAATTTTCTTCATTATTCAACCGACAATCTATCCATCTCCTTAACCCGTATCCCCCATTGGCTTTTGGACTTGATAAATGGTGACTCATTAGTAAAATACAAATTAGTTGTAGAATATATCAATGGAACACTTCATCTTAAGGTATTTATTCACGAAAATTATTTAAAATGATTTGCTTTTTTAAAAAAATAGTAGGATTCGTTTCGCTTCGTTGAATCCATTTGCCGGTTTTACAGCTGTCTGTAAGTAATGCGTTTTTTTTCTTCTTTTGAGTAACACTGTGCTAACAGTTTTTTTTATTACTTTACCTCATATTACAAATGTTATTTTTTTTACTTTTCTTTCAAGGCAAAACATGGTAAACAGGACTATATTTGAAATTATTTTTTCCTAAAAAAACTCATAACCAGCAATTTTTCTCCACACGTGACCCGCCTGGTGAATACTGCCAGATTTTTTTAATATGAACTTCAGCATGAACTGATTTCAGCTCTTATTTCAAGCCATTCAAATCTAATTGTTGTTTCATATATAATTTATTTTTTACTGGTGAGACACTACTTATTAAGTCTAAGAGCTACTTGAGGATAAGGGTTAAGTCTAAGAGCTATTTGAGGATAAGGGTAAAGTCAAAGAGCTACTTGAAGATAAGGGTTAAGTCTAAGAGCTACTTGAAGATAAGTGAAAAGTCTAAGAGCTATTTGAGGATAAGGGTAAAGTCAAAGAGCTACTTGAAGATAAGGGTTAAGTCTAAGAGCCACTTGAGGATAAGGGTTAAGTCTAAGAGCTACTTGAAGATAAGGGTTAAGTCTAAGAGCTACTTGAGGATAAGGGTTAAGTCTAAGAGCTATTTGAGGATAAGGGTAAAGTCAAAGAGCTACTTGAAGATAAGGGTTAAGTCTAAGAGCTACTTGAAGATAAGTGAAAAGTCTAAGAGCTATTTGAGGATAAGGCTTAAGTCTAAGAGCTACTTGAAGATAAGGGTTAAGTCTAAGAGCCACTTGAGGATAAGGGTTAAGTCTAAGAGCTACTTGAAGATAAGGGTTAAGTCTAAGAGCTACTTGAGGATAAGGGTTAAGTCTAAGAGCTACTTGAAGATAAGGATTAAGTCTAAGAGCCACTTGAAGATAAGGGTTAAGTCTGAGAGCTACTTGAAGATAAGGGTTAAGTCTAAGAGCTACTTGAAGATAAGGGTTAAGTCTAACAGCTACTTGAATATAAGGGTTAAGTCTAAGAGCAACTTGAAGATAAGGGTTAAGTCTAAGAGCTACTTTAATATAAGGGTTAAGTCTAAGAGCTACTTGAAGATAAGGGTTAAGTCTAAGAGCTACTTGAGGATAAGGGTTAAGTCTAAGAGCTACTTGAAGATAAGGATTAAGTCTAAGAGCCACTTGAAGATAAGGGTTAAGTCTGAGAGCTACTTGAAGATAAGGGTTAAGTCTAAGAGCTATGTGAAGATAAGGGTTAAGTCTAAGAGATACTTGAAGATAAGGGTAAAGTCTAAGAGCAACTTGAAGATAAGGGTTAAGTCTAAGAGCTACTTTAATATAAGGGTTAAGTCTAAGAGCTACTTGAAGATAAGGGTTAAGTCTAAGAGCTACTTGAATATAAGGGTTAAGTCTAAGAGCTACTTGAATATAAGGGTTAAGTCTAATAGCTACTTGAAGATTAGGATTAAGTCTAAAGGCTACTTGAAGATAAGGGTTAAGTCTAAGAGCTACTTGAATATAAGGGTTAAGTCTAAGAGCTACTTGAATATAAGGGTTAAGTCTAAGAGCTACTTGAAGATAAGGGTTAAGTCTAAGAGCTACTTGAAGATAAGGGTTAAGTCTAACAGCTACTTGAATATAAGGGTTAAGTCTAAGAGCTACTTGAATATAAGGGTTAAGTTTAAGAGCTACTTGAATATAAGGGTTAAGTCTAAGAGCTACTTGAAGATAAGGATTAAGTCTAAGAGCTACTTGAAGATATGGGTTAAGTCTAAGAGCTACTTGAAGATAATGGTTAAGTCTAAGAGCCACTTGAGGATAAGGGTTAAGTCTAAGGGCTACTTGAGGATAAGGGTTAAGTCTAAGAGCTACTTGAAGATAAGGATTAAGTCTAAGAGCAACTTGAGGATAAGGGTTAAGTCTAAGAGCTACTTGAAGATAAAGGTAAAGTCTAATAGCTGCTTGAAGATAAGGGTTGAGTCTAAGAGCTACTTGAATATAATGGTAAAGTCTAAGAGCTACTTGAAGATAAGGGTAAAGTCTAAGAGCTACTTGAGGATAAGGGTTAAGTCTAAGAGCTACTTGAGGATAAGGGTTAAGTCTAAGAGCTATGTGAAGATTAGGGTTAAGTCTAAGAGCTACTTGAAGATAAGGGTTAAGTCTAAGAGCAACTTGAAGATAAGGGTTAAGTCTAAGAGCTACTTTAATATAAGGGTTAAGTCTAAGAGCTACTTGAAGATAAGGATTAAGTCTAAGAGCTACTTGAAGATAAGGGTTAAGTCTAAGAGCTACTTGAATATAAGGGTTAAGTCTAAGAGCTACTTGAAGATTAGGATTAAGTCTAAAGGCTACTTGAAGATAAGGGTTAAGTCTAAGAGCTACTTGAATATAAGGGTTAAGTCTGAGAGCTACTTGAAGATAAGGGTTAAGTCTAAGAGCTACTTGAAGATAAGGGTTAAGTCTAAGAGCTACTTGAAGATAAGGGTTAAGTCTAACAGCTACTTGAATATAAGGGTTAAGTCTAAGAGCTACTTGAAGATAAGGGTTAAGTCTAAGAGCTACTTGAAGATAAGGGTAAAGTCTAAGAGCTACTTGAAGATAAGGATTAAGTCTAAGAGCTACTTGAAGATAAGGGTGAAGTTCAAGAGCTACTTGAAAATAAAGGTAAAGTTTAAGAGCTACTTGAAGATAAGGGTTAAGTCTAAGAGCTACTTGAGGATAAGGGTTAAGTCTAAGAGCTACTTGAGGATAAGGGTTAAGTCTAAGAGCTACTTGAGGATAAGGGTTAAGTCTAAGAGCTACTTGAAGATAAGGGTTAAGTCTAAGAGCTGCTTGAAGATAAGGGTTGAGTCTAAGAGCTACTTGAATATAATGGTAAAGTCTAAGAGCTACTTGAAGATAAGGGTAAAGTCTAAGAGCTACTTGAGGATAAGGGTTAAGTCTAAGAACTACTTGAGGATAAGGGTTAAGTCTAAGAGCTACTTGAAGATAAGGGTTAAGTCTAAGAGCTACTTGAAGATAAGGGTAAAGTCTAAGAGCTACTTGAAGATAAGGATTAAGTCTAAGAGCTACTTGAAGATAAGGGTGAAGTTCAAGAGCTACTTGAAAATAAAGGTAAAGTTTAAGAGCTACTTGAAGATAAGGGTTAAGTCTAAGAGCTACTTGAGGATAAGGGTTAAGTCTAAGAGCTACTTGAGGATAAGGGTTAAGTCTAAGAGCTACTTGAAGATAAGGGTTAAGTCTAAGAGCTGCTTGAAGATAAGGGTTGAGTCTAAGAGCTACTTGAATATAATGGTAAAGTCTAAGAGCTACTTGAAGATAAGGGTAAAGTCTAAGAGCTACTTGAGGATAAGGGTTAAGTCTAAGAACTACTTGAGGATAAGGGTTAAGTCTAAGAGCTTCTTGAAGATAAGGGTTAAGTCTAAGAGCTACTTGAAGATAAGGGTTAAGTCTAAGAGCTACTTGAAGATAAGGGTTAATGACTGAGGAGGGTTCATGAAGAGTGTTTATTGAAATTAGATTTGAAGAGGACCATATTGTAGTCCTGAGGAAAGCAATCTTGTGGCAACGTGTTACACAGATGGAAAGTTCTTGGAAAGAAACTCTGTTCATGGAAATTCCTTTTCATGGTCGGGCACACAGAGGGAGTAAGGAAAGTTATTTGAAATGGTGGTAGTAAGACGATATACAAAGATTAAAACGATTCTATTGGAAATTTCTTCATGTGAGTCTGGAAAAACTCTGGGCTTAATGATTCTAGATTATCGCATTATTTTTAATGTTTGCTCCACGTAAGGCAAATATCCTGTGAAGAGGAAGAGAGTTATTTGAAAATATGCATGGCTAACTCAAAATAGATCTTTGGGTAAAAGGTTCTTTGAAATTAATAATATTACTAGTGAGGAAGTTGGTGAAAATGTTCAGTAAGGAAGACGTTAAAATTCTCTTCAGAATAATAGTTTCCTGCACAAAACTAAATTCATGTTTTTTTTTTTGTTTTATTTTTACTGAGTCATAGCTCATCAAAGCTAAAATACCACTCGAGGTTAAGGGTTAATGAGATGGATAGATTAACAGTTGAATGATGATGAATACTATGAGAGGATTGAAAATGTCCACATATCACACACTCAAAACAACACCCGACCCAGAATACAGCAATTCTTCCCCCTTTGTGAGAAACATCGCTCATGGAATGTGAGGACTAAAGTACTACATAGAGGCAAGCGAGGGTTACGAGGAATTTCGAAAGTAAACCCAAGGTTCACTTTCTCCTCTTCATCTACATGAATCGACAGATGAAGAAGAAAGCTTTATTACATCAAGGGGAAACACATACCCATTAATGTTATTCGTATGATTCGCTTTTGAAACGGAATGATGCTGTACCATTTTTGAAACAACTTGTGACAGGAGACGAAAAATAGATTGTTTACGACAATATAGTGTGAAAAAGATCTTGGAATTTGCATAGTGAGCCTCCAAAATGACAAAATGTGGCTGTACCCCCACAGACTGACGATTCGGCAGGCTGTGTTCGAATTCTGTTGGATCCATAGCTCAATTTTCATTATGGTAGTTGATAACCTTCACGTGGTACATCCTGTGAGTAGCTGATTCCAAAAAAGGAATAAGGAAAATCAATCGCAACAACCGAATCAAGCAGATTGAACAAAACATTAACATTCTGATTCACATGAAAATGACAATTTGCAGATAAGAAAATTTATCATCAAAATATCGAACCCGAAATTAAATTATTTCTCGAAAGAAATCGGTTTAAGGAAGTAAAAGATTATCTGTAATCATCTTTTTATTTTGATACTTGTCATGCTGCACGATGTTGCCCGGGATATTGCATGGATAACAAAATGGAAAAGTTAAAAGAGAAATGCATGTAACATCTTTCTGTTCTTGAAAAAACTCCCAATAAGAATGAAAAAATAAAATTTGTTTCCCTCCCCCCCCACCCCTACACTTATTCGGTCTCTTTTGGTCTCAGCCTTTCGTTCTAATGATGGATATGTTTAGAATATATGTTTAATACATGAGCCATGGAATAAAATAACGTATATTCTAATAGTGCCGAGATCCCTTTTTTATTCTTTTCCTCTCTTTTGTCAGCTTCGGTATGGCTTTGCCAAAAATCCTATAAACGGCCATATTTAGCTTCGTAAAGAATTTACAGATCAGATTTATTTATTTCTATTCTATTCACAAGAGATTTATTGGCATCTGCACAATTTTGGTGAAAACTTTAACTTTATATATATATATATATATATATATATATATATATATATATATATATATATATATATCTTGCTATTTTCGTCATTTCTGAGGAATCAGATTTGTGTCGTTTTGTAGCAAGATTGGATGTGGGTCTGTAAAAATAATGTTAAAAACGGTATTTTCTACATAAGGTTAGAGTAAGCAGAAAAGTGGAGAATTCCATCAGGAGTTAAAAGATTAGAATTATGACTATGTGTAATATGCATGATGGCACGATTGACAGCAGGAAACCACTCTCTAATATTTACTAATATCTCTGTGAGCATTGTCAGACTGATTGTCGAGGATGTATCCTGGACTGGTGTGAACAACAACCCTGGGTTGAACAGTTGCATTGTGTCACAATTTTATTTTAAGAAGTTGGAAATTTATTATAGCAGTCGTAATTCATGATACTCCACTATACATGGATACCAGCTTTGTTTATAGTATAAGTGATAACAGACTAGTGTCCTGTCATGATTTCTCTCCATTCTAGCCTCATGTGGAAAATTCCGTTTTAACATTATTTTTACACAACCACATCTACTCTTGTTGCTGAAAAGTTTGTAAAAAGGGGAATAATGTATAACTACAGTGGGACCTTGTGGAAATTCCATGGTGCTTTCTACATCAATCTGTATATTTTACTGCTAATGATAATAATAATAATCCTTTTGAAATAATAAATGTCTGTCAGAGTCAATGCTATTAAGAAAGAATGACTCGTTCTTCTTCCGTAAAAATAATTGTCTTTGTCAGCTAAATAGTATTTAAATAAATAAAACAAATGTGTCTCTTTTATATTTATTTACAATTTTAGCAATTTAATTCTTTTTAAAGCAATAAATAGTTTCTGTCTTCTTACTATAAAAATAATTATCAGCTAAATATTCTTCAAATCAATAGAACCACCGACACTCTTTGAAATGCATTTATTTAAAATTGTACATAATTTGCTTTTGGAACAATTCATTTTAAAATGAGTAAAGTCGGAATTTTTATTTTAGCGACATCAGATTTATAATCTAGCAACGGGCGATCTCATTTTTTCAATGTAGGTGAAAGGTGATAACGTACGTACGAACATGAAACACCTGAGAGATTGTAATCTAGTATTTTGTAAAATAAAAACAAAGACAAAGAAACCTATCTAAAAATATTAACGCCCCCCCCCCCGAAACAGGAGCGAAAAAAAAGTAGAAGAGGGAGAAAGGTTATCGTTGTCGTTTTTTCTGATATTGTCTTTCCCTCTACACAACCATTATGAAAGAAAAATTATAAAGCATATGTGGTTGACTGAATAAGTAAAGTATTTTATTTACATCATCTTCAGGAGGTTAGACATAAGTTCAGGTGTGGGTTTTGATAAAAAAATGTTTCTGTAGAACGAACTGGATTCGAACCCGGCACACCCAGGTCCTCGGTCTTCACTGTTAACCACTTAGCCACCGTATGAGTTGTCTCCCTGTGATCACCACTACTTTGATAATATAAACAAACAATGATCACAATTGTAACGGTCTACTGGTTTCAAGGTGCAATATTCATGCTACTCTAGAATTCCCAACTGGTGGCCATGTGGACCCCTTGGGGTTCACCGAAGCTTTAAAAATTATTTTTTATCTAATTTATATTTATTTTGTTTTGTTTACTATGAGATGTAGGCATGTTTATTTTGAAGTTTTCAAGATTTGTATTTTATGTTATAAATATAACGAAATTGATTTATTGTTAGGTTTTACTAACCTAGAAACAAATATTAGATTATTTTTTTTTTTTGCACAACGAGATCGACACAATATAAACAAATGCCCCAAAACGTATCATAGTAACCTCGCTTGACGGTAGTTGTGCTATATATATATTTTTCTCTCTTTTCTTTTTCAATTTTCTTAATTTTTCAATTTTTGCTGGGCATCCGGATCCCAGATATTTATCCGCTATTTCAGAGACTCCAACCGAGAGATCTTTTTAAGATTCTAACCGTTCATTTAAGTGCAATTGTTTGTATCTCTCTTACACTTGGTTCACCGGGTATATTCGCCAGATACTTTTTGAAATTTCTTTTCATGAGTCCGGTTGCTCCTATAATTACTGGAATGATGGAGATTTTCCTAAGATTACAGTTTCTTTTCATATCATACATAATACCTTGGTATTTAGTTATATTATCCCTCTCAGCTCTGTTTAAGCCAGCATCATTAGAGACACTGACTTCAACTAGGGTTGCTACTTTCTTCCTTTTGTCCCATATCACTATGTCAGGTTTAACAGCTCCGTTTTCTAGGTGTGTAGCTGTAGGGATTGCATAGTCATAATGGATGGTACATGACTTATTTTTAACTGTTCTTTCTGGTATATGTTCCCAGGACTTGCTGCTCCACTGCATATTCAACTTTTACAGATTGTCCAGTGGAGATATTTATACACTTCATATATAGGGTCCATCGATGATCAAATAGCTGTCAGTTGGTCCACAAGCAAAATAAGGTTGGAAACCCCTGCACTAGACACTAGAAACATATGCTACCCCACCGCACACATGGAATGGCTGTAAACCCATCTACCCTCTGAGAGATCCTTAATTGTAATTAATGGTATATATTTTTAAAAGAAAATAATTGGCCTTGTACTTTAACTGGCTTGCGTGTTTACCTGACAGGTCACACAAGCACAAGAAAATAAATGGATCATAATCCTTTCCTTTCTTTTTTCTTCCTTTTATTTTTCTTATCTGATTCGTCTGAAATTATTCATTGATAGACAGCGATTGTTACAGAAAGAAAGGGGGAAAATCCTGATTTGTTCTCTCACTCGGCCACTTAAATAGAATTGCTTTCATTAACTGCCATAACAGCGTTAGCAACAACTTTTTAAACCTTCTGACCCATCAGATCGGACACGGACACGTATTATGTCGTCCGAAAATTAAGGCTCATTCTTTCCTTTTTCAAGCATCGATAATCCATACGAAAAGCAAGCACTATAAGTCACGTTTTGCAGTATACCGAACGTCGGGTGTTTATGGTTTATGGATGGGCCAATTATAATTTTTCTCCATCTCTCCTCAACACTAGCCCAGTCTAATAATAATTCCTACAAGCATTTATTTATGAAAATCAGACTTTTATGGATGGCCATAATGACCTATAATTCTTTTCCATCTCTCCTGTACTTTAGCTAAGGTGGGCCCAAGTCTACTGAAGGAATTATTTCAAAAATGCTCTAGAGGTCTGCTTAGTTTGACTTTTTTGTCCTCTTGCTTAAAAAATATATATGTCACGGGGACGTGGGTGTAACCTCCATTGAGTGCTTTCAACAAAAACTATGGGTCCACAAGAAGTGTAGTCGCTATATTCGGAAGCTGATAGTTGACCTGGATTATATCTGTCATAGATGTTGGGGCATTGGCCACCTAATTGATGGTACATGTAACCCTATTTGATATCGAAGCCATTGTCTACTGCTAGAGTGACATGTTGAGTGCTGGTGGTGGTTGAAAATGTGCTTTCACTGATTGCTGTCATGGTGCATCGTAAAGGTTCAGGAAGCTGCTGCCAATCTGGACACGTTTCCTTCAAGATTTGGGCAAAGTCTTTTCAACCTGTGTTCAGTCTGCTATGTTTCATGGCAGTGAGACATGGCTCTAAGTACTTCTGATCTGCGTAATGATTGTGCCATGATCAGGTAGGTTGATGTTTTGCTGAAAACTGGAAGAAAACATTCCATTAATTGTGTTTTATCAGAAACTTAGTATTGGGGAGATTAAGGATACCTTCTGTACTCGGGGTCTCAGATGGTTCGGCAATGAACGTGCCACCTCTTGCATTGACTCCATGACGAAAATCAGATTTTTATAGTTACGGATGGCCCAAATAACTTATGATCTTTCTCCATCTCTACTGAACACTAGCCCAGTCTAATAACCTCTACAAATATTTATTTATGAAAATCAGATTTTTATAGTTACGGATGGCCCAAATAACTTATGATCTTTCTCCATCTCTACTGAGCACTAGCCCAGTCTAATAACCTCTACAAATATTTATTTATGAAAATCAGACTTTTATAATTACGGATGGCCCAAATAACTTATGATCTTTCTCCATCTCTACTAAGCACCAGCCCAGTCTAATAACCTCTACAAATATTTATTTATGAAAATCAGATTTTTATAGTTACGGATGGCCCAAATAACTTATGATCTTTCTCCATCTCTACTGAGCACTAGCCCAGTCTAATAACCTCTACAAATATTTATTTATGAAAATCAGATTTTTATAGTTACGGATGGCCCAAATAACTTAATAATCTTTCTCCATCTCTACTGAGCACTAGTCCAGGGTCGGATTGGTCCAAGTCTTGAATTGTTTCACAAACGCTTTAGAAGTCCCTTAGTTTTACGTTCTTAAAATGTTGTTGGGAAAAAAAAGAAGGTATATAGAATAATTTAAGGGTAACAAAATATTTTTTTTAAAATGTTACTGCGCTCATTTGGTATAATGATTAGAGAGTTCACTAATGAGCTGAGATACCAGAGTTCAATTCTTGCTTAAGTCATACCAAAGACTACAAAAATGATACTTAATGTCTTCTTGCTCATTTATTCATTTCCTATGAATCAGATGATTCTATTGTTGGCATTGGTTTCCCCGATATTTTTCTAGTTAGAATTAGATATCAGGTACTTACGAGAGGGAAAAGTGAAAGTGTTTCTGTGGAACGAACTGGATTCGAACTTGGCACACCCACATTGTCAGTCCATGTCGTTAACCATTTAGCCACAGTCACCTCCCACCTTCTTGCTAAATACTCAGCATTATAATGTGAGGATCAAGGGTAAGTGGACTAATCTAGAGAAAGAGTGACACATTCGCCTACATCTCGGTGTAGTAGCCAATGAAAACGAAGCTTTCGGCTCGCCCTTGACTACGGTTGATTCATTTATTTATAATTACTGTGCATGTTAATTAATATGTCTCCTCACTTAAATTCTGCCAAATTTCCATGTTTTTTAATGTCTATTTGAAAATTTGCATTCTTTATAAAATGTATGATTGTTTCATGGATAATTCTCTGACATTTGGATTAGGATAGTTTTCTTCATGGATCTCTTTTTACGAAAGGAGACACATGGACCCTTAGTGCTAGCATCACATTAGGTGACTGTAATAATACGAAGCCAGCAGTTTAATGAGGGTATAGGCATAGCATTTTTTAAATGGTTACATAATAAATAAGATAAATAATAAGATAAATAAAACAAATGAGGCTAAAACAAGTGTCCATAATAGCTTTGATGAAAAATACAAGGAAAAATACAGTGTTGTTTCGGAATGTTTCGGATAAGGATTGATGATTTGTATTGTTTGGATTATTCGGACTACTATCCTCATCCTGATTGTTATTTTCACAACGTTTTAGCCGATGTAAACTTTGAATTCCTTTGGTTGCATAATTTTGAACTTGGGAATCTTTATGTCCAACTTAAGAATTTATTGTGATTCAATGCTATGGGAGGACACTTTGGTGATCGTCTCATCAGTAGGAAGTGTGATACTAAATGGGCTTCACACTCACCGGACTTTAACCTCCAAGATGTGTTATATGTGGGATTACCTCAAAGAGAATGCCTATCATAACAATCAAAATACTCCCCAGAATATTCCTGACCTGAAGATGGCCATCACAGCCAAAAAGAGAAGAGTTGTCAGAGTTATTGACAAGTTTTCATGGTGTATCCAGTTGTGTTTATCATTAAACGGTGATAAAACAAAGACTGTTGGACATTCATTACTGAAACTTGGTGGACAAGTGCCTATTTACTTGTCTCACCACGAGGGAAGATTTTGAGAAAAGGTCGGTTTTTAATGTGGGAAAAATCCATCTCCCCAAAAAGGGGCACTCTGGATTAGGTTAAAAATACAAAATTACGTCAGTCTAGAAGGATTTCTTCTTTACTGACTGAAGGCAGAAAAAAATGAAGTGTAGTCTTAGTGTTACATAAAGAGGGCCGTGTTCGAACAGAAAAGTTTATGGGTCAGAGGTTACACGAGATGGAAGTCATGAAACTACATGATTTCCGGGGGAATATTTTCAGTCTCTCTTAGTCGGTGATATTCAAGGGGCCAAGCACACAGTGTGGCTATCCGCCTATCGATCTGTCTGTCTGTCTGTCTGTCTGTCTGTCTGTCTGTCTGTCTGTCTTTCTCTCTCTCTCTCTCTCTCTCTCTCTCTCTCTCTCACACACACACACACGCGTGTTTCTTTGATGTTTTTCTGTGACTGTCTCTTTAAATAAACCTTTTACATAAACAATCGATGTCGGAGTGAGTTTATCAGCAACTAAAAAGAACCTGGATTCACGACGTTGACACGGATGTATAATAGTTTAGACACCCATCGGTAAGTGAAAGTGCAATATCAGAACAGATACTACACTTTGCTCTAAGCCAAAAGGCGAGTAAGGAAGTGCACAAATCAGGCATAGACTGAAGTTTATTTGTACCAAATATCTTTGGACTGTAGAAACGATTGTGGATTTTAGCAATGCCATGGCTACCATTTTCTTTGGAAGAGGCGGTATTTAGGGGGCATTTGGGGGTGTCACCTTATACAAAGCAATGGAATTGAAACTGAAATGCATCAACCACAATGGAAATGGTAAATCTTTAAGTAGCCCTTCCTCCTTCTACTACTGGCACTCCCTAGCGCATGATAGCATTTTCATATAGAATATTATGTTCACTCATTCAAAATCTGTGTAAGATTTCTTTGAGCACCGGGATTGGCTGAGCGACTTCCGCATTTAATTGTCTAATGTGTCTCTTCAGAAAGAGATTTACAAATTGCGGAAAAGTTGGCGCTTAATGGCCTAATGCTGCCAATCAACCAAACCTATTCTATCAAAGATTAAATTCTTCGCACCCGTAGAGCGCTTTGACGTACAAATTAAAATTAATGACTAATTATGTTAAAGGTTTCAGGAATTTAAATTTTTATATGTGTTAGATCATTCGGAAAACCCATTTAATAACACATCCGAATAGATTACGTCTAATCAAATCTACATCAACTGTATAATAATGTATCATGTGATTTTATAGAATTATGCTGATATTCAATTTCGGTACTGGTACAGTTTTTGAACCAGACAAAACCAGACTTTTGTCGACGCAGAATTATGTAAATAGTCAAATTAAAACGAACCGACATCAAAATCAAAACGCGGTGACGTTCGAACAGAAAAAAATAATGAAACATTTAAATCAAGAAAAACACTCACTGTATGTTTATTTTTATGAAAAATTATTTATTTTGGGGGCGAAAAAAATAATGAAACAACATTTAAATCAAGAAAAACACTCACTGTATGTTTATTTTTATGAAAAATTATTTATTTTGGGGGCGAAAAAAATAATGAAACATTTAAATCAAGAAAAACACTCACTGTATGTTTATTTTTATGAAAAATTATTTATTTTGGGGGCGAAAAAAATTAATGAAACAACTTTTTTTAATGTTTTTTTTTCACGAGAAAGTTTAATTTAAAATTTTTTTTTTATTTTAGTCCAGCTTTTGAACCAGCCAAAATAGAAACTTTTTTCCCTAACCCTAACCTAACCCTAACCTAACCCTAACCCTAACCCTAACCTAACCCTAACCTAACCTAACCCTAACCTAACCCTAATCTAACCCTAATCTAACCCTAACCCACTTTTATTGCCTTTGGTAACAGTTATTTGTCGACTATTTGTTTGTCTTTTTCACCTCTTTATTTCTCTGTTGGTAATTCTTGAAAATCGTCAATTTATGATTTAATCAATGTACAATTTAACTTTCGTCTGCTTTTCTCTTGCCTTCTGGTTGGATAAGTGTTTCGGAATCTTCCGGCTTCCTAAATACCGTACGAAAAGTACGTTTTGTCTGGTTCAAAAGCTGTACCAGTACATCAATTCCTGAAACTATATCTGTCCTAGTTTGTAGAAATTCACAGTTAAAATGTCTAAACTTCTTGTGCTTTTTTAATTTATTTATTTTCCATAAATTATTATGCCTGTCTCTTACTGTAGGTCATACATCGCCTCACTACACAACATACCTTTTAACAATTATATTACCATACTATCTTGCTTTGCCAGCTAGCTATCGATTTTTAAAGTTCGCTACTTGAAATACATGAAACTAAAATTTTAAATAATAAACATTTCATTCATAAATCTCTTGTAAACACAAGACTAAAACTTTCGCATTCATTCGTATAAATAGATAAACATTAACATCTTGGTAATGTTGATACAAATTTATTTATTTTTTAAATAAGACCCTAATGAAATCAAAAGTAAAACTCTAACGCTATGAACTCTATAAACTATGAACTCTATAAGCTATGAACTCTATAAGCTATTGAACTCTATAAGCCATGAACTCTATAAGCTATGAATTCTATAAGCCATGAACTCTATAAGCCATGAACTCTATAAGCTATGAATTCTATAAGCCATGAACTCTATAAGCTATGAACTCTATAAGCCATGAACTCTATAAGCCATGAACTCTATAAGCTATGAATTCTATAAGCTATGAACTCTATAAGCTATGAACTCTATAAGCTATGAACTCTATAAGCTATGAACTCTATAAGCCATGAACTCTATAAGCCATGAACTCTATAAGCCATGAACTCTATAAGCTATGAATTCTATAAGCTATGAATTCTATAAGCTATGAACTCTATAAGCTATGAACTCTATAAGCTATGAATTCTATAAGCTATGAATTCTATAAGCTATGAACTCTATAAGCTATGAATTCTATAAGCTATGAACTCTATAAGCTATGAACTCTATAAGCTATGAACTCTATAAGCTATGAATTCTATAAGCTATGAACTCTATAAGCTATGAACTCTATAAGCTATGAATTCTATAAGCTATGAATTCTATAAGCTATGAACTCTATAAGCTATGAATTCTATAAGCTATGAACTCTATAAGCTATGAACTCTATAAGCTATGAACTCTATAAGCTATGAACTCTATAAGCTATGAATTTCCTACTCTATGAACAAAATTAAATATGAACTTCTTACACTATGAACTAAACTTAGCAATTAAAAAAGCAAATTATAAAGTTAATTGATATATTTCTATAAATTAATCTATTTGTACAGAGAATACAGAGAAAATATCATGGGAAACTACAGAAAGAAGTACAAAATCACTTCTAACATTCTTGGAAGAAAAGAGTGGCTTTAATAACTACGATATAGAGATGGTTCATGCTCTACAAAGAAAAATTTTCATTAAGAAAATGGAACTGAACAAAGTATCATCCAAATTGCGACAAAACATAAAAGACTCAATGAAATCATTGAATGGAGATGATTTTGAAAATAATGAGGATATTTAATAATTTTAGTGTACTGATATACATGCAGTATCTATTAACAATTTTAGTGTACTGATATACATGCAGTATCTATTAACAATTTTTGTGTACTGATATACATGCAGTATCTATTAACAATTTTAGTGTACTGATATACATTCAGTATCTATTAACAATTTTAGTGTACTGATATACATGCAGTATCTATTAACAATTTTAGTGTACTGATATACATGCAGTATCTATTAACAATTTTAGTGTACTGATATACATTCAGTATCTATTAACAATTTTATTGTACTGATATACATGCAGTATCTATTAACAATTTTAGTGTACTGATATACATGCAGTATCTATTAACAATTTTAGTGTACTGATATACATGCAGTATCTATTAACAATTTTAGTGTACTGATATACATGCAGTATCTATTAACAATTTTAGTGTACTGATATACATGCAGTATCTATTAACAATTTTAGTGTACTAATATACATGCAGTATCTATTAACAATTTTAGTGTACTGATATACATGCAGCATCTATTAACAATTTTATTGTACTGATATACATGCAGTATCTATTAACAATTTTTGTGTACTGATATACATGCAGTATCTATTAACAATTTTATTGTACTGATATACATGCAGTATCTATTAACAATTTTATTGTACTGATATACATGCAGTATCTATTAACAATTTTTGTGTACTGATATACATGCAGTATCTATTAACAATTTTAGTGTACTGATATACATGCAGTATCTATTAACAATTTTTGTGTACTGATATACATGCAGTATCTATTAACAATTTTATTGTACTGATATACATGCAGTATCTATTAACAATTTTATTGTACTGATATACATGCAGTATCTATTAACAATTTTTGTGTACTGATATACATGCAGTATCTATTAACAATTTTAGTGTACTGATATACATGCAGTATCTATTAACAATTTTAGTGTACTGATATACATTCAGCATCTATTAACAATTTTATTGTACTGATATACATGCAGCATCTATTAACAATTTTAGTGTACTGATATACATGCAGTATCTATTAACAATTTTAGTGTACTGATATACATGCAGTATCTATTAACAATTTTAGTGTACTGATATACATGCAGTATCTATTAACAATTTTAGTGTACTGATATACATGCAGTATCTATTAACAATTTTAGTGTACTGATATACATGCAGCATCTATTAACAATTTTAGTGTACTGATATACATGCAGTATCTATTAACAATTTTAGTGTACTGATATACATGCAGCATCTATTAACAATTTTAGTGTACTGATATACATGCAGTATCTATTAACAATTTTATTGTACTGATATACATGCAGCATCTATTAACAATTTTAGTGTACTGATATACATGCAGTATCTATTAACAATTTTAGTGTACTGATATACATGCAGCATCTATTAACAATTTTAGTGTACTGATATACATGCAGTATCTATTAACAATTTTAGTGTACTGATATACATGCAGCATCTATTAACAATTTTTGTGTACTGATATACATGCAGTATCTATTAACAATTTTAGTGTACTGATATACATGCAGCATCTATTAACAATTTTAGTGTACTGATATACATGCAGTATCTATTAACAATTTTAGTGTACTGATATACATGCAGTATCTATTAACAATTTTAGTGTACTGATATACATGCAGTATCTATTAACAATTTTAGTGTACTGATATACATGCAGCATCTATTAACAATTTTTGTGTACTGATATACATGCAGCATCTATTAACAATTTTTGTGTACTGATATACATGCAGTATCTATTAACAATTTTAGTGTACTGATATACATGCAGTATCTATTAACAATTTTAGTGTACTGATATACATGCAGTATCTATTAACAATTTTAGTGTACTGATATACATGCAGCATCTATTAACAATTTTTGTGTACTGATATACATGCAGCATCTATTAACAATTTTAGTGTACTGATATACATGCAGTATCTATTAACAATTTTAGTGTACTGATATACATGCAGCATCTATTAACAATTTTAGTGTACTGATATACATGCAGCATCTATTAACAATTTTAGTGTACTGATATACATGCAGCATCTATTAACAATTTTAGTGTACTGATATACATGCAGCATCTATTAACAATTTTAGTGTACTGATATACATGCAGCATCTATTAACAATTTTAGTGTACTGATATACATGCAGCATCTATTAACAATTTTAGTGTACTGATATACATGCAGTATCTATTAACAATTTTAGTGTACTGATATACATGCAGTATCTATTAACAATTTTAGTGTACTGATATACATGCAGCATCTATTAACAATTTTAGTGTACTGATATACATGCAGCATCTATTAACAATTTTAGTGTACTGATATACATGCAGCATCTATTAACAATTTTAGTGTACTGATATACATGCAGTATCTATTAACAATTTTAGTGTACTGATATACATGCAGTATCTATTAACAATTTTAGTGTACTGATATACATGCAGCATCTATTAACAATTTTAGTGTACTGATATACATGCAGCATCTATTAACA
This sequence comes from Sepiola atlantica, assembly GCA_963556195.1. Lineage (NCBI taxonomy): Eukaryota > Metazoa > Mollusca > Cephalopoda > Sepiida > Sepiolidae > Sepiola > Sepiola atlantica. The sequence goes on from OY744543.1 coordinate 36,135,438, forward strand.
ATTTTAGTGTACTGATATACATGCAGCATCTATTAACAATTTTAGTGTACTGATATACATGCAGTATCTATTAACAATTTTAGTGTACTGATATACATGCAGTATCTATTAACAATTTTAGTGTACTGATATACATGCAGTATCTATTAACAATTTTAGTGTACTGATATACATGCAGCATCTATTAACAATTTTAGTGTACTGATATACATGCAGTATCTATTAACAATTTTAGTGTACTGATATACATGCAGTATCTATTAACAATTTTAGTGTACTGATATACATGCAGCATCTATTAACAATTTTAGTGTACTGATATACATGCAGCATCTATTAACAATTTTAGTGTACTGATATACATGCAGCATCTATTAACAATTTTAGTGTACTGATATACATGCAGTATCTATTAACAATTTTAGTGTACTGATATACATGCAGCATCTATTAACAATTTTAGTGTACTGATATACATGCAGCATCTATTAACAATTTTAGTGTACTGATATACATGCAGCATCTATTAACAATTTTAGTGTACTGATATACATGCAGCATCTATTAACAATTTTAGTGTACTGATATACATGCAGCATCTATTAACAATTTTAGTGTACTGATATACATGCAGTATCTATTAACAATTTTTGTGTACTGATATACATGCAGCATCTATTAACAATTTTAGTGTACTGATATACATGCAGCATCTATTAACAATTTTAGTGTACTGATATACATGCAGCATCTATTAACAATTTTAGTGTACTGATATACATGCAGTATCTATTAACAATTTTAGTGTACTGATATACATGCAGCATCTATTAACAATTTTAGTGTACTGATATACATGCAGCATCTATTAACAATTTTAGTGTACTGATATACATGCAGTATCTATTAACAATTTTTGTGTACTGATATACATGCAGCATCTATTAACAATTTTAGTGTACTGATATACATGCAGCATCTATTAACAATTTTTGTGTACTGATATACATGCAGCATCTATTAACAATTTTAGTGTACTGATATACATGCAGTATCTATTAACAATTTTAGTGTACTGATATACATGCAGCATCTATTAACAATTTTAGTGTACTGATATACATGCAGCATCTATTAACAATTTTAGTGTACTGATATACATGCAGCATCTATTAACAATTTTAGTGTACTGATATACATGCAGCATCTATTAACAATTTTAGTGTACTGATATACATGCAGCATCTATTAACAATTTTAGTGTACTGATATACATGCAGTATCTATTAACAATTTTAGTGTACTGATATACATGCAGCATCTATTAACAATTTTAGTGTACTGATATACATGCAGCATCTATTAACAATTTTAGTGTACTGATATACATGCAGCATCTATTAACAATTTTAGTGTACTGATATACATGCAGCATCTATTAACAATTTTAGTGTACTGATATACATGCAGCATCTATTAACAATTTTAGTGTACTGATATACATGCAGCATCTATTAACAATTTTAGTGTACTGATATACATGCAGTATCTATTAACAATTTTTGTGTACTGATATACATGCAGCATCTATTAACAATTTTAGTGTACTGATATACATGCAGCATCTATTAACAATTTTAGTGTACTGATATACATGCAGCATCTATTAACAATTTTTGTGTACTGATATACATGCAGCATCTATTAACAATTTTAGTGTACTGATATACATGCAGCATCTATTAACAATTTTTGTGTACTGATATACATGCAGCATCTATTAACAATTTTAGTGTACTGATATACATGCAGCATCTATTAACAATTTTTGTGTACTGATATACATGCAGCATCTATTAACAATTTTAGTGTACTGATATACATGCAGCATCTATTAACAATTTTAGTGTACTGATATACATGCAGCATCTATTAACAATTTTAGTGTACTGATATACATGCAGCATCTATTAACAATTTTATTGTACTGATATACATGCAGTATCTATTAACAATTTTTGTGTACTGATATACATGCAGTATCTATTAACAATTTTAGTGTACTGATATACATGCAGTATCTATTAACAATTTTAGTGTACTGATATACATGCAGTATCTATTAACAATTTTAGTGTACTGATATACATGCAGTATCTATTAACAATTTTAGTGTACTGATATACATGCAGTATCTATTAACAATTTTTGTGTACTGATATACATGCAGTATCTATTAACAATTTTAGTGTACTGATATACATGCAGTATCTATTAACAATTTTAGTGTACTGATATACATGCAGTATCTATTAACAATTTTAGTGTACTGATATACATGCAGTATCTATTAACAATTTTTGTGTACTGATATACATGCAGTATCTATTAACAATTTTAGTGTACTGATATACATGCAGTATCTATTAACAATTTTTGTGTACTGATATACATGCAGTATCTATTAACAATTTTAGTGTACTGATATACATGCAGTATCTATTAACAATTTTTGTGTACTGATATACATGCAGTATCTATTAACAATTTTAGTGTACTGATATACATGCAGTATCTATTAGCAATTTTAGTGTACTGATATACATGCAGTATCTATTAACAATTTTAGTGTACTGATATACATGCAGTATCTATTAACAATTTTAGTGTACTGATATACATGCAGTATCTATTAACAATTTTAGTGTACTGATATACATGCAGTATCTATTAACAATTTTAGTGTACTGATATACATGCAGTATCTATTAACAATTTTAGTGTACTAATATACATGCAGTATCTATTAACAATTTTAGTGTACTGATATACATGCAGTATCTATTAACAATTTTAGTGTACTGATATACATGCAGTATCTATTAACAATTTTTGTGTACTGATATACATGCAGCATCTATTAACAATTTTTGTGTACTGATATACATGCAGTATCTATTAACAATTTTAGTGTACTGATATACATGCAGTATCTATTAACAATTTTAGTGTACTGATATACATGCAGTATCTATTAACAATTTTAGTGTACTGATATACATGCAGCATCTATTAACAATTTTTGTGTACTGATATACATGCAGCATCTATTAACAATTTTTGTGTACTGATATACATGCAGTATCTATTAACAATTTTAGTGTACTGATATACATGCAGTATCTATTAACAATTTTAGTGTACTGATATACATGCAGCATCTATTAACAATTTTAGTGTACTGATATACATGCAGCATCTATTAACAATTTTAGTGTACTGATATACATGCAGCATCTATTAACAATTTTAGTGTACTGATATACATGCAGCATCTATTAACAATTTTAGTGTACTGATATACATGCAGCATCTATTAACAATTTTAGTGTACTGATATACATGCAGTATCTATTAACAATTTTTGTGTACTGATATACATGCAGCATCTATTAACAATTTTAGTGTACTGATATACATGCAGCATCTATTAACAATTTTAGTGTACTGATATACATGCAGCATCTATTAACAATTTTTGTGTACTGATATACATGCAGCATCTATTAACAATTTTAGTGTACTGATATACATGCAGCATCTATTAACAATTTTTGTGTACTGATATACATGCAGTATCTATTAACAATTTAAGTGTACTGATATACATGCAGTATCTATTAACAATTTTTGTGTACTGATATACATGCAGTATCTATTAACAATTTTAATGTACTGATATACATGCAGTATCTATTAACAATTTAAGTGTACTGATATACATGCAGTATCTATTAACAATTTTTGTGTACTGATATACATGCAGTATCTATTAACAATTTTTGTGTACTGATATACATGCAGTATCTATTAACAATTTTAGTGTACTGATATACATGCAGTATCTATTAACAATTTTAGTGTACTGATATACATGCAGTATCTATTAACAATTTTAGTGTACTGATATACATACAGTATCTATTAACAATTTTAATGTACTGATATACATGCAGTATCTATTAACAATTTTAGTGTACTGATATACATGCAGTATCTATTAACAATTTTTGTGTACTGATATACATGCAGTATCTATTAACAATTTTAATGTACTGATATACATGCAGTATCTATTAACAATTTAAGTGTACTGATATACATGCAGTATCTATTAACAATTTTTGTGTACTGATATACATGCAGTATCTATTAACAATTTTTGTGTACTGATATACATGCAGTATCTATTAACAATTTTAGTGTACTGATATACATGCAGTATCTATTAACAATTTTAGTGTACTGATATACATGCAGTATCTATTAACAATTTTAGTGTACTGATATACATGCAGTATCTATTAACAATTTTAATGTACTGATATACATGCAGTATCTATTAACAATTTAAGTGTACTGATATACATGCAGTATCTATTAACAATTTAAGTGTACTGATATACATGCAGTATCTATTAACAATTTAAGTGTACTGATATACATGCAGTATCTATTAACAATTTTAGTGTACTGATATACATGCAGTATCTATTAACAATTTTTAAAAATATTTAGGTATTTAATGTCTATTTGCGTTTGTCAATAGTCATTTTTCTAATAAATTCATTTGGTTTACGTATAGTTTGTTTAAGTATCATTATAAAATATTACTATAGTTCGGCAAACCTATACGCATTTTCTATATCTTTTAATGAAGAAAAGATTCTCAAGGTCAGCTAATTTATCCTACGCTATGGCCAGATCAAAGATTCATAGTCATAGTGTAGGAGTTTTACTGTATATATATATATATATATATATATATATATATATAAAGATAGATGAAAGAAGAGGAATAAACATGTACGAATGAAAAAATTTATTTCAACTTCGATTGTTCAATGCAAGGTTTAATCGGTAAAAAAAATGTTTATTATTCTTTCCTTAAGTCAAGGTTTTTCAAAGATTAAAATCTTATCTTTTTTACCGAGTATACCTTGCATTGAACAATCGAAGTTGAAATAAATTTGTCATTCATACATGTTCATCCCTCTTCTTTCATCTATCTTTATAATTGTTCTATCTCGTATATTGAGCTTAAACCATTTCACTATAGGTTCTATCTACTAAAAGTATACTTTTAGTTTCATATTTTATATATATATATATATATATATATATATATATATATATATATAAATGCTGTTAGAGTATAAAGTTTCAATTTAATGGAGATTAGCAAGATTTCTGCATAAGTTCCGGGACTGTTTGTTACAACAAAAAATAAACACACTGTTTTACAGCTTCAAATTCTACTGAATAAAGCTATATTTACATTACCCAATAAAAACCCTTGTTGCCATTGTGACAAACCAGACAGACGGGTTTACTCATTACATATATAATTTATTTATGTCATCCTCTTACACTGCTGCTGCTCCTACTCTCTCTATTTCTCCTCTTCCCACCACTTTGTCTCATTCGCCATTCCTCCAATAATCTAATGTGCAAACAACCAAGCTAGTGTTGCGACCTTAAAGGCCCGAAAAAAATAAGACAATAAGGAGGTAGAGTTAACAAGAGTATGTATTTAAAGAAAGTACAAAAGTAATGGGTTGTCAGAGATTTCTTCTGACTTGGTCATAACGACTCTGTCTGTTACCACCATTATCACTATCCATAGTGTCGGGGAAGAGTCCATGTAGTGACGCAATAGGGCAGATCACCATAACTGCAAGCAAGCAAGATTCTCAGAGTTTTAGTATTAAATAGATTTTTACATCCTATTAATGCTCCTATGATAAATGATAGTTAAATAAAATCTTAGGAGACCAGGTACTTAAATAAAACCTATTTTAATAGATTTCTATTGTCATTGTTTTATTTTCATACATAGAAGCAATAGATGTATGCATGGAATTTATGGGAAAGGCATTAAGCAAAGTATAGTAATATTCTCATATGCATCCACAAAGTATTTAATATTTGCATCCGCCGGATGTTTACAAGCAATGATAATGATCAAAGTGCGTCTCTTATGAGCTTGATAAATTCAATATTGCGAACGTACAACCGATCCGGGTAAATAGTTTTCACCGACTGACTGATCAATAGATCCACCTTCATGCGAGTTGATTGTTTCCGTGTAAACAAAATACAATGAAAGGTCTGGTGTAGGTTCAACAAGGAAAATGAAACAGATATATCACTATGGTGAGAAAGGACTTCAAAAAAAAATTTCGCAGAATGGTTAGAGCAGGGGCGGGCAACCTTTTCAGAATGAGGGCCAGATGAGACTTTTGGAAGAAGATCGCGGGCCGGAGTGAAAAACGAAATCTCAGAATTACTATATTTTGTTTACATGAATAAATTGTACAAATATTGCATTGAACACTCTACAAATCAATGAGATGCTGCTGCTGTTTGCCATGAAGAAGTATTCCCATGTCTGGCTCGATGGTTGAGGTAGACAACAGAAGAATGTCATTGAGGTGGCGGTCCGAGAGTTGGGAGCGAAGGTGAGACTTTGTGTACTTCATTTTCAAAATGATATGAGTTTTACTGGGAGGTCCGCAGGCCGGATTGCAATAATAAAGCCTAGCAGGGTGGCGGGCCGGACGCTAAGCCTTTGCGGGCCGGATGTGGCCCGCGGGCCGGAGGTTGCCCGCCCCTGGGTTAGAGTATTTGAGGAGTGGGGTTCAATACTCGGTCAAGTAATACCAAAAACTAAAAAAAAAAAATGGTTCTTTATGACTCCTTGCTAAACACTCAGGATTATAATGTGAGGGAAAAGAGTGGCGCCCTCCCCTACATCTCGATATAGTAGCCAACGAAAAGGGAGTCTTCGGCTCGATCGATTTATTTTTTATATCATTGATATAGCTCGATCTGAAAGGATATTGAGACATTTGTCCAAGATCTACTGTTTTAATTCGTTTCTCTTCCTATCCTGTTGGGATTAAAAGAATCCTGTAAATAAAGTTCAATTCTCGCACGTGAGAATGGGGTAACAATGTGCAGATAAATCATCAAAAGAGAGATATAGGATGAAAGCCTGAGAGAAGGAACACAAAACACCAGAATGTAGTTTCACAGCAATTTTAGTAAGAAAGATAAAGGTGCAGTCATAGAATATTTACAAACAGAGTTTTCAAAGTTCAGTTAGGCATAGTGAATTTGAGATGGGGTTTACGAAAACGTGGTTCCCGAGAACTTATTTGTATAGAGTTCGGGTAACTGCAGGCGGTCATTCTTTGTGACTGCCGTCATAGGCTGTTGTCACTGAGGATACCAGCCGATGTGTTGCTGACTTGAGTGAAGTCGTCGAAAAAGAGGTGGGATGCCGTGTGTAAGGGGTTTTAAAGGGCTGGCTCACGTGACACCTAATGGAATAGGGGTTGCAATGCCTGACAGCCAATCCGTGAGGCCCTAATGGACATGGCAACAGCCAATCAGTGAGGGGGGCTTTAACAAATTCCAACAACACACAAACGATTTATTGTTTGTCCAATAAGCGTAATATTTTCTTTAATATATAGAAAACGATTTTTTACAAATTATTAAACTATAGCTTAAAAGGGCGAGATTATTTTTTTAAAAATAATGTACATAAAATAATAATATACTAAAAAGGGGTTGTAATGCCTGACAGCCAATCCGTGAGCCCCTTAAGGGACATGGCAACAGCCAATCAGTGAGGGGGGCTTTAATAAATTCCAACAATCCTTAGAGGTTTATTTTCTTGTTATATATATTTTTTTTTAATTCTTTTTGCTTAATGCGTGATTCAAAATTGTTTTGCAAAGTTTCAAATTAATATTTACCAATAATTAGTAATTGTTTTGCAAAGTTTCAAATTAATATTTACCAATAATTAGTAATTGTTTTGCAAAGTTTCAAATTAATATTTACCAATAATTAGTAATTGTTTTGCAAAGTTTCAAATTAATATTTACCAATAATTAGTAATTGTTTTGCAAAGTTTCAAATTAATATTTACCAATAATTAGTAATTGTTTTGCAAAGTTTCAAATTAATATTTACCAATAATTAGTAATTGTTTTGCAAAGTTTCAAATTAATATTTACCAATAATTAGTAATTGTTTTGCAAAGTTTCAAATTAATATTTACCAATAATTAGTAATTGTTTTGCAAAGTTTCAAATTAATATTTACCAATAATTAGTAATTGTTTTGCAAAGTTTCAAATTAATATTTACCAATAATTAGTAATTGTTTTGCAAAGTTTCAAATTAATATTTACCAATAATTAGTAATTGTTTTGCAAAGTTTCAAATTAATATTTACCAATAATTAGTAATTGTTTTGCAAAGTTTCAAATTAATATTTACCAATAATTAGTAATTGTTTGTTTTTTTTTCTTTCTGAGGATAAGATTTATTTCTTCTCATGTTTTAATTCTTTGTTTAAACATTTGATTATAATAAACTTGTAAAGTATCTAACTTTTGTTGTATTATTTCATTCTTTCCTTTAATAAAATATTGCATCTTAAAACGTGGTCTCCTATATATATATATATATATATATATATATATATATATATATATATACTAATGATAATAGAATTAACGATAAGCGAAATATAAGTGATCTATCTCGATAAAATAAAGCTCAATACGTTGAGTAGAGCAATCAATTTCAAAGAAGGAAAGATGAAGATAAAAAAGTGTACAAAATTACATAAAGTTACATAAATTAATACAAATTTTATTACATCGAAAGTTCAGATGCAAGGAGTTACATTAATCCTTAAACCATGGTTTTTCAAAGATAAAACAGTTCTCGTCAGAGGATAAATCTGGTAATATGGTATTTATAACAATTAAATATTACCTAGTTCCATTTCACTTTGAAAAATTGAAGAATAAAAAAAAAAAATGTTGGGGATAAAGAAATAAAAGGCCGGGAATTAAAAAATTAGCAGTATTGCGAGGTGATTTTTGAAGACGAACGGGACGTTATGGTGTAGATAGTTAATAGTAAAAGTAACAGTTTGTAGAATTGAAGAAAGTTTTTTAACAAATAAAAGGTGGAGGGTTCAAAATATCTCACTTGGTCCGTATGGATTCGTACTCCGTTATAGTATATTTCCGTGGAGTTACAAGTAAAAATCCTGTATTGGTATTTTAAACATTTTTATATATTTATTTAATATATTTAGATATTTTGAACCCTCCACCTTTTATTTGTTAAAAAACCTTCTTCAATTCTACAAACTGTTACTTTTACTATTAACTATCTACACCATAACGTCCCTTTCGTCTTCAAAAATAACCTCACAATACTGCTAATTTTTTACTTCCAGGCCTTTTATTTCTTTATCCCCAACCTTTTTTTTTTATTTTTTATTCTTCAATTTTTCAAAGTGAAATGGAACTAGGTAATATTTAATTGTTATAAATACCATATTACCAGATTTATCCTCTGACGAGAAGAGTTTTATCTTTGAAAAACCATGGTTTAAGGATTAATGTAACTCCTTGCATCTGAACTTTCGATGTAATAAAATTTATATTAATTTATGTCACTTTATGTAATTTTGTACAATTTTTTATCTTCATCTTTCTTTCTTTAATATATATATATATATATATATATATATATATTATTTGCATTCCATTGACCATAAGGAATTAATCCAAAACCATAATTTTCATTAGTTTTTCTGTTTCTTTATTTCTTTACTTCGATGAGAGTTTTTTTCCCCTCATCTTACAGACAAAAGTAATTTATTCAAGTTTAATATGCATCCCTTACGCGCGTTTCATGGCAAAAATCGAATAAGTATAATTTTAGTCCAATATTATCAATCATCAGGGAGTGACAATGTATATTGTGGAATCGTGAAATAGCATGGTATATCAAAAACACAGAGGATAAAAAAATATAGTGAAATTCCAGATTGTGTCCTGATAAAAATTTGGCAAAGAGAAAGGGAGATAATTCTATTTTTAGAATTGATGAGTTATTTCACCTATTTCTAAATTTAATTCAACCCCAAATGGATATAGAAGGACCCTATTGCTAATCCCCCCCACCCAGAAAATAATAATTGATTTCATTTTTACAAGGCAATGGCCTTAATGTTTGTTTATAATCCAATAAATTCTAATGCAACTCATACAGATGAAATTGAATAGTTAATTTAGGATGCAAGTTAACTGTGAAACCTCAAAGTCCCCCTTTAACTTTCTCAAAACCCATATCTAACCCCAATGGAACATATTTATTGAGTTAAACCGACCCCCTCTCCTTCACAATCATTACCGATTAGGTTGTTACAGCATCAATGATTTCTGAACTGCCCCCTTCCTGGATAACTTTATACCTAATACAGAAAGCTTAACTACTCAATTCTAGGTGCCCCCAATGCTTTATGTCACTTTTGAGTTTATCGTTTACTATTTTAACTATAAACCTTAGCTTTGAGTATGAAAGGCATATTCATTATCTTTTAACTTATCTACCTAGTAGATTGAGACTCGTTCAAGAGTGTCCAAGAAGTTCCTACGATTTATATATTCTCTTGAACTGAACTCAAAGTAAATTTTCTTACTAATCAATTCTCTAACAAATTCTCTAACAAATTTTTATCGCGATGTAGTTATCTCCGAATTTAGATTAAGTTTTTTCATAAATGAACACGTTTAGCTTCTATACCTGTTCTTGAAGGTACTGCGGTTGACCTGATATAGGTTCAGGTGTTGTTCCCTGTCTTTAAATCGCATCTATATACCACGCTTAAAATCAAACAGTTACCCTCCAGAGGACAATCGTTAGTAAGTGCATCTACAATTTCTTTGAGTTCTATTCCTTGGCTAGCATTGTGGTTAGTTCTAGCGTTATCATTAGTCCCGTTCATCGCATGGTTTGTTTTGGTGTTATTATAGTCGGTAATTGATGAAGCTAGGTTTTTAGAGTTTGAAAAGGAAAACTTTACAGTATTTTTGTTAGAAGAATTTACCTATTCTACTACACCCAGGAAATATTTTCTCTAAAAAGGCTTAGGAATATCTATTGATATGCTGACTATACAGGGGATATAACCAAATAGTATTATGCCTCCTGTTTTTCAACTCAAATTCCTTGAGTATTTGGTAACTGCTCAACTGAATTAAAGTTTATATTATTCTGTGGCAGCTTGTCGATATATATATATATATATATATATATATATATATAAGATTGACATTTGTCGATAGCTGTTTGCTCCCGTGTTTCGAGTGTTGAAGAAAAGGAGAGGCTAGAAACAATTATAGGAGAAATAGAAAAGAAGTTCCGAGATTTTGAGGACACTTATGCCTGGAAGTTGGGAGAACAGTACAGCCATTTTGTTCTACAACACAATTGAATCGGAAAGCCATTCCGTAAGTCAAGATCTGGAATCAATAATGGAAATACAATGAGTTCGGAAATACGTTCTCTCATGAACAAGAATTACTTTTCTAAAAATGTGACAAAGGAAATATAGTCAGAAATGAAAACCTTCAAAATTCGTTATCTTACAGTTGGAATCGGAAACAAAAGTAATTTTATCTTATATATATATATATATATATATATAACCATATGGCCAGTATTAGGAAAGCTTGTAGGGTAGGAATCGATAAATTTACCACTTCTTTAACTGAATATATGAAAGACAGAAAAACTAAGTACACTATGGAATGGTCAATATTAGTTATGGTCAGTAAATATTTACCAAACAAGCGGAAAAGATGCAAATTATGTATAACTGAAGCAGTTGAAATGATGAATAATTTGATAGATTGATTAAATAAATAAAAATTAGAATAAATGTTGTATTCAATTTAGGGGAATAATGTAATTGGATCGATCAGCACCAATGTCAACGTTATATGAGATCTAATGGAATAAAAACTATTGAATTGACAAAAACATACAGGGTGGGCCAAAATAAGGGTCCTCCAAACTTCTCTCCAATTCCTCGAAATTTTGAGCTGTTCGTACAGTACGAGGCCTACCACTTCTCGCCATGTCGGATATTCCTTGTTGGTCCCTAAAACGAGCAATAATTCCTCGGATTGCTTTTGCCGAAGGAGAGTTTCTGGTGTTGTAATGACGCCGATAGATGAGTTGAGTCTCCGAAATCGACTCATTGGATTTAAAGTACCACTCTATTATGAGGGTACGTTCCTTAGGGCTAATACGGCTCATGCTTGCTTCGGAAGGGGTCCTTTACTTATTCTAAAAAAAAAAAAAAAAAATCAATAAATAAAAAAGTTATGAATTTTTAAAAATAGGACCCTTATTTTGGCCCACCCTGTATAACTTATAATATTGAAATATAATTTAAAATTAGATAAGGGATAAAGAACAAAAATCCGCATATCATATTATCTTAAATTAGAATTGAATACTATTACGACCTTGACGGAGGGGTTTATTCACATCGGAAGTTAAATCTGGGAATTTCTTTAAATAAATAAGCAATCGTAGTAAATGGAAAATGATACGCAAAAGTTCCTGTTTTTCTTTATAAGATAAAAAGATTGTGAAATTACTATATATAAAATAAAAATAGTATCAAATAAAAAATTGCATAAATATAATACTTTAATACAATTAAAAAAGCATCGAGGAATATCCAAATGATAGACATTTCAATTACCTACGGCGAAAATAAAAATATGTAATAAAAGGAGTCAGTGCTAAATATGATACCTAATTTGATTAATTATACAAAAATAAACATTATAATTAGATATTAAAATATTTTCTAAAAATATTTTAAATACTACCGATGATTTTCAAAATATGACAGCTGTACTAAGTTATTAATGGGATAAAAATAGACAAGTCTGCGTACTTCCGGTTATCCGGGCAAAACGGAAGTCACCTAAATTGTTAGGTAACAAAGAAAAAAAAGGAATAAAATGACTAAAAACCCGAAAAATAAAAAGGAAATAAGTGGGTGAAACAACAATATTCAGTGAAAATATATGTTTTAATTCAGGAATATTTTAAATTAATAATTATAGCTGATGATGAATAATAAAAAATACAAATAGATAAAAGGATAGGATACATATATGCTACCACATGGATATAGCGGGACCATAATTCCATGTTAGGAGTAAAGATAAAGAGCATCTAAACACCCACATTTCCTCCTTCCATAAACACTTAATTTCATGTGGCAACACACATCGCTCCATTAGTGTCCGCATCCTCAACTCTGTCCGCAATATAGGCCAGCTTCGAATTTCGGAAGCTATCCTAATCTCTAAATTTCGCCCTGCCTTGAATAACAGATTCGAGTTGTCATCTCCCTTCATCCTCTGATTCTTACATCCTCACACTCCCACCTCCTCACACTCCCACCCACAACTTACTTACTTTTTTTTATTTTTTTTTTTTTATTTTTTATAATCCTCTCTCTTCTTATCCCCCCCCTTCCCCTGCTAATAAAAAAAAAAATAAATAAATAAATAAATAAAAATAAAAAAAAGGTCCCATCCTTGGCTTTTATCCACTTCACAACTCAAATTCCTTCTCAAGTTTCCAATCTCATTTCTAAAGTCTGAATATATATTATTTAGAATAAGTTATCCCCCTTTGACAGTAAATTTAAATTTAGATTTGAAGAGAATAAATGAAAAAAAATAAATAAATAAATAAATAAATAAAGATTGATGAGTCATGTAAAATGAAACATAATAAAATTTAAAAAATTGATATAATACTAAACTAATGTTTATAATGTTTTAACCTTAGTTATATGATTGCTTAATGGAATTTTGACGTTTTCTGCGTTCCTACTGCCAATTGTTTTCCCCTTTATTACGATGATCTGACACCGGTTTTTTCACGTTTTTCCGACCCTCTCGGTCTTCTATTGTTGTCTTCTGATAATGAAAGTTGTTCTTTCGAAAATTTAAGATTACCCTTTGCCGATCTGTTACTTACCAAAAAAAAAAAAATACTATTTGGTATTTAATCAGTTTTCGTGAAATTATTAATAAATCGTTTTGAGTTTCACTCTCTCCCTGCGTTTATTTCTTTTCACTTTTCCATCTCACGGCAACCACATCGCATTGCTATAGCCTTGGACGACTAATTTACACTTATATATATATATATATATATATATATATATATGTTGATAATGATAACTGATTGCAATTTAAACTCTCCTATTTATTTCTCCTATAAACTCAGTTTTGAAAAAGGTATTTTCTGTGTGCCTTTTTTAATACAATCCAATATTTATTTAAATATTTTTGTAAAACATTGAATTTAGCGATCTTAGAGATCTTTCTAGACTGAAGCAATTTTTATTTTTGTCTCAATCCAGAGTTCTTCTGTTTGGGGAACTGAATTTTCCCTACATTAAAAACTGACTTTCTGGCTTACTTTGCTCTCGTGGGGAGGCAAATAAATAGGGGCACTCTATCTACATGTTTTGTTTGTATTTATTTGTATCGTTTCTTTTGCAACTTTTGCATTTGCCATTCAAAACAAAACGTTGATGCAGAGCACAAAAGGAAGCTCAATGTCTTTGAGATAAAATCTTTAAGAACTATTCTTGGAGTATTTTTGCGATATATACAAAGACATACATATATCAGAAAAAGGTTTAATATTAACATACATATATCAGAAAGAGGTTTAATATTAACATACATATATCAGAAAAAGGTTTAATATTAACATACATATATCAGAAAAAGGTTTAATATTAACATACATATATCAGAAAGAGGTTTAATATTAACATACATATATCATAAAGAAGTGTAATATTAACATACATATATCAGAAAGAGGTTTAATATTAACATACATATATCAGAAAGAAGTTTAATATTAACATACATATATCATAAAGAAGTGTAATATTAACATACATATATCAGAAAGAGGTTTAATATTAACATACATATATCAGAAAGAGGTTTAATATTAACATACATATATCATAAAGAAGTGTAATATTAACATACATATATCAGAAAAAGGTTTAATATTAACATACATATATCAGAAAGAGGTTTAATATTAACATACATATATCAGAAAGAAGTTTAATATTAACATACATATATCATAAAGAAGTGTAATATTAACATACATATATCAGAAAGAGGTTTAATATTAACATACATATATCAGAAAGAGGTTTAATATTAACATACATATATCATAAAGAAGTGTAATATTAACATACATATATCAGAAAAAGGTTTAATATTAACATACATATATCAGAAAGAGGTTTAATATTAACAGATGTATCAACAACCTTGTTAAAAAAAAAGAAGATTAATGTGGTTTGGACATGTTTCCCGGCTACCAGACTCCAGCTATGTGAAGAAATCATGTAGTGAAAATTTAATTCAAGAAAGATTAAAAAGACGATTAACAAAAAGATTAGTCGACTAGATAAGGGTTGAAACTGGCATGCCGCTCCTGACAGACTGATCCAAGACCGTGAGACGTGGCGGAATTTTGTTTTTAAGCATGTGGCGAAGCTCGCCAGAGTATGCAAATAAGTCAAGTCAAGTAAGTCATAGATTGACCCGTGACATGTACTACCTCATCAGGTCACAGTGGGCCGGGTAATTATGCCAACTAAAGGGTGGCTCCACATGTTAGTTTCATGGTAGGTACTCGACTGAGCTCTAATCCCTCATCCCCCGAAAGAACCTGCTTGGCCACAACCACAGCACAGAACTTTCCTTTCTCTCTCTCTCTGTACCAAAGACCAAGCGGAACTTTTATGAACAAAGTTTCTTTCCTAGAGTGTCCCGTCCGTGGAACAAAATATAGCAAAGCAACTTCCCAGCTGACTACAACATGGTCGTCTTCAAGTCTAATGCAAACAAATACTTGTTGAACCGTCCTTCTGGATAAAAATTCCTCTCAAAAAATCTTCTTCCCAATCCACTGGTTGTTTACGAACCTCGCGTGGTGGCGCTCATCGCTCAACCAATATTTTTAATCCTTGTTCTCAAGTGGCCACTGGGCCTTGATAAGTGTTGACCTTTTAGTAAAAAAAAAAAACATGCTTCCAAAGCACCGATATTGTGTCCTCACAACCTAGTGCAGTTTCATACCATAGACAGAACTCATTCTATTTGACCCATGGAACGTTGAAAGTTACAACCACTTCAGGGTCACAGTGGATCTAAAAGTAATGGAAACTAAGGGTCACTCCATTCTTCTGAAAGATCCTAAATTGGGACCTCACCACTCGATTCAGTTTCATGTTATAGATAGGACTGATTCAGATGGAACCCATAAATGAGACCTTAACAGTTACTACGAATGGGGCCTCACCACTGAATTCATTTTCATGTTCTACACAGTGTTATCTTTTCAGTAACCGGTGTGTGTATAAACCATTATACACTCATGTCATCGTTGGGAACGCAGGTTCTATTAGTCTGCTGATAACCCCACTCGGATGTCGATGTTTATAAAAAACGGTTTATTACAAAGAGAAGAACAGTTACCAACAAAAATCAGAGAGACGGGTTACTTGAGTGAGAGAGAGAGAGAGAGAGAGAGAGAGAGAGAGAGAGAGAGAGAGATTGATAGAGAGAGAGATAGCTTGTCCCTCTACACCTAGTTACATTGTGTGTGCCCCTTCCCCCATTGAGGACGGCGTGTTTGACACGTCTTCCCTCCTTAAAGTATCATCAGCTAAGAGACAGAAAATTTACATCTGAAAGTCACGTGGTTTCATCGACTTTCGTTCCGGGGTCACCTCTGACCCTTAGGTGTCACTCAAACTTTTTCATTCAAATAACGGCTCTCGTTATGTAACAGCAGGACTGATTCAGATGGGACCCTGACTCTGTGATCACAGTGGATCTAGAAGTAATGGCAACTAAGGGGTGATTCCACCCTCGCAAAGATCCTAAATTTATGCAGTTTCATCTTATGCTATAGCAGCGTGGACCCTAGCTTGTTAAGATGTTGACTGAAATTGTATCTTAGAGAAAATACTAAGATACACACTGACAATTAAATTGTTATAAAACATTAGAAAATGAGTACAAACAGATGAAAAAAGTGGAAAACATGAAAGTTGAATGAAGGAAGAAAACATTGTTTAACGAACGAACACAAGATATATGTACAAAATTACAAGACATTTTATGTGAGAATGTTCATTTGAAATGTTCATTTGAAATGTTCATTTGAAATGTTCAGTTCTCAGCAAAAGTTCAGTTAGAAAAGTAATAAGATGTATTTGTTTATGCCTGTAATTTATGAGTGTGTATATGTTTGCGACAGTGTAGAAATTTGTGTGAGTGTGTGTTGCTTTGTGTTAGAATGCATAAATGTATGAATGTGTGTGCGTGAATTTGAGAATTGATTAGGTGTCCCTTGTCAGGGTGCGTAAATGTGTGTGTGTGAGTTGAGAAATGAATATCAAGCTTCCCCAAGCCCAAAAGAGGCGAGGGAAGCGGATATGTAATGCTCTTGTTTACTGTGTGCTGATGTTTTTCCAACTCGATTTCTCGATGCAAACCTCACCTTAAATAATGTTTCAATCTGCTCCAGACACATGTTTTTATTTTGAAGACGAAAAAGAACTGCGGTGGACATAGTTAAAAGCATATCACATGACAGACACTTCTTTTTTGCTAAATATTGCTCTGGGAGCCAGTTTTGTAAGAAAAATTTAATTTCTTTTTTAGATGTGATTTTTGGCCGTGGCTTGTGTGTTTTTCGCCCACGCCATTGGTCAATTAATATTATAGGATTAGGATGATTGTCAATCCTATAAAACACAGGACTGATATCTATTTAACTCATAGATTGAGTCAGTATGTACATGGGTGTAGTAGAATGGACATGTAGCAAATAAAGTACTACAACAAATGTGGGGATGAACAGCTCTATAAGACAACGAGAAGAAAAGAGGATTCAAAAACTATATATACTGGTTGGTGGCATCCCAATGACTAAAGAAAAGAATAATAAGTCCATAATCATGTGTTTTTCTTTATTTCGGCAAATGGTTATATTTTTTTATTTTTTGTCTTACGCGCGTTTCACAACCCGTTAAGTAAAAATATAGTCTTTGGTTTAACAAGCTGCTCTTCAGAGAAAATCATTTAATAACCGACCAGTATATATGCTTTGAAGCCAGAGACATAACTTCATTGAGCTGGGTGTTTGAACCAATTTGGATGATATTATAAGGGATATATACCTTAAAAATATGTATTTTTATATAAACTCATATATATATATATATATATATATATATATATATATATATATATATATATGATAATATTTATAAATAAATATTTATTAATTATTTTAATACCTACAGACATCGATGTTTCATGCTAACGCAATCTTCAGTGTAGGAACTAATTCTCAACGGTCGGTGGGCGCGAACCCCGATCACAAATCGCCACTGATTCGTAGTCGAGGGTCTTATCCCATCGGCCATAGCCAATTAGCTAGTAAATTCATCTTTTTTTTAAGTGACTCCATACTCCCCGAAAGGCACAAATTGGGGCCTAACATCAGGATGTGGTTTCCTGCAATACTCAGGACAAACACAAATCAATACATGCTGCAAAATTGCACTATTTAATTTCAGAAAGTTGGTTTTGACGCTGTATTAAACTGGGCTGATTAACACCTATTCACATCGTACGCATCCATATGTAGATAATCGTACATTTCATTGTATAGATTGGCGCCTGGAGGATGCATATATTTGATTTTCGTATTAATCCGGCTATCATTATAATTAAGAAAAACAGGAACAACATAAAATATGTGCATAATTTTAAGGACGACAATCTTCGTTCGACTTTACGAGATCTTTTGTAGCATGACAAAAGCTCGTTATAAATTAGAACATTCTGCGGAAGAGGAAGAATAAAAAGTAAAATTGCTTTTGGCGGTTAATTCCTAATTGCAGCTCTTCTCTAAAGTTTGCTCATCAGATTGAAAAGTTCTCTATTAATTGGTCGAGCCTTCGTTATAATCTTATTTTAACATTTTTATTTAGTATTTATGATTATTTAATTGTGAAGTCATCTGATTAGAAGAGTCGATAGATCGGATTGATTCATTATGTTTGAAATTAATTTCTGCTAATTTCCCATCGACTGGAACAAAAATATATCATTAGGATTTAGATTTATGAAACTTTAAATTAAATTTATAGACTTTTAAACTTTTGGACTCTTGAACATGTCTGCAACATTTCACATTTTCAACATTCAACAATTTTTTCATTTTTTAAAAACAAAAATATATCATTGGGATTTAGATTTATGAAACTTTAAATTAAATTTATAGACTTTTAAACTTTTGGACTCTTGAACATGTCTGCAACATTTCACATTTTCAACATTCAACAATATTTTCATTTTTTAAAAACAAAAATATATCATTAGGATTTAGATTTGTGAAACTTTAAATTAAATTTATAGATTTTTACACTTTTGGACTCTTGAACATGTCTGCAACATTTCACATTTTCAACATTCAACAATATTTTCATTTTTTAAAAACAAAAATATATCATTAGGATTTAGATTTGTGAAACTTTAAATTAAATTTATAGATTTTTACACTTTTGGACTCTTGAACATGTCTGCAACATTTCACATTTTCAACATTCAACAATATTTTCATTTTTTAAAAACAAAAATATATCATTAGGATTTAGATTTATGAAACTTTAAATTAAATTTATAGACTTTTAAACTTTTGGACTCTTGAACATGTCTGCAACATTTCACATTTTCAACATTCAACAATTTTTTTATTTTTTTAAAACAAAAATATATCATTAGGATTTAGATTTGTGAAACTTTAAATTAAATTTATTGATTTTTAAACTTTTAGACTTTTGAACATGTCTGCAACATTTCACATTTTCAACATTCAACAATTTTTTCATTTTTTAAAAACAAAAATATATCATTGGGATTTAGATTTATGAAACTTTAAATTAAATTTATAGATTTTTAAACTTTTAGACTTTTGAACATGTCTGCAACATTTCACATTTTCAACATTCAACAATTTTTTCATTTTTTAAAAACAAAAATATATCATTGGGATTTAGATTTATGAAACTTTAAATTAAATTTATAGACTTTTAAACTTTTGGACTCTTATACATGTCTGCAACATTTCACATTTTCAACATTCAACAATTTTTTCATTTTTTAAAAACAAAAATATATCATTAGGATTTAGATTTATGAAACTTTAAATTAGATTTATAGATTTTTAAACTTTTAGACTTTTGAACATGTCTGTAACATTTCACATTTTCAACATTCAACAATTTTTTCATTTTTTAAAAACAAAAATATATCATTAGGATTTAGATTTGTGAAACTTTAAATTAAATTTATAGATTTTTAAACTTTAAGACTTTTGAACATGTCTGCAACATTTCACATTTTCAACATTTAACAATATTTTCATTTTTTTTTTAAATTTAAAACAGAACTGTCTGATCAAAATACCATCTACCCCATACCAAATATTAAAACAATTCAGTTATTATTTCACTTAGAGCAACACTACAATTCGCCAACTTGCAAGACTCTTGAAGCACTAACATAAAAGGAACCATTCTCATAAAAGAACAGTGTTTTCATATATTGTTGTGACCGTGATGGTCTGATAATAAATAAGACAACACGGTGGTATATTTACAAGAGTGTGTATTTACAGAAGTACAGAATAGTATCTTACAGAAAGACTGCTCTGAGAGTGTGTCGAGACTTTGTCGTAATCTCCTCTATACGGAGTGTCTGGAAGAGTCCATTTACTCACGAATAGGATAGATCACCATCACACCATACCCCCCCCCTTTTTAGCCTTGCTCCGTATCGAGTCAATACTTTTTTTCTTTTAAGGTTTATTTCAATGAGGTCCGTAATCTTATTGTTACACCGGCCGTTCTTACACAGGAGAAACTACACCGGTTGTCACTATAAATAGTGCGAGTCACCAGAGACATAGAAAACAAAGCACAGTCTTGTAACTGTCTAGCCAAGTGCTAGTCACTTTCTTACTTGTTAATACACTTGTTAAACCAACCCTCGACTTGACTTCCTTTATTTATTATTTACTGTGGAACAACTTCACAACACTTATGTTTAGAACCTGTTTGCGGGATTGGTATCTCAAACGTGTCGAACACGACATCCATTAGTTGATCTTCTGGAATATTATTCTTAACAGCATCTGAATATCGTTTCATCATCTGGTTCATGTGTCTTTTGTGGATAAACTTGGGTCCCTTTATCATGTAAATCATATTCTCAGTCTGTGTATCCACTATCTCTGTTTTCAAGTATGTTTTAATTGTTGCTGAACAATCGAAAGAACACTTTTTATCTAACTTTGAAGCGTCCCTTTGTGGCATTTTTTTCACGTCCTGGTTTTGTATGGGTGGGCAATAATCTATCAATGAGGTCCGTTTCCTCGTTTGGTTCATGTGTCTTTTGTGGGTAAACTTGGGTCCCTTTACCATGTAAATCATGTTTCTAATCCGTTTATCCACTATCCCTGTTTTCCAGTAGGATTTATTGTTTTTGAAAATTTGAAAGAAAACTTTTTCTCCCACTTTGAACCGTTCTTTTGTGACATTTTTTTCATGACCTGGTTTCGTAATGTCCTGGTTGGTAATAGTCTATCAAACACTGTGTTACTCTTCCTAGGAAACATTACTTCTGCTGGCGTCATGGAAAATGGAACATTGTAAATTGAGGTCATCCTATATACTTGCAAAAATTCTTGAATGGATTTTTCGATCGGTGTACTCCTCGCTTTCTTAAGCTCTCTTTTGAACGTATCCACGAACCGTTCTGTCTGACCGTTGCTTCTTACATGGTATGCACGATCGTGATATGCTCCAAATAGTTTTTTTGTGAAAATACACTTTCATCTTCACCATATTTCCAACTATTCATAAATTCAGATATTTTTTTCTGTTCATGTTAGGTATGAAGAACCATTTTCTCAAATCTTTTCATTTTATCCAGCTGCCTTTCTTGAGATTTCTGTTCTTTGTTCATTTGTTCTATTTGTCTTTCTTGGAATTTCTCTTCCAATTGAAACTGTTGCTCTTGCCGGTGCCTGAAATTTTCAAAAATAGCGTTTTTAAATTCCTCCATTTTGTATCATTTAAAATAGACTACCGACATTTTCGTTCATATATATTTTTTATATGGTCGTAGCTTTTCTCACTAGAAGAAAATTCTTAACCTTTTAGCGAGATAAAAAAATAAGCTCGTTCAAACTCATTTTCGTGTTCCTGATTAAACAATAAAAAAAAACGAAAATAATCTACATAACTTTTTATTGGGTTTTCTTTTTTTTCTGTGATCGAACGATTTAAATTTCAAAACCTCAATTTAAATTCTTTTTCGTCCTACTGAACAACGAAAACTATTTTTCGTTCAATCCTATTTTCTGATGTTTGGGTGATTTTTTCTTTCACAGATTTGGTATGCCTTGTATGTTAAAATTCCAGTACGACTTTAACTTCTTGCTGTATTGTTGTAATTAACAATTTTCTGAGGATACCCCCTAAGTTTATTTGAAAATCCAACATTTCAGTTTTAGCCGACATAAGTCCTAGTTTTCGTTGCTAGCATTGTGTACAACATAAGCCTGAGTTACTTTGTATCCAAAATAAGTCCGAGTTTGCGTCGTCAGTGTTGTGTGCGACATAAGTACAGGTGATCAGTTGGTCACAATAAGTACGAGTTCCTCGTCGCCAGTGTTGTGAAAATGAAGGGCCGATAATAAGTAAGACAACACGGTGGTATATTTACAAGAATGTTTATTTACAGTATAGAATAATATGTTACAGAAAGAGTGCTCCGAGACTTCGTCGGAACTTTGTCATAATCTCTTCTATACATAGGGTCTGGAAGAGTCCATTTAGTCACGAATAGGGTATATCACCATCACACCATTACATACACACACACACACACATATATATATATACCTCCGATTTTTGCGAAATGTTTACAATAGGTATTAGATATCAACTAATAAATAATGAGACATCAAGTAATATTAGATATCAAGTAATAAATAATGAGACATCAAGTAATATTAGATATCAAGTAATAAATAATGAGATATCAAGTAATAAATAATGAGATATCAAGTAATAAATAATGAGACATCAAGTAATATTAGATATCAAGTAATAAATAATGAGATATCAAGTAATAAATAATGAGACATCAAGTAATACATATTCCCCAAATTTAAGTTCCTTTTGAGTATTTTAAAGCTTTTTAAGGAGAAATGTATGGGCACAGCCTTCTATTTAAAAATTAAAATATTTCAGATTTGCATTAAATGTTATCTATAGTCATTAGACACTAATTAAGATTCCCTGAATTTCAATTTCTTCTTAAGACCCCGTTAAGTTTAAGCTTTAAATTTGAGACATTTTACTAGAATCAAAATTGTGTAACGGATTTTGATCAAAATTTAGAATAAGGGAAACATCTATCCCCGAACTGACGGCGTTTCTATGGGATCGATCCCTGGAGCGACCTTCAGTAAATTTTGCATGGCTGACCTCAAAAATAAACTATTGAATATAATTACTAAACCCTCCATTTATGCCCGCTACGTTGATGATATCTTTATCTTAGCAGACAATAATAATGAGATTAAAAAAAACTACAAGACATTTTTCATAATAACTCCGTACTTACATTCACGTATGAGCTTAACAAAAATCCGTTTTTAGATGTTCTCATTGACTCTACCAATGACGCATTCATCACCTCTCCCTATAAAAAAATCTACCTCTATTAATACATGCATTTTAAGTTATATAAGCGAAACCCATATCGATATAAAATTGCAATTATTAAAAATCTTTTAAACCGTGGTAAACTAATCTCTTCAACCAAAAAAAGTATCCTTTAACGAATTCAAAAAGCATTAAGCAAGTCCTAATTCATAATCAATTTCCTAATTATATTGTAGATGAACAAAAAAAATCAGCAGATTAAGATATAACAAGGGGAGGTAAATCAGCAGATTAAGATATAACAAGGGGAGGTAAATCAGCATGAGTAAAACTCCACCGATAAACAAATAGAAACAAAGGTCATGGCTTCACATTTCCATCTCAATAAATAAAGCTTGTTTAGTTTGTTTCACGGCATATCAACCCTTTCGGGGTTAGTTAATACTGTAACACGATACCACTTAGAAACGCTTCATCGTGTACGATTACTTAAACACAATTCATTTTTTATCCGTGCAGTATCAAAGGTAATTGATGCCCGTCTCACCCCTTTGATTAATGATGGAGTGTTCTACATTCGTGTATATATTAAGAGTGAATATTGAATACTATTTGTCGCAGTAAGCAACGGATAGTTAAATAAAACTTATCCTTAAGTTATGTTTGGCTTCCAGTTTTTATTACAATCCGTAGTTTGGAGAAGAGACTTGTACATTGATACCTTTTACAAGTGTATTACTGCATAATTCGACGATATACATCTGATAGATTTTGTACTCAGCATCACCAATTTCATAGTCTGCAATGGTAACCATTAGGCAAATTGTGGACCCATTGAATAAACAACAAATCCCTCTTCACATCATTGTGGACCACACCTTCACTTAACAATAATTAATTGATAAGAAAACGTTCCTTCCGATTACGAAGCAAACTGCGTTAATTGATTCCCCATTAAAAGCATCTCGGGTAAGAAAGGTGTCCATGTTTTAACATGTGAGCAAATAAAAAGATCAGATCCTAATTAGCAGCCATTTTGTACAGAAACTTTAATAAAACATAACACACAATTGTCTCGTTAAGCCTTTGAACCTGCGAGCCGGTTTTAGCAAGCACAATTGCATTTGACACTAAACAGGGAAGACAGAAGAGTATGCTACCAGATCCTTTCGCATGTTAAAATTGAGGTAATATGCAGATACGTCATAATAGTTTAACGACGTGTCTCTCTCTCTCTCTCTCTCTCTCTCTCTCTCTCTATATATATATATATATATATATATATATATATATATATATATATATATAAAATAGAAGTTCAGATCAACATGGAACCTTAGGTTTCAAGGTGGAAGAGTAAATCCAGGCTAAAGGCAAAATATGATCAGAAATATGGCTGATGAAAACCAGTAATTAAAACTCAATAAAACACAGTATTTTTCGCCCGGGTACGCTCTCGCACCTTGAAACCTAAAGTACCATGTTTATCTGAACTTCTGCAACATTTTAAATAAATAAATATTAAGCTTGTATTATTAAATAATCGAGCACTCTTTTGGATTTCTTTCGACCAAACGAAACCAAGAAATATATATATATATATATATATATATATATATATATATATATAGAGAGAGAGAGAGAGAGAGAGAGAGAGGGAGAGAGAGAGAGAGAGAGAGAGAGATTGAACACTATATTACTAAGCGTACTGTATATGTCCGCCGATTCGATATTATATAAAATTTAAATTTTTTTCTTTCTCATGTTAATTGATGGTGGCCTAGGGGTTGAATACCAGGCTGCTGAATCAAAAGTGACTTGCAACTGGGTTCGAATCCTTCGACCGGCAGTAATTATCATCTCTTCCACTGAAGATTGCGTAAGCTTGAAACACATGTGTCTGTAGGTAAAAATAATAAATATTCATATAAAAAATATCATATATATATATATTGAGCCCTTGAAGGACCGGAATAAATAATGGAGAGCTCCCTCGACTACAGTCAATCTGTTTATTTTTATATTAATTTTTACAAATCAAAACTATGCATTTCGTAAATTCTTTTTGAAAAAAAGTCCCTTTTGATCTGGACTATTGCGTCTCTGCCCTCATTTTTATGGGTTTAAAGAAAGCAATTTCTGTTTGCTCTTCTCTGAACCTCAGGCTTTGGTAAAAATATGCAACACTTAAAAATAAGTCTGCTGTTTCCAAGGACAGAAGAAGGAGGCGTTGCTTGATAGCGACTATAAAAGCCAATGTATATCTCATATTGAAATATGAGATAAAACGGCCAGAGATCTTCTCTATATCTGGCTCGCAAGGAAATCAATTGCAAAAACAATAGTGTATTATTATAGACACCGTTTTGTGAGTGATTACCGATATAGTTCAAAGTTATTTTTAAATAAATTGATGTTAGAGTGGACACAAATTATGCGGAGCTTTTTAGTGCATCTTTATTCTTATCTTTGCTTGTATTTCACAAATAAAATGCTCTAAAATTATTGCACCGTTTAATTTTTTGGTGGCTGGGGAAAGAGGAGAAACGTAAGTGAGAGGTGAGGAGATTCTCGATTGAAAACATATTGAAATCAATCAAGTATGCATCTGCGGAGATAGGGTTCTCTAGCACAATACTAATATGTCACTCCAAATCTCTTCAGTTCATAATATCCTCCACTCTATAATAAAGACCAATGTGTATTTATTTGTATGTAAATATATAAATAAATATATCCATCCTGTCACATATAAATTTAACGAGTAAAACACTGCCAGATGAAACCATTTCATGTGTGTAGGGGAATGGAGAAAGAAAATAGAACTCCGACTTCCTCTGCCATCTGAAATAAATTCAGAAAGAAATCTTTCACTCTATTTCTATAACGAGACGTTTTCTTTTTTTATTCCTTTCTTCTTTCTGTACCGATTTATACGTTTTTTTTTATTTTTCTTAAACTTTCCAGTTTGAGGCGTTTCCTTTCTTTCTTATTTTTTTTTAAATTCACCGACTGAAACGTTATTTTACATAAATATGAATATTAGTGCGAACACTAGCGAATATATATATATATATATATATATATATATATATATATATATATATATATATATATATATATATATATTGCCACCTGACCTCCCCTCAAAGCCCCATTTACAAACACCTTACAGCACATAACATCTCCAACAATAATTTTAGAAATATTTTAACCGGTAGTACATCCATACTTGCTGTGTCATTTTGCGGTATTCGCCTCCCCATAATGGAAGCATTGTTCATTCAATTAAAAAAGCCCAACATCAACCATGCCCGTTATGAGGGGTGAGAAGGCGTGTTGAAATGCTGTTGAATGTTTTTAATGTTTTTAATCAAATGGAAACGTCTTCTTAATAAATTCATCAATTTTATTTTGCATTGATCAATCATCCGCCTGAAGACGACCAATGATGGTCGAAAACCTTTGCGTGAAATATGGAGATTTCCTACACTCCATGGTTGATAGTATAAGATCTATCGTTCGACGAATAGAAATATTGGATCAAAAAAAGAATAAACAGAAGTTGGCACTCCTGTTCAACCAGATATATATAAAAGAAGGAATGTTGCCTAATTATACAATATATATATATATATATATATATATATATATATATATATATATATAGGGTGGGCAAAAATAAGGGTCCTATTTTTAAAAATTCATAACTTTTTTATTTATTGATTTTTTTAAATTTTTTTTTAGAATAAGTAAAGGACCCCTTCCGAAGCAAGCATGAGCCGTATTAGCCCTAAGGAACGTACCCTCATTTAGAAAACATTATTTTTGCTTAAAAAACTCAAAACAGTGTAAAAAACAATACTTTAGTTTTTGTAAGTTTTAAGAAGTGTTTTTCGGCTAAAATTTGTTTTGTTTATTTCAAAAAATCTCGGAAGGGTCAGTCTACACACACATAAAGTTTGGTGAGTTTAACTTTTATTTTGTGGAAGTTATTCAAATTCAAGTTATTCAAATTTAAAGATAGGACCCTTATTTTGGCCCACCCTGTATATATATTAATGACAATATATGTATTATCATATACTACCAATGCCCTTTTACTTTGCAGTCTCCTTAAAAGATTCAGCTCAATGATTGCCAATTAGTGACAACAGAGCATATATAAGTCAGGTTCATACATTATATTCCAATAACCATGTTTTTATTTTATTATTTTTATTTTTATTTTTTCACATCTCAAAAAACCATAACATTTCTGTGAAATATATTTTTTACGGTCCGTTTCATTTGTCTTGAGCCAAACAACATTTTTATGTCAATATCGTCTCTGCA
>OY744543.1:36168553-36403553 GCA_963556195.1 Sepiola atlantica
ATAAACTTACTCCTCCCCAAAGAAGGGAAGCAAAGACTGGTAAGGTGAACCTCCCAGAACTGCACAGGACAGACCCATTGACGGGCGTAAATCAAGACCCGAAGGCCAAGACAACACCAGTATGGGGTACAGTATCCATCGGAACAGATACTACACTTTGATCTTAGCCAAAAGGCCGGTATTTAACGCCTACCCACAATAGGTGTATGTGACACAAGGTCGGAAAGTGGGGTTTGAAAAGCCAGCGCCCGAGAAGGTGAGCGCTCTGGCCATTAAAAATTGCCTGGGCAGCCCCGTCGGCATTCCCCGGTAGGGACGCCTCAGGCAGTAAGAAATAAACTTACTCCTCCCCAAAGAGGGGAGGCAAAGCCTGGGAGGGTGGACCTCCTAGAACTGCACAGGACGGATCAGACCCATAGACCGGCGGAAATCAAGCCCCGAAGGCCAAGACAATACCGATCTATGAAGTGCAGTATCCATCGGAACAGATACTACACTTTGATCTTAGCCAAAAGGCGTTATTTAACCCCTACCCACAATAGGAATATGTGACACAAGGTCGGAAAGTGGGATTTGAAAAGCCAGTGCTCGAGAAGGTGAGCACTGTGGCCATTAAAAATTGCCTGGGCAGCCCCGTCGGCATTCCCCGGTAGGGGCGCCTCAGACAGTAAGCAATTAACTTACTCCTCCCCAAAGAGGGGAGGTAAAGCCTGGGAGGGTGGACCTCCTAGAACTGCACAGGACAGACCCATAGACCGGCGTAAATCAAGTCCAATAGGGCAAGACAATACCGATCTATGAAGTGCAGTATCCATCGGAACAGATACTACACTTTGATCTTAGCCAAAAGGCCAAGTGGCAAGTGTGAATATTTTTATATTTATCTACCTCCCACAAGGTAAGATGAATTAGGAAGAACCGCTGGCAAATAGATTGTTTCACTTTTACCGAAGAGTATATCAGAGTTGTTATTTATCTACCTTCCACAAGGTAAGATGTGACACAAGGTCGGGAAAGTGGGATTAGATAAGCCAGCGCTCGAGGTGAGTATTCTGGCCATTCAAAAATTGCCTGGGCAGCCCCGTCGGCATTCCCGGTAGGGCGCCTCAGACAGTAAGCAATAAACTTACTCCTCCCCAAAGAGGGGAGGCGAAGCCTGGGAGGGTGCACCTCCTAGAACTGCACAGGACGGACAATCCTCAATAGACCGGCATAAATCCAGGCCCAAAGGCCCGGACAATACCGGTTTATTAGGTGGGATGATGTTGCATCAGCACATCCGCTAAATGGGTAATCAGTATCTTTGATGTAAAACCAATATAAAAAATAAAGCATTTAAGGATTAACAATGTTTACTTAAATGAAAGAATGCTGCCTAAATACACACAATATATATATATATATATATATATATATATATATATATATTATTTCATGTATCCACATAAAATGTTACAATGAGATATGATATTTTATGTGTCAATTTTCAATATTTACTTCACCAATGCCTAATACTTGAGTAGAATAAGGTAGTAAGTTATGAAAGTATATTTAAAATGCATTTTAGCCTGACGATTTCCTACGGGGATGAAACGCAGAAGCTTCTGTGTAGCTTAATTGCCATAAATATAATTTAATAACTTACTATATATATATATATATATATATATATATATATATATATAAGTATGAAACTAAAAGTATACTTTTAGAGAATTTAACCTATAGTGAAATGGCTTAAGCTCAATATATGCGATAGAGCAATTATAAAGAGAAATGACGGATGACAAATTTATTTCATCTTCGATTGTTCAATGCAAGGTGTACTCGATAAAAACATGTTCATTTTTCTTTTCTTAATCCAGGCTTTTCAAAGATTAAACTTTTATCGTAAGAGGAATTTTGTAGATGGATAAGTTGGCAGTGGAATAGTCAAAATTAAAAATTAAAAAAAAAATATATATATATATATATATATATATATATATATATATATATATATATATATATATATTTATATATATATATATATATATATATATATTTATATATATATATATATATTTATATATATTTATATATATATATATATATGTATATATATATATTTTATATATGTATATATTTATATATATATGATGAGTCAATGAAAAATAATTAGACCTGCAAATGGAAGCAAATCAATATCTTCAGTTGTTCAGAACAAGGAGCATTTAGTAAATAAAAATATTTATTCTTCGTCTCTTTCAATTTCCTTAAGCCAGGCTTTTCAAAAATTAAAATCTTATCATCAGAGGAGGTAGTGATTGATAAGTTGACAGATAAAGACAGTCAAAATTCGAAATTTAAAAAAAGTTTTTTTTTTAAGTTTTAAAAAGTTCAAACGGGTATGTTTCAATGTAAATGAAAGTCACCAAAAACGGAAATCCAAGTAGTGTGGGGTTCAAATGTAATTGGTAAATCCAAAGGAATCTGTGTGAAAATCCAACGACGACGATTCCACCCAAGCTCGCAGTTCTTAGAGGGGCGGATCAGACAAAATTAGCCATACCAAGAAAACGCGATTCTTCCTGTTTTCAAACAAGTAGATCCAAAGGCAAAAGCAACGAACTAATCTCAATAGAAAATAATAATAAGACGAATTGTTGTCAAGTGTGAAACTTACTTGGAATTGTGGGATGTGTGAGAAAAAAGAGAGAGAGAGAAAAATAGGTCTAATTATCTAAAAGTTACCTTTTAGTTATAAACTTTCACATTTATATATATATGTATATGTATATGTATATATGTATATGTATATGTATATATATATGTATATATGTATATATATATGAATATCTATATATGTATATGTATATGTATATATGTATATGTATATGTATATATATATGTATATATGTATATATATATATGAATATGTATATATATGTATATACATATGTATATATGAATATATATATATATATATATATATATATATACGTATATATATATATATATATATATATATATATATATATATATATACACACACATACATTTTTGATGGTACGGCAGCACTATTGGTATTAGTTGTTGTAGTAATATAAATAATAATAATAATAATAATAATAATAATAATAATAATAATAATAATAATAATAATAATAATAATAATAATAATAATAAAGTAGAAGAAGAAGCAAAGGAGGAGGAGGAGGGGAGGGGGAAGAAGAAGTTCCAGGTAGCGTTCCTATCTTTGTAAAGTATATTTGTGCTGCACCGTCCGCCCACTCACAGTTTCGCCGTCTCTCTGTTGGTGTTACGGTTCTGACTGTTTTTCTAACTCGGTCATAACTCAGGATGCAGCCAAAGAAAACGGCAGAATCAGACCAAAAATATCAAGCCAAAGAGATGTCCGTCAAAACAAACAAACAAACCTGTCCAAAAGAAGGGGAGAAAAGTGCTAAAGGCCATTAATCGAACTATCGGCTGACACACAGGCCATTTTGAATAGCCTTAATTAGTATGAACGAATAAGTATTAAACATCTATCTTTCCGAGGAAAAAAAATTCTTCATTTCGTGGTCTACACGGATTCTTTATAAGAATTTATACCTATAATAATAATAATAATAATAAACGCACAGCAGTGATGAAAGCAGCTGAAATATTAAAGAAAAGTCCTTGAATGTGGAAACCAACTGATGTAACTAGGTAACGCCAGAACATTATATGGATCCAAGGGAACGGAAACTGGTCGTGAAGGGTCAAGAAAGAATTAAATGACAGAGGAGGGAAATCAGCATTCAGACCTCCATTGGAAAGGCACAGAGAGTACTGGAACATTGGGAAGACCTGTTGCCACACAAATTACAGAGAAAGCCAATGGTCGTTATCAGCAAGAAATTAATGGTAAACGGCTGTTACGAGAATGCAAAAACATTTACAACGGGTATCAAAAGAATTTAAGAGTGAAAGTCAATATAATAGCAATAATCATAGGAGCACTAGGAACAGGCTCGAAAATCCTGGAAAAAAATAAATGGCAATGATATAAACAGCCGAAATCGTAAGAAAAATCCTCGAATGCAGAAACCAAGCCATATGAACTACAAACGCTAACCAGTCCCATGGAAGTCGCAATAGAAATAAAACAAAAACATCGAAATAACGCCATTTGAACCCAAATGAACTGAAACTACAAACATCTCATGAACTGACCCCCCCTCCAAAAAAACAACAACAATGTGATGGCACCATGTGATGGTCATGAAAGGTCAAGGTAGATGGAAAGACCGAGGAGGGAGAGCACTAACCAGACCTCCTCTGGAAGATGGTAGAGTGTACTGAGACCTTGACGAGGCTTATTGCCACCAAAATCCCAGAGAAGACCAATGGTCGTTTTCAGCAAGAAATCAATGGTAATCGGTTGTAGTGATAACGCAAAATCATTTGTAATGGTTATCGAAAGAGGTGGAGAGTACTGTAAATCTGGGGAGACTTGTTGTCACTCAGGCTCCAGGGAACACAACCGGTTATTGTCAGTGAGTAATTATGATGACCTGTGTGAAAATTCATAGTGGGTAAAAAAAAAAATGATGATGATGATGATGATGACGACGACGACGACGACGACGACGACGACGACGACGACGACGACGACAACAATAATAATATATTCATATTTTGTCTGTAAAACCTAATTAATTAAAATATGAGTAGAAAATTCTGGCTACATTTACTTCAAAGCAAAGATTTAGAAGGAATGATAGACAGTCTAGGGTGTCAGCCTGTCGACAGAAAGTGATAGTTGATGAAGTGGGCCTCTATATCGAATAAAAAATTTAAAAAGCAATAAACATTGACAACTGGTAACTTAGTAATAAAAAAAAAGAATAGGAAAAAAAGAAAACAGGACAAGAATAAGCAGTTCATGAAACGGAACAAAGCAGGGGAGGTAGGAGTTTTAAATTTATTTATTCGTTATGAAAATTAAATAGCATCGTAGCTGTCTGTGGGCCCTATATTACCGTCGATTTATAAAGTCTTTAGATTTATTTTTAAACACACTTTCTAATTTTAATAAAATATCTTTCATGAAAAAGACTAAATCGTTCATTTACTTAAAATATCTACAGCCCTGTGGGCTGAGTTTCCAGTGTTTTTGTGAAACCGAAGGTATCGATGGGAGATCAAACTAATGTATAGTGTCAAATATAGTTGAAATAGCAAGTGGTTAATTAAAGATTGAGATTAAGGTAGATAATAATTATTGTGATAAGTAAAATAATTGTGTAAGATAAAATCCGAAAATACGGTTTATGGTAGTGAATTCAACATTCCTCTTATATAAGCAAGAGCTTCTTTTTTTTTTTATCTCAATCAACACATAGGCGAATTTCGATGTTAATATGTTTGCATATATTTTTTTAATTTATTAACTCCAATGGAATAATTTAAGGTCTTAAGAATTTATAGTTTAGCTTTATTTACAGTTAATTAAGATCAAGTAAAATTAATTACTACTAATTAAGTCAGATTGGTGGTCTAATTAAAATCAAAAGCAATAAGTTTGGAAATAAACACGGTCAATAATTCCGAAGATCAATTGTTCAAGGGGGGGGGGGCGCAACTCTGGATTATTAGGTCTAAGGCAGTTATCTCCCCTGTCCCCCTACAAAACAACAGTTTCCAAAATCTATAGATCGACGCTCCTCATATATATATATATATATATATTCCATCTTCTTCCCATCACCTTTCCGCCTCTCGACACACGCTGGTCATGTTGCTCACTCAGTAGCCATTACAGTTTCTGTCTCCGTCTCCGTCTCCGTTTCCACCTTGTGTTTTGCATTTATTTTCTTCAAAATACTCATTAGATGCACCCTCAAGAGTAAATTGCCATTGAAACGTTCTTGGCCTTTTGGCCAAGATCAAAGTGTAGTATCTGTTCCGATTGATACTGCACCCCATAGACTGGTATTGTCTTGGCCTTCAGAGCTTGATTCCGCCGATCTATGGGTTTGTCTTGTGCAGTTCTAGGAGGTCCACCCTTCCCAGGCTTTGCCTCCCCTCTTTGAGGAAGGAGTAAGTTTATTGCTTACTGCCTGAGGCGCCCCTACCGGGGAATGCAGACGAGGCTGCCCAGGCAATTTTTAATGGTCAGAGTGCTCACCTTCTCGGGCGCTGGCTTTTCAAGTCCCACTTTCCCGATCCGACCTTGGGTCACATCTTACCTTGTGCGAGTAAGATAAAACTGGCCTTGTGCCTAACCTCCTGGAGAGGAGGTAAATAAATACTCCATTAGCTTGCCAAGAAAGAAAAGAAAAGCCATTGAACTGGACGAAAAATATTATTATACAGTCTAATATTCTTAAGGTAATTTTAACATGAGCCAACTTACGCCCAAATGGCTTTGTGAAAGTTGGTCGTAACCTATTGAGGTCGTAAGTCGATGACGACCCGTACTTCCACTTTATTAAGATTTTAATATTTTTTCTACTCTGTACTCGACAATGAAGGTCAGTGTATACTGTTCACCTCATGGCCATGTTTCTTCATATAAATATTACGATATGTGAAAAAGTTATGGTTACCAATTATTTCCCTCAGACATGAAATCACATTTGAAATATAATTCCTGCGCACACATTTTTTTAATCAAAATAAGTTTATGTAAAAAGTAATAATATTCAGAACGCAACGACAAAAATAATTGCTTCTGTAAATCGTAATTCGGGCTGAATATGGTTTTAATTGGAAAGAAAAATATCAACAAATCATCAAAAAGGACAAAAATAAATTAACATAAAAACGGACAGAATTTTCCCTGGTTCTTTTTTAATAAAACAGTAATAACATTCTAACGTATTTTTTATTATTAGCGACATTATAATTAATTATTTTTAAATTTTGTTGACTGATATTCGGCCCGAAGCATCATTGATATACAGGGTGTGTCACAGGAGGTAGACATATTTATATCACTACTAGTTTAAATGTGATCTTTGAGTGGTGGGGTACAGTACCTGGGTATGTCAATTTCGATCTTTACCTAGCCTCTTACTGCCAATAATAATAATACGTAAATACATTTAAATGAACATAGAAATTCATCATAGTTACTTTCTCTCTCTCTCTGTCTTTCTCTTATACTAATAGTAAACATTATTTGTGAAAGTTCAACAGAAACTCGTTTGATATTTCTGAAATTTAAAAAAAAACAGTACTTAGTATTTGCATGAGAGAGTAAGTAACTAAGATGAATGTGTTTACACATTATTTTCATTTGCAGAAAACATTAGAAATTATATTTTTAAGTAAAATTCACTTTGTACTAATGCCGAATAACCTTTATGTTTATCATTATGATTATCAATAAGAAAAGGTCACTTAGTTTTTTTTTTTAAATATTTATGTAATTATTTTTAATGTTATGTTATGTTAATTTCTTTAAATTTATAAAGCACATACAAAATTTGTTGTAGACGTACGTGAGATTCGAACTCGGGTATGACAAGTGTAAAAACTCGAAGTCAAGCATCTTAACAAACGACCACTTAATTTTCAGGGTTTCGACGATTCAACATCATAAAAACTACTGCCTTAGTAATCTGTACTCTGCCTATTCCTTTTTTGTCAAATAATCATGTTTCTATTTGCATACAAACAAACAAACTCCCAAAACGCCATAATATTTTAATAGTATATAGACTGCTAATATAAAAAATAATAGACACTTAGAGGCTCTAAAACTATTGTACAAAATTGCACAGAATTGGACATGAAGCATTCTTGAAATACAGGGAGAAAAATATTTATATTACTATTTATATTTATATCCAAAAGCAATAAACACTTATAGGCTCTAAAACTATCGTGCAAAATTAAACCAAATTTGGTATGAAGCATCCTTGACATACAGGGAGAAAAATATTTATATTACTATTTATATTTATATCCAAAAGCAATAAACCCTTATAGGCTCTAAAACTATCGTGCAAAATTAAACCAAATTTGGTATGAAGCATCCTTGAAATACAGGGAGAAAAATATTTATATTACTATTTATATTTATATCCAAAAGCAATAAACCCTTATAGGCTCTAAAACTATCGTGCAAAATTAAACCAAATTTGGTATGAAGCATCCTTGAAATACAGGGAGAAAAATATTTATATTACTATTTATATTTATATCCAAAAGCAATAAACACTTATAGGCTCTAAAACTATCGTGCAAAATTAAACCAAATTTGGTATGAATCATCCTTAGTATGTAGGATGTATCGGGGGGGGGGGGGAGGTCAATATTATAATACTAGTTCTGCTACTCTTACTATTAGTCCTACTGTTAATGATAGTAATGATAAACACTTATGGTTGAAAAGTAATGGACAGAATTCAACCAAATGTTGCATGAAACACTGGATATAACAATTGTTCCCTAGAAAGTTTAACAAAATGCTACTACTACTACTACTACTACTACTAGTAACACAATAATAAGTTAAAAACTTAATGGTTATAATTGCACCATATTTAGAACTCCCTTGGCATAATGGTTAGACTGTTCGCTAATTGGCTGGGAGACCGAGGTTCAATCCTCGGTTGAGTCAACAGCCTTATGCAGGATCTCGACTAACCCCCGCTTTTGTGTAGCAATAATTAGGTGCGGATGCATAAGAATAATTTTGAAAACGGAATTCTAACACTAGATATGGAAATTGGAATGTAATATTGAAGCTGAAAGGCATACAAAGAAGGGTGACAAAACTAATAAGTAAAGTAAAGGAGTGCAGTTACAGGGAGAGATTGGACAAATTGGGATTGACTACTTTGTTGGAGAGAAGAATGAGAGGTGATATGATTGAGACTTTCAAAGTAATTAATGGCATTTCTAACTATGGTGGGCATTTTTTTAGTATTTCTCCTAGATCTGGAAGGTTATTGTCAAGGCAGTTTTCAAAAACTAGATCTGCTAACCAGTTACGTTTTTTTTGCTCACAGAGTTATATGTTTTTGGAATAAGTTGCAAGATCGGATTAAGAACAGCAATAGCGTGGATCAGTTTAAGATGAGGTTGGATGAATTCAGAGAAAGTGGTAGGAGGGAGAAATTGAGGGGCCATTTTTGGGAGTTATCAAATGAAATATTTAACAGAATTTGATCTGGATATCGATACTGTACTACGAGTTAAATTTTTTTATTTTTTTTTTATTTAACAGTCGAATTGAGAAGATAGTTAAAGGGGAGATGCCCAAGGAGGCATAACAAACAAACAAATAAATAAATAAATAAACGAGGCTAGAGTAAGAAGAAAGTGTAAAATTCCATTAGAAATTAAAAGATTAGAATTAGGGCTACGTGTCAGGATACTGCGTCATAGGCAGGAAGTAGACAGAGATACGTAATGGATCAACTGAGAAAATCTTTCTAGACATAAGAAGGTGTAGTAGCCTCATATTATATATATTTTTATTTATACATACATGTACATAATCTGCAACACTGGCATGTCGATGTTATCAATCAAGCTGAGATCTTATCAGGAAGAATAAAAATCTGATCCTTCCCTTAGGTTAGGGGCGGGCAACCTTTTCAGAGTGAGGGCCAGATGAGACTTTTGGAAGGAGATCGCGGGCCGGAGTGAAAAACGAAATCTCAGAATTACTATATTTTGTTTACATGAATAAATTGTACAAAAATTGCATTGAACACTCTACAAATCTGATATTTTTTCTCAAGAGACTTCTGTATGTGATGTTATAAAAGGCGCCGATGAAGAGCCATTTTGGAATCATAAAAAAATAATGACGGGAGGGAAAGTAGCAAGTTGATCCAGCATTCGTTTTGACACACCCTACATAAGTTCTCTGTTTTATGCCCTTTCCTCGTCTCTCGTTTCCTCTTTGCTTCTCTCTTTCTCTTTTTCTATTTTCATCTCAGGCCAAGGATTTGAAATTAATAGTTACAGAAAAATGAAATATACATGCATCATCGCTCGCTGATATTCATACATTTTCATCCCACTGTAAATCTTAATTGAAACCTACTTTTACGTCTATGTCACAAAATGATTTGAGTTTTACTGGGAGGTTCGCGTGCCGGATTGCAATAATAAAGCATAGCAGGGTGGCGGGTCGGACGCTAAGCCTTCGCGGGTCAGATGTGGTCCGCGGACCAGAGGTTGCCTTAGGTCATATTTGGAAATTTCCATATATGACCTATGGGAAGGATCAGATTTTTATTTTTCCTGATGAGATCTTAGCTTTTAACAGCTGTTGATCGATAACATCGACATGCCAGTGTCACAGATTATGTACATGTTTGTATAAATAAAAATAATCATATATATATAAAAGCTTTATTTGATATTGAGCACTCTTTTTTAAGCCCAACTGAAATTCTTTTTATTTTTATCCTGTGGATGTTTACCATACCTGGATTAATATATATATATATATATATATATATATATAGTCCGTCGGGGTTATATATATATGTATAATAGTATGAAAATATATGTATTGCAAGTAAGCTACACAAAGACGTGCATGTTTCATTCTCGCATGAAATCATCAGGCTAAATGCAATTAGCCTGTGTAGTTTATTTGCCATATATATATTTTCATATTAATACTAAGCTCTATTCACGTATTGAGGACTATTGAAGTAAATGCTGAACATATCTATACTCAATATATTATATTACCTTATAATATTATATATGTATATACATGAAATAGTAATATATATATATATATTTATAAATATTTGTTATTGTTTATTATCTATGTACGTATACGTTTCGTCCTTTTTCAATCTGGACTCATCAGCATAGAGATATGACTATTCACTACCGGTCATGCGATTCGAAACCCTGGATTACAAGTTTTTTCAACTCAAATCCAATGTCGCTAACTGCTCGGCCAATTCTGAACAACTGATAAACAATGATAATTTAACAATTTTTAAAGCGGCTTGACGTCCAGGCATTCTACTTCTATTAGGGAAGAAATGATGCATTATAAAGCAAGTGACGTCATGCTGTGTTAGTACTACCATTACAGTGCTCTACTTTTTTACGAGGTGCGACAAATATATATATATATATATATATATATATATATATATATATATAATCCAGGTAAAACATCCACAGGGTAGTAATCCAAAGAATTTCAACCGGGTTTATTAAAAGTGCTCAATATCAAATAGAGCTTTTATATATGATTATTTTTATTTACACAGACATGTACAAAATCTGCGACACTGGCATGTCGATGTTATCGATCAACAGCTATTATAAACTGAGATCTCATCAGGCAGAGTAAAAATCCGATCTTAACCTTAGATCATATTTGGAAAGATCCTTTCCGTTCTTCCCAACTCTTCCTGATGAGATCTCAGTTTATAATAGCTGTTGATCGATAACATCGACATGCCAGTGTCGCAGATGTTGTACATGTCTGTGTAAATAAAAATAATCATATATATATATATATATATATATATATATATATATATATATAGAGAGAGAGAGAGAGAGAGAGAGAGAGGGGGAGAGAGAGAGAGGGGGGGAGAAATAAAAAATATTAGCTGTAATATTAGAAAATATTAAGATTTGCTCTTGCAATATAAATAATCGAAACTGTTAAATATGTTTCAAATATTAAAATGTTGATTCAGTAAATCGTTATTTATGCTGACTAATTTAATTTTTATTTTTCGATTATTAAAACAATAATTGTTAAAAAAAAAAAAAAAGGACCAAACAAATGACCAAACGAAAAATAATCGCTATTTTACTTTTTTTATATATATTATTTTTTTTAAATAATAAAGAACCTTCTAGATTATTTCCTAATCACCTTTGAAATTAATTAACACACCTCAGGCAATTAGCGATCCAATTAATGGCGTAATTAGATCTTTGCAAGTGAAACGAACCATTTATAACATTTTGTTAGCACTCGTCGATAAATTTTTGAAAATGAAATCTGAAAGGTGCCTAATTATTATTGTCAGGATCGTATTGCGGAGAATTCTTGGTTCGGCTTTGACACTGACAGAAACCGATATCTCTCTCTCTCTCTCTCTCTCTCTCTCTCTCTCTCTCTCTCTCTCTCCCTCTCTCTCTCTTTATATATATATATATATATATATATATATATATATATATATATATATATATATATATATATATATATATATATAGTTTTTGAAGGCTTACCAAACCATTCCGTTCATGAGACCATTCATCACCACAAAAGACTTTTTCTTTCAAAGCTTATTTATTTATCATATATATCCAAATTAAAGAGTTTTTTCCTACACGTGTTTCACTACCAAGCAAATCACACACATATATATATAATGTCATGCAAGTACATCGAAATATTGGGTTGACATGATGGGTTGATGAGAAAAAGTAGTAGCCGTGGCTACTGAGAGCGCTGGACCTAGGTCCAGGCTGAGAGAAGTCAGTGGCAGAGAGTGAAATGAATGTGGATGTACTTGCATGACATTTTTCTTAAAATTATCATCCTGAGGAAGTCTTACAAATAAAGACGAAACGTTGATGAATATATAAAAAATATCTGTTGGTTTTTCCTTTTTCATTTCCCATATATATATATATATCTTTTTTTCCTATATCCACCATTCTTTCTCTCTTTCTCTCACTCTCTTTATCTCTCCCTGTCACTCTTTCTATCTGCCTTACTCTTTCGCTATCACGTTTTCGCTCTCTTTCTGTTGCTGTCTCTCTTTCCGTATCTTCGTAACCTCTAAGTTTTCAGTATTTCTCTCTCTTTCTCTCTCGATATCTCTCTCTCTCTCTCTCTTTCTCTCTCTCTCTCTCTCCCTGACTCCCTCTTTCCGTCGTTCTCTCTTTCTCTCTCTCTCTCTTTCTCTCTCTCTCTCTCCCTGGCTCCCTCTTTCCGTCGTTCTCTCTTTCTCTCTCTCTCTCTCTCTCTCTTTCCCTCTCTTTCTTTTTCTCTCTCTCTCGTTTTCTTCCTCTCTCTCTTTCTCTCTCTCTCTTTCTCTCTCTCTCTTTTTCTCCTCCTCCTCTCTCTCTCTTTCTCTCTCTCTTTTTCTCCCCCCCCTCTCTTTCACTCTCTCTTTCTCTCTCTCTTTCTCTCTCTCTTTTTTTCTCCCTCTCTCTCTCTTTCTCTTTCTCTCTCTCTTTCTCTCACACTCTTCCTCTTACTTACTTTCCTTCTTTCTTCCTCTTACGGGGGGCTCTTTCTCTCCCCCCTCTCTCTATCTCTCTTTTTCTCTCTCTCTCTCACTCTTTATCTCTTTCTTTCGTTCACTCTCTCTTACTCACTCCCTTTCACTGTTTTCTCTCTCTCGCTCTCTCACCCTTTCTCTCTCTTTCCTTTACTCTCTTTCACCTTTTCTCTGTCTTTCTCTCTCTCTTCTCGTT
The DNA here is from genome assembly GCA_963556195.1 of Sepiola atlantica. NCBI lineage: Eukaryota > Metazoa > Mollusca > Cephalopoda > Sepiida > Sepiolidae > Sepiola > Sepiola atlantica. Next base: position 36,181,970 of record OY744543.1, read on the forward strand.
CTCTCTCATCTTTCTCATCTTCCAAGTTCAGTCAAACCATGTGTTAGATTCACACGACAAAAAGAATTATTGAAAATCATTTTATCGAAAAAAAAAATTGTTTTAATTATATTCTTCATTATAAACGGATCAAATGAATTTCTAATTTTAGTTCCTGTATCTAATAAGAAATGTAATGACGTGTCTGTCTGTGATGGAATGGTAACTTTCAATCAAAGAGAGATGCGTCAAAGAAAATACGAGACAGTTGATTAAAATTGAATCTGTAAAATTCAGATAAAATTGATGATGCACGGAAATTAAACCTGACCAGTGAAGGTTGAGGATATGCGTTGCATGGAAAGAATTTTTATAAGAATGCTACGATTGATGTGTAATGTAAGTCTTTAAGATAAGCTTAGATCTGATGATTCCAGAAGAAGATTGAATCTTGACAGTATAGGAAGATGTGTACAGAACGGGAGACTTCGTTGGTTTGGTCACATTTTAGGAATGGGTGAGAGGTTTTTGAGGTTACAAGTTTGATTACGAATGACGACTTGAAACTGAAAGCAGACATTTACATTACTTACTTTTATCACTGCGAGTATGTCGACATAATGTGACTCTCTCACTTATTTTTTATGCAGTGTGAGTTCCCCACCAGACTCCACCAGGGGAGCAAAGCACGGGACGTCCCCACAACTCAGCACTAATCTTTGCTCTGTCGTTTTTTGATTGGTTCATCATATGGTTAGATTAACTGAAAAACTTTTCAAATAATTTGACGAAATAAAGTGAAAACAAATCTTTAGTTTAATAATAATAAACATTACATTACAATGATGAAATAATTAACAATGGAGCAATGAAGATAATTTGGTTAATTTTTTCTTATCTTTCCGTTTTTTGTTCGAGATTGGGCTATTTCAGACACTCCAGCCCAGAGATCTTTTTAAGATTCTAACCGTCCCTTTAAGTACAATTGTTTGTATTTCTCTTGCCCTCGGTTCACCGGGTATACCCGCCAGATAGCTCTTGAAATTCTTCTTCATTAGTCCTGTTGCTCCTATAATTACTAGGATGATGGAGATTTTCCTAAGATTCCAGTTTCTTTTCATGTCGTACATAAGACCTTGGTATTTCGTAATCTTTTCCTTTTCAGCTCTGTTTAATCCTGCATCATTAGGGACACTGACTTCAACTAGGGTTGCTACTTTCTCCCCCCTGTCCCAGATTACGATGTCAGGTTCAACATCCCCGCTTTCCAGATATGTAGCTGCAGGGACCGCACAGCCACAGTGGACGGTGTATAAATTATCTCCAACCGTCCTTCCGGCACATACTCCCAGGAATCGCTGCCACACTGGACGCTCAACTTTTTACAAATAGTCCAGTGAAGATATTTACTCACCCCGCCGTGACGCACTGTACAACAGCCATCCCCCAGGAGAACCCCACAACTGGATGTCAGGTGGCTCACACTCTCTACTTCTGTGTGGCAGAACCTGCACTTTTTATTGTTGCTGAGACCACTCATCTTTTTAAAGGCATTGGTTAACTTATGTATACATTTGTGTGTTCTTACAAAAAATATATATTTTTAATATACCTTCCATAATATTCGAAAATGTTTCAAATTGCAAGCTCAATGAAGTTGCATTACAAGCTACAGAGCATATATAAATTATAGATGGATTCCAATGACCAAAGGAAAAACTCAATCCATAACCAAACCTTTCATCTGATTTTCCAATTCGTTCATCCTCATATGTCGTCGAACGATCACAATCAAAATGCTGCCTCTGTACTTTCAATCTCTGTTTATTGACATTATAGCTTTGTTCTGATGACTTCAGAAGAAGATCAAATCTGGACAGTATAGCGAGATGTGTGCAGAACAGGGGACTTCGATGGTATGGCAACGTCGAAAGAATGAATGAGAGTTCTTGGGTTAGTAGATGTAGAACAGTTGAGGTAGCAGGGTCAGATCACAGGGGAGGGGGAGGAAAACATGGAAAGAAGTGATAAAAATGAACCTGAGGGAAAGAGGGATAAATAAAGACCTGCCCAGAGAAAGGTATACTTTGGAAGTCAATTTCTTAAAGTCGTCCAATGGATGCCAGCATGTAAAACGGACGTTAAACTGGTGATGATGATGATGATGATGATGATGATGATGATGATGATGATGATGATGATGATGATTTTAATGTGACCATGTTCTAGCTCTCAGAGAAGCAATCTTGCGGCAACGTGTTTTACATATAAGAGGTTCTTTCAAAGAAAATCTGTTTGATGTTAGACACACAGTGAAAAAAAGAAATGTGCTTTGCTGTGGTTGTAGGAAGACGAATTCTTGCTGTGAAGGTTTTACATGGAGGAACAAGAGATTTGAGCTCAGTCGAGCAATTTTCACGGAAATAAGGATTGAGTACAGAAACGCTAGCAACGTCTCTTATGTGTAGACCTTTTTCTTTAATTGGAAGTTGGTTTATTTCTAAGGTGCTTATTCTCGAGATTTCTGTACTACCGGAAAAGGAATTAATTACAGGAATAGTTTACAAAGAGAAAAACAGAGAGAGAGAGAGATAGAGAGAGAGAGAGAGAGAGAGAGAGAGAAAGAGAAAGAGAGAAAGAAAGAGAGAGAAAGAGAAAGAGAAAGAGAGAGAGAAAGAGAGAGAAAGAGAAAGAGAGAGAAAGAGAGAGAGAAAGAGAGAGAGAGAGAAAGAAAGAGAGAGAGAGAGAGAAAGAGAGAGAGAGAGAAAGAGAGAGAGAGAAAGAGAGAGAAAGAGAGAGAGAGAGAGAGAAAGAGAGAGAGAATATGAAGGTTGGGAGGAGCGTATGTTGAAAATGTAACTAGTGTAAGTCATTATTTACTTGCCTCCCTACGAGGGTAGAGTTAGACACAAGGCCTGTTTTTAATGTGGGGAAAATCCAGCTCTGCAGAAAGGGTCACTCTGGATTGGGACAAAAAATAAAAATTGACTCAGTGACAGAATAAAAATGAAGCGTACTATCAGAACAGATACCACACTTTGCTCATAGCCAGAAGGCAACTTCGTGTAAGTCCCTATTTACTTGCCTCCCCACAAGGGCAGAGTTAGACACAAAGTTGGATTTTAATGTGGGGAAAATCCAGCTCCCCAGAAAAAGGGCAATCTGATTAGGGACAAAAATAAAAATGACTTCAGTCTAGAAAGATTCTTCCTTCCCGGATCGAGGACAGAAAATGTGAACAGATACCACACTTTGCTTCTAGCCAGGAAGCAACTCGTCTAAATCGTTAAAAAAACATAATATTCGCCGATGTCGCGATCATGGCATAAAAAATGGATTGAATGGAAAGCAATGAAAGCTTTTGGTGCCTCGTGTTATTTGTTGCAATTTTTATGAGTTTTCCTGTTTCTCTTTGAAAGTCTAAGGTAGACATCAAAGCCGCCGGCTTGCCAAGTTTTCTTCCGTCTGTTCTTTGATAGCGGCATGTATTTCAATCTAAACCAGGAAAGTGCGGACGTTACCACATCCGTAAAAAAAAAAAACAATTAATATGGAAGTAGTTCTGAACAATAGAACCTTGAGTCACATAGAGTCCTTTTTTCTTTTCTTTTTATGTATGGGTCACCACTTATTAAGGTTAAAAGCCACTAAAGGATAATGGTTAATGAGATGGATATATTGACAGTTGAATGATGAAGAATATTATGAGAGGATTGAAAATGATGAATGGAATCAACAAAATGTTATTACTTATGAAGACGGTTTATGACAACTGTTTAGTGACATTAGATTTGAAGATAATCATGTTGTAGCCTGCAGGAAGGTAGTCCTGTGGTAATGTGTTCCACAGATGGGAAGTTCTTAGAAAGAAACTCTGTTCATGGAAAAATATTTTGATGTTAGACGCACAGGGGGAGAAAAGAAAGTTATTTAGAATTGTGAGTTCTTGCTACGAATGTCTTACAAGGAGGAACTAGAGATTGGAGCTCAGTCGAGCACCTTCCTTTCATGGAAATAACGATAGAGTAGATAAAAAACCAGCGATGTATATTTCTGTGAGAAAGGGGTTGTAGATAATAGAAGAGATCATCCCCCACTAGATTGTGAAATTGGGAACGTTACCGTCTCCCGTAAAACTTTTAAATATTTTTCAAACAATCCATACTGAAGCCGTTCTTAGCTCATGTAGGTGCAGAGTTAAGAACTTCAACAAAGTTCTGCTTGTAAAACTGGCGCAGTTCACAAACTATATTTTATGGAGGCAAGAGAAACCTTCATCCAAAATTCCAACATTTTCAGATAGGATTCGTTAAATAATTTGTACTTACTGGACTTGTATTGTTTCCATTGAGATGCCCGTGGAGGCATGCATAAATATATTCTATGTGTTTGCGTGCAAATGTTGAATATGTTTATCGCTTAAACACAACTATCTATGGCAGCACTTCTTAGAGCATTGGTGATCAAAATCTTGTTGATTCTCTCTCCGGTGGTAAAAGGTAAAGGTAAAGGTCGCATAGCCTGGACGCGCACAAGTGTCGTTGCCGACATCGCACACTGCCCATGGCCGTAGCGGCAGTAATTTGTTAAGAATCACCGTGTCTAGGGCACAGCATATGGAAGGCCTTGAACCTTCCCTGAGTTTTAGTTTACTGCTGGGTGGACAGAGGGAGTTTTCAGACCCGAAAATTCGCATGCCGTGAGTGTGATCGAACCCGGGTCGTCCAGCCCAAAGACAAGTGCTATAACCACTCGTCCACAGGCTCTCCAGTGGTATATTACTTTTAACACCTCTAAAATCAAGCTTCTCTCCTTTCACCACCAACGCTCAGATCTTTGTTTTTCTCCAGTCGAAATGAATGGATCTTTCCTTGTTTTTGATCAGCTCCTGGGACTTACTTTCGCTCCGGATCTAAAATTGGAAGACTTATATCCAATTTGTTGCTAAGGTCTCTAGAAGAAATGGTTGGATCATTCTACCTCTCCCCAAAAGTACCTGACTCCTGATGCAATCCCCTACCTGTATAAGAGTCAGATACATCTTAAGATGGGGAGGTACTGCTGCCACATCTGGGGAGGTGCTTCTCAGAGAACTCTTCCCTGCCTTGACAGAGTACAGAATCTACTTCGTAATCCAGTGGATAAATGTCTCTTCTGTTTTCTAGAATCCCTTTCTTACAAAAGAGAAGTTGCTAGTTTCGCTCTACTCTATCATTATTTTCATAGAAAGTGATCGACTGATCTCTAATCTCTGGTTTGTTCTTGTCACTCTTATTTCAACCACAACTGAAAAGAACTTTTCTTTTCTTCTTCTGTGTGCATAGCCCCATGTGGAATTTTCATGAACATAGTTTCTTTCTAAGAACATCTCTTCTGTGGAACACATTACCACAGGACTGCTTCCCTACAGACTACAATATGGTCGTCTTCAAATCCAATGTCAATAAATACTTGTCATAAACTATCCTCATAAGTCATCAAATTTTGTTCATTTTATTCATCATTTTCAATCCTCTCATAATATTCATCATGATTCAACTGACAATCAATCCATTTTATTAATCGTTATCCTCGAGTTGCTTTCGACCTTGATAAGTGGTGACTCATTAGTAAAAAAAAAAATAATAATAAAAATCACTCTTATGAATATCAACAGAAAGTTTCTCCATTTTTGTTTTGCGTTCCTTTTAGAAAGATTATTCACTATTTATCGTTTTATTTTTTTAAGCAATACATTTTTTTAAATTTCTTCAAACGCCAGATCTATTCGACAAAGGAATCTTTTTCTCTGATCTTTCAATGGGTGCGGGGTTAGATTGGATGAAATCATCTCGCATTTCTCATGGCAGAACTTCTGTTCTGTATTGGACTCTTCCTCGTTCACCAACAAATCCAATTTTTATCATTGATTTACATAAAACTAATTTTGATGCAAATCCTTGCCACCTTACTCTCAATAATTTGCTGGGGAGTGGGGCAGTTAGTCATCCATCCTTAGACATTGTTCCTATGCTTCTTGGTATTCCTGTAGCTTTCCTTTTATTTGCCTTTTCGGCATCTTTCAATGTGGCTTCTAATGTCAGGCATAGCCAAGAAAGAAAAAAGAATTCAAGATGCATTTAGGATTGGATATGAAAAGTATCATGTCAGCATTGGAAGAAGAAACGAGCCTTCTTTTGCTGAAGAGTGCGTATCCTGTGATGTTTCCGGTTTGTTTTAAGCCTGAATAGCTTTTCAAGGATTGGCCATATTTTTTCAAGAACTAGATGCTTTGTGGATATTTTTTTATTACTTCAGAAAACAAGATTACATTCTTGCTGTTGCCAACGAAGACTATTTTTATTTTCCATTGGAATTGGTTCGATTTTTAAATTCATACTCGCATCAGTATGAGAGAGACTTTGTTGGTCTGTCTGTCGCGCTTCAGTTTTAAGTAGCATTTTCTTTGGTCTGTCACGCTTGTGTCTGAAATCGCATTTTCTTTGGTCTGTCACGCTTATGCTAGAAACAATATTTTCTTTAGTCTGCCACCGAAATTTAAATAGTACTAAACCCCTGGGGTCTAGTAGACAACCTGTGGCTCTTCAAGTCACACCTCATCTGGATAAAAGGATCTCTTTCCTCTCTTTCTGAGTTAATAGATGACGTCATTATTTAGTGACGTCACCCACAGTGCACGAATTATCACCCCCCCCATCTCTGTTTTAATCATGACGTCATCCCTTTGTGGTGTCATCCGGGATGCACTGGGAGAAAATAACAAAAAAGATAACAAACAAATCAGATCCACAGAGTTTTAGTAGTATACACGAAAAAAGGTGACCTGTTAGGTCACCCATTGAGTTCGGATTAGTGAAAAAGTGAGTTTGCAAAGCCAGTTAATTTTTTAAAATCCAAAATAAGTCTTTCTGTTCGCTATATCTCCCTCTGTCAATTTCTCTCTCTCTTTCTCTTTCTCTTTCTCTTTCTACAGCTAGGAGTTAAATTGTATTGCTTAATGCGGTGATATTCCCTTTAGCTCATAATGGACTATTTGAATATTTTTATCCGTCCTTTTCTTTATTACCTTTGCGAAATATGACATCATTTTTTTTTACTAATGAGTCACCACTTATCAAGACTAAAAGTTACTTGAAAATAAGGATTAATAAGATGGATGCTCAGTTGAATGATAAAGAATAATATGAAAGGATTGAAAATGATGAATGGAATGGACAAAATTTGATTAGTTGATGTAGCAGGTCCAGTTCACAGGGGTAGGCCAAGGAAAACATGGGAGGGGAAATTGACTTGACGGAAAGAGGGATAAATAAAGATCTGGTCAGAGATAGGTTACGTCGGAAGTAAATATCTTAAAGTTCTCCAACACATTCTAGCATGTAAAACGGACATTAAACCCAAGATGATGATGATGATGATGATGATCATCATCATCATGATCATGATGATGATGATGATGATGATCATCATCATCATCCGGTTTATTTGTTAAATCAGGCCACAATTAATCCTCTGGTAAGGGTGGGGCCTGATTGTCTAGTCTCATTTCGACTAGATATAGTTTTTAAGGCAGTTTTACAGCTTGATGCCTATCCTTCACCAACTTTTGGCAGCCCGAGACCTCCACCGTTCCCATCTAACTAGGGCTGATGTGGTTTCCACTTGAGCATGCACCAATGTCACATATTGAGTGAGTTTCCGCATACACTACTGTCACCCAGGTTGTGACAGACTATCCAAAGATAGCATTTGCCACATGCCCTGTGGTCGGGGATTGGAATGGTGAGTGTCGGGATGTGTCCGCATACCAATGGGCCCTGCACACTGCACCTCTAGAACTCCAATTACTCCGAGATCCCTAGCGGATTAGCCTGGGGCTGCAAGGAGCCCAGTATCCATGGTGTAGCATGGGGGGGTTTGGCCAGAGTCTTATTGGTGGAGAGGTTATATACCAGCAGGGAAGACTTACTCACTCGGCTTCCTTCTCGTCCAAGGACTAACTGGTGGATGAGGCTGAAAGCAGTAGATGGGAAGCATATGCAACCACATCTACACACAGCAACATTACTTTACACATCACACGGACCTGTTGCATATACCACTACACTACAAAATGATGATGATGATGATAATGATGATGATGATGATGATTAAGACAGTTGATGACAAATATTTGTTGACATTGGATTTGAAGAAGACTATGTTGAAGTCTACAGTGAAGCAGTCACGTGATAATGTGTTCTACAGATGGGAAGTTCTTGGAAAGAAACTCTGTTCATGTCAGGCACACAGAGGAAGAAAAGAAAAGTTCTTTGCAGTTGTGGTAGGTAGATGTGTTCTTGTTGTGAATGTTTTACAAGGCGGAACCAGAGATTTGAGTTCACTACAGACAGACTGCATTATAATGAGATTAGGTGTAAGAAATGTAATCCTTATAGAGTCGCAGGGTAAGCTAATTGTTGACAAATCGTATTTCCCGAGATAGAAATGCTTGTCTCAAAAATAGTGTGGGGTTCGTAATTAGCCTAATGGATACTGCCACAGCACGGTTTTCTACCACACTTCCTAATTAGTTCCAATGTTCTGACAATTATGGTTATTATTGCAATAACGTCTTTTTTTTCTGTTGTTCAGTTTTTTATTATTATAGTGTACTTTAACGCTGAGAAAGTAACTGTTTCCTTTTAACGCTGAGAAAGTAACTGTTTCCTTTTTTGGTTTTTCTTCCTTTGTTTCTGTATTCGTCTACAGCGCCATCTTGTTATTTGATGGGCAGGCAACATTTTCGTAATAATGGCACAATTGGCTTTTCTTTTTCTTCTTGATTCTTCTCGTCAATTCTTTCATGTCAAAGTTGGATTGTAAGCCTTTGATTTCTATAGCATAATTGCATTCACCTATTGGCAGGTTGCTTTGTCATGAGTACTAGTGCAAAAGATGCTCTTTATAGGATCTCGGAATTTTCTTTTCATCCATCTAAATAAATGCAAAAGTTTTTCCTACCTAGTAGGTATTGTAGTATCAGTTATGTTGACATAAAACCATCTTCCCAGGAATTACTTCCTATTTTTCTAAGAAGGAAAGAACTCCTACCAGTTATTCAATCCTCCTTTGGGGGAGAGAGTAATGTAGTATCTGTTCTGTTGTTATGAGACCATCTTCCCAGGGATTACCTTCTCTTTTTCTTATGGGGCAAGGTGGTGTAGTATCTATTCTGTTGTCATGATACCATACTCGCAGGCATTATCTTTTATAGAAGGATCCTCCTAGGTATTGCCTCCTTGGTGAAGCACAGTAAGTTTGGCCTGAATTAACCCAGAAATGATATGCAGAAACTAGTTTATGCATTCGTCAGTGTAGCAACACAGTTTAACTTAAAGATTAGCACCAAGAAGCCACTGAAATTTTTAAGTATTTATGCGGAAACATGTGATGTGAGAATTAATGGTGAACTGCTGAAACAATGTACAGTATCGGAAGAACACCAGTTGAACAAAGAAACCTTGCTTGGATGGGAAAAGCTAGCATAGATTATGGGAACTTTAGGAGAGACAGTGAAGTGCAAAGTTTACGAGTCACCACTTATCAAGGCCCAAAGGCCACTCAAGGATAAGGATTAAGTGAGTTTGATAGGTGGATGGTGGAACATCAAGTGGATCAATAACGATGGTTGTAAACTGGTTAAAATTGATTTTTTAAGCAGACAACTCAACAAGAATTTGTTTTACATCAACTTAAAAACGGCAATGTTGTAGTCAGTCGGGAAGCAACCCGGTGATACTGTGTTCCACTGACGGGCAGTTCTAGGAAAGAAACTTTGCTTATGGAAGTTTCGTTTAGTTTAGGTAAACAGAGAGAGAGAAAGGGAAATTATTGACATTAGTTGTAGCTAGATGAGTTTTTGTTGTGAATATTTTATAGGGGTGACCATTGATTGAAGCTCAGTCGAGCACCTGCCATGAAAATAACGATAGAGTAGAGAAAGACTAGCAACGTCTCTTCTGTGCGAAAGAGGCTGTAGGAAAAAGAAGAGAACAACAGACGACTTTCATGGAACTGTTACTGTTGCTTTGACCAACTACATACAACAATGATGAGTCTTATATGCTAAAAAAAACATATATCTATGCTTCCAGTTGTTACATATCCTTCAAGGAATAATCAGAACTAAAGCATTGTCCCCCTTTTTATAGAGATAAAAAATAAGAATTAAAAGACACGAACACTTTTTTCCTCAGTTTTCTATTATTTCTGTATCTTATCAAATAATATTTCCTTAATTAATTGCATAGTCTCACCTCGTGCTACAATCGAAGACTGAAATAGAATCAGAAAAACGAAACTGATTATTCGATAGATTATTTATAATGTAATTTTACCTTAATTAATTACACAGTAATTAATTAAATAATAAACTGCTAGCATTTACTTGTAATTACTTTCACAGTAAACAGATGTGATTACACTTCCCGAATAAAACCTGACAAAATCATGTTGAGATGCAGGCATTAGATTTCACACAGAAATAAAATCATCACTTAATTATTGTTAATGTTATTGCGATTCTCGCCAGGTTCGTAATGTTCTATTAAACTTTCTAAGTCATGGCTCAGCTTCTTCCATAGCTTAGAGTCACAAGATTCTTTTCAGTGTGTGAGCTGCTGCAAGGATTATCGAAGACTTGCGCTGCCCAATGATGCCAAATAAATCTATTTTCACATGGCAGGTCTTCGTGTTCTTTTAGATGGTTCCAAGTGCACCAATCAAGATGCGAATAACTGGCACTTTTGACAAAACCTATATTGGTGAGATGCAACACAACCTACATTAGTAATTGTACAAGCACGAGGGAGAAAGCCATTAAAAAGAAAAATCAGCAAAATACTCTTTTCTCCCACATGTTAGATTTTAAACACTCATTTAATTTCACTCAAGCTATACTAAAATCATCTATGGTAAAAAAAAAGGTAAAAGCCTAGTATAGTATCCATATTTTGCGAGCTCTGCGCATGCGTCAGAGTTCATTCATAAACAGTCGTAGTGAGGGTGTTCAGAATTAATTACAACTTGGACTTAATTTATCAATTTTATTTGTTATTCAACTAATAAATCTCATTTTATTTCTTTCATTTGCAAAATTATATTGTACGAATTAAAAAAAAAGTTTTATTTCATTTTATCATCAAGAATTTGTAAAGTCGTATATTAATCATATTTTTTAAGAAATGTGTAAAGTCGTATATTAATCATATTTTTTAAAGAAATGTGTAAAGTGTGCCCTACGCTTAATACGCATGCGCTAGTTTTAATCACTCACTACGACTGTTTATGAATGAACTCTGACGCATGCGCAGAGCTTACAAAATATGGATACTATACTAGGCTTTTACCAAAAAAAATTATCAAACTAAAACATCAAACAACGAATGGGGATTTACCATATATCACCTACTTAAGGGGAAATCATACTTCAATAAAAAATAAATGTAAATTTAGACACTTTTAAAAACTAGATTTCTACGTATATATTTTTCCCAATATTTTCTGACACTAGCTTTCACCTGACCGCCATATACGGTGTGTGCCACTTTTCCAATGATGCTAAATAAATCTAATTTCCCATGTCAGGTGTTTATGTTCTTTGAGATGGTTCCAAGTGCACTAATCAAGATGAGAATCACTATCACTTTTGAGACTGTCGGTTCTCTTGATTTCGAATGTAAGATCATGATATCAAATACTTTCTTCGTCGGTCATTTTCATGTTATGGTCAGTTAGTGTGCATCTTTCCACACATTATTATTACTCACTTGGGGTTCTCACACCAGTTGTTGTCAGTGAGTTCTCGCTGATAAAAAAGGTGATTTACCCTGGACACTGGGTGACAGCAAGTTTCCTCATATTCCTAGTATTCTCCGTTTCATTCTACTATTATTGTAACTTACTTTGAGTTCTAACATTAATCGTTGCCAGTGATATCTCAATTATAAAAAAGTGGTTTACCCTGGAGACTGTGACAGCAAGTCTCCTTATATTCCTAGCATTCTTTATTTCATTCTATTATTATTGTAACTCACTTGGAGTTTTCACACCAGTTATTGCCAGTGATTTCTAACTAATAAGAACCGGCGGTTTTACCTGGAGATTTGTTACATACTCAAGCGACTTGTCTCCCCTCCGATCCTCTATGTAATCATTTATTTATAAAGTATATTTCCTAATTAAAAATCATACCTTGTTTTTCTCTGGCTGGCGTCCCAGTGGTCACACATGTTGTCGCCATGTCCCCACAGCCTGGAGAAAATACTGACAGCTGTAACACAAAAGGTCGGTTGCATTCTTACATTAACTATAATTCGATTAACCAACTTGATAGTTTCTTACAGAAAAAAGTGATTTATTCAGCCATGATCGTCCGTTAGATTAAAAGGCAAATGGAGGAAGGAGAAATAGAGTAAACACAGACGTTTCCTATGTCTGACTTATAGCTTATTTCATGAAATCAATCATCAGATATCTTAACATACGTCTGGCTCTTCAAAGCTTCCATCCCAACTGTCGATAGCAACCACTACCCTCTCAATCGCACGTCAGACGTAACACTTGGTTAAGTCTCCCAGTTTAACGATTCTCACAATATAGCTTATAATCTAAAGGTCACCCGTCTGAGCCCTACTAACCCATTTATCTACAATACATCCTGTTTACGATGTCACCTGCTTGAACATATATTTAACTAATGTCTATAATAGTAGATGTACTCACTAATGTTCAACAGACTGAGTGGCAGCAAGTCTCCCCATATTTCCAGTATCCTCAGTTCTATTCTATTATTAGCCATTTATCAGTGATTTCTCGTTGATAATGATCAGTGGTTTTCTCTGGAATCTGAGTGACAATAAGTCTCAACAAAATTCCAGTACTCTATGTTGCTTTTCAGTGGAGGTATGGATGGTACTGTATCTCGTTTCCATCGTCTGTGAATTATCTTGATTTTGAATGCTCTATATTGCTTTTCAGTGGAGGTATGGATGGTACTGTATCTCTTTTCCATCCTCTGTGAATTATCTTGATTTTGAATGCTCGGTCCTGACATTTACTCATCTTTTTTTCCTCAGCCATGATATGGTTCTTGTCAATTAGTATCTGCTTCTATGCATCATCATCATCATCATCATCATCATCATCATCATCATCATCATCATCATCATCGATTTAACGTCCGTTTTACATACTAGCATGTGTTGGATGGCTTTAAGAAATTGACTTGTAAACTGACCTATCTCTGCTCAGGTCTTTATTTATCCCTCTTTCCTTCAGGTTTATTTTTATCACTTTCTCACATGTTTTCCTGAACCTTCCCCTGTGAACTGAACCTGTTACCTCAACTAGTCTACATCTACTAACCCAAGAACTCTAATCCATTCTTTCAATGTCGCGATACCATCAAAGTCTCCTGTTCTGCACATATCTCCCTATATTGTCCAGATTTAATCTTCTTCTGTAGTCATCTTAACTAGCATTACATTATATTCTTATATCATATCTCTCCAGGCAACGTATGTCCTCAACCCTCACTGGTCAGGTTTCACTTCCATATATCATCACACTGCGTACACATTTCGAGTTCTCATGGCAATTATTTGATTCATGTATCCTGTTGTAGTGAATACAAATGTGTATTCAATGAATGAACAAACACGGATCTAAAAAAAACAGATTTTATTCATATTAGAAGAAATATCTTATTGGATGTCTTCCACTGAAAATAGACAAAGGCGCAGTATATGCACCAAGGCTATGGGAACATGTGTGTGTGAGCCCAGCAATTTGTCAATATATGTAGTTTTATGACAAAAAGAATGTGTGTATGTCAGTAAAGTAGACGCTTAGTGAGTCTCATTTTCTCTCTCGCATGATGTGTGAGTGTGTTTATGTGATGCATAGATTAATGTGTGTGAATCAGTATCGTCAACTGCTGTCAGTCTAAGTAAAATATTGATGACATATTCTGATTGACTGATTGTGTCGCTTAAAACTTGTTTTTTATTTCTTTCGGACAGGCTCCAGACAGCTTTGTGCCTTTTCTTAAGTTATTTTGTTCTTGAGTTAGTTGGAATAAATCCCAGCTCTCCAATTGGTTGAAAAATATTTTAATAAATACAGGGTGACCTCCCTCCTAAAAAATCCCCCTCCCCCCTCCATGGAATCGTTAATAAAAGTCACAATCCTTTCTGCAATTGAATCTTATTTGGTACAAAGAAACTTCAGTCTGTTCATCAAGTTATTTCTACAATCCAACAATATTTAGTACAAATAAACTTCAGTCTATGTCTGACTTGTCCATCAAGTTTCAGTGACGGATGTCCAACAGTCTTTGTTTTATCGCCGTTCAATGATAAGGACACCTGGACATGACGTGCAAAATTGTCAATATTTCTGACACACCTCTTTCTTGACACTGCCCTGATTTGAGCTGTGATGACCCTTTTCAGTTCAAGAACTGTTTGGGAGTTGTTTAGATAGACAAAATATAAATGAAAATCTAGGAGGTTACGGTCCGATGGGTGTGAAGCCCATTCACGGTCATATATACTCGTAACGTGTCAAAATGTATATAGATGCGTGTTCGAGCCACCATGTAATGTGCTAGCCTGTCTCTATGTATAGTAGTAGTAGTAGTAGTAGTAGTAGTAGTAGTAGTAGTATGAAAATATATCTATGGCAAGTAAGCCAAAAGCCTGATGGTTTCCTGTGGGAATGAAATATGGGCGCCTCTGTGAAACTTACTTGCAATAGATACATTTTCATACTACTACTACTACTACTACTACTACTACTACTAAGTTCTGATTGAGCACTGTTGAAGTAAATACTGAAAAAATGTATATGCAATATATTATGTCTGTATAAACATAAAATAGTTATTATATATATGGGTGTGTGTGTAAGTATCTGACATTATCTCATAAATAAGTATTATATATATATTTTTTTTGTTGGAGCATTATTAATTGCTTCTACTCTGTTCCCTTACGTTTAGTAGAGTCTACAAGATCTGGTTTTTCTTCCTTTCGCAGGATTAGTGTGCCCTATACGAATTATAGTAATGTTGTTTACCAATTTAAATGGCAGTGTGATGCTGTCTATATAGGGCGTACTTCCTTGCATCTGCAGACCGGCATAAACCATCTCTTTCCATCCAAAATTTGACAGGGAAGGGTAGGATCCCTGTGTCACCCTTACTCTGCGACTTCGGACTCTGCTATTGACCAGCATTTGGTTGAAAAACCATGCTGTGCCAGTAGCTATAAAATAGAGTGTTTTAGGGTCTTGCATAGAGCAGATTCTAAAAACCATTTGAAAAAATTTGGAATCTATCTCTATCGCTATTCGTAAACATTCCTTATTTTTTTTAAATATATATATGCATATATATATATATATATATATATATATATATTGCTGGGCTCACCACATGTCCCCATAGCCTTGGCGTATATACTGCCTTTTTCTATTTTCAGTGAAACACATCCATTAAGATATTTCTTCCAATATGAATAAAATCTCTGTTATTTAGATCCGTGTTTGTTCATTCATTGAATACACATTTGTATTCACTACAACAGGGTACATCAACCAAATAATTGCCATGAGAACTCGAAATGTGTACGCAGTGTGATGATATATGGAAGTGAAACCTGACCAGTGAGGATTGAGGACATACGTTGCATGGAGAGATATGATATAAGAATATAATGTAATGCTAGTTAAGATGACTACAGAGGAAGATTAAATCTGGAGAGTATAGGGAGATATGTGCAGAACAGGAGACTTTGATGGTATCGCCACATTGAAAGAATGGATGAGAGTTCTTGGGTTAGTAGATGTAGAATATATATATATATATATATATATATATATATATATATATATATATATATATATATATATATATATATATATTAGAAAAATACCCCAGGAAGGCTAAAATTAATTTCCCGAATAAAACAGTTTTGTAATACTTTATGTCCCATTGAGAATATATATATATATATATATATATATATATATATATATATATATATATATGTGTGTGTGTGTGTGTGTGTGTGTGTGTGTGTGTGTGTGTGATTGTAATGTATGTTTCTCCATTGAACAAAAATCAATCAGTCCAAAATTGAACCCGTTCAGAGAAATATTTTCAATGTTTTTGATTAGTTTTTTTACTATATTATTTTTTACGTTTTTTTAATCTTCATTTTTGCTTATTTCTTTATTTTCTGAAATTTTTCTTTCATTCTTTCTTTCTTCTCTTAAACGTAAATCATCGCAAGTCTACCTGCTGCCGGCTAAAACATCTTCTTCGACCACTTATATCTGAGCTCATCATAAATCTCGTCACCGCACACCGCTAAAGATCGACAAAAAATATATATGTTTAAAAAATATAAGTATAAAACAATTTAGTTTACTCCGAGAAAAATCTTATTCATGAATAGATGTATTTCTGAAATTCACCCCCGACACACACATATCTACATATATATATAGAGATAGAGAGAGAGAGAGATAGAGAGAGTGAGAAATGAAGGATGAGAGTAATCCGACGTAATGAAAAATGAAAAAAGAAAAACCAAGAGATATTTTTTAGATATTCATCAACGTTTCGCCTTTATTGTAAGACTTCCTCTGGATGATAATTTGAAGAAAAAATTCATGCAAATACATTGAAATTTGGGGTTGACAGAGATGGGGGAAGTAGTAGCCGTGGTTACTATGAGCGCTGGAGGAGAGTCTGGACTGGACTCTCCTCCAGCGTTAATGAGAAAGTCTTACAATAAAGACGAAATGTTGATGCATATATAAAAAATATCTCTTGGTTTTTCCATTTTCATATGCTGATTTTTTTGTTATTGTTTTACTGGCGATAGAGCACCGGTGTTTTACCGGTGCGTTTTTTATATTATTTGTAGCTACCCAGCGCTGTTATTTAAGAATATTCATTCGCCCTTAATCGGACGTGTAATTAATTTTTGCATATATAGATTTTTTCATTAATTAATTAATAAATTAAATTCGGTATGAATTTTTTAATTAATAAAGTTATAAATTAATTTTTTGCGTGAATAAAAGGAAGATATGGACACGTGTTTCTGGCTATAAGCCGTCATCAACATGATTACCCTGGGGTAGGTATAGAACCCTCGGTGTAAATACTCGTAGTCTAGCGTTTTACCCCTAGACCAGAATAACCTTCCACATTTTATGCTTGACTTTTTATCGCTTATAATGTTACGCTGATTTTTTTTTTGTTATTGGCATGTATATATTCCAAAATTCATAATGATCCGTTTATTAGTTTATGAGATTTAAAGTATAGGTGTGGGGTTGGGTGAACGCATTTCCTAAATGGTAAAGCTTACAAAAACATAATGTGTCCACGTAACTCACTGGTTTGCTGAGAATATATATTCCAAAATTACTAATGATCGGTTGATAATTTTAAAAAAATAAATTAAAGAAATACTTTATATATATAGTATTTCTTTAATTTATTTTAAATGTTAACATTTTTAAAAAAATAATGTGCCCATGTTACTCACCGGATTGTCGAGAATATATATTCCAAATTTCATAATGAGCGGCTGACAAAAAAATAAATAATAAAATTAAAATTGTTTATATATGCACCCTCTAACTGTTGATATTTACAAAAAAAAATACTGTGTTCACTGTATTTTTTAGAATATATATTTCAAAATTCATAATGATCCGTTCATTAGTTTACGAGATTTAAAGTTTGGGGAAGGCAACAGTTTTGAGTGGAATCATTTTCTAAATGGTAAAGTTTACAAAATAACTAATGTGCCCATGTTACTCACCAGGTTGCTGAAAATATACATCCCAAAATTCATAATGATCCGTTCATTAGTTTAGAAGATTACCCTGTATATATATATATATATATATATATATATATATATATATATATATATATATATATATATATATATATATATATATATATTTATATATATATATATACACACGATATATCATAAAATGAAATACCGTGATAGACAGGATGTGTGAAAAAGACAAACAAACAAAAATTAAAAAATTTAATACTGGAAAATTGTTTTCAAAAACCGAGAGTTTACCAATTTCGTTCGGATCAACGAACGTCTTCAGAAATAGTGAAGATTTTAAATTTATTCGAGTAAAAACATAGGAAAAAGAAGAACGTACAACGGGATGTTATTGGCACGTGTTAAACTATTTGACAAAAGAAAGAATAATGAAACTCGTGCGACAGAGGACGTTAAAATTGGAAAAGGAGAGAGAAAAAAAAGAGAAGAAAAAGGAAAAGTAATGAAAATATGGATGAAATGTAGATTTTTACTACATTTCATCCATATTTCCATTACTTGAACTGGGATTGCAGTTATTTAAGCAGTGGCGTGATATATTGCATTGTTTCGGTGCGTTTTTTTTTCTTCGGATGTTTATTGCCAGATTTTATTCCAACCGCAGTTTCACGGTATCACCAATCATTAGAATTGTCCATGACTGAAATAAAACGAAAAACAAACGTGATTGCTTGTTTTGATTTATATATATTAGTGCAAGATTTTCTGTCTGTTTCCTCTATGTATACTTTCTATTCATTATTATTTACGGTTGCTTTGTATATAACATTCGTTTTTTTTTGCAACGTATTTTCAGCAGTCAGATGACCCGATCTTAAAAAAAAAAAAAAACGTTAATGGTTGGACTTACGTTAACATTGTTAAGCTATATATTGATTTGTCCAAAAAATCGCTCGTTTTTTTGTTTTTTTTGTTGCTTCTGTTAATTTCTGAGGAACCCAAACATCAAGTTTCGAAACGTAACCAAGTTTATGCAATTCATTTTCCACACTCGATTTGGAAATTTTGACAATGTCTGCGATTGGTCTGATTGCTTAAGGAATAAGATCTGTCAATAAACATCTGAAGAAAAAAAAGCCGCACTGAAACAGTGCAATATATCACGCCACTGCTTGAATAACTGCAATCCCGGTTCAAGTAATTTTTCATTTTTACTACATTTCATCCATATTTCCATTACTCTTCCTTTTTCTTCTCTTTTTTTCTTTCTCCCCTCCTTTTCCAATTTTAACGTCCTCTGTCGCAAGCGTTTCATTATTCTTCAATTTGTCAAATAGTTTAACATGTGCCAATAACATCTCGTTGTACGTTCTTTTTCCTATGTTTTTACTCGAATAAATTTTTAAACTTCACTATTTCTGAAGACGTTCGTTGATCCGTACGAGCATGATATCGCCTTAACGTATAATTCTATAGATGATGCATATCATTACACACGTTCAATTGTGACTCTTTTTCATGACTAAAATGTCTTTAAGTCACGCATTGTTCAACATTTTAACAATCTTACTTTCGCTGATAAGAAGTATTTGCTGTTGATGCGTTTTCAAACACCTGAACAACTATCACGTTCTTTCTTTCCCTGTGAATCTTTAATCCAACACCTCTTAAGATGGCACCAAGACGAGATTAGCTTAAAAGAAACACATACGATGAACCCTGCTTAGTTTTGGCACAGAAAAATCTGATCATGGAAAGAGTTTAGTATATTGCTATTTGTCCCCTTTCCTCCTTCTCTCCAATGCTGATAGACAGATGTTGACAGAACCGAGCCAACCGGCTTTTCTTTTTCCAACACACTGACTCCAGATGGCGTCCTTCTTCTGATAGTGACGCAGGTTGTCTGCAAATTTAAAATGACAAAAAGACGACAGCATCGAGAGTTTAGATAATCCCGTTTCACTTTTTGTGACAAATCTTTCCTAACTTATATGCATTATATATATATATATATATATATATATATATATATATATATATATATAGAGAGAGAGAGAGAGAGAGAGAGAGAGAGAGAGAGAGAGAGGAGAGAGAGAGAAAAGTCACACTTGGAAGCGTTGATGAAATGGCAATAATAAGGAGAATATTTTGAAAAAATATTTAGAAAAACCTGGACAACGCATTTCTTTATGTTTTTTTTTTTAAATAAATTATTTCTTTACTTTAAAAACTTGAGCACTTTCGGTGATATACACGCTTGTCAAAAGTATAAACCTATTTTTTTCCTCTTCTTTTTTCGTATAATCCTTCTTGATTGAGACATATTTATCGCAGTCAAGTTGAAATTCGTCTTGATGTTATCGACGATTAATGTTGATATGCCGGTGTGTGTAGCACGCGGTTACGTGGATAGGGTAGAATGAAAAGTCACATTTGGAAGCGTTGATGAAATGGCAATAATAAGGAGAATATTTTGAAAAAATATTTAGAAAAACCTGGACAACGCATTTCTTTATGTTTTTTTTTAAATAAGTTATTTATTTACTTTAAAATCAATCTAGGAATAGTCCGTCACCTCGTTAATGCTAAACTTCTTTCTGACCATCAGCATGGATTTAGACAAGCACTGTCTACCACCGATATCCTAATCGTCATCTCTGAACGCATATATCATACACTGGACAAGGCTGGTGGAGCTAGGCCAGTAGAGCTTGATATATTCAAGGCCTTTGACAAGGTCTGGCATACAGGTCCTCTCATAAAATTAATTCATATGGTATTTTGGATGAATATTTAATATAATGAGATCCTTCCGACCCAAAAGAAAGATCCAGGTTGTCCTCAATGGCCGTTCATCCAAACAACATGACATAAATGCAGGCGTACTCTAGGGATCGATCCTTGGACCTTTATTGTTCCTGTTTTTTATAAATGACTTCCCTGATAACATTGCGTCTGAGATGGGTATATTTGCCGACGACACCACACTCTACTCTTGTCGTGTGGGTAAAACGGATGTGCACATATCCAAGGCAATGGCTGCATCCTTAGAAAATGACCTCCAGTCTGTAGTGGAATGGGGTCATAAATGGATGGTAACATTTAATGCTGCAAAGACAAAGCTCTTTTTCTTCAACAACTACAAGATACCTCTTCAACGACCGATTGCCTTGGCAAATAACACCCTACCTGAGAGTCCAACGTGCAAACTCCTCTAACTTTCACAGGTTACATGAACTGGAACAAATACATAGAAGACATTGCCAAGGCTGCTGCAAAGAAAGTGGACTCCCTCTACCGTGCTAGTAAACTTCTCACACCTGACAGTATCCTATATCTCTACAAAGCCACCATCCACCCATGCATGGAGTATTGTTGTCACATCTGGGCTAGTGCCCCACCGACCAGTCTCTCCTTCTTAGACAAGGTCCAAAAAAGAGTATCTAATGTGATAGGTCCCTCACTATCCACCAAGCTCCAGCCCCTGTCCCATCGCTGCAATGTTGCATACTTGTGCTTGCTTTACAAGTACTTCAATGGATTTTATTCTAATGAATTTGCTACACTCAACCAACTCAACAATCAGCTAAATCCCATCCATTCACTGTGGAGGTACCCAGATGCCAGAGAGACTTCTAGTCTGATATCTTTTTTCCTCGATCTACCGGCTTTTGGAACTCCCTCCCCGCTCCCTGCTCTTTGTTTCCCCGACTGTACCGACATGCAGAAATTTAAAACTAATGTAAACAAGCATCTTGCTGCACAGCTCCCAATTTAAGATGACCCCCCCCAAAAAAAATGTTAACCCTAATTCTCAGTAGACCTTTACGTCTACAGTGGCAACTTTGCACCACTTTTATCTCCCCTTACGAAAAATAAAATCAAGATATAATGTTGCTAAACCTTCTGTCTAGAATCCGTCTCCCAATTTTAACGAAAATCCATTATATTATTTCGATTGTAGAAAATGTCTAAAATTCAAGCCTTAAGCTAAAGAAGAAAGAGAAATTCAGGGAACCTTGCTTAATTGGTGTCTAATGACTACGGATTAAATTTAATGCAACTCTGACATCTTTGAATTTTCGAATAGAAGGTTGTGCCCGTTTTACGTCCCTTAAAAACACTTTAAAATGCTCAAAAGAAACTGAAAATTTTGATGAATATTTATTAATTGATGTCTAATAGCTATTGTTAAAATTTCACAAATATCAAAGGTGTCTGAATTTTTATGAAGGGCTTCCACCCCCTTTTACCTCCGTTATATGAAACTAAATATAGTACACATTACTCACCTTTACGCCTAGCATTGGTGTTTCAAAATCCATAATGATCGGTTGATTAGTGAATTAATGAGTGAATCCTGTACATACGCATATGATGTTTGTCCATCGCTTGTGAATATGACCGTGATCATTATGTTTTTTTTTGTGGGTTCGGAGATGGCTCGTCAGTCTAATCCGAGCTCTGAAGTATATCCCGTCATGTAGAGCACCTGTGGGATGATTCTGTCGCAGAGATGCTGACTGATCTTTCTATCTGAATAGCACATTTCCACTTACTTGCATTCCTCAATGCATGCAGATTCAGCAATCGTGGCTCCTTTGTGGCTTGCAGTACGCCAGGAACATCTGTTCTGTGCTAGGTTTTCCCAAGAGTCGGAATACAGACAGAACTGTTTGAGGGCCCCCTTCAAGCTGTCCTTGAACCATTTCGGCTGTTCTCCTACAGTCCTTTTGTCTTAGGCCAGCTCACCGTAAAGATCTGTTTTGGGAGTCTTGAATCAGACATGCAGCATATATCACCCGCCAAATGAACCTGAAACTGTTGCAACATGGTGTATGCTGACGGGAGGCTGGATCAGGCTAAAACCTCTGTGTCTGGTATCCTGTCTTGCCAATTGATTTTCATCATCCATCTATGTAGGTAAGGCATGTGGAAATGGTTTAGTTTCTTGGCGTGTCTGGCATATACAGTCCAAATCTCACAGACGTACAAGAGAATGGTAAGAACTACAACTCTGTATACCTGAAGTTTGGTCTGCAGCTAAATTCTTCTATGCTTCCATACAGTGGATCGAAGATATCCAAAGACAGCACTAGCTTTAGCTATCCTGCAGTCGACTTCATCGTCTATGTGCCAGGTACTGCCTAAGTAAGTGAACTTGTCCACGACTTTTAGGTTGGTTCCATGAATTGAGATCTGTGGTTCAACATACAAATATATAAACATATTCACATACCATTTCATTCGAATTGAAAAGCTTGACTATGAAATCCATGTTGCAACACAAATT
The DNA here is from genome assembly GCA_963556195.1 of Sepiola atlantica. Lineage (NCBI taxonomy): Eukaryota > Metazoa > Mollusca > Cephalopoda > Sepiida > Sepiolidae > Sepiola > Sepiola atlantica. Next base: position 36,205,115 of record OY744543.1, read on the forward strand.
ATTTTATTTGAATTCAAGAACTTGACTGTGAAATCAGTGTTACGATACAATTCTTTTCATTGGAATTTAGGAGCCGAACTCTGAAAACCATGTTACAATAAAAATTATTTCATTTGAATTTGAGAGTTTGACGGTGAAATCCATGTTACAACACAAACCATTTCATTCCAATGCTCTTGCCTTTCAATTGCTCTTGTCTTTAACTTCAGAAGAAAAACTGATGGATTAGCCTCATTTCTCCATGTCTGAATTTGACTAATTAAAATCAATTAGGCTTAATTGATGAAAAAAAAACTATCTTCCGCATCTTCCTCTCCATCCTCATCTTACTACTACTTCCTTTCCGCTTTTCTCTCTTCCTATTTTACCTTCTCTTTTATAATATCCTTCTCTTTTATAATATCCTTCTCTTTTATAATATCTTCTACAAGATAGAATTTAAAAATGAAAATTGAAAAGAGAACAAATTTAGACAAAGAGAAAATAACATAAAACGACTTTCGCTCGACAACTTTTCCTTCTCTTCTTTTTTTGGTTGTTTATGCACGCACACTGTTGAGAAAGGTATTAACCCACGATCCTTCTCTTCCTGCTATGGATAAAATACCAACTTATATTCAATTATTATTGAAAATTGTTTATTCTTTAACGATATTTCTATTTTTGTTGATTTTCGTCCAATATGCTTCAGAAATCTTATTTTTAAGTAGCATATTTACAGGCGGTGTTGCAATGATGTTTTCCTGTATTTACGTACGATTGTTATTGATTATTTGTGAACGCTGATGCTTAAACCCAATGTCAGTAATGGACAATGTCTCCATTTTAAGAATAACATGTGCACACATTGTTTTGTTTATTTGTTTATAGTTAAATGTGATAACAGAACGAAAGTAATAGTAAGAAATTAATAGTTTGATACTTATTATGTAAACACATGTAATTGTTTATCTGATAACAAGAATAAAAAGCTAAATAGTGAAATGTTTTTAATTAAAGGCATAAGCAGTGCTTCTTTACACAAAACTTCCCGGTAGATATGCGACTTAAAAATCAAATTGTGGGAAAAATTTTGGAAATATATACGTGTGATGATAAAAAAGTAGTGGTAACCAAAATTTACAGAAAAAACAATTCAGTATTTTTTTTATTATTTAAAAAAATCAATTTTTTAAACGACTTTGTTCGTGAGTTGAGAGACGCCATTTTGTTAAATATTAGTACTTTCATCTTGCAAGGTGTCGCCAGGTGTCGTGCTTCTTGATATTTATATATAAATTAAGTAAGAAAATGGCGTCTCCCAACTCAAAAACTCAACAAATAAATGAATTTAATTTTTTAAATAATTAAAAAAACTACTATATTTATTTCCATAAAATTTGGTAACCGTTTTATTTTTCAACGTAACATGTAAGTATTTCCAGAAATTTAATTTGTAAGTAGCGTATTTACAGAGAAGTGTACACAAAGAAACACAGCATAAGCTGCTTATGTGAGTACGAAAAAATGTCACCATTTTATTAATATTTCTAGTCGAAGTAAGTATTTGCAGACGGAACTGAAGCGAAATAAATTTTAGTCGTGCAAAGACATAGTGGAAGAAAAGACAAAACATGAAGACTAGTCAGAATATTTATATATATATATACACCTCTCTCTCTCTCTCTCTATATATATATATATATATATATATATATATATATATATATATATATATATATGATAATAATAATAATCAAGGTAAAACATCCACAGGGTAGTTATCCAAAGAATTTCAACCGGGTTTATTAAAAGTGCTCAATATCAAATAGAGCTTTTATATATGATTATTTTCATTTACACAGACATGTACAAAATTTGCGACACTGGCATGTCGATGTTATTGATCAACAGTTATTATAAACTGAGATCTCATCAGGCAGAGTTAGAATCCGATTTTAACCTTAGATCATATTTTCATACTTGCAAATATGATCCAAGGTTAAAATCGGATTTTAGCTCTGCCTGATGAGATCTCAGTTTATAATAACTGTTGATCGAAAACATCGACATGCCAGTGTCGCAGATTTTGTACATGTCTGTGTAAATGAAAATAATCATATATATATATATATATATATATATATATATGTGTGTGTGTGTGTGTGTGTGTGTGTGTGTGTGTGTGTGTGTGTGATTGTGAAGAGTTTCAGTGCAAAATGCAATAAATCATATTTATTTGAATTGACGAATATATTAAATCGACTAAAGAAATTATGCTCGTATCATGTTATGTAAAACATGATTTTTGTGTAGAAATGAAAGACTTTTTCCAATAATAGTTTCGTAATTTTGATAAATGGCGTTTATCAGGTTTTGCATTCGAACTCTTCATATATAAATATATTCATCATCATCTAGTCGTGATAGTGTCACGATCCTCCTCATACCATCTCTCTTTATCCTCCATCACACCAGGTAGGTCTTCATAGGTGAATTATGAGTCTTCTGCTAGTTGCTTGATGTCGATTCTATGCAGTCTCCCCACTGGGCCACAACCCTGGTTTGGCATCCACAAAAGAACATTTGTGATTATTACATGCTTATCCCTCCAGCAAAGCTGATTCTTCTCTCTCTCTCTCTCTCTTTCTCTCTCTCTTTCTCTCTCTCTCTCTCTCTCTTTCTCTCTATCTATCTCTCTCTCTTTCTCTATCTCTCTCTCTCCCTTTCTCTATCTCTCTCTCTTTCTCTTTCTCTCTTTCTCTCTGTCTCTCTTCTCTTTCTCTCTTTCTCTCTCTCTCTTTCTATCTCTCTTTCTCTCTCTCTCTCTCTCTCTCTTTCTCTTTCTCTCTCTCTCTTTCTCTCTCTCTCTCTTTCTCTCTCTCTCTCTTTCTCTCTCTCGCTTTCTCTCTCTCTTTCTCTCTTTCTCTCTCTCTTTCTCTCTCTCTTTCTCTCTTTCTCTCTTTCTCTCTCTTTCTCTCTCTCCCTCTCTCTCTCCCTCTCTCTTTCTCTCTCTCTCTTTCTATCTCTCTGTCTCTCTCTCTCTTTCTCTCTTTCTATCTCTCTCTCTTTCTCTCTCTCTCTCTTCCTCTCTCTCTCCCTCTCTTTCTCTCTCTCTCTCTCTCTCTCTCTATCTCTCTGATCAAGGCTGAGATCTGAAGAAGATGTCTATAGAGTTGCTCTCTCGTGGGGTGCTGTCTCCAAGAGATGTGAACAGCAACTGTTAGCATTCTGGTATGCACACCATCAATCAATTTTCTTCTCTAATCTTTTGGTGAAAGTCCAGGTGCTACTTCCATATACAACAGTCGTTCTTAACAAGGGAGGAATACCTCCCCTTGGAGCAATTTCAGGGGGGGGGGGGGTGACACCACAGATTAGCAGACACAAACTGAATCCAAGGTCACAAAAACACAGTGTGCATCGTCCATCGCTACCGAAAGATCATTTTGGATTTTCTCTCCGCTAGCGTTTGTATTAAATGATATTATGTTAGTATTAGTTAGTATTTTTAGTATGAATGCACATTTTGAGTCGGACATTTTTTTTTAAAGAGGAGAAATATCATTCTGATACATGATGAAAGGGTTCACAGGCTAAAAAAAGGTTGAGAACCACTGATATACATGAACCGATGTAACAATGGCTTCAAAAAAGTCATGTTTTATCTTGATAAAAAGATTTGACTTCCAGATCGCGTTCATCTTGTCCACTCCTGTCCAGATCTTGCTGATTCGCATTTTTAGTTCACTCTCTGTTGAATTTTGCTTTACAAGTTCACTATCAAGATAAGTAAATTCGTCGACATTTTTCAGACAAGTCCCACTTAGCGAAGAGATATTTGCATATTGGTTCAGGAGAATGTGCTCTGTTTTGTTTATGTTAACAAAAAAAAGCCCAGCAGTCTTTTGGGGAAAGTACCAACAGTCAATGGCCTACCAATTGAAAAAGTCATCGATGGGCAACTCAATATTAAAACTGGGAACTTTACCATTGATGAGCTCAAAACAGTTCTACGGGCATTATAAAATGGTAAAGCAGCTAGATTGGATGAAATTCCTCCAGAAGTCTGGAAAACACGGAAATTCAATGACATCCTGAATTCTGTATATCATAAGCAATGCATTGATAAATGGACAAAAGGATGCATACTGCCATTCCCAAAGTAAAAAGACTTGGGAATTTCCTCAAACTGCCAAGGAATCAATCAAAAGCTATTTCTGCCAAAATATACAATGCAATGTTGTTGAACTGAATCTGAATTGAAAATGAGAAAGTCCTTAGACGAAATCAAAATGGCTTTCGCAAAAATAGATCAACGTCTGCACAATTCTTAACGATATGGAGAATTATGGAAAGCAAACAAGAAAGAAATCTGAAGTTCGTTCTGTTGTTTGTAGATTTCTTTAAGGCTTTTTCGATTCGATACATAGATGGAAGATTAAGAAAATTCTTCTGGCCTATGGTATTCCAAATAAGACTGTTGATGCAATAATGATCTTGTACAGTAGAACCGAGTCTATGGGGCGATTGCCTGGCAACGACACCAAATTTTGTTTTAGGTCACTGCTGGTGATATTCAGGGGTATACTATACGTCCTTATCTGGTTATAATCTGTCTTGACTACATCTTCCGTATGTCCGTTGATAAGTTGAAAGAAAATAGCTTAACATTGGTACTTGCAAGCAGCAGAAGGTATCCTACAGAGAAAATTACTGACGAAGGTCATACTGATGACCTTGCAATTTTTGCTGGCACAACTAAACAAGGAAAAGCCATACTACACGGTCTTTAAAAAACGGCAAAATTAAATCGGTCTCTTTGTTAAAACAAATATAAACAGAGAACATTTTGCTGAACCATCATGGAAATATATATATATATATATATATATATATATATATATATATATATATATATGCACTTGTATGCACTTTCTTTAACGTCATCAATTTCTTAACGGTTTAAACAGTCAAACTTTTAAATCTCTCATATGTGTAGAACGCCATCACGCTCTCATGTACATTTCAACTTTACAGACGCTTTTTTCAAGTTATAAACTACTTGCCGTTATAATTCAAAAATGAGCACAACAGTAAAGTCATAATTTGTAAAGACACTAAAACTAATACCACCTGAAGATGATTTGACGATTCAAATCGAAATAACTTGCAAAAAAGAAAAAAGAATGGAACAAGAAACCCATGGATCATATTTACATCAATTTGACCGAAACATTAGATGGACAATTCGGAAAATTGAAAAAATAAAAAAAGTCGCATCAAACAAAACCACTCCGTGTTATTTAATAATGTTTGCATATATATATATATATATATATATATATATATATATATATATATATATATATATATATATATATATATATATTAGTGCAACGGGGTATGTTTAAAAGACCGATGATCGTTGAACTCTATTCTTCGATTTGTTTTCATTTTGTGAGTCGCTGATGATTTGAATGGACCTTAACGGCCTTTTCTAAATGGTAAAAGGAGGTTGACCCATTTCAATGAAACAATAGTACGTTTCTGAAATATGCAACATACCTTTTAAATAAATAATTTGTATAAATATATCATATATATATATGTTATTATATATATTATATAGATAAAATAGTTATTCATGGACACGTGTTTTGCCGTTACTGCGGCTCATTAGCATGGTGACTACTGCAGAATTCGAAACTTCGACCACAGGGACCGTAATCGGGTGCTTTACCATTAAGCTACAAAGTTCTAGTCTGAAATACGTGATGGTTTTATCGCTTATAAATTTTTTAAATTAGTTTTTTTGTGATAAGTTTTATGTAAGCTTTATATTATGCAATCACCTTAGTAGTTATAGAAAATAGGGGGCGACAGAATGTATCTAAGGGAGTTAACTCTCTGAAGCACTTAGGTGAGTGCATAGCAGAAAGCTTACATAAAGCTGATATTATCACAAAAGGAAAACTAATTGATTATATATATATATATATATATATATATATATATATATATATATATATATATATATATATATATATATATATATACAGGGTGGGCAAAAATAAGGGTCCTATTTTTAAAAATTCATAACTTTTTTATTTATTGATTTTTTTTTTTCCGAAGCAAGCATGAGCCGTATTAGCCCTAAGGAACGTACCCTCATTTAGAAAACATTATTTTTGCTTAAAAAACTCAAAACAGTGTAAAAAACAATACTTTAGTTTTTGTAAGTTTTAAGAAGTGTTTTTCGGCTAAAATTTGTTTTGTTTATTTCAAAAAATCTCGGAAGGGTCAGTCTACACACACATAAAGTTTGGTGAGTTTAACTTTTATTTTGTGGAAGTTATTCAAATTCAAGTTATTCAAATTTAAAGATAGGACCCTTATTTTGGCCCACCCTGTATATATATATATATATATATATATATATATATATATATATACTTGGGCAGCATCTTCTCTTGTAGACAAGTATTGTTGAATATAAGAGACAACTCGTGTCTAGATATCCTTTGGTAGATCCTTTCAATAGTCCAAATTAGGATCTTAGTTTCGGAGGGGAATTGGCTGATGAATTTGCCATAATTTTCATCTGTCTTCCAAGTACTTTCGGACCCATCTGGGTCCATCTTCAGGGGGAATGAGGTTAATCAGGTCTAGACCATGTGTTAGTATTTATAGAAGGTTTTTGGTGGGAATTATGTACTAAGTACGAAATTATATTGGAGCTATAAACATTTTAGAATATTACTGCTGATATTAAAGTTAATTCTATCAAATAGGTTTTTTTTGGTTTTTATATATAGGGCTTCTAATATATAGAGTTTTTGTTTGTTAGTACTAAATTCTAAGATTTTGGTATTTTCTACTAAGAGTTTTCTGAATTCCGATTGGGGGCAGGAGTGGTCGTTAGTTAAGTGTTGGGCTATGACGTTAGTATCAGACAAATGCATCGTCAATCTTCTCGACAAAGTTGTGGTAGTTAAACCTATGTATATGTTTTCTTCTTGGTTGTCGGAGACACAGTCTCCCAAAGGACATTCCGATCGGGGGCAGGAGTGGTTGTTAGTTAAGTGTTGGGCTATGGCGCTAGTATATATATATATATATATATATATATATATATATATATATATATATATATATATATATATATATATATTAGGGGAGGTCGATTTTGAAACTGTAAATTATCGCACTCGAAGAAAGTTGCCAAATAATGTCAAAAGTTACCACAAGAAATATTTTTCTTCAAAACTTTGTATTTATTTGAGCATTGCAACTTTAAGATCAAATAAATCGAGATTTTTTCTCACAGCCTAGATTTCACCGGCAGATGTGTCGCCTTAAATTAAACCCGGGTTTTAACAAAAAAAAGTAATACATTACTTAATAATAAATATTTTAAAGTTTATTATTCCTTTTCTTAAGAAATTAAATGTACATATTCAAATTAAAAAGGAATAAAACACCATAATATTTAATTTTATATATAAATAATTATTTATTTACATAGGCGTTTTATTTATTGGATATTTTTTATGGTATTCACCGGTTGAAAATTCAACGAGCGAATTTGAATTCACGTGTGTTTACAAATTTAATTGTCACAAATATATATTGAATTGTCGAGCGCTGGCTTATCTAATCCCTTTTTTCTCGACCTTTTGTCACACCTTACCTTGTGGGAGTTAGATAAATAAAAACTAGTTCAGCCAGGGTTTTTTACTCCACCAAATAAATCGGGGGAATCTTTAACAATAGCCCTACAGCTCGCGAGTCGGGTTGAAAAAAAGTTGTAGAACGTAGTCAAAAAAATGAATATGCAACAAATAAATGCAACGTACGTAGAGACCAAAGATTTTCCTAGTTTTCTATTCCATTTGTTTGTGTGTTTACGTATGGTAAATGGGTTTTTATTAGACATGAAAAAAGAAAAAAAAAATTTTCAAGTCATTTATTTAAAAAACAAAATGGCGTCATTAGTTTTTGTTATCGGTGTCACGTGTGTGTGTTTTTTTTTTACCGGGACTCATAATCAAAGTGGCGTTTTTTTTTTGGGGGGGGGGGGTGCATTTTTGAAATTTAATTTTATGAAACGAACATTTTAACGATCATTTTGATCACCGAATGAGCGCGCATGTCGTTACGTCATTGCTTGCCTGAAATATGAAAACTTGGGGTTTTGATTAGGCTTAGGGCTGGGTTTTGATTAGGGTTAGGGCTGGGTTTAGGTTAGGGTTAGGGTTAGGGTTAGGGTTGGGTTTAGGTTAGGGTTAGGGTTAGGGTTTAGGTTAGGGTTAGGGTTAGGGTTAGGGTTGGGTTTAGGTTAGGGTTAGGGTTAGGGTTTAGGTTAGGGTTAGGGTTGGGTTTAGGTTAGGGTTAGGGTTAGGGTTTAGGTTAGGGTTAGGGTTAGGGTTAGGGTTGGGTTTAGGTTAGGGTTAGGGTTAGGGTTGGGTTTAGGTTAGGGTTTAGGTTAGGGTTAGGGTTAGGGTTAGGGTTGGGTTTAGGTTAGGGTTAGGGTTAGGGTTTAGGTTAGGGTTAGGGTTAGGGTTAGGGTTAGGGTTGGGTTTAGGTTAGGGTTAGGGTTAGGGTTAGGGTTTAGGTTAGGGTTAGGGTTGGGTTTAGGTTTAGGTTAGGGTTAGGGTTAGGACTGGGTTTAGGTTAGGGTTAGGCATTTTTTTAAGAAACAGGAAAAATAAACATTACGGTGTGACGAATGAAAATAATATGTAAATAAAAGCACACTGACATGTAAATAAAAAGAAAATTATTTTATTCCTTTTGCTTAAAATGTAGTTTTGTTTTGTTCTTCTGCTTGGCTGAAAAATGCAAACATTGCGCTTTGACTATGAGTCCCAGTAAAAAACCAATTGAAACGAGACGAGAACGAGAGCGGCCATTAATTTTTTTTTTTTCATTTCACGTAAGCTAAAACTATTAACTTATAGAAAATAGCACTTTTAACGGATTATAATCATTAATAACTGTCACAGTTAACTTGGAAATTCAGTTTTATCGGCTACGGTAACTTTTATTTGTTGTATATTTGTTTTTTCAGCGTTTTCGTTGTTGGGCTATTATTAAAAATACCCTAAATCGGTATCGTCCGGATCTTTGGGTCTGGATTCACGCCCGTCTATTGGGGCTTGTCCGTCCTGTGCAGTTCTAGGAGGTGCACCTCCCAGGTTTTGCCTTCCCTCTTTGGGGAGGAGTAAGTTTATTGCTTACTGTCTGAGGCGGCCCTACCGGGGAATGCCGACGGAGCTGCCCAGACAATTTTTAAATTGCCAGAGTGCTCACCTCTCGAGCACTGGCTTTCTCATCCCACTTTCCTGACCTTGTGTCAATCTTACCTTGTTGGAGATAGATAAATAAAATCTAGTTCAGCCAGGGTTTTTTACCCCACCAAATAAATCGGTATCGTCCGGGCCTTTGGGTCTGGATTTACGCCAGTCTATTGGGGCTTGTCCGTCCTGTGCAATTCTAGGAGGTGCACCCTCCCAGGCTTTGCCTTCCCTCTTTGGGGAGGAGTAAGTTTATTGCTAACTGTCTGAGACGCCCCTACAGGGGAATGCCGACGGGGCTGCCTAGTCAATTTTTTAATGGCCAGAGTGCTCACCTCTATAGCGCAGGCTTATCTAATCCCACTTTCATGACCTTGTGTCAAATCTTACCTTGTTGGAGGTAGACAAATAAAACTATTTCAGCCAGGGGTTTTTACCCCACCTAAAATATTATATGTATTGGAGTTGATGGGAGAATGGATAAGGACACATTGATGTATAAGGAAATTGTGGATGAAAATAGACAGAGAATTATGAAAAAAACTAAGGGACCAGAACACCATTTAACTTTTACAAAAGAAACACCATGTGAAAGTAAATATCTGACACTGAGTTCTTCCTAATAGTGGTGCAACAGGTGCTGTTCATGCAGATCAAGTGGTGGATGTTTTGCATGAATTCCACAGTGAGAACAGTATCAAGGCTATACTTGTTGACAACACTAATACCAACACAGGTTGCGAAAGTGGAATGGTTGCAATTTTAGAAAAAAAACTTTTTAAAAATCTTCACACAATTGGTTGCTCTTTGCATCATAATGAACTACCTTTCAGAGCCCTTTTTAAAAACATAGATGGTTGCGCAAAGGGCCCTACAACATTCAGTGGCCCTCTGGGGAAATTATGCTCAAATGATTGCCATGATTTACCCCAAATATCATTTTCCACTATTAGCAATCCTCTAGAGTCAATTTTTAAAATTGGTGAAATACATGATCTTAGTTCTGACCAAAGACTCCTTTATGAATACACAGTAGGTATTTCTAGAGGTAAGGTTGACTCTAGATATACCTCCTGGAAAATTGGTCCTTTAAACCAAGCAAGATGGTTAACTTTGGCCATCAGGCTCATGTGTTTATGGACTCGTGGTGCATACCCACAAAGGCACACAACAAAACTACACTATGTAGTAAATTTTATTGTAAATGTGTATGCCACTTCTTGGTTTGAAATTAAAAGAAATAGTAAATTCCACAATCAGCAAATGCACATTTTTAATATGACCCAGAGGATTAAGGAGCAGCCTCAGGAAATCCAAGATATCACATTTAGAAATATACAAGGTAATACATTTTGTTTACTGCCTGAAAACTTTCTATATTCCATGGTTAAATCTGAAGAGATTGAAGTAAGAGAAGAATCTTTAAAAAGAATTTTGGCCATTAGGTAAGTAATTTTTATTCATATATTTCTGACTCAATTATTTATTCCAATTTATAGAATGATTTTTAAAGATTTTATCTAATTTCACCATAATTATTAAAGCATTACAGATTAGAATTTTTTAATAATTCAATTAATTAATTTGTTCTTTCAGGAGTGAGGAGTCAACCAGAAAAAGATTAAAAAGAATAATACCTATTAATTTTAATGCCACACATTAGACACAATTAATAGATTTAAAATTATGCTGCATTTTTGGCATTCTCAGGGCGTGGAACGGGCAGTTAAGTTAATAACAGAAGCTTCACAAACTGTATATGGTTTTGAAGCAAGGCATCAACACATTACAGCCAAAGTTTTGAGTCAGAAATTGAGACCAGCATTTTTGTCTAAGGGGTCTTATATGGAGCAATTTGACTCTCAATATAAAGCTCCATTAAAATAGTGTTAGGTTTTTCCTTATTTCTTTGCTTGTTATATTTTCACTTATAACAGAAAAAAATCATTTTTTTAGGTGTTCTAATATTACTGTTTAATTCATAACGTTAAAAGGTAGTTTACAAAAGCAGATACTGAAAATGAGGAGGGGGGGGCAAATTTTCAATTTGAAGATTTCTTTAATTCATATCATTTTTATAAAATAAAAGGACATTCGCTGATTTTAAATGCACAAATTATTTGGTTTTCACACCAGTATTCAAGCAAATCTTGCAAAAACGAGGAATTTTCAGTATATTCTTGTCTACGATCTTTGATACCAAACGCTCAAAAAACCGCTGAAGTTTTTGATCTAATTTTTTGCATGAGTATTTAATAGGTCTATATACAACTTTCGGTACGTGCCTTTTTTTAATATTCAAAAAAAAGTGTAAAATCGACCTACCCTAATATATATATATACAGGGTGATTCATAAGTCACTTAGCTGTTTATTTTTGAAATTCTAAGGTAAAAAATACGATAATACAAAACAGAAAATTTATTCAACAAATTCATTTATGGGAGTTTAGAATTACAGCAAATTTTCAAACTTTCCACCTTCGTTCTGCATGCATAGCTCCATTCTTTTTTGCAAGGAATTTACGACTCTTTGTAGCATATTTGATTGATTATGAAATAAATATATATAGAAACAAATATATAAACGAACAAATTTAAAATAACAAATAGCAGTAATTTAAGAGTAAGATAACAATCATCAAAAGTTCATAGTATGTTTGTGCTTCATATGGTAATTATTTTAAATAGCTAAGTGAAGTGACTTATGAATCACCCAGTATATATATATATATATATATATATATATATATATATATATATATATATATATATATATATATATATATATTGTGTGTATTTAGGCAACATATTTTCATTTAGGCAAACATTATTAAATAACACGGAGTGGTTTTGTTTGATGCGACTTTTTTTTACTTTGTTAATTTTCCGAATTGTCCATCTAATGTTTCGGTCAAATTGATGTAAATATGATCCATGGGTTTCTTGTTCCATTCTTTTTTCTTTTTTGCAAGTACTTTCGATTTGAATCGTCAAATCATCTTCAGGCGGTATTAGTTTTAGTGTCTCTACAAATTATGACTTTAATATTGTGCTCATTTTTGAATTGTAACGGCAAGTAGTTTATAACTTGAAAAAGCGTCTGTAAAGTTGAAATGTACATGAGAGCGTGATGGCGTTCTACACATATGAGAGATTTGAAAGTATGACTGTTTAAACCGTTAAGAAATTGATGACGTTAAATAAAGTGCATACAATTCAAAGGCATAACTACCTAATGGCTAAGAATTTGGTAATGTTAATTATTATGCTAGACACTTTAAAATGTTGCGACTAGTTTCATAATTGACATTATTAATTGTGGGATGTTTAGTTTTTATGTAGAGGGCTTCGAGTATTTTTAATTTTTTGATATTGGTATCATGGTGTATTATTTTGGTATTGTTAACAAGGATGTTTCTATATCGGGAGGGGGTACAATTATGTTTTTTTAGGTGTTGGTATATAGAGCTAGTGTCGGAGAGATGTAGGGTGAGTCTTCGGGATAGTGTTGTGGAAGTGAAACCTATGTAAGAATTATATATATATATATATATATATATGCATTGTTTTCCTGTGAACTATCGTGCTAAATATATTTTTTTTTTAACATTTCCCCAATGTGTCTTCTCTAGATGTATTGTTCATTTACAGTGATGTGTTTCGTTAATAATGACAACTACTCGTTCTAAACATCCAAACAAAAAGTGTTAAATTTTTCGTATATGACGGCTGCCAACTGGTGCTTCGAGTGCAACTAGTATAGAAAGTATGCAGTGGCATACTTTCTATACTAGTTGCACTTACTTATAATAGTGTATGTAGCATAGCCAGTTCTAATAAGTGTTGCGACAAAATCCGAAAGCTGTCTGTTAGTTCTCTTTATCTACTGCTGGTGTTGTTTCTCTGACCACTACGTTATTGTTAGTATATGCAAGACTCCATAAGGACAAAGGACACATACTTTTGGTTGTAAAACAAAAAAAAAACGTTTTCTTATTTTATTTATGTGAACATGCAGGCATACGATTTAATTGTGCTTCTAAAGCGTTGTGTATATGCTTGATCCTGTTTGCGATCTTCCCAGACTGAGGGGACGCCGCCTGCAAATGAGTTCTTTCAGACCTCGAAAAAGGATTAAGCTAAGAACAAAACTGTTGGAAGACAGATGAGGTTTATTCTGCTTAATTTTCGTTCCAAACCAATGAGCAGTTTCGTGGGGGAGACAGAGAGATAGAGATCAATAATCACTCTTTAATCATATTTTATCAGCGCATTTTTCAAACCACATCTTTACACTTCTAGTGCTTTCTAAGAAGTGACGACGTCTCTCACTCAATCTCTCTTCAAGCCATATGACATCACATTCGTTTCTATCAATTCCTACAATGTAATAAAATCTAACTCGAGTTCATTAAGTTCACCCCGACTGAACTTTCATTTCCTGTTGTTTTCAACTTACCAATTTATGTACTAGTGGGTCTAGTCGTCCGATATTTAACAATGATTTTTTTAAATTAATATAGAGATGAGAATGAACAACTTGTACAAACAATTCGGGGAGGTTATATTTTTGACATGTATATTTATTGTTCTTTGGACTTCTTTCGAAAATAATTTATTTTGTTACCTTCAAAACTGTTTGTTGTGCATGTATGATCCTTTTGCGGCACACAATAAGTCACTTAAGCTCTTAAATTGCCAAGGCTGCCGCAAAGAAGGTTAGCTCCCTCTACCGTGCTAGTAAACTCCTCACACCTAACATTATCCTCTATCTCTACAAAGCCACCATCCGTCCATGCATTGAGTATTGTTGTCACATCTGGGCTGGTGCTTCATCTACTAGTCTCACTCTCCTTGACAAGGTCCAAAAAAAAGTTGCCAACCTAATAGGTCCCTCACTCTCAACCAAGCTACAGTCCCTGTCCCATCGCTGCAATGTAGCATCCTTGTGCTTGTTTTACAAATACTTCAATGGATTATGCTCTGATGAACTGACTACTCTGGTGCCCCCTCGACGTAAATTCACTAGACCAACTCGACAATCAACTAAATCCCATCCATTAACTGTGGAGGTCCCCAGATGCCGAGAGCCTTCTACTCAAATAGCTTCTTTCCTCGTGCTGCTGGCCCCTGGAACTCCCTCCCTGCCCCCTGTTTCCCCGACAGTACTGACATGCAGAAATCTAAAACTAATGTAAACAGACATCTCGATGCGCAGATCCCAATTTAGGTTGACTAACTTTCTCCCCCAACTTTCTCCCCTCTTCTTTTTTCTCAGTAGCCCCTTACGTCCACAGTGGTGGCCTGCCTTGTTTGGGGTGAACTATGTTAGAAAAAAAAAAAAAAAATATATATATATATATATATATATATATATATATATATATATATATATATTATGTCCTTCAATCTGTATGTTTTAATATGTGTGTGTATGACTGTCCGTATGTATGTATGTATGTATGTATGTATGTATGTATGTATGTACATGTTTGTATGTGTATCAGTGTATGTGTGTGTCTGTAATTTTGCAGGTCTTCACTAAAGATGTTTGCTTGTGTTGGCATGCATAAGTATGGGCGAGTTTATACACATGTATGTGCGTGTGTATCTATGTGTACCTGTGGGTATGTTTTTGTGGTTTTGTGCCGGGGAAAAATGAATATACACTGAGTTGAAAGTGAGGTAATGAATATACACTGTGTTCAGACTTCCACTAACACTTGGGATGCGGGCTGGCTGGCATCCATGCCCTACCATGCTCTGTCGGAAAAGAGCTATTAGAGTCAAAATTTATCACTAGGGATAGAATGTGTGAGTCCCAAAAGGTTCAAAGTAATAAAAAGATAATAAATTGAAATAAGAAAAAAAACGAAAGAGAAACTTCTCAGACAATCAAAGCCAGTTGCCAATCGTGAGTAATTCCAGTCACATGTTACCCCTAACCCTAACCCTAACCCTAACCCTTAACCCTAGAAATGTGTTTCTGATAGTTTCTTGTCAAAGTCATTATCATATTTATTTTCATGAGAACAAATTGTCTTAATAAAGCTGTAGCTGAAACAGGTATGCATATATGTAGCCAAAATGTTTGTATAAATAAAAATTTATAATAAATATATGGATCTACTTGTTATTGAGCATTATCATATAAATACAGTAAGGATGCATTACTCAACTTCTATGAACAAAACTTCACCGGAAATACTATATATATATATATATATATATATATATATATATATATATATATATATATATATATATGTATATAAATTATTTATAAATAATATTTTCAAATTACCCCATAGACACATGTGTTTCATGCCAAGCCTGCAATCATCAGTATGGGAGGAGACAATCTCTGCCTGGAACACACGGTTCAAACCCCAATACGAAAGTCATATTTGACTCAGTAGTCGGAGTGCATACCGTGTATCCAGAATACATTGCCATAGAAATGAAAGAGTTAATTAACGTCTAAATGGCAAATTCAGCGGCCATGTCAGCAAGCCATGAAGAGAACTCAATAGGCGGGGGCCTAGAGTATTGCATTACGCTATAAATAACGGCTTGTTGTTAACTTACTTAAAGTGCTCAATCTAGCAAGAGTTTGAATATATATATATATATATATATATATATATATATATATCGAATATCAGTAGACAAAAATGTATAAAGTATTTTATTTGAAAACTATACATTACTGTGTCTGTTGGTTGCACCGGGGTTTCATCGATCTGGCTGTGCTGGATCTGGGGTAGAAACGGGCTTATAGCGTAAAACTGACTCTTCAGTATCGTTCAGTAGTTTAATACTCCGAGAATAAAGGAGAAAAACACAAATCACCGGTTCAAGACAACTTTTTGTCTTCCCCATAAGATATGTTCTGTTTTCATAAAGAGCTATCTGTTGTAATTGCTTGTTTAAGGGATGAATTTTTTTTAATGATCTTTTAATTTATTTTATTTTATTTTATTTTATTTTATTTTATTATATTTTATTTTATTTTATTTTATTTTATTATATTATATTAGGTCTTATAGAACCTGCAATCGAGCACTTAATTGTTTTTTTTGCAACTAACTTATGACACATGCTATATATATATATATATATATATATAGCATGTGTCATAAGTTAGTTGCAAGAAAAACAATTAAGTGCTCGATTTCCGCGTTCTACAATTCATCGGACTTCCTTTCAACAGAAATTTACCACCCGGACAAACCGCATATCTTTTTTACGAAACTTTTCTTTTTTTTCACTGCGTTTTTTAATAATATTTTTCAAATATTTGAACTTTGGTTTTTTCGAAAGCCAACTTATCTATCTGTATTTCTCCTCTGATGATAAGATCTCGATCTTTGAAAAGCCTTGGCTTAAGGAAAGAATAATAAACACTAGTTTATTACTGAATACACCTTGCATTGAACAATTGAAATTTGAAATAAATTTGGACAATCGTCGCATATTTATCACTCTTTTTTCTTCTATCTCTCTCTCTCTCTCTATATATATATATATATATATATATAATACGTTTAATAATTTGGTTCATAGATATAACTATTAAAGTTATTTACAAGAAGTATGGAACTTGCTCATAATATATATATATATATATATATATATATATATATATATATATATATATATATATATATATATGGGAAATGAAAAAGGAAAAACCAAAAAGAATGTTTTTTTTATATATTCATCAACGTTTCATCTTTATTTGTAAGACTTCCTCAGGATGATAATTTAAAGAAAAATGTCATGCAAGTACGTGAAAATATTGCATGGGTAGAAATTAATGAGGATGGTTTACCCCCATACCCCTCCCACTTTAAAACCATCTTCATTTTTTCAAATCTTTTCTAAAACCATGACATTACCCACACACCAAAATCACAGAGCCTCCCCCTCCCCTCCTCTTTCACCCACCCCTTCACTTCTTCACTAACTGTCATCTACATTATTTCCGTTCACTCCCACCCCTCAACTTTTTCACTCAGAACAATCCTCATTAATTTCATTCCATGCTACTGACTTCACTACCCCCGGACCTCAGGCCTGCGAACCCATTAGTGGCTACTACTTCTTCTCATCAACCCATCATGTTAACCCAATATTTTCATGTACTTGCATGACATTTTTCTTAAAATTATCATCCTGAGGAAGTCTTACAAATAAAGACGAAACGTTGATGAATATATAAAAAAAACATCCTTTTTGGTTTTTCCTTTTTCATTTCCCATTACGTCGGATCACCTTCATCCTGCTTTTTCATATATATATATATATATATATATATATATATATATATATATATATATATATATATATATAATAATGGTAATAATCCAGGTAAAAAATATCCACAGGGTGGTAATCCAGAGAATTTTACACGGGTTTATAAAAAGTGCTCAATATCAAAATAGAGCTTTATATATGATAATTTTTATTTATACAGACATGTACAAAATCGGCGACACTAGCATGTCGATGTTATCGATCAACAGTTACAATAAACTGAGATCTCATCAGGCAGAGTTAGAATCCGATCTTAACCTCAGATCATATTTGGAGAGTATGATCTGAGGTTAAGATCGGATTCTAACTCTGCCTGATGAGATCTCAGTTTATTGTAACTGTTGATCGATAACATCGACATGCTAGTGTCGCCGATTTTGTACATGTCTGTGTAAATAAAAATTATCATATATATATATATATATATATATATATATATATATATATATATATATATATATATATATATATTTATTTATAATACGTTTTATAATTTGGTTCATAGATATGGCTATTAAAGTTATTTACAATAAGTATGGAACTTTCCCATAATATATATATATATATGTAGTGAGAGAAAGATATTAATGGCATATGAGATTTGTTGAAAAAGTATCAAGAAGTGACCAGACCAAATAATATAAATTATACTTTCTTGACTCAGACTATTTCAGAAGGGGAAAAAATCCGCACTTTTTCGGCTTCTTACTCTGTATCCATTTTTTGTGACAGGCTGAAATAAAGTGAGATTTCTCGAGCATAACTAAAAGGTATATTTTTCACTAGACTAGAAAATCATTGGCTAAGAAAGATTATAAAAAGGTAGAAAAATTGCTATGAAATTCTCGATTACAATATGGTTTATTGCTTGAAAAGATTTGATAGGTTAAAAAAAAGTATCATGATTGAAACCGCATTTACTAAGACAAGACTGGGCAAAGAATATATCTTTCAAAGTCTTTAAAATACAAAATTTATTCAGACTAAAGCTGTATTTATGTTGGGATAAATTGGTACATAATGATATATTGTCAGACATTTATTGCCGTAAGTTTAATTTTTGGTTTCTGGTGACATTATTGTATATTGCTGCTGTGACGAAAAACGCATATGTATAAAAATAATTTATTGCTCGTATTCGGCAAATGAGTAGAGTCAGTGTGAGTTGGGAGGGGTGGAGAATGCACGAGTATCGACAAAAGTTGGTCCCTTGAATTCGCTAGCCAGCTGGTGTCTGTCAATCTTGAGCCAGTTAATATAACAGTTTTGGATGCTCACAACTGTAACGGCCATTCCGAGATTTCCCCATTGCACTCAATGTGGCTAGAGACAATGAAAAAGACTCAGCTGTTACTAGATTGGAGATTCTCTTCAGACGCCTCGAATAAGACAGACTCAGGTTTTCATCTATTAAAATCGACTGATAGATTTATAATATTAGAATACTGTCAAGGCACAGAGCCAGGAGAATCACAAACAGATGACCATTAAAGTCGGTTGCATGCATATTGCAGCGTTATAATGAACTATTTATTATTAGACCATCCGGATGACGACTCATCTCATAAACGTCATGTTGCCTTGATAACATGTAGCAGTAGTCAGTTCTCTCTTCTCTTCTTTTTCCATTGTTGTTCCTATTTACTTGTCTCCCCATGAGGGCAGAGTTAGAAACAAGGTCGGTTTTTAATGTGGGGAAATCTAGCTCCCCCAAAAGGGGCACTCTGGATTCTTCTCTTCTTTTTCCATTGTTGTTCCTATTTACTTGTCTCCCCATGAGGGCAGAGTTAGAAACAAGGTCGATTTTTAATGTGGGGAAATCTAGCTCCCCCAAAAGGGGCACTCTGGATTCTTCTCTTCTTTTTCCATTGTTGTTCCTATTTACTTGTCTCCCCATGAGGGCAGAGTTAGAAACAAGGTCGGTTTTTAATGTGGGGAAATCTAGCTCCCCCAAAAGGGGCACTCTGGATTCTTCTCTTCTTTTTCCATTGTTGTCCCTATTTACTTGTCTCCCCACGAGGGCAGAGTTAGAAACAAGGTCGGATTTTAATGTGGGGAAATCTAGCACCCCCGAAAGGGGCACTCTGGGTTAGAATAAAAATAAAAAGAAATTGCCTCAGTCTAGAAGAATTTCTCCTTCACTAACCGAAGACAGAAAAGATGAAGTGTAATATCAGAACAGATACTACACTTTGTTCCTAGCCAAAAGGCAATTTGTTGTTAATAGTCGTTATACATCTGTCATGATGCATTTTGATTTTCGTCTTCTTTTTAATAGCCACTCTGGTGAAAGTTATTAAAAATGACAACACAAAATCATGTGAGGTTTAACAATGCTTTGGGTTTTTTTTTCGGTGTTTTTAATATACAGTATACATACAGACTACCCCCAACCCATCCCCCATAGAGGGATGGAGCAGCTATCCGGAACACGACTGCTTTCTTTCTGTGGTTCAGAAAAAAAAGAGAAAGATTTTATGAGCTTACCAACTACGTGTCTCTGGCGATTTTTATGCCTATGACGTAATATGCGAACATGTCGCCCTAATTCTAATCTTTTGACTTTTAATGGAATTTTTCATTTTCCTGTTTAATCTAACCTTATGTCGAAAATACCTTTTTTAACATTATTTCTACACTCCCATATCCATTTTTCCTACAAGATGACCAGGCTCCATAATCCATCGATAATCCATTCGTTTGAGTGTGCATCGATGATGGGTGAAAGGTATTACATATGACATGTACCTTGATGAATAACACATTCAGTTCAATTCAATAAATTTGGCAAAATATAAAACAAGCATGCTTCAATTGCCATGTAGGGAAATGGTGGTAGAAATTTACACATAAGAGGATACAGTAGCCCAGCACCTGTTCAAATTCGCTTTGAATTTAAAAAAAAAATCTTTTATGGAAATCGCTTCAGACAAGGCATGAACCCACTTGATGTAAGGAGTTAAAAAATACTACTTCAAGGTCAAAAACTAGCCAACGATAAATGTTAGATGAATAGATTTCGACCCAGAAAACAGTAATTCTTCCCAATTTGGCAGAAAAATCGCTCATGAAATGTGAGGACTAAAGGAATTGCTACGTTTGTCGTTGGCACATTTACTACATCTCCTGGAAGTCCATTTCAATGTCCAGGGATCGTGATTGAGAAAGCGGCCCTTCTTCGATCCATGAAAATAATCCCTTCAAACTTTCATGCATTAAGTCAGTATTCCAAGTGTCTTTGCTAGTTCCGAAATAAACCAAGGAAATTGTTAAGTATCCCTGAATTAAGTCGATTGTATTTCTAAATAAATTTAGAATAACCAAATTTGTTGGAGTATTTTTTATCATATTATTATTTTAAAAAACAAACATTATTTGATTCTTTTAGACAATTTTAACAGTGAAATGATAATAAAGAAATATTCATCAAATCAGCTCTTTGTAGCTTAGTGTGGCTGTCCCGAAGAATACAAAATGGCTACTTAATGTCTTCCTTGACTAACATCAACTCTAAAATGCTGAGTGGACATCTTTGCAATAAAATATATTTGTTTTGTTTTTTTTCACATTGAAGATTTTAATGGCCTATCTAAGCTACTAATGTAGATCAGCTTCTACTTTCTTTCATTCTTCTTTTTCTTCTTTTTCTTCTTCTCTTTTCACTCTTCGTCGTTTTCCTCTTTTACATCCTCTTCTGTTTTTTCTTCTTCTGTTTCTTCTTCCATTTGTTTAATATTTTCCTTTGTTTTGTTCTTTGTTTTCGTCTTCTTCTTTTTCTTCCTCTTCTTTTTCTTCTTCTTTGTCACCTTCTTATTTTTCTGGTCCTCATTTATTTCTTCTTAGTTCTCTTCCTCTTTTTCTCCTTCTTCTTTTCTTTTTCCCTTTTCACTCGTCTTCATCTTCTGTTTCTTTTTCCTTTTCTTCTTCTTTTCTTTTGTCTTCCTTTTTTCTCGTCGTCTTCTTCTTTTTTCCTCTCTCTTTTCTTTTTCTTCTTTCTTTGTCATCTTATTCTTATGGTCCTCATTCTTCTTAGTCTTCTTCTTTCTCTTTTTCTTCTTTTTCGTTTTATTCTTCTGTTGTTTTTTTCTTTTTCTTAGTCTATTTCTTCTTTGTTACTTTCTTATTCTTCTTGTGTTCATTCTTCTTCTTCTTCTTCCTTTATGTTTTTCCTCTTCTTTTTTCTGATTCTTCTTCTTTTTCTTCATCTTCTTCTTCTTCTTCTTCTCCTTCTTCTTTTCTTCTTTTTCCCCTTCTGTTTTCACTTCTTTTTCTTCTTTGTCTTCTTCTTATTCGACTCTCTTCTTCTTTTTCTTCTTCTTTCTCCTCTTATCTCTCTTCTTCTTTTTCTTTTCTTCTTTGGATTTTATCCCTCTCCTCTGTTATCTGATTCTTCTCTCCTCATTCTTCTTCTTCTTCTTCTTCTTCTTCTTCTTCTTCTTCTTCTTCTTCTTCTTCGTCGTCGTCGTCGTCGTCGTCATCGTCTACTTCTGAACATTAACATGAATATGAAATTAAACACTTCAAAATGGCATTTACATATGATTTGACTTATTTGTCCTAATTTTTCCCAGCAGGAAGACCCTAGAAAAATCTCTTTCAAATTCCTCTACGATTCCAAGGGACACCAATTGAGAAGGCACTGTTTTAAGATAAAAGACAAGAAAACGCTGTATTTGTTTATCCGAATGTGTAACAGCAAAATCCAAATCAACAGAAACTGAAAATACAAACCTATTCTTCCTTCTATTAAATAGAGTGGTTCGAAAAGAATATTTTTAACCAATCATATTGAAATGTGATAAGAAAATTTGGAAGAAATTGAAGTAAAAACCGAATTTAGAATAGTGATTTACTTCCAGTTCGCTTTACAAATGCCAGATTTATCGAACAGATTTAATAAAAGTTTTTTTCAAGAAATCTTATTTTAATGGACAACCTCTCTGAAGAAATATATTTTCTTTCAACTCCAAAGATATATTTGCAGGAATAATAAATAGAGTTCACAAAATGATCTTTTGAATTAGAAAAAAAAAGGAACGTTTAATATTGATTTTCAAACAATCTGTGCTAGGTGTAATAGTCAGTTATAAGTTATCTCCCTTTATTAGAACATTTCACTGACGTCACTCCACAAATAAGAACGAGGCTTTACTTTCTAATCATTGACATCGTCCAGTTCAGACGTGTAAAACACAACTTATACTAGAATAATGTTGTCTTCTACTATGGTCAACTATTTATTAAGATTCAATGGAATATATGGAATTTTTTTGAGATGATGATTGATACTTTGTATTATTTAGATTATTCTGACTATTGCTTTCATATTGGATGTTATTGTCACAATATATCAGTCGATGTAACCTCCGACGTTCTTCAAGTGCGTCTTGTTGAACTCATTTTATCAAGTTTTTTGTATGGCGGGGTAGGGAGGTCGTTATCTCCATGCTTTCTGTGGAGTTTATGATATGCGGGTATTTATGTGTTCTTTGATGTGCTGGTGCAGAGGTCGTATAATTCTTCCTATATAGACGCTATTGCACTTGTTAGACAATATGTGTGCAGTGACACAACCCTGTGTTGGAAATAGGGCAATTGGTCAGGGAGCAGAGTTCTGAAGTGTGACTGTGGTTTATGTGGTTTTTTGATAGATGTTGCCGCAAAGTAGTGCCGGTGTGGGTGAGGTGAACATCTAAATTTTCTTTGTGTATTGCTTTACGAATGACATATGGAAAGGGAGTTTCAGAAAGCAAGTATTGGAGATGACGTAATTTAAAAAATTTTTTTTTTTTAACGTAGTTCACCCCAAACATGGCAGGCCGCCACTGTTGATGTAAGGGGCTACTGAGAAGAAAGAAAAGGGAGAAGGTTGGGGGGAAGGTCAACCTAAACTGGGATCTGCGCAGCGAAATGTCTGTTTATATTAATTTAAAATTTTTGCATGTCAGTACTGACGGGGAAGCAGGGGGCATGGAGAGAGTTCCAGAGGCCAGCAGCACGAGGAAAGAAGCTATTTGAGTAGAAAGCTCTCCGGCATCTGGGGACCTCCACAGTGAATGGATGGGATTTAGTTGATTGTCGAGTTGGTCTCGAGGGGGCACTAGAGTAGCCAATTCATCAGAGCATAATCCATTGAAGTATTTGTAAAACAAGCACAAGGATGCTACATTGCGGCGATGGGACAGGGACTGGAGCTTGGTTAACAGTGAGGGACCTATTAGGTTGGCGACTCTTTTTTTTGGGACCTTGAAGGATAACATAATACTTATTAAACACTTCTACTTGGTAGTGGCTGACAGAACAAGAACAATCTATCCTCGAAATTCTGTATAAGGTCCAGAATTCAATATAAAGATTCACAAACTTTAAAAGATGCACCTGAAGAAGGTCGGAGATTACACTGGCCAAAACGTGAAAATCCAGATAATACAAAGTATCAATCCTCAGTGCTTTGGTAGTATTGATTTACTCCTCTCCAGGAGTTAGGCACAAGGCCAGTTTTTATTTTACTCCCACAAGTAAGATGTGACTTAAGGTCGGGTCAGGAAAGTGGGGTTTAAAAATTGCCCGGGCAGCCCCGTCGGCATTCCCCGGTAGGGTCACCTCAGGCAGTAAGCAATAAACTTACTCCTCCCCAAAGAAGGGAGGCAAAGTCTGGGAGGGTGGACTTCCTAGAACTGCACAGTACAGACCCATAGACCGGCGTAAATCAAGACCCGAAGGCCAAGACAATACCAGTCTATAGTGTGCAGTATCCATCAGAATAGATACTACACTTTGATCTTAGCCAAAAAGCCAAGAATGTTTTTATTTATCTACCTCCCACAAGGTAAGATGTGACACAAAGTCGGGAAAGTGGGATTAGATAAGTCAGCGCTCGAGAGGTGAGCACTCTGGCCATTTAAAAATTGCCTGGGCAGCCCCGTCGGCATTCCCCGGTAGGGGCGCCTCAGACAGTAAGCAATAAACTTACTCCTCTCCAAAGAGGGGAGGCAAAGCCTGGGAGGGTGGACCTCCTAGAACTGCACAGGACAAACCCACAGACCGGCGGAATCAAGACTCGAAGGCCAAGACGATGCCGGTCTATAGGGTGTAGTATCCATCGGAACAGATACTACACTTTGATCTTAGCCAAAAGGCCAAGAATTTTGGAAGTAGCACAGTATCAAATTGAAATGTGAATTTGGGACACTGAAACTCACACAATCGAAAAATGGTCTCAAAACTACAGAATAGCTTTTCTTTCTTCATGTAGATTAATTATTAATTAGAATTCATTTTTAAGAAGACAATTTTTTTTTAAGTTTCATTTAGTTAAAATCAATGAGAGTGAAAAACAATTTCTTTTAGTTATTGTTTAACTTTAACATTAGATTTCAATTGTTTAGGTTTAGCTTGCCAAATTCACCTTTCAATTTGATACAGTGCTGCTAACAAAGCACCCAATCCTCATCTAAAAAATTCTCAAACATCTATATAAGTATATGCATGTGTGGAATGTGTGTGTGCTGAATGCATTTAACGGATACCTATGTGTGTGTGTGTTTGATTTTTGTATGTGCCTCGAAATAGTTTATGTGTGTGAAATTATGGTGTGTATGTGTTTCTGTTGCCGATGAGTGTCGGTTGTGTGTATGTGCTTTATACATGAGGTGCATATGTGTGCATTGTCGTCTGTGCGCTTTTGAACCTAGGCATCAGTGCATATGCACGGAGCAGAAAACAGGTAATTTTACTTTTACAAGAACTTAAACAAAGAAACTGAGCTGTTATTATGTAGAGCCTCTTTAATTGGAACGCTATGTTTTTTTTGTTTTTTTTTGTGGTGTTTTTTTTTTGTGGTGTTTTTTTTTTTGTGGTGTTTTTTTTTTGTTGAAAATAAAACTGCGAATATGGAGGCATGTTTATGCCACTGGAGGTAATATAAGTTCATAGCAACTATGCATTGGATATCATATTTAAGTTTGATAATAATTTTCTCTTTATTTTAATAGTGTGGAAGTTTCCAAAAATTGAAAAAGATCTTGATAACTTTAAATAAAGATGTAATGTGAACCACAAAAATGCTTGGAAAACCTATTTGATTCACTTCAAATATTTTTCCAAGTACTCATATATATATATATATATATATATATATATAATGGTCCTCTGAAGAGAAGAATTATCTTTGAAAACTCATGAGCTAAGGACTTAAGGATACTTTGCTTGAACTTTGAATTCTAATAAAATTTGATTGACACCTTATTTTATTACTTCATTTTATATTATAATATTAATGCTCTATCCAGTATATTGAGCTTCAGTGTTTATCCGGATGTTTCACTAATTATAAGATATTAGTTGACGCTTATATCTTTTGTTGGATTGCTTCATATATATATATATATATATATATATATATATATATATATATATATATATATATATATTATAATAATAATAATCCAGTTAAAACATCCACAGGGTAATAATCCAAAGAATTTCAACCGTGTTTATAAAAAGTGCTCAATATCAAATAGAGCTTTTATATATGATTATTTTTATTTACACAGACATGTACAAAATCTGCGATACTGGCATGTCGATGTTATCGATCAACAGCTATTATAAACTGAGATCTCATCAGGCAGAGTTAGAATCCGATCTTAACCTTAGATCATATTTGGAAAGATAATATTTGGAAAGTTCTTTCCAAATATGATCTAAGGTTAAGATCGGATTCTAACTCTGCCTGATGAGATCTCAGTTTATAATAGTTGTTGATCGATAGCATCGACATGCCAGTGTCGCAGATTTTGTACATGTCTGTGTAAATAGAAATAAAAAAAAGCGAGGGAGGGAGGAAGAGAGAAAGAGAATATAAGAATATCCGTACCAGGATGGGTGCAACACTTTTATGCCTCCTTACAAATATTAAAATCAAGATATAATGATACTAAACCTTTTAAGTAATTTTGATCAAAATCCATTAAATGATTTTCATTCTAATAAATGTCTAAAATTAAAGGGATCTTAAGAAAAAATTGAAATTCAGAGAATGTTGCTTAATGGATCAAAATCAATGCAAATCTGAAATATTTCAATTTTCACATAGAGGTTGTGCCCATATTATGCCCCCTAAACTCCCTTTAAAATACTCCAAAGAAACTGAAATTCAGGAAATATTTATCTATTGATGGATAATAGCTTTTGTTAAAATTTCAAAAAAATCGGAGGTAGCTGAATTATCACAAAAAGTTCCCCTCCCCCCCCCCTTTTTACCACTTTTGCATAGAACTCAATTGAAACAAATATAGCCCACATTTGGATCCCTTATGCCAGGCAGCGCTGCTCCAAAATTCATAATGATCGGTTAATTATTTTAGGAGTAAATCTAAACGTAGGTAATAATTAGTTTAATTTAATTGTATGCAAAATTCAGACATCTCTGATTTTTGTGAAATTTTAAAAATAAGTATTAGACATCAACTTATAAATACTCCCCAAATTTCCGTTTCTTTGGATTATTTAAAAGGATTTTTTATGGGGAATATTTTGATTCATAGTTATTAGACAACAATTAACCAAGATTCCCTGAATTTCTATTTCTTCTTAAGCCCCCTTAAGCATAACCCTTTAATTTTAGACAGAATCAAAATAATGTAATGGATTTTGATCAAAATTAGGTACGTGCTTTGTCTTTTCAAGACATCATTATATATATATATATATATATATATATTTGTTTGTTTATTATCTATGTACGTATACGATTCGTCCTTTATAATCGGGACTCATCAGCATAGAGATATGACTATTCACTACTGGTCATGCGATTCGAAACCCCGGATTCCGAGTACTTTGCAACTCAAATCCTGACGCCCAGAACCACTCGGCCAATCCTTAATAGCGAATAAACAGTGATAATTTTAACACTTTATCCGGCGGCTTGACGTCATAAGAGCGTTCTGCTTAATGAAAGGAACGATGCACATATAGCTAGCAACGTCATGCTGTGTTAATACTACACTTACAGTGCCCTTCTAGACGGGTTTTCTAGGAGCTACAGATAATAAATATTTATTTTGATATATATATATATATATTGTATAGTTAGCTTCATTTAGAACGTGGCTGCTTTTGTGTAGTGGTTCTTTTGTATGGGTATCTTTAATCAGCAAATCTTGACAGGAAAGTAAAAGAAAATTCTAAAAAATCAAAAGGAAGAATCCAGTAAATCTACCCCTTGGCCTTTTGGCTAAGATCAAAGTGTAGTATCTGTTCCGATGGATACTTCACTCCATAAACTTGTATTGTCTTGGCCTTCGGGGCTTGATTTACGCCGGTCTATGTGTCTGTCCTGTGCAGTTCTAGGAGGTCCACCCTCCCAGGCTTTGCCTCCCTTCTTTGGAGAGGAGTAAGTTTATTGCTTACTGCCTGAGGCGCCCCTACCGGGAAATGCAGACGGGGCTGCCCAGGCAAGTTTTAATGGCCAGAGTACTCACTTTCTCGCGCGCTGGCTTTTCAACCCCCACTTTCCTGACCCGACCTTGGGTCACATAATACTTGTGGGAGTAAGATAAAACTAGCCTTGTGCCTAACTCCTGGAGAGGAGTAAATAAATACCCCTGCTAACCCTAACTTTGCTTCTAATGATTGACTTGCTTGCATCCCTGCAACTCATGGAATCGTGAAAACTTTCTAGGAATTATTTACCACGATGCAAACGAGTTTCATCCAGTTGACAGTGGAGATTTAGCGATGATCCGTAAGTACAAACTAGAGCCACTGGAATCCAAAGCGAAGGATTTACTTGGATTTATGGCTCCTTCCATTACCTAAGTCAGCTAATCCCAGAAAGCGAAAAACTCGGATTTTATAAAAATGGACTCTTTTGATTCATTCTGACAGCAGTTCTACTTAAAGAGGTGCATATGTATGTGCGTGTGTGTGTTTATTTTTATATGTGTGATTGTATGTGTGTATTTAAAAATGTGTCTGTGTGTGTGTGATTGCATGAACTTGTATGTGTATATGTGAGCCTGTATACGTATGATGATTGAGAGACTATAAATCTATTTATATAAAGTTATCATGTATATTTTTCAAAGTCAGACCCAAATAGCAATCCATCTGACATATCGATACTTGATTTAAAGTAACCTTTTTTTGTCTTTTCTCTTCCACTATGTTATTGACAGGGCTATATTTTATTTTGTGTCAGTTTCTTTCTGAAAATACTTATTCCGTGTAAGGAAATATTTAGAGTATGATGATTGAGAGACTATAAATCTATTTATATAAAGTTATCATGTGGATTTTTCAAAGTCAGACCCAAATAGCAATCCATCTGACATATCGATACTTGATTTAAAGTAACCTTTTTTTTGTCTTTTCTCTTCCACTATGTTATTGACAGGTCTATATTTTATTTTGTGTCAGTTTCTTTCTGAAAATACTTATTCCGTGTAAGGAAATATTTAGAGTATGATGATTGAGAGACAATAAATCTATTTATATAAAGTCATCATGTGGATTTTTCAAAGTCAGACCCAAATAGCAATCCATCTGACATATCGATACTTGATTTAAAGTAACCTTTTTTTGTCTTTTCTCTTCCACTATGTTATTGACAGGGCTATATTTTATTTTGTGTCAATTTCTTTTTGAAAATACTTATTCCGTGTAAGGAAATATTTAGAGTATGATGATTGAGAGACAATAAATCTATTTATATAAAGTTATCATGTGGATTTTTCAAAGTCAGACCCAAATAGCAATCCATCTGACATATCGATACTTGATTTAAAGTAACCTTTTTTTTGTCTTTTCTCTTCCACTATGTTGTTGACAGGGCTATATTTTATTTTGTGTCAGTTTCTTTTTGAAAATACTTATTCCGTGTAAGGAAATATTTAGAGTATGATGATTGAGAGACTATAAATCTATTTATATAAAGTTATCATGTGGATTTTTCAAAGTCAGACCCAAATAGCAATCCATCTGACATATCGATACTTGATTTAAAGTAACCTTTTCCACTATATT
The DNA here is from genome assembly GCA_963556195.1 of Sepiola atlantica. Taxonomy (NCBI): domain Eukaryota; kingdom Metazoa; phylum Mollusca; class Cephalopoda; order Sepiida; family Sepiolidae; genus Sepiola; species Sepiola atlantica. The sequence continues at coordinate 36,234,743 of OY744543.1, forward strand.
ATTGACAGGGCTATATTTTATTTTGTGTCAGTTTCTTTCTGAAAATACTTATTCCGTGTAAGGAAATATTTAGAGTAGATACTTTGTCCTTTGTTTGTTATACTAAAAAGGAGGAAGTAATAGATATTTTTTTTACCCGAAGAGTGGCTTCCCTTAGAAGCATTTAAAATTCTTAGCACATCCTAATGCTTTAAAATATTGAAAATTTCGAAACTATTTACATGAAAGAATTTTATAAATCGAGATTAAAACAGCATTACTATAATAAAAGTAGTTATAATTTTATAACAATTTGGTTTAATTAATAATTTAATGATCAAACAATACCGTGTTAATTAAATTTAACTTTCAAAATCCAATTAAAAAAATTAAAAAATCAATAATTTGTTAAAAAGAATAAAGCAAAAAAAAACATAGTTTAAAAAGATTGAGAAACAAAAATAAAAGTACAAAAACTTCCAAGCAACGCCGTGTAGGGAGAGTTTGTATATGTTTCTATCTGTGTTCATGATCGAAGGCAACATGGTCCCAGAAATAAATGAACATTATACCAGTTGTGGTAGAGGCAACTGGTTTAATCAAACAAAAACTTTAAAATAATACCGAAGCAATCACTGGTAAACCAAGCTGTTGTAAAGTCCAAATAGCACCTGAAAAAAAGATAACGTCAATACTTATACGAGTCCTGAGATATAAATCTAATTCATAAAGAAATAAAATATTAGCCCTCAGGAAGGTTCCCTTTGACCTCTTACAACGAACTGAATTAAAATGGAAAAAAGAAGAGAACCGTATTTTTGTAAAGTGTATGACAGCTTTTTTCAAACAATTCTAATTTAAAAACACACATTATAATAAAAAAAAAAGTAATTAAAAAAAGAGAAGAGTCACTGGGCTCATGAAATAAGAACTAAAGAAAACTAACAGGCGAATATACCCAGTAAACAATGTGCAAAAGAGACGGTTAGAACTCTAAAAAGATCTCTCGGTCCGAGTCTCTGAAATAGCGGGTAAAAGTCTGGCATCCGGTACGATGCCTGATGCCTGATGCCTGAAACAAAGAGAAAAGAAAATTGAAAAAAAAAAAAGAACTGTATTGAAGTACAGATAGAAACTCTAAATGGAATAACGTCAATACTTAAGAGAGCTCTCGGATATTAATGTAATTTATAAAGAAATCAAATATTAGTCCCTGTAGGGTATGGAGGGGGGCTTAATATCTAAGAACTAATTGAACTAAAATACTTTTAAAAAATGATTGAATAAATATATATTTTTTTAATTCTGTTTTTTTTTAGATATATGTGGGTGGGAGGGTTGTTATACCTTTCCCAAAATATTTTTGGCGATTGAGCTTGTCGGTTAAAATCATCAATATTACATGTAGCTCGTGATTCAATAGTGATGAAAAGCCAACAGTGAACAAGGACATTCTTCCCATAAAATAAAAATAGACTTTGAATAATAAAAAAACAACGATCTATGACGAAATTAGTTCCATTGTATTAATGGATGCTATATCACCTGACTTTTTCTTTTACTGTTTCAAAAGTTACCTTTCACCTCTTTCTAATATTCCTTCTATGATAATAAAATATTTAATTTATATATTTAACATGCTAAATATCTATCTATCTATCTATCTATCTATCTATCTATCTATCTATCTATTTATCTATCTATCTATCTATCTCTCTCTCTCTCTCTCTCTATATATATATATATATATATATATATATATATATATATGTGTGTGTGTGTGTAATTAATTATTAATGACAATATATGTATTAGCATATACTATCAGTTCCCTTTTAGTTTGCAGTCTCACTTAAAAGATTCAGCTCGATGATTGTCAATTAGTAACAACATATTGACATACAAATTTTGTTTGGCTCAAGACAAATGAAACGGACCGTAAAAAATATATCTCACAGAAATGTTATGTTTTTTGGAAATGTGAAAAAATAAAAGTAATAAAATAAAAAGATGGTTATTGGAATATAATATGAACCTGACTTATATATATATATATATATATATATATATATATATATATATATAATTTTTCTTCCACAATTAGACACATAACATAGCCCCCACCCACATACACACACACCAAGCCAGCAATGAATTGAAAATCCTTGCATGCTGTCTTGGACTGATATCTGAGTGTAAACCATTGTGTTATTCTGGCTGACGTTAGAGAAATTCGTTCTTTTGTCTAGATATTAAAAAATCTCATCTCATGCATGTGTGAGAGTTAAAACAAGCCTCTGTCTTTTCTGGCTGAGCTTTCAAAGCCATTGGATGTGGTCCAATCGGCTGCCTATCTTTGGTGACCTTTTCTACCCCTGACACTACGTCCGTCAGGTGAATTATCTGGTATCAGTCACATGGACTCCCAGAATACCCCAATCAGCACATATTCACTTACACATTGTTCATACATATTCTCGATCTCCAACATGTGTTCTTTATCGAGTGTATTGCGACACTAATGTATTCTTTCTTTGATACTAATACCTGTTATCCCATATATGTATATTATATTGTATGTAACCTTACATGTTGTGTATCGACATTTACATTGGTCTTCAACAAATTGTTTATACGAAGACAAATGTATACGTATGTAAATTCAATGGTTTCTTCACTAGTCTTGAAATAATATAAAAGTTATTTTTACATATAGTCTCTAATTTATGTAAAAAAAAGTTAGTTTTGGCTTAGAGTTTATAAATAATGTAAAACAGTTATTTTCCTATATAGTATTTAAATAATGTAAAAGTTATTTTTACATATAGTCTCTAATTTATGTAAAAAAAGTTAGTTTTGGCTTAGAGTTTATAAATAATGTAAAACAGTTATTTTCCTATATAGTATTTAAATAATGTAAAAGTTATTTTTACATATATTATCTAAATAATGTGAAACAGTTATTTTCCTATATAGTAATTAAATTATGTAAAAGTTATTTTTTCATATATTATCTAAATAATGTAAAAGTTATTTTTACATATAGTATTTAAATAATGTAAAAGTTATTTTTTCATATATTATCTAAATAATGTGAAAAAGTTATTTTCCTATATAGTATTTAAATAATGTAAAAGTTATTTTTTCATATATTATCTAAATAATGTGAAACAGTTATTTTCCTATATAGTATTTAAATAATGTAAAAGTTATTTTTGTGTATAGTCTCTAATTAATGTAAAACAGTAATTTTTACATATAGTCTCTAATGTAAAACGGTTTTCCCCCATATAGTCTTTAAATAATGTTATTTTTTCATATATTATCTAAATAATGTGAAACAGTTATTTTCCTATATAGTATTTAAATAATGTAAAAGTTATTTTTTCATATATTATCTAAATAATGTGAAAAAGTTATTTTCCTATATAGTATTTAAATAATGTAAAAGTTATTTTTTCATATATTATCTAAATAATGTGAAACAGTTATTTTCCTATATAGTATTTAAATAATATAAAAGTTATTTTTTCATATATTATCTAAATAATGTGAAACAGTTATTTTCCTATATAGTATTTAAATAATATAAAAGTTATTTTTTCATATATTATCTAAATAATGTGAAACAGTTATTTTCCTATATAGTATTTAAATAATGTAAAAGTTATTTTTGTTTATAGTCTCTAATTAATGTAAAACAGTAATTTTTACATATAGTCTCTAATGTAAAACGGTTTTCCCCCATATAGTCTTTAAATAATGTTATTTTTTCATATATTATCTAAATAATGTGAAACAGTTATTTTCCTATATAGTAATTAAATAATGTAAAAGTTATTTTTTCATATATTATCTAAATAATGTGAAACAGTTATTTTCCTATATAGTATTTAAATAATATAAAAGTTATTTTTTCATATATTATCTAAATAATGTGAAACAGTTATTTTCCTATATAGTATTTAAATAATATAAAAGTTATTTTTTCATATATTATCTAAATAATGTGAAACAGTTATTTTCCTATATAGTATTTAAATAATGTAAAAGTTATTTTTGCGTATAGTCTCTAATTAATGTAAAACAGTAATTTTTACATATAGTCTCTAATGTAAAACGGTTTTCCCCCATATAGTCTTTAAATAATGTTATTTTTGTATATATTATCTAAATAATGTGAAACAGTTATTTTCCTATATAGCCTTTAAATAATGTAAAAGGTTTTTTTTCAAACAGTATCTAAATTATTTAAAACAATAATTTTGCATGTAATTTCTAAATAACATAACACTATTATTTACCCATATAGTCTCTAAATAATGTAAAAACGGTTGTTTTCGTATATAGTCTCTACATAATATGTTCAGTGTGGGCGCCATTTCTATTGAGACATGCATTTACTCTCAGAGCAACGATCTCTAATACCTGGTCACACATTTCTTGGGGGATTGGCGTGACAAAATCAGTAATTGCTTGAACCTTGAACACAGTGTCCTTGGAATATACCCACAGAAAAAAAAACCAATGGAGTGATATATGGATAATATGATGCCTATGGATTTTAAGTTCTTCTAGAAGTTACACAATCATCAAGCATGTCTTTAAGCATGTCAAGTATTTGATTAACAGTATGGGGTGCATCCCCATCTTGAATAAATCAGCGGGTTTTAAATGGAACTACTTCCGGTAGAATTGTACCTTTTTACTTTTTGGTTCAATAGTCAGTGTCATAATTATAAGACTGTTCCTAAATCTTCAGTGCAAAATTTCCAATATTTGCTCTACATATACTGCTTATTTGGCATAAAGGTTAGCATATTCGCTAATGGGCTGAGAGACTGAGGTTCGATCCTAGATCAAGTTATACCAAAGACCAAAAAATGGTACTTGATGTCTTCTTGCTGAGCACTAGAATGTAAACATCAAGCATAAGTGGAGTAATCTAGAGAAATGAGTGGCGCCTTCTTCTATTTCTATGTGTAGTAGCCAATGAAAAGGGAGCCTTTGAGTCGTGCTCGACGATGGACTGTCAATTGTTTTTTGTCAATTGTTTTTTTGTCAATTGTTTTTGTCAATTGGTTTTATGTCAATTGTTTTTTGTCAATTGTTTTCATGCCAATTGTTTTTATGTCAATTGTTTTTTTGTCAATTGTTTTCATGCCAATTGTTTTTATGTCAATTGTTTTCATGCCAATTGTTTTTATGTCAATTGTTTTTATGTCAATTGTTTTTATACTGAAAACAAGAATACAATTTGATAAGAATTATAGCCAGTGGATCAATTTCTTATCAGGGTGTTTCTTTTAGAAAACCCTCTATATAAAAGACGAAATGCATCTGTCTGTTGGTAAAGTTATTAGACTTAATAACTTTAAACTTTATCCTAAGGAAAATGTTATGGTGCCGTATGTACGAAGACCAAATGGACTCGTCCATCCATAATAAAATGCAAGAAGTATTCCAATTCACAGACTTCTTCCAACCCAGTTCTATACTGGGCGTCCAGAATACCACTTCTTGTATATATATTCTTTTTCTTCAATAATATATCATTGTTCCTGTAACCCCGTGTTTCCGTGTCTTTATTTCGGCCCTAACAGGGTCACAACAGAAAGTCATATCTATATACTGCTAAAACTCTTTTGTGGATCTTGTTAGTTTATCTTGTTTGTTTGTGCCCGTGCACAAAAATGACATCATAATGTATAAAGTCATATATAAAAACGTCACAAATGGATGAAATCATCAATTAAAACCGATGGGAAATAATCATGCACAGTGTATGACATCATCGATCGAATCAGAGAGAGACGGGGAAGAGATTTTTTATTACGTTTTATCTAGACGATCCGTGATATCTTGGGGCACAGATCAGACGTCTATTAGACAAACGTCTAGACCTTTGGTAGTCTAGTTTATCATAAAAAGGAATACCAAAAACAGCTTGTCACCCATATCAAAAATTTTGAACTCTGATTTTAATGAAATTTAAACTGTAATTGACTTGCTAAAAATTAAATATACTCTAAAAATTTGATAAATCTAAATCTCTTTTAACTCCATTATCATATTCTGTTTAACGTCCATTTTAAATGCTGGCATGCATTAGACGGCTTTAAGAAATTGACTTCCAAACTAACCTTTCTCTGGCCAGAACTTTATTTATCCCTCTTTCTCTCAGGTAAATTTTTATAACTTCCTCCCATTGTTTTCCTTGCCCGGTTCTGTGAATTAAACCTGCTACCTCAACTGTTCTCCATCTACTAACCAAGTAACTCTCATCCATTCTTTCAACGTGGCTATACCATCGATGTTTACATTTCTGCATGCACCTGCTTATACTGTTCAGATTTAATCTTCCACTGAGGTCATCAGATCTAAGTCAGTCTTTAAGACTCACATTAAACATCAATCGTATCATGTGAGTCTTAAAGACAGGCTTAGTTCTGATGACCCCTAAAAAAATAAAAATTCAATAACTTTAGTGATCTAAACTATATTTTCACATAGTTTTTTTTGCCATAGCAGTATGTTTTGGATTACATTGAAGTATTTGAAGGCCTGACCTGACCTGACCTCTTGCACATGCTTAAGGGGTTATTGAGGGAGCAGAAAACCCCTTTTTCTGTCTCACCGATTTTTTTATCTCTAATTTGAATAGCATTGAAACAATCAGTAACAGAAAATGATATCGATTCTAAAAAAGAGAATATTTCGTATCTCAAATCTTATTTAATGTGAGCTTAGATTCACAGAATTAAAACTTTTCATAACTTCACCTGCAGAATTTCTCTTTTTAAAGACTGTTTATCCTATCAATCAATGTTTGAATTGATTTGGACTATTTTAGTGTCTCATCTCCTGCACTTATTAAAGGTCTTATGATTATGAACTCATACTGGGACAGGCATTCCAGCTAGTATATATATATATATATATATATATATATATATATATATATATATATATATATATATATATATATAATAATGGTAATAATCCAGGTGAAAAATATCCACAGGGTGGTAATCCAGAGAATTTTAACCGGGTTTATAAAAAGTGCTCAATATCAAAATAGAGCTTTATATATGATAATTTTATTTACACAGACATGTACAAAATCTGCGACACTGGCATGTCGATGTTATCGATCAACAGTTACTATAAACTGAGATCTCATCAGGAAGAGTTAGAATCCGATCTTAACCTCAGATCATATTCTCTCCAAATATGATCTGAGGTTAAGATCGGATTCTAACTCTGCCTGATGAGATCTCAGTTTATAGTAACTGTTGATCGATAACATCGACATGCCAGTATCGCAGATTTTGTACATGTCTGTGTAAATAAAATTATCATATATATATATATATATATATATATATATATATATATATATATATATATATATATATATATATATATATTATAATATATTATAATATAAAATGAAGTAATAAAATAAGGTGTCAATCAAATTTTATTAGAATTCAAAGTTCAAGCAAAGTATCCTAAAGTCCTTAGCTCATGAGTTTTCAAAGATAATTCTTCTCTTCAGAGGACCATTACCGCAGTTATACTACTACAGGTAATAAAATTACGCTTTGAAAATATATAAAATTATATACACAAATACATAAAAATACATAACATCAAACATATCAACCCAAAAACATACTTTTTGTTGAATCCATACGGTCCATCCAGGTCATACATATTGAGAAGCATAATCAGGAAAGACATTACTCCAAGTTACAAACAGCAGGCCAAATACGTGTAATTGAAGGGGCTGACAAAGTTATCCAGTCCCGAAATGTGTCAATATTCAATGTTAATGATAAATAAATCAAATAATATAGAAAGTCCAATCAAAGTTCCAAAATCCCGAAATGTGTAACCCAAGTCAAATCAAAGTTCGTTGTTTAATTAGAAAATTAAATTAAACAACGAACTTTGATTTGACTTGGGTTACACATTTCGGGATTTTGGAACTTTGATTGGACTTTCTATATTATTTGATTTATTTGGATTACACTGGAATTTGGACAATATTTATTAATTGATGTCTATTAACTGTTAAAATTTCACAAAGATCGGAAGTTTCTGAATTTTCATGAAGGGCTTCCACCCCTTCTTTGTCCCCTTTGCATGTAATTAAATTAAAGTAAATGTAGACCACATTACCCACCCTTACAGCTAGCAGCTGTGTTCCAAAATTCATAATGGTTGGTTAATTAATTTAGGAGTGAATTCTATACATAGAAATATTTAAACATATACACACACCTAACTTTATAGAAATAGAGATATAGATATTGAGTTTATTTCTTTGTTTCCTCCCATTAGTTCTCGCTTTGTCTTCTGTGATATTTATTTAATAAGAAGGCGATGGCCTTTGGAAAAAATTGTAATTCGGTTGGCACTATAATCAAAGAATGTAAGTGTCTGGAAGAACGTCTTTTTAATTTTCAGGTTCACAAGAATTTGACTTAATGGTTCTTTTGGTGAGACTGATTAAAACTGACATTCTCTCTCCTCCCATCTCTCTCCCTTTCTTTCTCTCTCTCTCACTCTCTCTCTCTCTCTCTCTCTCTCTCTCTCTCTCTCTCTCTCTCTGTGTTTTTGTTAGTGTGTATCTCTCTGTCTATCTTTTTCTGTCCCTTTCTCTCTTTCTCTGTCTTTCTCTCTGTATCTCTGTCTTTGTCTTTACCAAAGTCTTAATCAATACCAGAATGATTTGCATCGGGAATTGCCACATTCTGCTTATTTCAATCCCAACAAGACAATGATGAAGAGATGGTTGAATTTACATTCATATACATTTATTTCTCACAGAGAAGGTATGCTAGGGGCAAACGTAAGACAGGGTGAAAAAATAGTCCAAGTTAATAGTCCCAAACACAATCGAAATGCATGTATTGCCAGGGTAAACAATTTATAGATTTCTGCATGGGCGTTATAAAGTAAATACCATTAAAGAAATGCTACGGTTGAATATATATCAGAGAACAAAAGCTGCAACCTGTATTAGGGACGTCTGACAGGAAACTCATCAGAGTTGTGAGAACCATGCTAAAATGGAGTGTAAACAGGACACATCCGACTTTTTTTTCAATTTCAATATTGTTCAATAATTTCTCATGTTCTTGTAAAATAGAAATATTTTATATTTTATTTTAACGATTTTAGTGACATGCATGTCGAAGTCTCTTCTGCAACATGCAGCCACCATATTGAATATGTTGTGTTGTTATGGATAACACGAGATCAGAATATAAAGGGAAAAAAGGCAATGATGAAGAAACGGTTAACTTTACATATATACACATTCATTTATCGCAGAGAAAGTTTGTTATAGGTAAACATGTTACATAATAGGGGTGAAGATCACAAATATAGTTACTTACAAAATAGTCCAAGTTAATAGTTCCAAACACAACCGAAATGCATGTATTGCCAGGAAACATTTTATAGAGAGCGGTATGGGCATTGTAAAGTAAATATGACTTATTTTGATGATATTTGCAAACGAATTCTGCGATTAGGAGAAAAGAATTATGGTTGAATATCTGAGACCGACCAGTAAAGAAAGGCTATGGTTGAATATATATCGGTGAACGAAAACTGCACCTCGTATTTGAGATGTCTGACAGGAAACACGTCAGAGTTGTGGGAACCATGCTAAGATTAAGCACTAGCAAGACACCTCCGACTAGCTTAAATCCCAACGCCAGAAAAAGGAAAAACTTCGTTTTTAATCTCACATATTTGTATAGTGAGTCTTTTTTGTACTTCCAAATAGAAGAGTGCATTCTTTTGTTGCTCAGTATAATTCAGAGAGATAACTTAGATATTTTGAGCCTACATTATTTTCCAGATAGATTCCTATTCGAGTTGTCTAATTTACTGCATATTAATACGTTTATGGATTAGATGAATGATTTATTCTTTATGATCGTTCAGTAGCTGAAAGGTCAAGGGGGGCAGAGAAAAAGAGAAGCAGTCTATTACTTAACTTTTAAGCCCATGGCTTAATTATGTCCTAGTTAGATTTGGAACATAATCAATACATCTTCTCAACCCAGTTGCTTCCTCCGAATTAACTACAATGGCACCTGCCACTTTCTCTTTTTTGTATGGCTGACGTCATATTCGAACAAACATTACCGACTTCATTTCTCATGAGCTTTTAGTTTATACAAGAAAGGTCAAACTTTTAAACCCTTTGTGATTCCTTGTTGGAAAATTTCCTGCTTTCAACACGATGCCAGACCTATCTAAGCAATTATATTTTAGCAAACTACCCACCAATATTTAACTAGGCTTTTAGCTTCTATCCCTCTCACTTGCTAATTTCATTCAGTCCTTTATTAAACTACAGCAACTACATAATACATTTAATTCCTCAAAATCCTCTACAATTTTGAAATTTGTAAATAATGACTCCTTTGTGCCTTTTGTCTGAAACATATCCTGTTTTTCAACATAACACCAGATTTATTCAAGCATGTCTATTTCAGATATTTATACTAGCAAATATATCCACCAATATCTAACATTGTATTCTGTTTTAAAATTAGATACTCACAGAAGGGACCACCGGGAGGTTTCTAACATCCCCCAGTGAAATAGTTTAGATATACATCGAACATGGTATGCCGAGTTTACAGTTTGTGCTGCTAACCATTACAACAGTGGTATGTCCCTTCGGAAAAGTATTAGTTGCATAAATGCCCACGATAGATTTGATAAAGTTTTGACGTGGCACCGCTGATTCCATCAGTTATGAGAGTATCCCCAGACCAATCATGCCTCTTATCCCTCTCCATGATGATATGGTCTGATGGTGCAATCATGTCTATGAGCGAATGCGTCTTTTTCTTCTTCAGATCTTTAATTATAATGTCTGGCCAGTTAACATTTATGGTTTGATCGATATGAGCCGTAAAAATGCTATAATGGTGTAACACTTTGTGCTTCTATTATTGGTATCGGATGAGGTTCATACCAGTTTTCTTTGTGATTTCGGCCATAAGGTTTACAAGAGATCCATGAAGTATATTGATCAATCCTCTATCAGCACTAGCTTTATATTCTATGAGTGCCAGTATACAATACCCCTACACAATTGGTTTAACGGTTTCAATTTTCTCATGACACTACAATTTGGATGTATTATTATTATTTGTACTCACTAGGAGTTCTCACACAAGTCATCGTCAATGATTGCTTACTGATAATAACCGGTGATGTTCCCTGGAGTCTGAATGACAACAAGCCTCCCCAGATTTCCAGTACTCTCCACCTCTTTTCCATAACCATTCCAAATGACTTTGTGGTATCGCAATAGCCGCTATCCATTGATTTCTCGCTGGTAACGAGCATTGGTCTCCTCTGGGATTTGGGTGACAATAAGCTTCCCTAAGGTCCTAGTACTCATAGCACTCTTCCAGTGGAGGTCTGGTTAGTGTTCCCCGTCCTCGGTCTTCCCATCCTCCTTGACCCTTCACGACTATTTTGTGTGGTATCAACCGAGGCTGGAGCCATTCCTTTTTTTGAAAGTTTCTTGCAGTTTCTGTTCCTTTGGTTCCTGTGGTGGTGTTATTCCTGTGGTTTTGTTTCCTTCCTATTGTAGTTTCCATGTGACTGGTAACCATTTGTAGCTTATACGGGTTGGTTTCCGCATTCGAGGATTTTCCTTAAGATTGCAGCTGTTTCCATCATGTGCTGGTCATTATTATTTGTATTGACTAGCAGTTTTCAGACAAGTTATCATCAGTGAGTTCTCAGCGACAACAACCAGTGGTGTTCCTTGGAGTCTGAGTGACAACAAACCTCCCCAGAGTTCCAGTATTCTCCACCTCTTTTCAATTACCACTGCAAATGACATTGCAGTATCGCAATAGCCGCCTACCATTGATTTCTCGTTGGCAATGATCCTTGGTTTTCTTTTGGGATTTGGGTCGCAATAAACCATCCCAACGTCACAGCAGTCTCCACACTCTTCCAGTGGAAGTCTGGTTAGTGCTGTCTCTCCTCGGTCTGGCCATCCTCCTTGATCCTCTACCACTATTTTGTGTGGTGTCAGCTGAGGCCAGTGCCATATTTTTTTTTTGGGGGGGGGGGCAACTTATGATGTTTCTTGCAGTTTCTGTTCCTTGGTTCATGACGTGGTGTTCTTCCTGCGGTTTTGTTTTCGTCCTGTTGTAACTTCCATGTGACTGGTTACAATTCGCAGCTTATGTGGGTTTGTTTCCGCATTCGAGAATTTTCCTTAAGATTGCAGTTGTTTTGATCATTGCCGTCATTTGTACGGTCTCAGTGATCCCTTTGATTCTAATTTCTCCCAGTCTTTTCTTTCCGTTTTTTTTTTTAATGTTCCTAGTGCTCCTACGATTATTGGTATTATATTTACTTTCTTCATACTCTATATTCCTTTCAGTTCTCTGGTAGGTTCCGTGTATTTGTTTCTTTTTTCCGTCTCCTTGATCTTCACTCTGTGGACTGCTGGAACAGCGAAGTCTACGATTTGGCAAGATTTTTCCTTCTTGTCGATTATTATCACATCCGGTTTCCTTGCTTGTATGAGTTTGTCTGTTTGCACATCCACGTCCCAGAGGATTTTGTGTTTTTCGTTTTCCAGTGCTGTCTCTGGTTTATGTTTGTACCATTTGTCTGCATGTTCCAAATTCAATCTTTACACAGTTCCCAGTGTACTGCTTTCCCATGCAGTCGTGCCTATTTTTGTTATTCTTTTTAAGCTAGTTTGCTGCATTCACGTATTATATGATTTACTGTTTCGTCTCTTTGTCCACACAGTCTGCATTTACTGTTTTCCTGAGTTTTATCTATTTTAGCTTTAATGTAGTTAGTCCTACTCGCATTGTTCTGTGCAGCTATCAGTAAAGATTCCGTTTCTCTGTTCAAGTGTCCTTTTCTTAGCCATGCCTAGCTATTTTTGTTGTTTTTTTTTTCTCTTGTCATTCTTATGAAGCGTCCATGCGGTTGTTTTTCTTCCCACTTTTCTTTTCTTGTCTTTTTGTTTCTGGTTTCTGTGCTTCCCAAGCTGTTCTTTGGGACAGTGTCTCTTACTGCGGTGATTAGCCTTTCTCTGTTTTAGGTTATGTATTTCTTCTGCTCCTTTTTTGTGTCTTCCACACAGTCTTCTATACTTACCAGTCCTCTTCCTTCTTCGTTTCTTTTCATGTAGAGTCTGTTTGTATCGTCTTTTGGGTGTAGTGTGTTTTTATTATTATTATTATTATTATTATTATTATTATTATTATTATTATTATTATTATTATTTCATAGTAGTCTTAACATTTGGATTGTTTTCGTAGGATTTATTTATTTCTTTTTCTTTTATTTTAACATTAGGTCAATTTCCTTTACTTTAGACATTCAATATGTACCTTAACACTTTCGCCATTCTTAACAGGTAAAACTTTTGTAGAATTGGAAAAGAAATCGTCAATCTGTTTAATTCATTTATGCTTGTTTCGTTATGTTTCCAAATGTTCCAATTACAACGGGAATCACCTTGATTTCTTTACATTTTCATAGTCTAAATAATTCCCATTTTAGGTCTTGATATTTATTGATTTTTTCGTGTTCTTTCTCCTATATTCTGGTGTCAAAGGGGCAGGCTATATCAATGATTAAGCAAGTTCTCTTGTTTTTGTGTAAAAAGATTAAGTCAGGCTTTTAATGTTCAAGAGCCTTATTAGTTTGTATGCGCATGTCTCAAAGAAGTTTGACATTTTCGTTCTCCTGTACCACTTCTGGATTATGCTCATACCAATTCTTATTGTGGTCCAATTCATAGATTATTATCAATTATTATCATTATTATTATCATTATTATTATTATTATTATTATTATTATTATTATTATTATTTGTTACTCTCTTGAAGTTATCACACAAGTCATTATCAGTGGTTGCTCACTGGCAATACCAAGTGGTGTTCCCTGGAGTCAGAGTGACAACAAATCTCCCAGAATTCCAGAACTCTCTGGCTCTTTCAATAACCATTGCAAATCATTTTGCGTTATCACAACAGCCATTTACCATTGATATCTCTTTGATAATGACCATTGGTCTTCTCTGGAATTTGTGTGACAATAAGTGTACAGTACTCTCATCATTCTTCTAGTGGAGGTCTGGATGGTGCTTAATTAATAATTAAAGCACTTTTAGCCATTTTTTTTTCACATGATCACGTACGTGGTTTTTCTTTTTAGCTTCCTACTGGGTAACGAGCTGGTATTTTATTAATACTGGCAGGGGGTCGCCTGAACAAAGTGTCTAATGTTGAGAAACCCCCAAACCCTAATAAACCGAGATATACTATATCACTTACGATGTAACAAGTTGAATATCTTTGATGTATTTTACAAATATAGATATCATTTACATTCCTGAATCATCTATATATAGCCTTTTGGCTAAGATCAAAGTGTAGTATCTGTTCCGATGGATACTGCACGCCTGTCCTGTGCAGTTCTAGGAGGTCCACCCTCCCAGGCTTCGTCTCCCCTCTTTGGGGAGGAGTAAGTTTATTGCTTACTGTCTGAGGCGCCCCTACCGGGGAATGCCGACGGGGCTGCCCAGGCAATTTTTAAATGGCCAGAGTGCTCACCTCTCGAGCGCTGGCTTTTAACCCCACTTGCTCGACCCGATCTTGGGTCACATCTTACTTGTGGGAGTAAGATAAAACTGGTCTTGTGCCTAACTCCGCGAGGAGTAAATAAACATCTATATATACGACTAAAATTCTGTGGATCTTGTTTGCTTGACTCCGTGCACACTGGATGACGTCATCAAAATGATGACGACACTAAACGAAGATGTTCTAAATAGTGGCATCACTAACTTATGATGTCATCCATTAAAACAAAAATGAAGAATAACTGTGCACAGTGGATGACGTAATTCATCAAACCCGAAATGAATCTGGGAAGATCCTTTATGACGTTTTATGTAGACAAAGTTCACAGGTCATCTTCTAGATCAGGGGCGGGCAACCTCCGGCTTGTGGGCCACATCCGGCCTGCGAAGGCTTAGCGTCCGGCCCGCCACCCTGTTATGCTTTATTATTGAAATCTGGTCCACGGACCTCCCAGTAAAACTCATATCATTTTGTGACATAGACGTAAAAGTAGGTTTCAATTAAGATTTACAGTGGTATAAAATGTATGAATATCAGCGAGCGATGATGCATGTATATTTCATTTTTCTTTAACTATTAAATTTCAATCCTTAGCCTGAGATAAAAATAGAAAAAGAGAAAGAGAAAGTCAAAGAGGAAACGAGAGACGAGGAAAGGGCATGAAGCATAGAACTTATGTGAGGTGTGTCAAAACGAATGCTGGATCAACTTGCTACTTTCCCCGTCATTATTTTTTATGATTTCACAATGGCTCTTCGTCGGCGCCTTTTATAACATCACATACAGAAGTCGCTTGAGAAAAAATATCAGATTTGTAGAGTGTCTAATGCAATTTTTGTACAATTTATTCATGTAAACAAAATATAGTAATTCTGAGATTTCGTTTTTAACTCCGGCCTGCGATCTCCTTCCAAAAGTCTCATCCGGCCTGAAAAGGTTGTCTGCCCCTGTTCTTGATGAACCGTCTAGTATGTTACTAAAACTCTGTCTATCTTGTTATCGTTTTATTTTGTTATCTTGTTTGTTTGTCCTCGTGCACACTGGATGACGTCATCAAATGATGTTATCACTAAAGGATGGCATCACTAAATGATGACGTCATCCATTAAAAGATGGAAAATAACCGATCACGGTGGATGACGTCGCAAGATAATGACGTCATCATTTCATGACGTCTATTAAAAGAGAGATGTGAGATAACTGGACAGAGTGGATGACGTCACAAAATGAGTAGTAGTATGTCGGAGGGAGGGCAGACAATTTGAAAATCAGACAAAATTCATAGCTTCCTTTGACACCATCCTACCATACACAGTATCATTTATGCATTAATACTGTCGAGAAAGGTATGAACCCCTATTTACCTTGTAGCTACGGACAAAATAGCAATTTGTATTCAATTAATCGTATATACAATGGATCCTTTACACGAGGTAGTATGCTTCAGAAGTTTTGAGAGGAGGATTGATAATTGTTATTATTTGGATTATTGGGACTACTGTTCTCATCTTGGATGTTATTCTTATTTGTGACACAATGGATACAAGTGCTAGGTAATAGTCAGTTCTAAGTAACACTCTTCTGGAGATTGAAGGTTCAATCCCAAGTATGGGCGATAGTAAGAATACAATTTTTTATTTATTTTATTTATTTTTTTAACATAGTTCACTCCAAACAAGGCAGGCCGCCACTGTAGACGTAAGGGGCTACTGAGAAAAAAGAAAAGGGGAGAAGGTTGTGGGGGGGGGTCAACCTAAATTGGGATCTGCGCAGCGAGATGTCTATTTACATTAGTTTTAAATTTCTGCATGTCTGTACTGTCGGGGAAACAGGGGGCAGAGAGGGAGTTCCAGAGGCCAGCAGCACGAGAAAAGAAGCTATTTGAGTAGAAGGCTCTCCGATATCTGGGGACCTCCACAGTGAATGAATGAGATTTAGTTGATTGTCGAGTTAGTCTAGTGAATTTACGTCGAATTACTTAATACTTCTACTTGGTCATGGTTGACGGAACGAGAGCAAGCTACCCTTGTGGATTGAATAAAGGGTTCTGTTTGAAATTACGTACAGATTCCCGAGATTAACATAAAGATTCCAGAATTCGATGAAACGCACCTGAAGAAGGTCGGTTACATCAGCCGAAATGCTGTGTGAATAACATCCAAGATGAGAACAGTAGTCCAAATAATCCAAAAAATAGAATAGGTATCATGCTTTTCAGCATTCAATGACCCAAAAAGGGTTGATATGTCATAAAACAACCAAACCAAATCAAACCAAACCTTTTTGCACCCGCTATAAAATTGTTAATGTCTCTATTTCTTTACACTTCCTTCTTTGTGCAGTCGTAGATTTCGAAACAAGGAAGCCGAACACTTGGAACGGTGGTGTTTACTGCAAAGTATTGATTGCAAGCTGTTCGCCGTATCAATAATAGCATTTCAACTGCTGGTATTCGCAACAAAGAAATCAAATCATGATACGAGCAAGTGAGAGGTAGTATCCAACATGGCCGACAATTGACTGAAGAGGTTGTCTGCTGTTGTGAACTTGTTGTCATAACGTGCTTTTTGTTTTTCTACTTAAAACTACAGATAAAGAAGGATGACAGAATTGTTTTTTTTTTTTCAATCAAATTTTTATTTGAATTCTTTTAAGGAAGAATGACTCATTTCCCCCCCCTTTTTTATTCTCATACTACAAAGCTGATTAAAATTGTTTGGAATGATTCTTTGTTTTGTTTTTCATCCAAAAGAATTGCAAAAACAAAGAATATTTGTGTAGAATTTCTGAGATGTGGTTTTGTTATTCAAATTTTTGCATTATGGTTTTGTCATTTTGGCAGCGTTTCGGCTGTTGTACACTCTGGCCTTCCTGATACCACCCACTCAAAACAAGAGTCGACACAAAGCAGAAATTATTCCCTCTTTGTCAAATACATCGCCCATGGAGCGTGAGAACCAAAGGAAAAAATAGTGGTTTACGTCTGTTTTACATGCTGGCATGTGTTAGACGGCTTTTCGAAATTGACTTTCAAACTAACCTATCTCTGGCAAGTCTTTATTTTTCTCTCTTTTGCCAAAGTTCATTCTTATCACTTCCTCTCATGTTCTCCTTGGCCTTTCCTTGTGGACTAATCCTGCTACCTCAACTGTTCTAGATCTACAAACCCAAGAACTCTCATCCATTCTTCTAACATGGCCATACCATCAAAGTCTACTCTTCTGTACATATCTCCCTATACCGTCCAGATTTAATCTTCCTCTGAAGTCATCAAATCTAAGCCTGTCTTTAAGACTCACATTACACATCCATTGTATCATTCTCATATTATTTCTCTCCATGCAACGCATATCCTCAACCCTCACTGACCAGGTTTCACTTCCATACATCATACCAATGCATACATGGCTGATAGACTCTTCTCTTGGTCAGCGGTGGTAACACTCTGCTGGTTAGTAATGGCAGTCGTTCCCTGAACTTACTTTATCCATTTGTAACTCTTGCTATCAGACCAACACCTGGTCCTCCAATGGTATCACAAAGGTAACAAACTCCTGGACAACCTCAATAGCCTCGCCGTCTAGATGTACTTAAACAAAGAATATCTGTTTGGAATTTCTGAGATTTAGGTTTTGCTATTTAAATTTCTTTTTCATGGTTGCTGCTATTTTCGAAGCATTTCGGCTGCTGTACTCTTTGGCCTTCTTCAAATGCCTTCCTTATACCACCTGCTTAGAACAACAGCCAACACAGGACAGTAATTCTTCTTCCTTTGTCAGAAATATTGCTCATAGAATGTGAGGACTAAAGGACAAAATAGTGAGGAAGCGAGCGTTACGAGGCTGCCGAAAGTATACCCAAGGTTGCAATGTTTTTCTTTTTCCTTGTCTTCTGCGTGTTGTAGAGTGGAGGGCCAAAGACAACTATATGGGCTAAAATGAACACATTAACTGAATCCACCATTTCAGGAGTACTCACCAATGTGTGGGGAGTTTTTTTTTTAGCCCCACTAGATAGCCCATAATCTTCTTGGTATAATAACATAACGACCGAGAATTGCTACTTCCGGCTAAGAATGTGCTCACCAGTCAGCGGTGAATTGTGATCGTCAGTTCCCACTATATTACGTTCCCGTCAAGTGCTTTGTTAACTATTCTTATTTTTGGACAAAAACACATTTTCTTTTGTTTATTTAATTGTTAGGTGAAAGTACGGAATAGTTAACAAATCCCCCCTCCCCATGTTAAGAATGTCTTTCTAAATAATAACGTTATTATTTAGAAAGCCATTCTTAAAATGGTGAGGAGAGAAGGCTTTGTTAAAAATATTTTCTTTGAGTATTTGTATAAAAGAAAACATTCCAAATATAATAAATATATTTGTAATAAAAATAAGATTCAAAATTTCCAATGAAAGAAATCACTTTTCACAATTTCTTATGTGTTGACCTAGATTTTTTTATGTTTAAAATACACAGGGAACTGAATTTCGCATTTCACGGCTTACTGATGAACACAATATTAACCGGAAGTGGCAATTCTCGGTCGTTATGCCATTATACCATCTTCTCGTCTACAGAAAACAGCAGTCATCTCTCATTGATATGTTGTAAGCAGTTGGTTCAATGTGTAGTAACGTCTATTTTTGATTCTTTTAAAGAAGAGCTATGGCCGGGGGCGGAAGTTATTAATGGCGAGAGATTCAAAAGAGAACAATGGATTTTGGATTTTAACCACAGTCGCGAAGGATGCCGGACAAATGGTTTTGCGATAATGAATCCCCCAACCATAGGTAGTGTGATAGATGCCTTTATAACTGCATGTTATCACACCATTAGGCTTCCATCATCGGACCACGTGGAGATTAAATAAAACAGTTTAAGGTTTACAAACAAAGAGAAAGGAAGAAAATATTATTTAAACTTACCTTAAAGAAAGCGAAGGAATGAGGAAGCTATACACATATACGAATGGGCCTTTTATAATGGTTAATAAAAAAAGGAAAGGAATAACATTTATATTAACAAAACAATTTATTTATTTAATATTTAAAAGAGAGTGTAAGTTCATAATTGGGGCGTATAATGCGATGCGTGTTGAAATGTCTTTTTGTGTGTAGAATGTAATATGTGTTTAAGAAACACGAGTTCGTTTGGATTGAAAGATTAATTCTTGGATTGAAAAGGGTTACCTTTCTTCTTTCTCCCTCCTCCACACAGCTCGTTCGAGCTAGTAGGGGGGGGGGGTCGCCGAGAGTTCTTTGTGCGTTCGTTCGTCTCGGAACGCTGAGGGGAAAAAGAGAGGATGAGGAAGGGAACGCGTGTTCTTTTATCGACTTCAAATCTCGCGTGGTCAAGCTGGCCGAAATCCTTCGGCCAACGTGACTCTGTGAGATTTCACGAGTTTCTCCACTTCATGGGCGAAGAAGGGTTAAACAAAGAAAGAAAGAAAGAAAGAAAGAGAGAGAGAAAGAAAGAAAGAAAGAAAGAGAGAAAGAGAGAGTACCTCATTGTGGTGTTCACCACAGAGCTATTCATTTTCCCCTTTTTATTCTCATGCTATAAAACTGATTAAAATTGTTTTCAGTGATTTTTACCATCGAAAAGAAATGCAAAAACAAATATTTGTTTGGAATTTCTAAGATGAGGTTTTGTTATTTAATCTGTTGCCATTTTCACAGCATTTCAGCTGCTTTATTCTCTGGACTTCTCCAAATGCCTTCCTGATACCGCCCACTCAAAAAAAAAAAAACAGCCGATACAAAACAATAATTCTTCTCTCTTTCTCAGATACATCGCTCCTAGTATCATAGCTTGTGAAGGAATGCCTAGTAGATTACAATATTTGTTGTTACCTGCTTCAGACTGTTAATCAGGTTTTGGCTGCTCTCACAGTAAACTCGATTTTATGTCATATATTTTACCTGTTGGTAGGCAAGTAAATCGCAGTCTTTATTTGTAGTATGCATTAACGTGTTTTGGTGTCATGCACATAATCAAAAATAGATAAAAAATGATATTCCAGTCCCATGAAGCATCTCTTCTAGGTATTATCTTTCTCATTGCATAAAAGGCATAAACACATTTGTGTTACTTGTTACCTAAGGTGTCATCACTTGTGAAGGAATGCTAAGTGAACTATGATAATGTTTTTAATTGAACCATTGCCGATATGACAGTGAGAGCAAAGTATAGTATCTGTTCTGATACTACATTTCATCATTTCTGTTTTCCGTCAGTGAAAGAGAAGTCTTTCTAGACTGAGGCAATTTTAATTTTTAACGCAATCCAAAGTGTCTCTTTTGAGGCAGCTGGATTCTCCCCTTATTAAAAATCGACCTTGTGTCTAACTCTGTCCTCGTGGGGAAGCAATTTAATAGGGACACTGAGCTTCCACAATAAAAAAACAAACAAATTTGCATTTATATCCAGCCATTGTGGTGATTTTCTTTTTACTAAGGAGTCACTACTTATCAAGGCTAATAAAACACTCGAGGATAAGGGTTCATGAGATAGATAGATTGACATGATGATAAATACAATGTGAGGATTGAAAATTTTTATTGTACCACCCACTCAAAATAACAGCCGACACAAACAGCAATGCTTCCTCCTTTGTGAGAAACATCGCTCATGGAATATGAGGAATAAAGGACAAAATAGAGGAGAAGCGAGAGTTACGAAAATAAACCCAAGGTGGCAATTTTTTATTGTCCTTGTGTTGTAAAGTTTAAGGTGTCGAAGCCTATTATAAAAGTAAGTGTAAGAAAACAAGACAGATGACGAGGAAATCAAAAGAATCCGAGACTTTTTGTCTTTCTGGTGTTGTAGAGTGAAGGGCCAAAGACTATTACAAGAAAAGAGTAGAAAGGAAAAAATGGAGACTGGAAAAGCAAAGACGATTTCTTCATTTAAAATTAAGCTAGATCTCGAAAAAACAAAAACAAATGAATAATTAATCTAACCTGGGAGAGTTCTTTATGTTAATGGGTCTAAACATTCGTCTTCAAATAAATATTTATATATAGATGCATAATAAGATAACTCAAATTGTTGGATAGCAACCTCTTGGGTGTTGAATGACGAATAAGTAAAGTTACACTTATGAAAAATAAAATACAGAGACGAGGGTCATCCAGTAAATTGGGTGAGTTTTGCAATAAACAAACGGTGCTTGTGGATTGTAGGTCCGAGAAAAAAAATGTTATCTTTAATTTAAGGAAGTAAATGTACACACACATTACAATTAAGCCATTTAAACACACACTAAAACACAGTATTCATGCAATACCAAAATACGCATTTACTTATTTCAATACGAATCTTCTTATTTGTTGTATTTATGTTGTATGTGTATGCTGCTCATTTTATTTCAGTACTAGCGATCCCGACTTGCCGCTGCCCGGAAATACAGAACTAAATTAATATACATACATATTACAAATAAGACATGTACGCACATGCAAGAAGCCGGTATTCATGTATACCAGTTTTCTTGTTTATACGTCTATGCTACTCATTTTATTTCAGTACTAGCTACCCCGACCTGGCTTTGCCTGGGATTTTCTAAACTAAATCAGTATTCATGTAACACATTTATTTATTTCAATATGAGTCTTCTTGTCTGTTGTATTTATGGTAGTCATTTTATTTTAGTATAATGAAAAAGATTAATTTTTCATTCACACATATAACCAACATGATATTAACTATTAAGAACGTCTTCAGTTTTGGTTAATAGCATATCAATCCCTCATCACTATGAGATATTTAGACTAAGGTTTTAGTCATTTGCTTGTAATTTTTTTCACTTAAGATTTTTGGAACCGACAACAACTAACATCAGAAAAGACAAGGTCATCATGTGCAAGTTTTAGTGCTGTACCCATAGACATTTCCAGTTTATTGTACTTTTTTGTTTGCCAAAATGAGCGCATGAATTGAATCCACCGATTCAGAAATACTCATTATTGTGAGCATGTAACATTGCAATCTTCTTATCGACAGAAAACAGCAATCGTCTCTTGTTGTAACGTTGTAAGTAGTTGTCTCAATGAGTAGTGATGTCTAATGCATATTTTTAAACTTTGAAGGTGATCATCGTTGTGATTTAGCAGCAGCAGCAACAGCGATTTTTGTATTCCTCTTTTCTTTTGCTTTGTGTGATGATAGCAGCCATCTTCTTCTTTTTCTCCTTAGTTGTAGTAATGTAAGAAAATATAGAAAGATGCCACCAACCAGATACTTGCTCAATGGTGTCATTCTCTTAGAGGTGTTATCCTCTTACACATTATGTAAGCTTCCCTTTGCCCGCTCCCCGAAGCAGCAGATGAATGAGGACAGAGCTTTGAAATAGGCGTCCGAACACAATCAGTCCGGTTGCTAAAAAGACAGCCTTTTCTCTCTCCATCGCTACATGTCACTTTCGACTTCCTGTCCATGACGTCATATCCTGACACGTAGCTCCAGTTCTAATATTTCACTTCTAATGGATTTTTTCACTTTTCTGCTTACTTTAACCTTATGTGGAAAATACCGTTTTTAATATTATTTTTACAGACCCGCATCCAATATCGCTACCCGGCCTGTCTCCATTTTGAATACAGTTTCTGTGTTCTTTAAACAATTTAGCCCATTTTAAAATATTCTTTTTACTGATGCATGCTTTTCCATACACATCACATTCTTCTATAAATTCCACATGGTATTCATTTCTCAGTACCAAATATTTTATAAGAGATCTTTGTTCACGCCTGGAACACTCAGACAAATCTTTTGTCATTTTGAATAGTCAGAAAACAAATATTTCTGTGAGATTGAAATAAGTGTTGCTCTCTGCAAATTATGAACAATTCATAGTTTAGTATATACTATTCTTGTTTTGGTTATTATTTTCGCAACGTTTCGACCGCTGTATCCTCTGACCTTCTTCAGGTGAATATTTTTAAACTTTGAAATTATCATGTCGAACTCGGGAAAGATTCCTGAGTTCAAAAAGATGCGCCTGAAGAAGGTTGGAGGTTAAATTGGCTGAAACATTATGAAAATAGCAACCAAGACGAGAATAGTAGTACGAATCATCTAAATAATATGGTTACTTCCTTGAACATAACAACTTGGCTTCACGAACCTAATCCAAATAAAGGCTCTAGTTGAAACATGTTTGCACATATGTAGCCAAAATGCTTGTATGAATAAAAATGTATGCTATATATATATATATATATATATATATATATATATATATATATTTATTAATTAAGTTCAAATATTAACTAAATGAACAAAAACAATATTTTTCAAAAGTGCTCAATATATATTAGAGCTTTTATATTAAAATAAACATAGTTGGAGTATCCGACAATTGTTTCAGAGCTAACGAAGTTCCCTGAGGAGGAGCTTGTTAGCTCTGAAACAATTGTCGGATACTCCAACTCCTTAGGGAAGTTCCCTGAGGAGGAGCTTGTTAGCTCTGAAACAATTGTCGGATACTCCAACTCCTTAGGGAAGTTCCCTGAGGAGGAGCTTGTTAGCTCTGAAACAATTGTCGGATACTCCAACTCCTTAGGGAAGTTCCCTGAGGAGGAGCTTGTTAGCTCTGAAACAATTGTCGGATACTCCAACTCCTTAGGGAAGTTCCCTGAGGAGGAGCTTGTTAGCTCTGAAACAATTGTCGGATACTCCAACTCCTCAGGGAAGTTCCCTGAGGAGGAGCTTGTTAGCTCTGAAACAATTGTCGGATACTCCAACTCCTTAGGGAAGTTCCCTGAGGAGGAGCTTGTTAGCTCTGAAACAATTGTCGGATACTCCAACTCCTTAGGGAAGTTCCCTGAGGAGGAGCTTGTTAGCTCTGAAACAATTGTCGGATACTCCAACTCCTTAGGGAAGTTCCCTGAGGAGGAGCTTGTTAGCTCTGAAACAATTGTCGGATACTCCAACTCCTTAGGGAAGTTCCCTGAGGAGGAGCTTGTTAGCTCTGAAACAATTGTCGGATACTCCAACTCCTCAGGGAAGTTCCCTGAGGAGGAGCTTGTTAGCTCTGAAACAATTGTCAGATACTCCAACTATGTTTATTTTAATATATATATATATATATATATAT
This sequence comes from Sepiola atlantica, assembly GCA_963556195.1. Lineage (NCBI taxonomy): Eukaryota > Metazoa > Mollusca > Cephalopoda > Sepiida > Sepiolidae > Sepiola > Sepiola atlantica. The sequence goes on from OY744543.1 coordinate 36,259,495, forward strand.
ATATATATATATATATATATATATATATATATATGGTTTGCCATAATTATAAATATAACATGGTAGAAATATGCACCTGCAATATAAAACCTGACAAAGGGTAAACCACTTAAGTTTTTGCGACACGAAATATGAGGCTTATAGAAGCTCAGTACGCTCTCCATGTTGCACTTTCCTAATCTTTCAGGGACTGAGCATTATACTTTGGTACAGAAATCTAACGGCACTTTGTTTTTGAGAACGACCGACAGGAAAAGCTCGGAAGAGGCCAAATCTGGTGAACGAATATATAGTTACTGATGGCGGACCCTGTATATATTACCACTGTTATGCATAGAATGTAATTTCCAATTTTCAAAAGAATTAGTGCAGTGTTTTCAGAGTTCACTTCAAGAATATATATATATATATATATATATATATATATATATATATATATATACATATATATATATATATATATATATATATATATATATATGAGAAAAAAGAAACAATGTTTCAGACAATATGTAAAAATAAAAATGGAGTAAAGAATAAGCAATGCAGCAACTAACAAAAATAAACTCAAAAACTCATGTTGTAAAGTTCTTCCGAGATATTTCGGCCGTCAAGATACGACCATTTTCGTTCGGTTAGTAAACTTTATTTCAAAACGGTCGTATCTTGACGGCCGAAATATCTCGGTAGAACTTTACAACATGAGTTTTTGAGTTTATTTTTGTTAGTTGTTGAATTGCTTATTCTTTATTCCATTTTTATTTTTACATATATATATATATATATATATATATATATATATATACTTTACATAAACATTTAAAATGGTCTGCACAAATCAATTCATGTTTTGGTACTACCGTGTACCTCGTCGAGACCACAAGTTCATACTCTGAATTGATTTGCATAGACCATTTTAAATGTTTATATAAAGTATATTTATAAAGCTCTACCTTGTATTGAGCACTTTTGAAGAAATATTGGTTTTAAGTTCATTTTATCAATACATTTAAACTTGTTTAATATATATATATATATATATATATATATATATATATATATATATATATATATATATATATATATATATATATGTTGTGAAGTTGTCCAACAGTAAATAATAAATAAAGGAAGTCAAGTCGAGGGTTGGTTTAACAAGTGTATTAACAAAGTAAGAAAGTGACTAGCACTTGGCTAGACAGTTACAAGACTGTGCTTTGTCTTCTCTGTGTCTCTGGTGACTCGCACTATTTATAGTGACAACCGGTGTTGTTTCTCCTGTGTAAGAACGGCCGGTGTAACAATATATATACTCAAATGAAGAATTCATGCTACCCATTTGGCCCATTCCCAACCCCAGGGGGTTCTTCCTTGTTTAACCATGGCAAGGAGAAAACTACACCTTCTAATGTGCAAAAGCCTCATGATAATGGACTCAACCACCCTATATACATGCAATGTTAGTTTATATATAGAGAAAAGATGTGTGTACATGTGTGGTTGCATGGTTAAATATTGAAAGCCCTATAAGTTTTAAGGTGTGGTAGCATGTTTTTCGCATACCTGGGTAGAATGCGTTTTCATTATTAAGTATCTGTAGAGACCCTGAAAGGGGGGACTCCGATCATTGAATTAGAAGCAATGACTTGAAAGAGGAACAATGAATTGGAAAGAATGAGTGTCTTTTTTGAATGAAAAATGGGCAATATGTTTGAAAATGGCGCACGTGTGCAGAAACTAATGAACTTAAAAGCACTTTTAATTAATTCTCTTCAACCTGCTTTCAAACAATAGTCTTTCTGTCCTTACTCGATTGGAACAATGGCAAGAGAAAAAATAGTGAGAAGACGAACAAGTTTGCCTTTTTGTTTCTAACCTCTCCATTTGTCTTCGTTTTTCTCTTTCTATTCTCTCTCTCTCTCTCTCGCTCTCTCTCTCTCTCTTTCTCTCTCTCTCTAATATATATATATATATATATATATATATATATATATATATATATATATATATATATATATGAGAGGGAGAGAGAGAGAGAGAGATGCGAGAAAATATATGCATATACTTTTTATTTTTCATAGTCCGAACTTTTCAAGGTAAAAGCTCGAAAATTGCTTACATTTAATCACAGAGCATATATAAATAAACAAAATTAATATAAATTCCAATGAACAAATTATAATATATTTTTCTGTAGGTAAACTTTGGATTTCTGAAGAGCAAATGGTGGAAAGATCCCGAATTCACATATTAATTTAGGTTGTTCGTCTATGGGTGAAACGGCCTGTCAAAATGTACCAAAGTTTTTGGATTTGGAAAAAATAAACAGGATAATGAATAAAAACTTGGTTACTGGAATTTAGCTTAATGTTGTTTATATATATATATATATATATATATATATATATATATATATATATATAGTCTCAGAAGTTTTTCAACCATTAAAACCATATAAAAAAATAAAAAAATAAACTATATATAAAAAAAAAAAATTTTTTAAATAAAATTTATAGTCTCAAGTCTTCCAGTGGAAAATCACTCATGTAAGTCAATTTATTTTTTACAGTTATTATATTAGTTAGTTTCTAACACTATTTTAAGGGATCATCAGTTGTTTACCATGAAAAAATTCCTCTATCTCTCTTTTCTTTTTTCTTACTTTCTATATTTTATCTTTTATTAGGAACTATCTTGTCTCTCCCTCTCTTTTTAGTTCTGCCTGTCACTTTATTCTACATCTATCTCTCTCTCTTCTGCTTCTCTTTTATCTTTGGCACTAGTGAAGTCGCAGAAGTTCTCAGACAGCCAATTCTAGGTTTTCTCGGAGGTGTGACACAGAGCTGAGTCCTGCTGCCACGCGTATGGCCTTCGTACAGCCATCCTCTCAACGTCAGGCTTCACAACAGTGGATAGCAACTCAATATATTATTTTGAACTGAGTCTGCGCCCCTTTTCGAAGTGTGTAGTGGGAGAGGCATGACGTGGCCTTCGCTAGAAACGCACTCAAAGACCACCATGAAATGGTCTTCCTAACATTCAGGACTTTCAGGTTGTAATCTAGTCACCGGTTATTCTGCGCATTCTGCAATTGATCCTGACAGAAGTCTTTCTCGTTTGATAAGAATCAGAGTATTTCCGGCTCGACTGAGTGTTTCACCTTGTTGAAGAAATTCTTAGTTTTCATAATGCCTTCTTTCTCTTGGTCCTTGGTGGTGAGTAGTTGACACTTGCGACTCTTGCATGAGAAGTAGCGAAAATCGGCGTTCAATGCTTTCTTCATGGTCGTCATTCTAACGCTAATCTCTCTTTTGCCAAAGACCGCATTTCTTGTCTGGTTCTTGCAACACCTTTCTTTTACAGCTCCTTGGGAATTTAGTTGTGTAGACACCGAATGCTATGATCATTCCTGTTAGCCACGGCTTCCACATCTCCGTCGTAATTCTGCAGCTCATGTCTAACAATGTTCAAATTATTAAAGGAGCACTGAACTACGGCTAACATTTCTGAATTTTATAATCTGGCATTAATCATCATGATGCAGATCACTCTCTTCCAATATTCTGGTGCTTTAAACTCGTCCATCGTGTTGAGTTCTCAAACACATCAATTTAATACAGAAACAGCTATCTGTTGCACTTTACTGCTATTAAATACTTCAAATAGTTCTGAAATGAACGAATATCCAAAATTATGAAATTAATTAAAAATCTATATATGCATAAGTTTGAAGTAAAAGTTGGCATTACTATATATGCATAAGTTTGAAGTAAAAGTAGGCATTACTATATATGCATAAGTTTGAAGTAAAAGTAGGCATTACTATATATGCATAAGTTTGAAGTAAAACTAGGCATTACTATATATGCATAAGTTTGAAGTAAAAGTAGGCATTACTATATATGCATAAGTTTGAAGTAAAAGTTGGCATTACTATATATGCATAAGTTTGAAGTAAAAGTAGGCATTACTATATATGCATAAGTTTGAAGTAAAAGTAGGCATTACTATATATGCATAAGTTTGAAGTAAAAGTAGGCATTACTATATATGCATAAGTTTGAAGTAAAAGTTGGCATTACTATATATGCATAAGTTTGAAGTAAAAGTAGGCATTACTATATATGCATAAGTTTGAAGTAAAAGTAGGCATTACTATATATGCATAAGTTTGAAGTAAAAGTAGGCATTACTATATATGCATAAGTTTGAAGTAAAAGTAGGCATTACTATATATGCATAAGTTTGAAGTAAAAGTAGGCATTACTATATATGCATAAGTTTGAAGTAAAAGTTGGCATTACTATATATGCATAAGTTTGAAGTAAAAGTAGGCATTACTATATATGCATAAGTTTGAAGTAAAAGTAGGCATTATTATATATGCATAAGTTTGAAGTAAAAGTAGGCATTACTATATATGCATAAGTTTGAAGTAAAAGTAGGCATTACTATATATGCATAAGTTTGAAGTAAAAGTAGGCATTACTATATATGCATAAGTTTGAAGTAAAAGTAGGCATTACTATATATGCATAAGTTTGAAGTAAAAGTAGGCATTACTATATATGCATAAGTTTGAAGTAAAAGTTGGCATTACTATATATGCATAAGTTTGAAGTAAAAGTAGGCATTACTATATATGCATAAGTTTGAAGTAAAAGTAGGCATTACTATATATGCATAAGTTTGAAGTAAAAGTAGGCATTACTATATATGCATAAGTTTGAAGTAAAAGTAGGCATTACTATATATGCATAAGTTTGAAGTAAAAGTAGGCATTACTATATATGCATAAGTTTGAAGTAAAAGTTGGCATTACTATATATGCATAAGTTTAAAGTAAAAGTAGGCATTACTATATATGCATAAGTTTGAAGTAAAAGTAGGCATTACTATATATGCATAAGTTTGAAGTAAAAGTAGGCATTACTATATATGCATAAGTTTGAAGTAAAAGTAGGCATTACTATATATGCATAAGTTTGAAGTAAAAGTAGGCATTAATATATATTCATAAGTTTGAAGTAAAAGTAGGCATTACTATATATGCATAAGTTTGAAGTAAAAGTAGGCATTACTATATATGCATAAGTTTGAAGTAAAAGTAGGCATTACTATATATGCATAAGTTTGAAGTAAAAGTAGGCATTACTATATATGCATAAGTTTGAAGTAAAAGTAGGCATTACTATATATGCATAAGTTTGAAGTAAAAGTAGGCATTACTATATATGCATAAGTTTGAAGTAAAAGTAGGCATTACTATATATGCATAAGTTTGAAGTAAAAGTAGGCATTACTATATATGCATAAGTTTGAAGTAAAAGTAGGCATTACTATATATGCATAAGTTTGAAGTAAAAGTAGGCATTACTATATATGCATGAGTTTGAAGTAAAAGTAGGCATTACTATATATGCATGAGTTGACCAATATTTGTTTCAACCAACCTATATATAATCCCCAAGTTATGCCAAGTATGTTTGAAACACTCTGTATTTTATAAGAAATATAAGTTTTCAAATTTAACTTCAAAATAATTGAAAATTGAAAGTATTTAAGCTTGAGTCAGATAAACGCACATGCACAGTAACTTAAAAGAAGATGTTGCTATGTAGCAACATATAGATATGGGTGTTTGAAAATGATGTTAAAAACGGTATTTTCTATAGAATGTTAGAGTGAACATAAGGTTAGAGTAGCAAATTCCGTTAGAAATGAAAAGTTTAGAATTAGAACAACATGCCCAGGTATTGTGTCAGACATCTAGCTGATAAACTGATCAAATCTTCCTCTTTTTTTATGAACTACAAGAGAGAGCAGTCGGGTTTTGAGGAGTTGTTTCCCATTCTCCTATGAGAGATGGGTTTGGGGTATTATGTATGTAATACTGGAAAAGAAAAAGAAATAAAGAAAAAACGCGAAAACTTGGTCAAACCGATTTTGTGTTTTCATTATTAAAACTGCTGCTATTAACCAACAACCATCACAACAGAACAAAAATAAAAAAGAAGAGAATAGAGGACGAACTGCTGCTATGTGTTATCAAACCAACCATACCCAAGCTGTCTACGTGATGAGCTTCCATTTACATTATCTGCTGGAGTCAAAAAATTGATCCCTGTACTGATACAGCTACTGTTAAAAACAACAATATTTTAAATAAGCAGACGACAAAATAAAACTAAACAGGCCTCCAGAATGTTAATACAATCGTCCTTTCTGATGTTCCCACCCTCCTAGGAAACTTCAGCAGCAGGTAGGACTACTTCTGCATAAAGGCTAACACAAAACACCAACTGGTTTATCTAGAATACCGACAAACAAGCCATTAAAAAAGACAAGCAATTTGATTGGCTGATTCTATTAGCGGCCATGTTTACATCCTCACATGAATATTTAAACAAATCCATATATATTTTATACCTACAGACATATGCATTAAGATTATATATTTTTTCTTTTATCTTTATTTTTCTTTTATATATCTTTTTTTTATTATTTCTCCTGCTTTCTTTACTCATTATATTAGCGTTTCTCAACCAAGGTTCCCCCGGAAGCCTAATACTCTGCAAAAGGCCCTTAAGGATTCCGTATGAACAAGTGAGATAAACTAATTAACTTTTGACTTTTTATTTAATTTCATATACATGATATTACTAAACATGCAAAATATATTCTTGGTTATTGTAATATTGTAATCATATTAAAGCTATTGTGTTATTAAAGAATATAATAACCATTGGGAGTATATTTAGTGATGTCTGTATGGTGGCAGTGTGAAAATTTGACTAAGAAATATTCATTTTTCTAGTTATTCAAAAATGATATCCTTTGAAATTTGCCATGTGAACTCTGATGAAAATAAAATGAGAAACATATGGTATATATATTTCTGTTTTTACTTAGAGGTTCCATGAGACATGTAATTTATTTCAAGGGTTACGTAAGGATAAAAAGGTTGAGAAAGCCTGCATCATAGGATAAATGTTGTGGCTTCTATTTATCTTCCTCCCACAATGTAAGATGTGACACAAGGTCGGGAAAGTGGGAAAGAACCAGCGCTCGAGAATTTGAGCACTGTGGCTGTTTAAAGATTGCCTGGGCAGCCCCGTTGGCATTCCCCGGTAGGGGCGCCTCAGGCAGTAAGCAATAAACTTACTCCTCCCCAAAGAGGGGAGGCAAAGCCTGGGGAGGGTGGACCTCCTAGAACTGCACAGAACCGACAACCAATAGACCGGCGTAAATCCAGACCCGAAGACCCAGACGATACCGGTTTATTAGGCGGGGTAAAAAACCCTGGTTGCTGTTGTGGCTGTTTTTAAGCTGGTTGCTATATGAAGATCTTTTTTTCTGCTTTAGATTTGTCCCCATTTACTTGCCTCCCCACGAGGGCAGAGTTTAACACAAGGTCGGTATTGAATGTAGGGAAAATCCAGCTCCCCAAGGGACACTCTGGATTCGGACAAAAATTTAAATTGCCTCTGTCTAAAAGGATTTCTCCTTCACTGCCCGAGGGGAGAAAAGATGAAGTGTACTATCAGATGAAAAAATGAAAAAGAAAAAATGAAGAAAAAACGAAGAAAAAATGAAGAAAAAAAATGAAGATAAAATGAAGATAAAAATAAAAAATAAAATAATAAAAAATAAAAAAATAAATAAAATAAATACTAATAATCAAAAATAAATAAAATAAAAATTTTTAAAAATAATTAAAAAAAAAAATAAAATAAAAAAAGATAAAAAATAAAAAATGAAGAAAAATGAAGAAAAATGAAGAAAAAATGAAGAATAAAAAATGATGGAAAAGATGAAGTGTAGTATCAGTATCAAGTGTGTTGATAGGGAGCTAAAATTAGACTGCCCACCAACAGGGGACCTTTTTTGGGGGCGAACCCATCATTTGTGCTTGAGATTGACGTGTTAATTCTAAATGGTGGGCTCCAATTTATTTCGTGGGTTCGATAAACAAGCAAAGAAAATGAAACATTTATATGTGGACAAATTTACAGAGTATGAAAGTTGTTTGCCTGAGTTAATTGTTCATTTTTGTGTACGTAAGTTTAATGAGGTAAATGGTGTTCTTCTATCTGCAGTTAGGAAAAAGAATGAGTCAATGCAAGAAGTGTGTGTACGTGCCTGCGTTCATTTTGCCATATGTATGCCATCGTATATAAGTTCATGGTAGTTTCGTTCCTTCCCTTCTCCCAACAACTAGCTCGTTCATTTTTATAACTTCCTCCCATGTTTACCTTGACCTTCCCCTGTGAACTGAATCTGCTACCTCAACTGTTCTACATCCACTAACCCAAGAACTCTCATCCATTCTTTCAACATGGCCATACCATCAAAGTCTACTCTTCTGTACATATCTCCTTATACCGTCCAGATTTAATCTTCCTCTGAAGTCATCAAATCTAAGCCTGTCTTTAAGTCTCACATTGCACATCCATCATATCATTCTCATATCATAACAACACATGTCCTTATCTTCACTGACCAGGTTTCACTTCCATACATCATCACACTGCCTACACATACCTGATAGACTCTTCCCTTAATCGACAGTGTTAACGCTCTGCTGGTTAGTAATGGCAGTTTCAACTAATCAAATTATATACTTGTGGGTCTACTCGCCTAATATTTAACAGGGAGATTGTCCCCATCATAAACCTTCAGCTATAACACATGTAAATGGCTTGCTACAGAAACAAAACCAAAATCTGCTCTTAATTTATGGCTAAAATGAATAAAAATAATTTTGTTTGTGTTTCAAGTCCGTCATCTTACAAATGCTGGATATTCTTGCCCAATTACCTTCAAGTGATTTGACATTTGAGTTACGTTTGAAATCGTAGCCAAATGAAAAGTGTTTGAAAGTCTGTGCCAATTTTCTGCTGCCAGGAATCTGTTGTTCTTTCGTTTTCCGGAACAGAAACAACTTGTCGTTTTAATTTGGACAGTCAGTCGAATCCATGTCTCACTTTCACACACACAGATTTTAGTTTATATCAATCATATATCTTTATAGTTGGACTTCTTTTATAACCTCGTAATTTAGGTTAATTATAAATAATAACTTGCAAAGAAATGGATGAACTATCAAGAGAAACGTTTAACAAATTTATTAAAACTAAACACAGAATGAATTACTGAGTTAATTTGCCGCTGGACGCGATTGACATATTAACAGTCTGAAGCCGTGATTTGTGTTTACTTTCTCTCCGGGCATACTACCCTTTTCCCAAGGGCGATAACTCTTAACTCCCGAAATGGTTCAAGGGAGATAATTCCTTTTCGTTAGGTGTCCTAACAACTTCCCAGCAGGCCACATGCTCAAGGATCTGATTAAGGGTGTTTCAAACGCACCATTCCATTATAACAAGAGAACGCGGCAACAAAAAGTGTGACAATAGACTTTACTAAAAAAAAAACAAAAAAAAAACAAAGGTAACGTTTACTAATATGAAACGTCTCTGGTCTCTGAAGAAAGGTTTTATACATGAAAATTTTAAGAATAAAATGTAAAAAAAAAAAAAAAAATGAATGAAAAATATTTGCATTTTATCAGTGCCTTTCAGCAGCTTTTTGCTTGATTTTAAAATTTAAAATATATCTTTATATAAAGTTAGGTATGTGTATATATTTTGTATATTTCTATATACACGATAATCTGTTAAACTAATGAACGGAGCATTATGAATTTTGGAATAGATATTCTAGGCAACACGGCAACATCGGCACATTTTTTGTTTGTTTTTTTAACTAACATTTAGGGGGTGTATGTATATAAAGTTAGGTCTGTGTATGTGTTTGTCGTTTTAAATTCGACAGTCAGTCGAATCCATGTTGAGCATTAAAACACGCAGTTAGTTATACAGGCATATATTTTATATTCTTTCATTTCTTTACTACGTTTGACTGTTAATAAACAAAGAGAGAGAGAGAGAGAGAGAGAGAGAGAGAGTGACAAATGCAGTATAACAAGTAGAGAAAGGAAAACAAAATAACTCAATCCCAAAACTGAGCAATATGCCATCATGTATTTTGTGTGATTAAAATATATAGCAAAAAGCCTTAGGGAAACAGACGTTGATTAACACAGCTTTAGTATTATATATATATATATATATATATATATATATATATATATATATATATATATATACTACTAAAAGTCTATGGGTCTTGTATGTTTGCAATCAGCTTTCAGCTTTCCGGTTTTCAACATCCGGTTGCGCATGCGTAAATAGCATCGTCTTCCAATCTGTTATTCCAATTCCGTTGAACTCCTTTTATTAACGAACGCATGAAATTTTTCATTCTGGAAATGTTTATATCGCTTTAAATATAAAACAATTACATTTAATTTCATCAAATAGTTTTTTTGTTTTCTCCACGGCTAAAAACATTCAACGGCAGGACTTTGTAAAGTCTGACGCAGTTTCAAAAAAGCTCCACCCTTTTAAAAAACAAAAACAAACAAACAAAACAACAACAATCATTATTAATATCAATAGCGGCGGTGACGAAACCACCTCCCACTTTTCCTCTCACAGATTTCACCACTCCTACTCCCTCTGTTTTCGTTACGTACGCGAGACAGCCGGTTGTACCCCCTTCCTTTCTCACCTGTTCAGTGCATATTTACCTATAAGTATGGCCAACCACTTATAATTCAGTAACTATAATTAAAAAAACAAACAATTATAATAAACAGAACGACGCATAGAAATCTATCTATATTCTTTTTTAAACAATTACATTTAATTTCATCAAATAGTTTTTTTGTTTTCTCCACAAGTGTCACGCACATACATGAATTCCATAGCTAATATAACAAACTGACCCAACGGGTCACGGGTGGTCTAGTATCTTTATAAAATTAGGTGTGTACATGCTTATTCACTCCTAAACTAATTAACCGATCATTATGAATTTGGGAACACAACTGCAAAGCGTAATGGGTCGTAAGCTGGGCTATATTCAGTTTAATTTCGTTTTATGCAAAGGAAAACAAGGAAATTCAGATACATCCAATTTTTGCAGAATTTTAACAATAGGTATTGAACATTAATTAATAAACATTCCCCAAATTTCAGATTTTTGGAGTATTTTAAAGAGCTTTTAGAGAGCATAATATGGACACAACCTCCCATTTGAAAATTCAAATTTTTCAGATTTGAAATGAATTCGATTCATAGTCATTAGACACCCTGAATTTCAATTTCTTCTTAAGAACCCTTAAATTTTAAACATTTTCTCGAATCAAAATCATGTTAGCGATTTTGATCAAAATTGGAATAAGGATTCGTGACATAATTAGTAGTATTATATCCTGATGTTGATCTTCATAAGGGGACATAAAAGTGGTGCAAAACTGTTCTGTTCAGGGAATTAATTTTACCCATCCTGAGACAGGTATTCTACTTCTATCTATCTATCTATCTATCTATCTATCTATCTATCTCTCTCTCTCTATATATATATATATATATATATATATATACGTCTCTCTCTCTAATATATATATATATTTATTAATTTTATACGTACATAAAAGTAATCCATGGACACATGTTTCTGGCTCACAGCCGTCATCAGCATGGCTATCTTAGACAAGGATCGAACCTTCGATATTGATGTCTACAGTCCAGCGTTTTACCATTGAACAAAGACGCCCTGCCTAGAAATATTTACGATTTTTATCACCGAAATATTTAATGTATTTTTATGTAATTATTTTTATTGGTGATTGCAACGTTCGTTGTTTTTGCTTACTACTACTATTTCGATTGTTTCACTTCCTAAGTGATTAAGATGCAGAAAATTGCATTATTAGTCGCCCTTAACTTTACAGGACATATTTTTCGTTAATATATATATTTTTATTAATTTTATACGTACATAAAAGTAATCTATGGACATGTGTTTCTGGCTCACAGCCGTCATCAGCATGGCTAACTTAGACAAGGATTGACCCTTCGATATTGATGTCTATAGTCCAGATTCGACTGTGAGCCAGAAACACGTATCCATGGATTACTTTTATGTATGTATAAAATTAATAAAAATATATATATTAACGAAAAATTCGTTCTACAAAGTTAAGAGCGACTAATAATGCCATTTTCTGCATCTTAATCACTCGGAGTGAAACAATCGAAATAGTAGTAAGCAGAAAAACAATGAACTCTGCAATCACCAATAAAAATAATTGCATATATATATATATATATATATATATATATATATATATATATATATATATATATATATATACAATAGATAGTTTATATATTAATCCACATACATATATGTTTTGACTTAATAAGACTCAGCAGTTTGGATGAGCAAGGCTGTAGCATTGATCGCTGGGTTCAAAGCCAGACTAAAGTCACTTTTGACTTATATCCAACACCTATGCCCACTCGACCACTGATATAACTTTATTGGAAGGGAAATAAGCCTATTTAAGATTCATATAGTGTTCAAACTTCCCTTTTATTACAGGGAGTATTGATTTACTCCTCTCCAGGAGTTAGGCACAAGGCCAGTTTTTATCTTACTCCCACAAGTAACTTGTGCCCCAAGGTCGGGTCGGGAAAGTGGGGTTTAAAAATTGCCTGAGCAGCCCCGTCAGCATTCCCCGGTAGAGGCGCCTCAGGCAGTAAGTAATAAACTTACTCCTCCCCAAAGACGGGAGGCAAAGCCTGGGAAGGTGGACCTCCCGGAACTGCACAGGACAGACCCATTGACCGGCGTAAATCAAGACCCGAAGGCCAAGACAACACCAGTATGGGGTGCAGTATCCATCGGAACAGATACTACACTTTGATCTTAGTCAAAAGGCCAAGTGAGTAGTATTATTTACTCCTCTCCAGGAGTTAGGCACAAGGCCAGTTTTTATCTTACTCCCACAAGTAACTTGTGCCCCAAGGTCGGGTCGGGAAAGTGGGGTTTAAAAATTGCCTGGGCAGCCCCGTCGGCATTCCCCGGTAGGGGCGCCTCAGGCAGTAAGCAATAAACTTACAGGAGTCAAAGCCTGGGAGGGTGGACCTCCTAGAACTCTACAGGACAGACCCATAGACCGGCGTAAATCAAGCCCCGGAGGCAAGACAATACCAGTCTATGGGGTGCAGTATCCATCGGAACAGATACTACACTTTGATCTGAGCCAAAAGGCCAAGAATATTTTATTACAGGGAGTAGACTGCGCAATATTACTTAAATTTAGAATCTCATATTTTCCTAACAGAGTGCTTTATCTTTGAAGGGAGCAATTAAATATTATTACAATAAATATTTTATTTATTAATCCACATACATATATGTTTCGTCTTGATAAGACTTATCAGTGTGGATGAATACGACTTAGGTGTCTCAATACATCTACATGCTCATAACTTATAAAACAGAAAAGAAAGACAAGAAAACTTTGGATTTACCAAAAACCTGAAATAAAAACAATTAAAATGAGTTGTCATTCAGTAAAGGAAATTATAATACTTATATATGTTTACATTATTGACTGCCGAGAGCACTCAATTCTTTTGCCAAAAACTATGCAATATTTTCTAACAGCACCACAACCTCCAAAACTTGATCAACCAGTGCTAAAATTGTTGAATTACTATTTAATTCCACAAAATGTTTTCAAACTTTGAAGCATGTTCAAAAAGTATTGAGAATAAAACTGTTTGTTAGGAGGAGAGGTACTAATCAGTCACCACATACCAAGGCCTAAAGGACACTCAAGGATAAGGGTTTTTCAGGTTGACCGTGAGACAACACCTTGAGGATTGGAAACCGTGGTTGAAACTGGGCAGAATATGATTATTTAAGAGGACGGCTTAACAATAATTTGTTAACATTGGACTTGAAAACGACCATGTTGTAGTCAGCTAGGAAGCAGTCCCGTGGTATAGGCAGGTAGTTCTTGGAAAGAAACTTTGCTCATGGAAGTTTCGTTTAGTTTTAGGTACACAGAGGAAGAAAGGAAAATTATTTACAGTGGTTGTAGCTAGACGAGTTTAATAGAGGGGAACCAGAGATTGGAGCTCAATCGAAAAGCTAACAACATCTCTTCTGTGAGAAAGAAGCTGTGGGGAGAGAAGACGATATCCCTACTAGATTTCGAAGTCGATTTTGTACTCTGTCAAGGCAGGAAAGAATGCTATGAGCGGCACCTCCCCGGATGTAGCAACAGTACCCCATCTTAGGATGTATTTGACTCTTATACAGGTAGAGTATAGCGTCAGGAGCGAAATACTTTCTGGAGCGGTAGAATGATCCAACCATTTTACTATTGACCTTAGCAATAAATTTGATGGTCTGGAGTGAAAGCCAGTCCTAGAAGCTCATCAAAACAGTGGGCTTCTTCTAGGAAAGTGTCATTCATTTTAACTGGGGCAAAGTGCGGTTCCGAGCATTGGTGGTGAAAAAAGAGAAGCTTAGTTTTAGATTTTTGCTACGATAGAAGTGAGAGTTTCATCGAACCATTTTTACCTCAAGGTTATTATTGTTTAATCAAACTATCCACATTTCATTCTTACAATCTATTTTGGACAAGAACCAAAGTGGGATTACCGTAATATGGTTTTTGAAGGTGGAGAGTGTTAGCCTATGTTTAAGGTTTGTTTGTTGTCCATAAGTCTATAGTGTTACAAAACTACTGGCTATTTCCCCAATTATTTTTAAGTGAGTTGACACTGTGTTTTGTTTGTATAAAACCTCTTAGGCAGATTAAATATCCATCCGAGTCTCTGCCATCTCCTTCTCCCATAATCCAGTCGTAAATTTAAGACTGGACTTTAGTATTAATCGTTTCTAAAAGTGATTCTAAATGTATGATATCTGGCTCACAGGAGGACAATTCAAAAGTTATATATCTATTATTAGATTAAAGCTGGTCTTAATCAACGTTTGCTTTCCTAAGGTTTTGTTTTTCTTTGCTATATATTTTAATCGCACAAAATACATGCAAAAATATTCCTCGTTTTTTTTTGGGATTGCATTATGTTAGAAAAAAACTTTTATTTTCTTATTAGTTGTATGTGATCGACAAGGATTTTAGAATGGAATGGAATCAATATTCAAGACCACCAGGCTTGGAGAATGAGATTACAGACTCTGAATCAAGGGAAATAAAACGATAAAATGGATGATGATGATGATGATGATGATGATGATGATGATGATGAGTTGCAATTTGCAATTAACTCACCAAGTGACCTATCTCTTACTAAATTTCTATCTATCACTATTTCTCTCTCTCTCTCTCTCTCTCTTTCACTGTATGTTGTTTGAACCCCTCCCACTCTTATTTCATATTGTATCCATCACTCTCGCTTCCAAACCCCCCCCTCTCTCTCTCTCTCTCTCTCTCTCTCTCTCTCTCTCTCTCTCTCTGCTTATTATCAGTCGAAGGTAATAAAGAAAGGAAGGAATAAAAATATTGGAATAGTCTATTATAAACAAAAGGGATCATTACCAGAGGTGGTAATATTATTTAACTTGTGGCTGTAGATAGAAATGGGGAGAGGGAGAGGAGAGAATTTATAGTGAGTAGGAAGAGACTAATTTATTTTAATTTTTTTTTAATATTTAACTGGCTTTGAAAACTCACTTTTTCCTGATTTAAACAATCTAACCCGAGCTCAATGGATGATCATATTATTTTTCTTGTATTATTATAATTCATCATTTTCTGTCTGATAGTTACTTATAGGATTGAAAAGTACTCGACAGAATTTCACGAAACATTTTTTTTTAATTAATTAGAACCTTCAAGGTAATTTTACTATTGGCCTTTTGGCAAAGATCAAAGTGTAGTATCTGTTCCGATGGATACTGCACCCCATAGACTATTATTGTCTTGGCCTTCGGGGCTTGATTTACGCCTGTCTATGGGTCTGTCCTGTGCAGTTCTAGGAGGTCACCCTCCCAGGCTTCGCCTCACCTCTTTGCGGAGGAGTAAGTTTATTGCTTACTGCCTGAGGCGCCCCTACCGGGGAATGCCGACGGGCCTGCCCAGGCAATTTTTAAACCCCACTTTCCCGACCCGACCTTGGGTCACATCTTACTTGTGGGAGTAAGATAAAAACTGGCTTTGTGCCTAACTCCTGGAGAGGAGTAAATCAATACTCTACCATGTAATATGACCATGGCGTGTGTTTTGGTAAAGAAACATGGAAAAACAAGAGATTAGAAGAAACCATTGTGAAGCTAATGAATACTTTATATACCAGCTTTTACGTTTTTAGCGACCACATATTCGGGTGCATCTTTCTCATACACGAGTCTACCATTTTGTGTGTGTTTTTTATCATGGGTAAAGCACACGAGTCGGAAGAAAGAGGAAAGGACAATAGTGAAGAAACAGCTGAATTTATATACATTAGATGACTCAGATAATTCTGAGGCAACACCGGTATATTTTCATTTTAGTTTTAGTAAATGTATTTTTACACCTCACTAATGCAAACCACTTAGCAATTCAATAGAATGTATGCTAACATAGTTCAACGAATATTTTATATCCTAGCATTTTACATTTTACACATCACTCGTATCATTTCTCTCCATTAGGATATACGTTGCATGGAGAGAAATGGTATGAGAATTATACAATGGGTGAGAAATGTGAGTCTTAAATGCAGGCTTACTTCTGATGACTTCAGAGAAAGATCAAATTGTGGACAGTATAGGGAGATGTGTGCAGAACAGGAGACATCTTATCACTGTAGCCCTTTACACTTCAGTGGCAATGCGCCTTGTTTGGGGTGAACGAAGTAAAAACAAAATGTAATCTACTAAGCCAAGAACTCTTATCCATTCTTCCAACGTGGCCATTACATTTAAATTTCTGCATTAAGGCACGGTCGGGGAAACAGGGAGCAGGGCAGAAATTCCAAAGGCAAGCGGTAAGAGAAAGAAGTTAAAATGTCGGACAGTTTAGGTAGCAGGGTCAGTTGGCAGGGGAAGGCCAAGGAAAACATAGACTTGAGAGAAAGAGGGATAAATAAAGACGTGGCCAGAGATAGGTTAGTTTTGGAAGGTGTTAGATGAAAACAAATTCATCTAGAGAATAAATATTAGAACATTTTTCTATTTTAAAGAGAAGTAGCTCTTGCCCTTGCCTCGCTTGCCTCAAATATATTTTGAGAAGAGTTACACTCCTTGCATTCATTTGAGAGAACAGATTTAAATGGACGTGCGTCGCACAGCGGCTTCAATTAATTAAGTAAATTCTTCTTTCAGTTGTAAACATATTAATAAATCATCTTGTTCATCTATACCTACGATTTTTCATCCAAATTCATTTTCATATATTCGTCCTATGTTTCACAGCAAGGCAATTTCTAAAAGCCGTCTAACACATGCCATTATGTAAAACGGACGTTAAACTGATGATGATGATGATGATGATGATGATGATGATGATGATGATGATGATGCCGACGACGACGCCGACGATGTGTTCGGGTCTATCTTTCTCCAATGTAAACCATTTAGCAAATCAATAACATATGTACTAAAATAGTTCAACTAATGTCTTAATTACGAATTAATTAACAAGTTAAATCATGTAAACTATCATGTAACAGTATTCTTTAGTTTTATTTTAAATTTCAAAATCTTTTAAAGTTTTGTATAACATTAAATTGCTTTTTTCTTTCATAATTAGAAGCTTCAGGCTAATTTTGTTAAAGAAATACAAATAAAACCAACAATTATAGTCATATTTTCTTTTCATTTAAATAAATGCATTTGAAGATGTAACTAACACGAATCAATTAATGAAATACGACTAGCATTAATTACAAATTACATGCACTTAATTAACAAGTTATAAATATAAAAAATTATCATGTAAATGAATTTTTTATTTCAAAATCTTTTAAAGTTTTGTACAAGATTAAATTTTTTTAAACTACTAGTTTAGTTTTTATTTCATAGATTTAAAAGCTTCAAGGCAATGTTGGTAAAGAAATAATAAATAAAACAAATAATAATAAATAATAATAAATAATAATAAATAATAATAATAATAATAATAATTAAAAGAAATAGCCATATTTTCCTTTTTTGTAAATGCATTTTTTATATTTTAATACTGCAAATCACTTACCAATTCCATATCATATACAGAGTGTTTGAAAAATTGATGGCATAACTTCACGATTATGTTCCGTATGTGTAAAAGAGGATCTTTGTGTGGAGGTTGATTGTGTAATAGCACTCTATCACTAGTCTAATTTCCTTTGTGGTCAATTTTTTCCTCTGTGTGGTCTTTGGTTTGTTCTGAGCATATTAATTTACTTGTATTTGGTCTGAATGCAGACAGGGGCCATTATGTTGGCTATCAAAGGAGTCTCTGCTGACTATGACATTCAGATCTTTCTTCAAAGCCCCACGGCTTTTAGATTTGTTTGATGTCGATGTTTCATGGTTTTGTTGGTGCATTTATTTTTTTGTTGGTGCATTTTTTATTTTACTTGTGAGCTTGTCACACGAATAGTATTTATTCATCCCGTATATAGAAATAATAGGGCACTCTCACACATATTGTACATGTTAAATGTTTTCATGGAAATCGCTCCAGACAAGGCATGAAGCTACTTGATGTAAGGAGCTAAAATAAATACCACTTCAAGGTTAAAAACTAGCCAACAATAAGTGTTAGATGGATAGATTCCGACCCAGAAAACAGCAATTCTTCCCTCTTTGTCAGAAACATCGCTCATGAAATGTGAGGACTAAAAGACAAAATAAGGGAAGCTAGAGTTACGAGGCTGCTGAAAGTAAACCCACGGTCAACTTTCTACTCTCTCCTCTGTTTACAATAAAGAATGGTGATTATTTATTTACCTCCCCAGGAGGTTAGGCACAAGGCCAGTTTTATCTTACCCCCACAAGGTAAGATGTGACCCAAGGTCGGGTCGGGAAAGTGGGACTTGAAAAGCCAGCGCCCGAGAAGGTGAGCACTCTGGCTTACAAAAAATGTTTGGGCAGCCCCGTCAGCATTCCCCGGTAGGGGCGCCTCAGGCAGTAAGCAATAAACTTACTCCTCCCCAAAGAGGAGAGGCAAAGCCTGGGAGGGTGGACCTCCTAGAACTGCACAGGACAAACCCACAGACAGGCGTAAATCAAGCCCCAAAGGCCAAGACAATACCGGTCTATGGGGTACAGTATACATCAGAACAGATACTACACTTTGATCTTGGCCAAAAGAATGGTGATTAGCATTCGCTTCAATGGCCTGTAACTCGGAAACGAAGCATTTCCAGACCTATGTTTATGGGAACTTTTTTCTTTATTTACATGTATAGAACTGAATCCCGAAGTTATGCCATCCATTTTCCAAACATCCTGTATACAAGCACAATTAAAAAACAGAGATGTTAATTACGAATTACACACACTTAATTAACAAGGTAAAACATAGAAAATATTATGCAACAGTATTATTTTTTTTTTCATTGAAAAATCTTTTTCTATATTTCATCTTTTTGTTTCTCTTTTTATATAAATGATTAATAATTTTTATATGTATATGCTTAATGATTGCCTTCATTATTAACGCAGTAGAATGCAACCAAAAATGTCGCCGTCGGGGATTCATTTGCTTTCCTTTCATGAAAATCAATAAATATGACTGATATTTTTGTCTTCAAAAGAAACAACAAAAAAAAAAAGATCTGTAAAGAAAATAATGGGATTCCATATTTGTTTAGTTCTGTCCAGATCGATGAATCCCAACGTTTTGCTCGATGACGTCACTATACTTTTGGCAATCTTCACCCAAAATTCTCAATCTACACAGCCTTTTTTTCGAAAATCCAATTCATTTCCCTTCCACCACCACCCCCATCATCATCATCATCATCATCATCATCATCATCATCATCATCATCATCATCGGTTTAATGTCCGTTTTACATGCTGGCAGGCATTGGACGGCTTTTAGAGATGTACTTCCAAACTAACCTATCTTTGGCCAGGTCTTTACTTATCCCGCTTTCTCTCAAGTCCATCTTTATCACTTCCTCCCATGTTTTCGTTGACCTTCCCCCCCGGTAAACTGACTCTACTACCTTCACTGTTTTACATCTCCTAACCCAAGAACTCTCACCCATTCTTTCAATGTGACCAAACCATCGAAGTCTCCTGTTTTGCACACATTTTCTTATATAGTCCAGATGTCTTCAAGACTCACATTACACATCCATCGTATCATTCTCATATCATTTTTCTTCATGCAACGCATATCCTCAACCCTCACTGGCCAGATTTCACTTTTATACACCATCACACTGCATACACATGCCTGATAAACACTTCCCTTGATCGACAGTGGTAACGCTCTGATTGTTAGTAATGGCAGAAGTTCCTTGAATTTGGTCTACACATTCTTAACTCTTGCAACCATATATTGGAATTATTATTAAGCGCAGTGAATTGTAAGTGCCCTGTGATTGGATGAAAATCAGCCAATCACAGACCACTGCTTCAATCTCTGCAGAAAACCCAGGAGAGCGCCTATTTTTGAAAATATCGGTCTCTTTTCTCCAGCCTCGCAGGTGTTAACATCGTTCTTCTCTGCTGTGTCAGGTAAGAGCGGGCACATGCTTTTTTAGCGTATATAATACGCGCGAAGCCCTCTTGATGTTCTCAACTACTCTTCACAGCATCCTGTTACAAGACAACTGGCATTTACAGTGAGTCCGCAAAGGCACTTCTTTTGCAAGCAACATTCTATTTCTTTCTTCTCTTTTTTCATCTATATAAATACTCTTTCTTCATCTACCCATGTTGTTTGTTATCTCTGTTCTTGTCTAGTCACGTTTTTATGCCACCAACGTTTCTTCGAGCGGACTACAGTCTTCGTTCTTCATTTTAACGGGAAAAATCCCAACACATACTAGCACCGGTCGCTCTCTGTGCTCCCAATGATAACACCAACGTAACAAAATCTCTGGACAACCTCAGTAGCTTCACCATCCAGATATACTCTCTCCACAACTTAGTTCTCTACCATCTCCATTGTCTAACACTTCTTGCAGTAGTAGTATTAATATAGCATTGTTTGTATATGTAAACAAGGAGTAGACGTT
Source organism: Sepiola atlantica (assembly GCA_963556195.1). NCBI lineage: Eukaryota > Metazoa > Mollusca > Cephalopoda > Sepiida > Sepiolidae > Sepiola > Sepiola atlantica. The sequence goes on from OY744543.1 coordinate 36,280,617, forward strand.
AACTGATATTTTTTAGGTTTCACTTTTATACATCATCACGCTCATCATCCATGCCACCATAAATTTAAACTGCTTCTTTTTCCCTTTTCGCGAATCGTTTTGCTTTCACCAATTTATCGGAATATTCAATACGAGTGTACACCCTCCGTGAAAAATGACGAAAAAAAAAATTATGCTTCGCTAGTGTTAACTGTTGATTATGGCAAATTAGAACAAACTAAACAGAATTCGTTTTCAAACAAGACTCAATCACAGAACTAAGGTATATTACAGCATGTATTATGCGTTATTAAAGTATATACGAAAAAATACTTAGGGAAGCAAATGTTGATTAACTCACATTTAGTATAATAATAGATGGTCGAGGTCATAATGACATAGTGTTCCCCATACAATGCCAGGTCTTCCTGCTAGTCTTATATAAAGCAATGTAGCTGTGACGACCATGAAGAAAAAAAGTACACTGCATAGTCTGGCATCTAGATTGTTCTATGAAGGAATTGGGGGTAGGCTTCCAAAGCGCTGGACTGACCAGATCCGCAGCGATGTAGACCTTTATTTGCTAACAGTGGAAAGATAAGCAAAGCACTGAACAATATGGAAAGAGTGTGTATCCAGAAAGTGTGCAAAGATCTTCCGAGGATTATGCAATAAAGTAAAGTCAAGTTGTACTATATATATCTTTTAAATAATTGTATACGTCATGCAATATATAATGGTCGCACTAGATTAGCATATAATAACAAACGGTTTAATTTGGTAGTATTGTTCCAATATAAAACAGATCGAAATAGTTGGCCAAAGAGGTATTACTTTGAAACCTGTGTTCCTTGATTCCAGGAAGCTGTAATCCTTTTATGGAAATTACTTGTCCTTTGGGATTTCCCCAATAAAAAGCTGAAACAAATATGTCTGTGTCAAAAGACATAAATATGGCGATTTTTCCGTGTTTTGATTCTTTTTTTATCGGTCGTATAACGAAGATAAAAAAACAAGATCCGGATCAATAACGGACAATTCAGGATTTCCTTCTTTATTTAGTAGTTGCAGCACACGTCTTTGCCGGATAAAACACAATAGCAACAATCTAAAAAGGTCATATTTTAATCTATCTACACAGTGTAGGTCAACCCATCGATGTATTGTAGGTCAACCTGTCTTTGTATTGTAGGTTAACCCATCGATATATTGTCGGTCAACCCATCTTTGTATTGTAGGGTAACACATCTTTGTATTGTAGGTTAACCCATCGATGTATTGTAGGTTAACCCATCGATGTATTGTAGGTTAACCCATCGATGTATTGTAGGTCAGCCCATCTTTGTATTGTAGGCTAACCCATCAATGTATTGTAGGTCAGCCCATCTTTGTATTGTAGGCTAACCCATCAATGTATTGTAGTTCAGCCCATCTTTGTATTTTAGGTCAACCCATCGATGTATTGTAGGTCAGCCCATCTTTGTATTGTAGGTCAACCCATCGATGTATTGTAGGTCAACCCATCTTTGTATTTTAGGTCAACCCATCGATGTATTGTAGGTCAGCCCATCTTTGTATTGTAGGTCAACCCATCGATGTATTGTAGGTCAGCCCATCTTTGTATTTTAGGTCAACCCATCGATGTATTGTAGGTCAGCCCATCTTTGTATTGTAGGCTAACCCATCAATGTATTGTAGGTCAGCCCATCTTTGTATTTTAGGTCAACCCATCGATGTATTGTAGGTCAGCCTATCTTTGTATTGTAGGCTAACCCATCGATTTATTGTAGGTCAGCCCATCGATGTATTGTAGGGTAACACATCTTTGTATTGTAGGTTAACCATTCGATGTATTGTAGGTCAGCCTATCTTTGTATTGTAGGTTAACCATTCGATGTATTGTAGGTCAGCCTATCTTTGTATTGTAGGTTAACCATTCGATGTATTGTAGGTCAGCCTATCTTTGTATTGTAGGTTAACCATTCGATGTATTGTAGGTCAGCCTATCTTTGTATTGTAGGTTAACCATTCGATGTATTGTAGGTCAGCCCATCGATGTATTGTAGGGTAACACATCTTTGTATTGTAGGTTAACCATTCGATGTATTGTAGGTCAGCCTATCTTTGTATTGTAGGCTAACCCATCGATGTATTGTAGGGTAACACATCTTTGTATTGTAGGTTAACCATTCGATGTATTGTAGGTCAACCAACCTTTGTATTATAGGTTAATCCATCCATGCATTTAGGTTTACCCATATATGCATTCTAACCAAAACTAATCTATGCATTTTAGGTCAATGCAGCTTTGCATTTTAGGTTACCTCACCTATGCATTGAAGTTAACCAACTAAGGCAATTTTTAAAAACCCCAAGTACACTTTCTCTTGAGTGCTAATTCCCACTTTCCGACCTTGTGTCACATTCTACTCTGTGGGAGGTAGATAAATAGGGGTTAATCCATCTATGCATTCTAGATCAAGCCATCGACGCATTGTGAGTTAATGCATCTATGCATTGTAGGTAAACCACTATATGCATTCTAGCTTAACTAATTTATTCAGTGTAGGTTTACCCATCTATGCATTGTAGCTAAACCTATTTATGCATTGTAGGTTAATACATATATATATTGTATTTTAACCCATCTATGCAGTTTAGGTTTAGCCATCTACTAAGTGTAAATTATTTCATCTATGCAGTGTAAGTTAACGCATCTATGCAGTGTAGGTTAAGACATCTATGCTGTGTAGGTTACTCGTCACCCAAAACGTAAAATCCGAGCCCTATAAATGCAACACAAAATATAAACAGTGCGAAAGAATGTTATTCGTAGGAAAGGATATAAAACGATTTAAATAAACACAACATATTTTATATACATATATGAGGAATAAAAGAAACAATGTTTCAGACAAAATGTAAAAATAAGAATGGAATAAAGGATAAGCAAATCAACAACTAGCAAAAATAAACTCAAAAGCACATATTGAATAGTTCTACCAAAATATTTCAATTGTTAAAATACAATCATCATCAGTTGGTAGCAGAACTTTAATTGAATTAAAGTTCTGCTACCAACTGATGATGATTGTATTTTAACAATTGAAATATTTTGGTAGAACTATTCAATGTGTTTTTTAGTTTATTTTTGCTAGTTGTTAATTTGCTTATCCTTTATTCCATTTTTATTTTTACACATATATATATATATATATATATATATATATATATATATATATATATATATATATATATATAAGAAGAATACCCGTACCAAAATGGGTAAAATTGATTCCCCAAACAGAACAGTTTTGATTCACGTTTATGTCCTCTTAATAGTATAACATAAAGATAAAATGATTCTAAACCTTCTGTCTAGAATCTTTATTCAAATTTAGATAAAAGTCCATTACATAATTTTGATTCTAAAAAATGTCTAAAATTTAAGTTTTAAGCTTAAGTGGTCTTAAGAAGAAATTGAAATTCAGGGAATCTTACTCCATTGGTGTCCAATGACTATAGATCAAATTCAATGCAAATCTGAAATACTCCAAAGAAACTGAAAGTTGGGGAATATTTATTAATTGATGTCTAATAGCTATTGTTAAAATTTCAAAATAATCGAAGCTATCTGAACATATAGCCTTTGCATAAAACTAAATCAAACTAAATATATCGCACATTTGGATCACTTACACCTAGCAGTGGTGTTCCAAAATTAATAATAATCGGTTAATAAGTTTATGAGTGAATTCTGTACATACAAATATATAAACATATAATCATACTGTTCTAGAAATGATAGAACCATCCCTCATGAACTGGAGGAACTATTCTTGATGACTATAAATGTAGGTGCATGTTATATTATATTGCAGTCTATGTAGAGAATAAAAGATATAGTTTATTGATAATATTGTCTTCGGTGTTCGGTGTATATTCATTCTTTCAATTTTGATTGCCCATAACGATATAACACATATCTAACCTCATATATATATATATATATATATATATATATATATATATATATATATATATATATATAAATAAATATTAAATTATATTTACTTACAGACGACATCGTTTCTAGCTTTTTACTCTCATCAGTGTAGGGACGTGATAATTTCAGACGGTCATGAGGTGTGAACCCGGTTCACAGAGCCATCTTTGGCTCCGCACACTTTCACTCTATCCTTACGGCCATAGGAAATTATCACGTGCTACAGAGAATTTTACGTTATATTTATGCCGATTACAGCGTAAACATCAAGACAGACTAGAAAACTCAACGAACTTATTCAAAGTCTTGCTTTGTAGCTAAGTGAATGTCTAGTTTAAATATCTCCTAACAGTGCCCAACTTTAATTTTTTTAAAGGGGTTTTATAATAATATTCATAAATAAATATTCAATTATATTTGCCTACAGACGACGTCGTTTCGAGCTTTTTACGTTCATCAGTGTATATATATATATATGGATGGGTAACACGCACTTGACCAAGAGAAGCAGGAAAAATGACAAATAAAAAATAAAAATAAAAATAAAAGATACCCACACACCCGCAAACCCACGCATGCGCAAAAACAATAACAAATTCCTCAAATGAAACAACATTTGCTCGAATCGAAAGACATTTCTTCAAATGGATTTTCATATCTGATGAAAGCGGGCCACCGCTTGAAACGCGTTATATATAAAATCATAAAATGGTAAAATAACAAAATAATAAATAAATGTTGAAAAAAACAACAAAATAATAAATAAATGTTGAAAAAAAACATTCTACAAATGTTGGTAGCCTTACTCCTTTACATATATACTTTTCTCTCGTTGGAACTGCACTAATACTGCACTACCCTCTTTTCTATATATATATATATATATATATATATATATATATATATATATATATATATATATATAAAATGAAGTATAATAAAACGAAATTCCATAATCATCGATGCGATAATTTATTTCAACCTTGTGTTATTTTCAAGCATCCGATCCAGACGATTACATTTTTCAGTTTCAGAAATGTAATCGTCTGGATCGGATGCTTGAAAATACCACAAGGTTGAAATAAATTATCGCATCGATGATTATGTAATTTTGTGTTATTATACTTTATTTTATTTTATTCTTGCTCTGTTTATCACATTGAGCTCTCATACCCGGATTTCCTCCTGGATTTATTTCATTATAAAACAAATATATATATATATATATATATATATATATATATATATATATATATATATATATATGTCTGGTTAAAGATCACGGAATTTTCACGTTTCATAATTTTCTTAATTATTTTCTCGGCAAGCTTTCGTGTCTCAGGTGGTAAGCGATGAAGTGATGTAGTATGACTCCGTGGGTTCTTTTTTCAGCCATCTCAAGCGCTTTCGATCGTCGTAATTTTCATCAGAAGTTTTGTTTTTCTCTAAGGTTGTTTTTGTTTTGTTTTTTGTGTTTTTATCATTTCCTCTGAAGTTTTAGCAGAAGTAGAGGGAAACCCGAGACCCCAAAACTTGTTCGTCGTGTCGAGAAAATAATTAACAAAATTATAAAACGTGAAAGTTCTGTGGCCTTCAACCAGACATGAATAAATAACAACTTGATGCTGATATATATATATATATATATATATATATATATATATATATATATATATATGTGTGTGTGTGTGTGTGTGTGTGTGTGTGTATGTGTGTGTGTGTGTGAAAAAGACAAACGGAAAAAAGAAATTTAAATACAGGAAAAAATCATCAAGGAACGAGAGATTTTACCGGTTTCGTTCGGATCAACGAACGTCTTCATGAAAAGTCTGTTGATCCGAACGAAACAGTAAAATCTCAAGTTTCTTGATTTTTATCTGTATTTAAATTTGTTTTTCTGTTTGTCTTTTTTCACACATCTTGTCTTTCACATATCAATCTCTCTCTCTCTCTCTCTCTCTCTCTCTCTCTCATATATATATATATATATATATATATATATATATATATATATATATATATATATATATAAAGTGGTGAACTAAAAGCGAACTTTTAGGAAAGGTAAAACCTATTGTGAAAAGTATACAGCTCAATATCCAGGATAGAGCAGATAGATATGTAGAAGGATGAAAAGGAATTAGAAAAGCAAAAGTCAAATCGTATTTCTATTCAGTTGCTCAGAGCAAGGTATATTCTGCAAAAAGGCAATTTATTCAATTTATGAAGGCCTTTGCCAACTTATCTATCCCAACGACTTCCTCTGATGATAAGATTTTGATCTTTGAAAAGCCTGGCTTAAGGAAAAATTTAACTTGAATAAATTGCCTTTTTGCGGAATATACCTTGCTCTGAGCAACTGAATAGAAATACGATTTGACTTTTGCTTTTCTAATTCCTTTTAATCCTTCTACACATATATATACAGGGTGTCTCAAAAAAAATGTACTCACTCGTAGAATGACGAGAAAACTTTTATTTATGAACATAGAGTGAAATGAAATAGCATCGAATACATGAGACAGATGTAATTGAAGAATCATGTTCGCAAATGTTCAAACTGATGACCATTATTGTTCAAACAAAGCTGATAACGCGCACCAAGGTAAATAAAGGTTTTATCGTCATTCTAAGAGTGAGTACATTTTTTGAGACACCCTGTATATATATATATATATATATATATATATATATATATATATATATATATACATATATACATATATATATATATATATATATATACATATATATATATATACATATACATATATATACATATATATATATATATATACATATACATATATATATATACATATACATATATATACATATATATATATATATATACATATACATATATATATATATATATATATACATATACATATATACATATATATATATATATATATATATATATATATATAATACAATAGGTTTTCATTCGTAATTTTAAAGTGTGTTCTACTTTTGTAAGATTTGTAAGCTTCTTTTCCTAAATGAAGACGTTCTCCTCTTCGTCTTGCCCATCGGCCCTTTGTTGGTCTCACAATGAATCTCAGCCATTCTTAAAAGACAGAGAAAAGATTTCTTCCTTTAATATCAAATCATTTCATAGAACTTTTAATGAGCCGTTTACAAATGCGCCGTCAAATGATTCTAAAAAAGAACGTCGTAATCCAAGGCAAAAATCATTATTTCCGGCGTTTTATTTCGCAACATAGAACTAATTCTGAATACGTTTTCACTTGTTATCCAGTTCAGATGCAACAATCAATAATTCTTCCCTGTAAAAAGCGCAGCAACAGAAGAAGATAGGGAAGACTATTGATTGGCTGCATATCAGGTTCCTGCGTTGCACATAGCGCAACGATAACAGTGTATTATTACAACAATAATCTTCGCTTCTCTGCCGAAGACAAAGATGGATCCAACAAGAAAATAATTAAGGCAAAGAAAAACCGGTTCAAAAATACTGACGATAAAAAGTCCAGATAATAACAGCTCGAAACGTGTCAAGGTTGACTATAAGAGCAGAAGCTGAGCTGGTTACAAAGCCTTCATGAGATGCTGCACTCTCGGTCATTTGGCTAAGATCAAAGTGTAGTATCTGTTCCGATGGATACTGCACGCCTGTCCTGTGCAGTTCTAGGAGGTCCACCCTCCCAGGCTTCGCCTCCCCTCTTTGGGGAGGAGTAAGTTTATTGCTTACTGTCTGAGGCGCCCCTACCGGGGAATGCCGACGGGGCTGCCCAGGCAATTTTTAAATGGCCAGAGTGCTCACCTCTCGAGCGCTGGCTTTTAACCCCACTTGCTCGACCCGATCTTGGGTCACATCTTACTTGTGGGAGTAAGATAAAACTGGCCTTGTGCCTAACTCCTAGCGAAGGAGTAAATAAACATGAGATGCTGCAATGTAGGAAGTGTTCCCCATCGCTCTGTTTTGGCTAGGCTGTTCACACCAGTCGAGGGTACGTCTTCGGCAATGTCGAGCTGAGATATTTAAAAAAAAAAATTTTTTAACATAGTTCACCCCAAACAAGGCAGGCCGCCACTGAAGACGTAAGGGACTACTGAGAAGAAAGAAAAGGGGAGAAGGTTGTGTGTGTGTGTGTGTGGGGGGGGACCTAAAATTGAATCTGCGCAGCGAGATGTTTGTTTACATTAATTTTAAATTTCTGCATGTCAGTACTGTCGGGGAAACAGGGGGCAGGGAGGGAGTTCCAGAGGCCAGCAGCACGAGGAAAGAAGCTATTTGAGTAGAAAGATCTCCGGCATCTGGGGACCTCCACAGTGAATGGATGCGATTTAGTTGATTGTCGAATTGGTCTAGTGAATTTACGTCGAGGGGACACCAGAGTAGCCAATTCATCGGAGCATAATCCATTGAAGTGTTTGTAAAACATGCACAAGGATGCTACATTGCGGCGATGGGACAGGGACTGGAGTTTGGTTGACAGTGAGGGACCTATTAGGTTGGCGACTCTTTTTTGGACCTTGTCAAGGAGGGAGAGAGGAGTAGATGATGCACCAGCCCAGATGTGGCAACAATACTCCATGCATTGGCTTTGTAGAGATACAGGATAATGTCAGGTGTGAGGAGTTTACTAGCACGGTAGAGGGAGCCAACCTTCTTTGCAGCAGCCTTGGCAATGTCTTCAATGTATTTGTTCCAATTCATGTTACCTGTGAAGGTTAGGCCAAGGTTCTGTAGTATTTTAGGAGGTCCACCCTCCCAAACCTTACCTTCGCTCTTTAAGAAGGGGTTAGTTTATTGCTAATCGCCTAAGGTGTCTCTATCGAGGAATGCCAACAGGGGCTGCTCAGGTATATTTTGTATGTCAGAATGCACTTCATCTAGTGTACTTATTTTTTTAACCCCAGCCTGACCTTATGTCTAACCTCCTGATAAGTTAAGTAGCTTTTTACTCTTTTATTTTTGTTGTTGTATAGTAGTCTTTAAAAATAATGTCTATGAAAACAATCCCTAGAACTGAAGAGGACCATCATGACAAAATCAGGGAAGTAACAAAAGAAGAGGGTGACAGAGTTATTGACAATTGTGTATCTCGTATCCAGGTGTGTTTATAATTGAACGGCGATAAAACAAATATTGGTGGACATTTATTACAGAAACCTGGTGGACAAGTCATATACTGAAGTTTATATATGGTTAGATTGTAGAAAAGATTGTGAATTTTATTAACGGTGATATGAGTGATATTTTGGGGAGGGGATCACCCTGTACAGAGTGTAGATTAGGTATTAAAATAATAAATGTGATATGCCATAAAACAAAACGTAACAATCTATTCGTTTAATGTTAGGTTAGTATTAATCAGTCGAGTCACTAAAAACATCCCCCATTTGCATCTGGAGGAAAATTGCTTCTGGTTCCACTCTGTTTGCTATTGACTATATTATAATTGAGTAGGTTTTGTCTATCACTCTGACTGTCTGTCTGCCTATCTGTCTCTTAGTCACATATTGGCTCTCAAACTATTTGCACCATGTTCACAAAACATAACAAGCCGCGCGTGCGTGGTCCCCCTCTGTATGTGACTCGATGTGGCGAGTGTAAAATGCAATAAATTTGGGCAATTTGGGGCATTTTTGAGCCCCCCCCTTTGACTCCCTGTGGGCGCGAACCAGAATTTTTCTGAGGTCAAGGATGCTCATTTTATATCCAGAACAATTGCCTCTACATTTTGGCCAAGTTTCAGAAAAATTGAATGGATGGATCAAACATTAGAGTAATTTTTTGCCATTTTGGGGGCTTTTGACCCCCTGGGGGCGCGAACCAGATTTTTTCTAAGGTCAGCGATACTTATTTTCTATTAGGAATAATTGCCTCCACATTTTGGCCAAGTTTCAGAGAAATTGAATGGATGGATGTAAAGTTATGGGGAAAAAAATGTCATTTTTTGCCATTTCGGGGCCTTTTGACCCCCTGGGGGGCTAACCAGATTTTTTTTCAAAAATCGGAGAATGTCACTTTCTAACCTGACCAAAGTTACAACTTGATGCAAAATTTCAGAGAAATTCAATAGATGGTTGCGGAGAAAAATCCGGACAGACGGACGGACATGCCTCAAAACATAAGTCCCCCAAAAATAATAAGCGTTTTGTACTGCCGTAGTTTAATTAAAATGGCGACCACATGTAATTTTATCATCTAATAAGCAAAATTTAAAACTAATATGCCACTCTATAAGAAAGACTAATGTGTATTTATTGGAATATTTTTATATAAATAAATATATATCCGTCCCGTCGCACACAAAAGTTAGCGAGTAAAAAACGGGCCTTTTTCTAGCATCTGCACAAAACTATTTTAAGTAATGAGAATGCAAATGCGAGAATGCAAATAACAAGTCAGATCACCGCTGCTGTCTAAAATGAATTCGGAAAGAAATCCAACAGTGGGTGTTTTTTTTTCTTAAGGTCATCAGAAAGGATAATAATAATTTATGTATGAAAAATTAAAATAATTTTTATAATGTTCTTATCTTGAATATTATTCTCATAACATTTCGGCTGATGTAACAATTCAGTTCTAAGTGACACTTTTCTGGGGGTTGAAGGTTCAATCCTCAGTGCAGGCGATACTAAGAATACAATTGCGAATTACTTAAGACTTCTATCCGGTCATGGCTGACGGAACGAGAGCAAGCTACTCCCGTGGATTAAATAAAGGGTTCCGTTCGAAATTTCCGTACAGATTCCCGAGTTCGACAGAAAGATTCCCAAGTTCGACAAGATACACCTGAAGACGGTTGGAGGTTACATAGGCCAAAACGTTGTAAGAATAACACTCAAGATGAAAACAGTAGTCCAAATAATCCAAATAATCCAAATTATCAATCCCCATCTAAAAAATTCAGAAACATAATTAAATTGCTGATGGAAAGTATATGATTTCATGTGAATAGTGTGAACATTGGCGAAGCATATTTCTTTGTTAGAAGGTGTACACTAATATAAAATAAAAGCTAATTATTTATTATCGAAATACATTGAGACTACAAAAGTTTATGAATATTGAGGTGCTCATGTCAAATATTTGACAATATAAAAAATAATAAAACGATTTTGCTAATGGCGAAGTTATTGTAAAGAAATACCACTACTAATAGTAAAACACATAAATATTTATATGCTCCAAAACAGCTCGTCAGAATTGCACTAAATTTGACGCAAAACATCTATGTAGTTATATTGTAGCTCCCTCCATAACACACCTGTTATCTTAAACGTGCTTCATATCAAACGTGGTGCATTTCTGTCAACTAGTTTTTAAGCCTAAATCTAAGCAATCGACAGAATAAACTGCTTAATTATAATGTAAATAATCTCTCATCTTAATCTAGATAAGGACCAGTAAAATAATTTTGATTTAGATTTGTTTCTGTGTGTTTAAGAGACGCTCTCCGGACAGAGTGAAATAATCATCCAAACTCAGTATAAACTGATATCTCTATAATATAGTAAAGTCGGTATGTTTCTCATAGATTGTCATCTATACTTTGCTTCCTACTAAATCACTATTTCATTATGACGAGCCAGAGCTATTTGTGGATCGGGGAACTATTTTCTTCAGAAGTAAGATCGACCAGCTCAGAAATATTTTTCAATGGCAGCTATTTAAAAACAAAGTAAAAAGGCGGGCTTAATTATTTATTCTTCCATAATAGTTACTTGCCCTTGGCAAACAAAATTCAGGGCAACACCGAGTAGGGACAGCTAGTTGTGAATAAAATAGTCCTGAATGATGTGCACTTGGCACAGAAACACAAATCAATTAGTGTATGCTGATTGAACGTTTATATAAAGCTCTACTTTGTATTGAGCTCTTTTGAAAAAAATATTGGTCTAAGTTAATTTTATCACCATTTTTGCACCCTTAAGTTTATCTTTGTTGGTTTCGTTCAAATTAAGCTAACATTGCACAAACGAAAATCAAATTTTTTAACAAAAAGAAAACAACTTTGTCCTGAATGTGTGAAATATTTCAAAATGAAAAACTGTTCTGAAACTTTTAAAATTAAAACTTGATTTGATTTCACCAGAGTTATCTCCCCTTATTTCAAGCATTTTTTTGGGTTTTACTTGTGCAATTTCATGTGGTTTTTTTGGTTTTTTTTTTAATATTATCTCGAAATTGATTATATTAATTATTACACGGATATAATTGAAAATGTTAGCAAGAACAATCCGAAAGAAAAGAGAAAGAGAGGAATACATTTTTTTTATTAACAACAAAAATCGAAATTAAAAATGGACTTAGTAATATTTTTTTAATCATAAATTGAGTTTTATCGCTTGTAATTTTTTCTTTCTTTGGACTAAAAAAGAAATTGATCTTTAAAAATTAATGTCGTGAAAGGTTTTGAGAAATTTCGTTTCGTTTAATTAATGCATGGGGGGTTGCAAACCGAAACAATGGCTTCTGCTGTTGTTTAAAAATTTGAAATGTCAGTAATAAAAAGATCTTTGTCACATTTTGCTTGTGTTTTACTTTTCGGTTACTTTTTGCACAAGAAACGGAAAAAATTATTAATGAAAATGGAACAAGAATAATGTTAAAGATAATAATGAAAAAGAAAAGAAGAAAAAGAAATTTTGAATAAACCAAAAAAAAAAAAACTATTAATGAAATACTGTTTATCTAGAGCTCTTTCTACTCACCTTTTTAAGGATGGAGTTCTAGGAGAAAGGGGTTAGTTTATTGCTAATCGCCTGAGGCGCCCCTACCGGGGAATGCCGACGGGGCTGCCCAAGCAATTTTTAAATGGCCAGAGTGCTCAAATTCTCGAGCGCTGGGTTTTTCCCACTTTCCCGACCTTGTGTCACATCTTACCTTGTGGGAGGAAGATAAATAGATTAAGGATGGCTTGGCCTTTTGGCTAAGATCAAAGTGTAGTATCTGTTCCGATGGATACTGCACCCCATAGACTGGTATTGTCTTGGCCTTCGGGGCTTGATTTACACCTGTCTATGGGTCTGTCCTGTGCAGTTCTACAAGGTCCACCCTCCCAGACTTCGCCTCCCCTCTTTGGGGAGGAGTAAGTTTATTGCTTACTACCTGAGGCGCCCCTACCGGGGAATGCCGACGGGGCTGCCCAGGCAATTTTTAATGGCCAGAGTGCTCACCTCTCGGGCGCTGGTTTTTCAAACCCCACTTTCCCGACCCGACCTTGGGTCACATCTTACTTGTGGGAGTAAGATAAAACTGGCCTTGTGCCTAACTCCTGGAGAGGAGTAAATAAATACTCACCTTTTTAAGAGCCAAATTAGAGATTAAAAGTTTTGCAGGCTAAGAGGCAAAATGGTGGTGATCATCATCATCATCATCATCATCATCATCATCATCATCATCATCATCATCATCATCATCATCATCATCATCATCTTTCCGGTCTAACTGGACTTTTTTTTTAAAGTATTGTAGATATATATTGTTAAATATATAGTTTTATTTCTTTTTTTCAATTAAACCGGAAGGATTTAATAAAGAAAACGATGAGTTACAGCTATCTGTTAGTGACTTGTTTTTGTTATTCATTTCCTGAAATAACATCTTACAACAGAAGTATTCGTGGGCAAGTATTATCAAAATGTATTTTTATATCTACATGGAGGAAAACAATCCGCGCCAGAACAAAAAAAGTACAAAACATTAAAACGGTTGAGACCAATTTTTAAACAATGCAACGTCATTCTTGCATGCGTTTTTAAAATAACGGCATTTCTCTACTAATTTTCATGATTTCATATTTGGTTGAAAAAGGCGACAGGATTTGGCGAAAATTTTCAAAGCCTGCAATGGGAAAAGAAAAAAGAAAAGAAAAACTATATATTTAACAATATATATCTATCATTCTTCTAAGAAAATGTCCAATCAAACCATCGTTTTGTTTATTTAAAACAAAACGATTGGTTGACGAGATCTGTAATTGATTAGCTTTTGTTATTTATTTCCTACAATAACATCATACAACAGAAGTATTCATGGACAAGCATTATCAATATATATATATATATATATATATATATATATATATATATATATATATGTGATTATTTTTATTTACACAGACATGTACAAAATCTGCGACACTGGCATGTCGATGTTATCGATCAACAGTTATTATAAACTGAGATCTCATCAGGCAGAGCTAAAATCCGATCTTAACATTAGATCATATTTGATATTATGACCTAATGTTAAGATCGGATTTATACTCTAACTGATGAGATCTCAGTTTATAATAACTGTTGATCGATAACATCGACATGCCAGTGTCGCAGATTTTGTACATGTCTGTGTAAATAAAAAGTAATCATATATAAAAGCTCTATTTGATATTGAGCACTTTTTATAAACCCGGTTTAAATTCTTTGGAGTACTACCCTGTGGATGTTTTACCTGGATTATTATTATATATATATATATATATATATATATATATATATATATATATATATTTATCCACAGACTTATCATCATATCTATGATTCATAGATCATAAGTGTGACTAGATGCAGTGATATTCTTAACCCTGACCCCAGTGGTTGGAATATAATACTCAATTAACTGAGCTATCAGATCTGTCACTTATAGTGGGTGAAATTATATCATATTTAAATGGAACTTTTTATTTATTTTATTTTACGATACTGATAACCGAAAATACTCAATTCTTTCTATGGAAAATTATTTGGAAACCAATTGGAAACCATCATTTCCTCCAGTCGCGTGCTTCACCCATAAAGTTCGATGCCTGGATAGGGAGAGGTGCTAGTCTAACCGCACAGAAGAGCTGTGATACAGCGATACAATCTTTTTGTGCAATGACTATATATATATATATATATATATATATATATATATAGAGAGAGAGAGAGAGAGAGATAATGAGCAGAAATATGCTAATTTTGGATCTTTTATTTTTATTGTTTATATTTAACTGGCTTTGCAAACTCACTTTTTTATTCAGATTTGAGCTTATTGGGTTACACAACGGATCACTTTTTTACTAGAAGCTGGATCCTCTCACACTTCCCATTTTCAAAAAGGAGCCGCTCCAGCTCAAACTCCTATAAAAAAGCAGTCGCCCTTTTTCAGCGCTCCATAATTAAAATGTATCTTCTTTCATAAACGTGCTATGCTGTCAATGAGTGGTCGAAGGATAGGGATAGGCGTCAAAGAATCTCGTCAATATGGGTGTGGATGTCACTTTAAGTGTAAGACCGTAAGATACTATTTGACAAAATCTCGCTAATATTTTGAGATGTGCTAAGGGTTATAGAAGAACATGTCGAATGAAGCTTAGGATTATACGTACATTTTCGTTTCCTGAGGTATAAAATAGAAATATAAAAATCCCTGAAGTATTTTAAAACAATTTTTATTTTTATTACATTAACAACCTATTTTTCGGGGGAAGAAAAATTTGACCAGATATTTTTTCTATTTATTTTGGAAGGGAATTTAGATTTGTAAATAAAGTTTTACTTTTAAACATTATTAGTGATTATTTTCTTTTTAAAGAAAACATTTCTCTGGGAGAGGAGAGACAGCCAGGGCAACATTAATCGTTGTGTTGTTGTTGTTTAATATTTGTTTGTTCTACGAACGTAACTATATAGTATAATGCATATTATTATTTACCACAGAGAAACGCGCAAGTACTTTCAAACAAATCGATTTATCCATTTTTTTTGAATAGTACAATTTGGGTCGAAAAAAAAACAATGAAGTTTATTTTTTAAAGATTGAATAAGAACATATTTTTCATAAATTGTCCAAAAAATATCAATAAATTGTCAATAACAATACAGAGGTCCATTTAATGTCTTAAAATTTCATACAAAATATCTTGCGTAGACTTTGGAAGTTAAAAAAATATCGGGTTAAGAATATTTAAAAATGTTAAGTTAATCTTGTAATGAATGTAGAATGTTATTTTCACATAACTAGAAAAATGAATATTATTATTATTTTATTTACATGAAGGAAGACTTTAAAGAATTCTATTTGAAAATTTTATTTTTAAAGAAGTTAAGATTTATAATATAAAACTTTAATCTTAATGCATTCTCATTATTAAAAATTGGTTACACGTTATTTTCTACGCTATCTGGTCCGGAAGTGGTTGATCCTTTTACGTTAAATTTATATAGGAAAGTGGTCTCCCACACTGAAGTCTAAAATATGGGGACGGATTAATTCCTTTTTTGCAGATATTTTCCCAGGCTGTTTATATGTAATTGCCTAAAAAAGTAGAATCTCATTTTTATTTTTCGCTAAAATTAAAATACGATAGATTAAACTAAATGATCCAGTAATATCAAGTTTTCTTATTAAAAACAATGTTAGAACAAATAAAAGAAATGCATTTTTTTAGAAAGTCTTGGTTTTATCGTTAATAAGAACACATCACAAAATAATATGAATTTATAAAAAATCAGTTGAAAATATTTTACGCCGTCGAAAGTATAAACTTTACCAATATACAGATAGGCTTTTAAAAGATGTTGATAGATGTATTGTAAAATTTTAGTTAACTTACAGTTTCGGGGCGAAAATATATTTTCGTCGGTGTAGCAGGAGATACTACTTGCGAAGATACTACACTTTGAACAGCAGACAAAAACACAGTTCTATTTTCAAGAGTTAAAGCGATATGTGGTATTATTTCGTTAGGGTGGGGAATAATATATAATGGGTATAGGTCAAATGGCTTCAAAACAGATGTATTTAATTAATTGTTATGAAAACAAACATTTCTTTAGTTATCATTACCCTTAAAGATTTTTTAATACCTTTCTTTGAATAATAATAATAATAATAATAATAATAATAATAATAATAATAATAATAATAATAATAATAATAATAATAATAATAATAGCAGTAAGATTGAGTACAAAAATAAATTGTCTGTAAATTAAAAGAAAAATTGGCTTATTTATTCAATCAGCAATAAACATCCTTATCATAAATACAAAAAAGTTCAAATTGTTAAGAAAATAACTTCAAAGACATCTATAGACTCACTGGCGCATTTGAAGACATTTGCTACCAAATTGTCTCCTGCCTTAAGAAAACTGTCCTATCAAAAATGTAACATGTAGATGTAAAAATCTACTTGCGTCTATAAAAAACCCTGAGAAGTTACAATGTTCTTTTTTCATGTGTAACTCTCTCATTCTTTCTCCCTCTCTCTCCCTTCCTCTCTCCTTCCCCCCCCCTCTCTCTCTCTCCCTATCTCATATACATTTACCAGAGATATAATTTAAAAAATAACTCAAAGAGTTTAGCTGAGACTTTCTTTTCTTTTCCTTTGTATTTGCTGAATAAAAACAACTAATGTTTAAAAAAAGAAAATCAAATAATTTTGGAGCGAGGAGCGCAGAGTGAAGAGCGCAGAGCGATAAAACCATGCTCTTTAGTTCCAAATGGAGTTTCTCACGCTCCACTCCCGCTGAATATAAAATGATCCCTCTTCTCTTTCGCTCCAGCAAAAAAGAACGTGCTCCTGGAGCGCGCTCCTTTTTGGAGGGCTCCGTAAAGCCCTGTATATATATATATATATATATATATATATATATATATATACAGAGAGAGAGAGAGAAGGAGAGAGAGAGAGAGAGAGAGAAGGCGGTTGGTACATTCCAAACCAGTAACGAAAAGCAAACAAAACTCAAGCTAAAAGACTTATTTCAGTTTGTTTAAAGAAAGCGTGTTTGTGTTTCTATGTGAAAAGGAACCCTTGAATAAGTTGTATTCTCTTTGACTTAGAAATGCATTGAAGAAGAATTCATTCGTTGGATGACAAAGTATTCGCCTTTTGTGGGCATTACACGGAACAAGACTTCGGACTAATGAACCGACATTGTGGCATAAACAGTTGTTAGCATATCTTCTTTTTTCGGGGGTTTGTTTTTACATCTTGTTATTTCTTTGAGTTTCTTTTTTTTCCGCTTTTTTATTTTATTGTGGGGGGGGGGCGGCATTCTTTAATTTTGTTTAATTTTATTTTCGTTTAATGAAGAATTCTATTTAATGTCAAGAATACAACAAATTCCACGCTTTCATTCTTTCTACCGATTCCACTTGAATGAAAGACGACGACGACGACGACGACGACGACGACGACGACGACGCCGACTCCAATCTTCAAAATAGAATTTTGTGCAGTTCTTCTTGTAGAAGACTTCTGGTTTCACTTTAATTCATTGTTGCTCATATCCAACGTCTATTTTGTTATTGTTCTCTCTCCTCCTCCTCCTCCTCCTCCTCCTCATCCTCCTCCTCCTCCCCCTGTTCCCCCTCATCCCCCTCCTCCTCTTAATTGTGTGCTACCGCACCTTGGTTCAGTAATTGATTCTCGATGCATACTTAAGAGGCATCGCAAGAACAATTTGATAAATTTGGCAAAAGATGCAAACAGCTGACTTTTAAAGAAACAAGAACGCGTATCTTTAAGATGCGTCCATTAAATCCACACGTTCAGCACCGAAAATGTTATTTTAATCCGAAGCGTGACAGACCCATGGACTGACAGCTTAAATGCATCTAAAAATACTATTTAAAACTTGAATGTGACAGACTGACACAGACGCTATTCCAAACTTAAATGTGACAGACTGATAAAAATCCTATTTCAAACTTAAGTGTCACAAACCAACGTATTGACGGCTTAAATGCATCTCAAATGCTATTGAAAACTCAAATTTGACAGACTGACAAAATCCTATTTCAAACTTAAGTGCGACAGACCAACGAACTGACAGCTTAAATGCATCTAAAAATACTATTTAAAACTTAAATGTGACAGACTGACAAAATCCTATTTCAAACTTAAGTGCGACAGACCAACGAACTGACAGCTTAAATGCATCTAAAAATACTATTTAAAACTTAAATGTGACAGACAGACACACACACTATTTCAATCTTTAGCATGACATACAAACAGGCCGACAGTTTGAATGCATCTAAAAATATGACAAACTGACGAAAATACTATTTCAAACTTAAGAATAACTGGTTCTGGGTGTGACCTTAAAATACATGCGATGGTGAGACCCCTAATTTGAGCATTTTGGGGAGTGTGAAGTTATCCCTTTGTTACTATTACCTCCAGGTCCAGATACTCTTGAGCAAGGTGTTCGGCGCTACACCACCCACCATTTTGAAATCCATATTTCCCAATCTTTTCTATATTTGTTCAACCTACCTTGTTTCCCAATCATATCAACTACCCAAGCCCCCACCTTCTTCCAGCGGTCCTTGGTATGACACAAAAACGTGTCCAGTCCAATGGTGAGGGCCCCAGTTTGGGAGCTCGTGAGTGTGGAGGCACCCCTGAATTACCACTACCCCTCAGGTCCACTCTAACCCGGAGTGGTGGTACCTGTCATAATCCCATCTATGGGTTAAATAGAAACTATTGTTTACAGACTACTT
The DNA here is from genome assembly GCA_963556195.1 of Sepiola atlantica. Taxonomy (NCBI): domain Eukaryota; kingdom Metazoa; phylum Mollusca; class Cephalopoda; order Sepiida; family Sepiolidae; genus Sepiola; species Sepiola atlantica. Next base: position 36,300,086 of record OY744543.1, read on the forward strand.
GTTTACGAAATATACATGCCTACAAGACAAATAAATCTATAAATCACTTGTATATAAAACATGTACGCTTTCGATATGAAATGGTTCAACAACAGCTGAAGTGCTGTAAAATTCAACAACCAAGCTTAAGGGTGACAAGCCAAAATAATATTGCCATTCTGCACGAATTTTAGAGATTTGAAATACCTACTTTTTGATCAAGAGATCTTTCCTCGAAATCTATTATGGAACATGGTCCTGCACATTAGATCACTGTGTAGAAGTCTTGCCTAATCAAGTAAGATTAACTATATATAAAAAAACAAGCCAACTTGATTTTTTCTTACCTCTCAACGCCGACATATTTGTATTTCTTGCATTGTGATAGCCTTCTAATACTTCCCTATCTACCTATTACACACAATGCTTCAAGCAAACTACCTCTCCTTATATATATATATATATATATATATGATGGACTCTCCCATCGATTTCGACGTATGAGTGCCCCGCCTGGGGCTGCCAGCACGTGAATTTGTAATTGCAAGGGTTGCGCAATCCCCAACAACCGCTCTCCTGAGTCGGCATTGCTTGATTCCAATGGCAAGTAGTAGTACAAGACGACTGGAAACAATGCCGAGATAAGCAGAGAGCACATACAGCACCTGGTATTCCTAAATGGTCACCCATTAGGCGAGGTTCGACACCGCTTAACTCCGGTGATCTAACAAGAACTGGTGTGTCAACGTGATTGTGCCGTGTATATATATATATATATATATATATATATATATATATATATATATATAGCGACATACAAAACTTATTACAGAGATGCATGGACTTTTATCTTTTTTAACCACAAAGCAATCGATTTTTATTATGAGGATGGATGTGTTGGCTTAGAATATTCAGAAGTTATCCCTCTTGGACGAGATCCAAGTTATCTCTCCTGAATCACTACTTGCCAACGAGATAATTCACTCTTCTACTTCTGGAAATCAAATTATATTCGATTTCACGTGGGGGATGTAGAAACCGGATTCGCTTTCTTTCTTGGTTGACTTTCAAGCTAGTCGAATGATGTTTGACTGGTTCTCCATCTTAACATGGTTTTTCACAACTCTGGCACCATTTCCTGACAGACGCCTTTAACAGTTGCAGTCGTTTTAGATTCCGAGACAACTCGCCATCTTTGCATGTTCTTATTTTATTAGTTGCAGTTATACGTTCCCAGATATATTTAACAAAGTCATATATACTTTTACATATCCACACATGCCTCTCTTTGTTTACCCTGACAATACATGTCCTTTTGATTGTATCGGAACATTTACATAGAATTAGCTTTAGTATTTACCTTCATGATTTTCACCAGCTTTATATATCATGTTTCTTATACCCCTCTTACGCTTTGGAGACCATGTCCTTGTCTATAGTAGCGAACGCCTCCACGATGGTATCCTTCACAGAGTCGGAGTGCTTGTTGGTCTTCCTCTCGATCATGCCCCAGAAGAAATAGTCAAGGGGGTGGCAATTGGGTGAGGCCACAAGTCCAGCGACCAATGGTGAGGAACATTATTGAGCACCACGCATTGGTCGTCTTGGCTTTGTATTCAGAAGTAGAGTCCTATTGGAAGACGTTGGGGCGTCCGGCAGCGATCTCGTCCATCCTGGGCTTCACCATGCTCCTCAGCAACTCTTAGTATTTCGTTAACATTTTGTCAAATGTCGGATTTTGCTCTGCAACACCCTGCTCCCATTTTTCCTTCAGAAACCACCAGTCTTAGCAGCAGATCTGATGATTCTCATCTTGGTGAGAAGAATTAAATTATAACATGAAATGACTGGATTTCACATCTAACCACCACAAAATCTCCCCTCTCCCCCCTCACCAATTTCACCCTTTTGACTACTTCTCTCACACTCTTACCCACCCACCCCTCCTACTTTCAAACCACCTTCATCATTTCATAATTTTTTCATTTTTTTAAATCTTTTCTAAAACCATGACATTACCCACACACCAAAATCACAGAGCCTCCCCCTCCCCTCTTCTTCCCCCACTCCTCCACTTCTTCACTACCAGCCTTCCACATTTTTTCCGTTCACCCCCACCCCTCCACTTTTTCACTCAGAACCATCCTCATTAATCTCATTCCATGCTACTGACTTCACTAAGCCCGGACCTCGGTCCTGCGCACCCAGTAGTGGTTACTACTTCTTCTCATCAACCCATCATGTCAAGTAAATATTTTCACGTACTTGCATGACATTTTTCTTAACATTATCATCCTGAGGAAGTCTTACAAATAAAGACGAAACGTTGATGAATATATAAAAAAAAACATCCTTTTTGGTTTTTCCTTTTCATTTCCCATATATATATATATATATATATATATATATATATATATATATATATCTTCCGACCTTGTATGTACACAATAAAACACTACATACAAAATGGCGACCGCCAGTTTGGAATGAAATCCAAACACGTGGTCGCCACAAAAACGTAAAAACGGAATATAAAATATTCCTTCTTTTTTTTTTTCAAATGCACATCTATCCATATGGAAGAGAAAGTTTGTTTGGATGTTTGTTTGTGTGCTTGTTTTTTGTTTTTTTTTACTGTTAAAGAAATATATGTTATCAGAAATTTCAAATTAGTTTCAATAAGGGTAAAAAAATTTGCAAAGAATTTCATGACACCAGTCAAATTTTCTTTATACTCCATTTCGGGTCACCAACGATATGTGATCTACAGAACTGAGTCAATCTGATTAATGTCTTTTAAAACGACGCACGCATGTTTGCAACGGCAAAGATGACCTTTTAATTTCGGTAAAATCTAACCAGATATTTTTTTTTAACACTTTGGCATTTCTTTAAACACAACTTTTTGGGAGTCAGATTTTATGAGGAATCTAACGATGGTAATTATTATTCAATTCTTGGCCTTAATTTTTGAGAATTTGCGATAAAATCGACAATACGAATGATGGAGTTTTTGAGCGTTTACAATAACAGAGAAAAACATGTTTTTACCATTTCCACTTTTAAATATTTAAAATTACGAATTTAGATATTTTCATTTCGTTTTCTAATAGTCAAGTCTCCCCCCCCCCCTCCGAGTGCAACCCATCGATTCGTTAATAAAATAAACAATGCTTTCTGTAATTCAACTATATTGGGTGCAAATAAACTTCAGTCTATACCTGTCTTGTCCACCAAGTTTCAGTCATAATGTCCAACAGTCTTTCTTTTATTGCCGTTTACTGATATCGGAGTGACTTTGGTGAGCATCTGATCCGTAACTTAGCGTCCTAGATTTTTATCCGTAGGGTTATCTCAATATTAATGTTTATCAAGACAATCGCCAGACGATTCCTCAGAGCCAAGAGGGTCATCACATGGCAGCGCCAAGAGATGAGTGGGTCAGTTATTGACAATTGTACACGTCGTATCCAGATGTTCTTTTTTGTTTAACATAGTTAACCCTAAACAAGGCAAGTTGCCACTGTAGACGTAAAGGGCTACCGAGAATTAGGGTGAACGTTTAAGGGGGCATTCTTAATTAGGAGCTGTGCAGCGAAATGCTTGTTCACATTAGTTTTAAATTTCTGCATGTCGGTACAGTCGGGGAAACCGGGAGCAGGGAGGGAGTTCCAAAGGCCGGCAGTTCGAGGAAAAAAGCTATTGGAGTTGAAGGCTCTCCGGCATCTGGGGACCTCCACAGCGAATGGATGGGATTTAGCTGCTTGTTGACTTGGTCAAGAGTATTTAGATCGAGGAGGCACCAGAGCAGCGAGTTCATCGGAGCACATTCCATTGAAGTACTTGTAAAACAAACACAAGGATGCAACTGGAAAGTTGCAGAGAGTACTGGAACCTTTAGCAGGCTTAGTGCCACTCAAATTTCAGAGAAGACCAATGGTCGTCGCTCGCGAGAAATCAATGGTAAACGGCAAAATCTGGGGCATTCAGATCCGGTGAGAGTGAAGCTTATACCTCCTGCTGATGAGACTACCATTAAAGTGTTCTGCATGTTATTAAATGGCGATAAAAAAAAGACTGTTGGATATTCATGACTGAAACTTAGTGGGCAATTTAGGTTTTAGAGTGAAATTTAATTTTAACAATTATGGTTGGATTGCATGAATAAGTTTTATTAACGATTCCATGGGTAGTAATTTTAGGGGTCACCCTATATAGGGATTACATTCATTCCCGGGTAACGCTGCATGCTCTTGCTAGTTATTAAATAAATCTAATATCGTTATAAATCACTGGATGCTTTATATACTCTTTTCGTCAACTTAACCGAGGTTCAGTTGAAAATGTAATTACATGACAAGCTTTTTAATCTTTGTCTCTTGAATCCAGCAACGTGAAATCTTTTTGTTTTTTTCTTTTGTCTTGAGTTATTTTGCTTGTTTGTTTGTTTGTTTGTTTGTTTTTGTTTTTTGTTTTTTGTTGGTTTTTCCATATTTTTTTAGATTTGGGGTATCTTTTTGTATTTTTTATGTTTTTTTTTCTTATTTCATTTTTTTTTTTTTAACATTCATCTTTTATTTTATTTTGATTTGTTTTCCATTATCTTTTTTGTTTACGTTCGTTATTCGCTCACTGTCGTTTTTTTTTTTTGCATTTTTTAATTTATTATTTTGTATTTTTTCTATTTTGATCTTCGTATGTATTTTTTTTATTTTTGCTTTTTTTATCCGTTTCTTTTTGTTTTTTGTTTCTTTTTGCTTTTTCGTTTCATTTTATTTTGTATTTGTTTTTTGTTCCTAGTATTTTTCTCGTTTCTTTTGGTTTTCTTTTTTGTTTTATCACACATAAACACATATATAAATAGAGTTTGAATTACCTACTAGACATCATCCTCGAGTGTCTTCGAACTCTGTACAAGGGTTTGTCAGGGCAACCTGGCATGAGGATACTTCACCCTCCAAATAAACACTGACCAAATATTCAAAATAACATAGTATTCGAAAACCAAATAAGATCCCCACTGACACGAATTGCACGGTGTCTACGTGGTTAACGACGCGGACTGGGGACATGGGTGTGACGGGTTTGAGTTCAGTTCGTTCCACAGAACAACTTTCATCAAAACCCACACCTCACCTTGTGTCTAACCTCCTGGAGAGGGGATAAATAATAAAAGAATCCCCTCGATACGGTTATACACTGGCTCATACAAGGAATAGGCACCTGCTCCTAGTGATGCTACCTCTAGTAACAGCACTTAGCTGGATACTTGACCAGACTAGATGAATCCTTGTCCTGAAATCCGGTAAGATCAAGAGACTATGAGAAAGATATACTATAACATAGTTAACTGGTCAATTGGGGAGAGGAAGATGAATGTTCTTAACTTCTTTACTAACTCAACGTTTGAGAGGTAAAAGAGAACTTTAGTTGAACATTTGGATATCTATGTATCTCATAGAGAGATAAAATGTTAGCCCCAGGAAGGGATCCCTTGATTTCTGAGACTTTACACTGAAGTAAAATGAATACATACACACACACACACACACATATATATATATATATATATATATATATATATATATATATATATATATATATATATATATATAATAATTAATGACAATATATGTATTAGCATATACTATCAGTGCCCTTTTACTTTGCAGTCTCCTTAAAAGATTCAGTTCGATGATTGTCAATTAGTGATAACAGAGCAAATATAAGTCAGGTTCATATTATATTCCAATAACCATGGTTTTATTTTATTATTTTTTATTTATTATTTATTTTATTTTATGTTTTTTGGAAATGTGAAAAAATAAAAATAATAAAATAAAACCATGGTTATTGGAATATAATATGAACCTGACTTATATATATATATATATATATATATATATATATATATATATATATATATATATATATATATATATATATATATATATATATATATATATTAATGTAAGATTTTCCCACTAATACATTATTAACATAAAAGTGACGTTTTTTCGATTAAAGTATGGTTTAATTAAAAATAAGTTAAATATAAATTGTTAGTGATGTTATCATTTTCTTTTTCCTACTAAACATTATTTAAGTAAAAAAAAGTATGTTTTTAATCATAATGGGGTTCGGCTTTAATCACTAAAAATACATTTGCACTTAAATCATACTTTAGTAGGAAAAACAAAATTTTACATTGAAAACAATAACTTATTACACGTTTCAGTATACACAATAAATACAGATATCTACAATAATAATGTTTTAACATATTCATGGGCAGGTTTACACTGATAAACAAATACACCCGGGCAACGCCGGGTCGGGGCAGCTACTGTATATATATATATATATATATATATATATATATATATATATATATATATATATTAATTTTATACGTACATAAAAGTAATCCATGGACACGTGTCTTTGGCCCACAGCCGCCATCAGCGTGGCTAACTAACACAGAGATCGAACCCTCGATGTCGATAGTCCAGCGTTCTACCACTGGGCCAAGACGCTTTGTGTAGAAATATGTACGATTTTTATCACCCAAGTATTTAATGTATTTCTATGTAATTATTTTAATAGGTGATTTTCAGCTCGTTGCTATTGCAGTTTTCTGCATCTTAATCACTTAGGAAGTGAAACAATTGAAATAATAGTAAGCTCAATAACAACGAGCTGAAAATCACCTATAAAAATAATTACATAGAAATACATTATATATATATATAGCTATCCACGGTCATATATTTATTTTTCTTTTGTTTTTGTTTTCTTTTGATAACGTATCCACTTTCATCTTGTTTTCTTGTCATTTTTCTGTCTTCTATCAAGAAAGACCTTTACAAATACCATTCTGGTCTCAGTCTATTTTGAATTCTCCTATATTTCGCACTGTCATTCTCATGGATGGTTGTCATGGATTGTTTTTATTTTTGGCATTTCTATGAGATAAACTGAAAAGTGTGACCACATAATAGTTGTTCATGCAAATAATGGATACTAAACCAGACAATGTGATTTGTAAACCAAGATTAAATCCAATCAGATCACTTGCATTTCAATTGCATACTAATACTATTAAAAGGTATGAACCCTTTTCCTCCAGTGATGAGGCCCCAATTTGGGAGCATTAAGGAGTGTGGAGTCACCCCTTAGTTGCTATTGCTTTTCATACATGTAAACAATAAACTGAAACTATCTAAACGATTAAAGGGAGTCGGTACCATACCATTGTAGAGAAGAATGGACTTCCTTTTCAAATAGAATCTGTTGAGTTCACTCCCCCTTCTCCAATAGTATAGTCGCCGATCCCCTATAATTGTTAAGATAGGCCCAATCTGTTGTTAACATGTATGGAAATGTTCGAGATTCCAGAAACGGGTATTCGTCTCTATTTTTTAAACGTCCTTAACGGAAGTGTTATTCCAATCTGATGATCAAAGATTCCATTTTCATGCCGGTTCTTTTTCCGTAAAAGGTACCCGGTGTCCTTGTAAAACTCCAGTTTACTCAATGCACTAGGCCTATATATATATATATATATATATATATATATATATATATATATATATATATATATATACATATATATATATATATATGTACACGGGCTTTAAGAAGAAATTGAAATTCAGGGAATCGTGTTTCATTGGTGCCTAGTTATAGATCACATTCAATGCAAATCTGAAATATTTGAATTTTCAAATGGGCGGTTGTGCCAATATTATGGCCCTAAAAAACTCCTTTAAACTACTCTAAAGAAACTGAAATTTGGGGAAGATTTATTAATCGATGTCTAATACATATTGTTAAAATTTCACAAAAATCGGAGGTGTCTGAATTTTGCATACAATTCAATTTTTACGAAGGGCTTCAATCCCCTTTTTACCTCATTTGCATGAAACTAAATCAAACTAAATATAGCTCACATTTGGACACACTTCGGCTGAGAGCTGTGTTAAACTGTTCTGTTTGGGGGATTAATTTTACCTGTCATGGGACGGGTATTGTTCTAGTATATATATATATATATATATATATATATATATATATATATATATATATATATATATATATATATGAATAGATGAAAGGATAAAATAATCCGACGGTGTGAAATTAAAATGGAATAAGCGGAAGACCTAAAAAGCTCAACGTTTCGCCCAAATGTTATATGGGCTTTGTCAAGAGCAACGAAAAAATGCAAAAAATGACAGAAGACGAGAAAGTCTATAAATTATGAGAAATAGATGTAGTGGTAGGGTTCATGTAGAGAGGGAAGATATGTAAATTTGTATAGAGTCAAAGATAGATACGTAGCAAAAAAAAAATTATGTTTATGCCTAGTTTACACAAAACTTAATAAACTAGGCATAAACATAATACAATTAACTTCAGCAAGTATTTTAAATTTAATCAAAACATCTAAACTTAACACTACACCTAATGTCAAAGCTGGCATATACTCCATCCCTTGCCTAAATTGTAATAAGATCTACATAGGGGAGCGTAGTCTGGACAAGCAGATTTATGAGCATAAAAGAGCGATTAAAAAAACCAACAACACGCTTATATGCTCACACTATGGAGTATGAGCATTGTTTTGACTTTGATAAATCTACTTTAATCAAGATAATACACAATAAATCAACACGTCCACTAATTGAATCTGCACTCATAGCCCTTTCCACAAATAAAATTAAACAGAGAATGGGCTTCTACTTTATCTCCCCTAACCCATCAAAAGCAATTGTTCATGAAAATAAGATATATCTAGACAGCGGTTGATTCCCTGAGTTTTGAATTAGTCTTCCTTTGGACTTCCTTTCTACTCTTTATTCTTTCTTTTCTTTCCCGTTACTAATTTTTTTTTTTTGTTTTGCTATGTATTTATCTTTGACTCTATACATATTTACATATCTTCCCTCTCTACATGAACCCTACCACTATATATATTTCTCATAATTTATAGACTTTCTCGTCTTCTGTCATTTTTTGCATTTTTTCGTTGCTTTTGACAAAACCCATATAACATTTGGGCGAAACGTTGAGCTTTTTCCCGCTTATTCCCTTTTAATTTCATATATATATATATATTAGGGAGGGCCTGTGGACGAGTGGTTATAGCACTTGTCTTTGGGCTGGACGACCCGGGTTCGATCCCACTCACGGCATGCGAATTTTCGAGTCTGAAAACTCCCTCTGTCCACCCAGCAGTAAATGGGTACCTGACTCAGGGAAGGTTCAAGGAAGGAGAGGGATGGCTCCGCCTTCCATAGACACGGTGATTTTTAACAAATCACCGCCGCTACGGGCAGTGTGCGATGTCGGCAATGACACTCATGCGCGTCCAGGCTATGTGACCTTTATATATATATATATATATATATATATATATATATATATATAAAGCTCCCTTTCTTAGGTAGAGCTTATTTGTAAGGATATTGTTTACTGCCAATAGCTTTTGTCTTGCTACTTGACAATGTTTACATTGAGATATCACTTACATTCAGTCAGTGTCGTATGATAGCAGGGGTAGGGGCGCCGATTGTCAGCTCGACGGTTGAGTTTCAATCCTGGCTTGAGGCACTAACTGATCTAGCCACACTGAAGAGCTGTGATACAGCAAAACAGTCTGTATGTGGATGAATATATATATATATATATATATATATATATATAAACTTTTCTTTTAGAATTGAAAGAAAATGATTGCTTTAACAATCGCGATCCTGCTCTTGCTTTGTATTCCAATAATAAGAGTAATCGTTCAGCAAGAATAAGAAGGGCTGCACTAATTTTCTTTTGTATTTTTAATTAAAAAATGATTGCTTTAAGCTTTTGTCATTTATGTGATTATTTTTTATATTTATTTTATTATCCATATAAACGTAATGTTTTCAGTCATTTTCCGCTCAACTAGAAGTTCGAGATATGCAAGACTTGTTTTTGAGCAATTGGCATTTATGTTCCGCTCATCATCATCATCATCATCATCATCATCTGTTCCCTGGTCTGGATGACCGTTGGGGTACCAAAGATGACCTGGCAACCAGCTTTCTCCAATCCTCCCGATCTTTTGCCTTTCTAAGCATGCTACTCGGCACCAACCCTGTATGCTCTCGAATGTTGTCCTTCCACCTCTTTCTTTGTCTACGCCTCCTTCTTTCTCCCTGTGCAGTTCCTTCTAGGATTGTGTTTATGAGACCTGATGAACTTGCGACATGGTCGTGCTACTTCATTTTCCTCCTTTTTACAATGGTCAGAAGATCCTCATATAGCTCGACTGCTTGTATGAGTCTGTTCTTCACTTTCTCATTAGTAAATAAAATGTTGAGGATCTTTTGGAAGCATCTCATCTCTGTAGCCTGTTGTGGACGCTCATCACTGGCTTAGAAAAAAACAAGTGTAGGTGACATAATTTGTCAAATGGAATTTTCTGCGACCTGTGGAATCATCTATGCCAAGTTTCAATCTAATTGTGGTCATTTAAACACTAATACTGCAGGGAAAGGTATGAACCTGCAATTTCTATCCAGCTATACATAAAATAGCAATCGTTTACCCCAGGATTGATTAACGGATTGATTTGCCATAAAATAGCGAAACCAAACCAAAAAAACGACTGCTCAAATAATCGGCATTCCATAGCAATTCTTTACTATGTTTCTGCGGATCAAAGATCAATATAGCATTCAAGCCCAACTCTCCAAAGCTGGCGTTGAAATTCATGCAGAAATCAATGCAAATTACCAATGTAGCTGCAGGCGTTTCATACCCTAGCAACATGTATCTCTATCTTATCTCTCACTTGGATCAACATACGCATACTGCTTTTGCAAGCTACAACAAAAACATTAACCATTATTTTTTGTTTTCTCCTATTTCCATTTAGCTATCTTTTTCAACCAATCAAAAGCCTCTTACTATTCAACCAATTGAATTTCATTATTTGAATATTTTTGTATCCATGTGGAGAGCGAAGGTTCTGGAATTGTTCATTCTTGGTTTGATTTTTCTGTTTAACGACATATCAACGCTTTTTGGGGTAATTTAATGATGAAACAATACTTATTCTAAACGATTCATTGAACATAAGTTGAAACTTTACACATAGTTCAAGGTGCAGGTTTATAACTTTCTGAACAGTATATGATCATAAATTACTACAATAGATTAATCAGGATTTTATCTCGGCATAGTATTTGGTCCGCAATGATATCAACAACAAAACATTCACCTTTTTGTTTTTATTTTCTCTTATTTTCTTTTAGCTATCTTTTTTAACCAATCAAAAGCCTCTGACTATTCAGCCAATCATATTTCATTATTTGTATATTTTGTATCTATAGGTTCTAGTCTTGGCAGAGAGTGTTAAGACTAACTCCTATAATATTATTTGTAAGTAACGAAAACCGTCACATGAAGGGAAAAACAAAACCTTTTTTATAACAACAACGAAAGGGTTTATTCAATTACCTACACCGTTTGGTATAGGTTGAAGAAAGTTGGACAGTGTCCAAGTGAAGAAGCGAAGAGTTAGAAAGTTCTTTAGCTGCCGAAAGTCAACGAGCAGCTGATCTTCGAGTGAAGATAGTTGATGCTCAGGAATTCAGAGAATGACGCCAGGAGAGAGGAAGGGGGCGTCCTTCTTGATTACTTTCAGGAATCTCTCTAAGCATCGTCCGTGATTCCAAAAGGGGCTGGAGTAGTCCTTGGAACTGATGAAATAAATACGCCCTGCAAACTAATTGGTCAATGTGTGATAAAATCACCAAACAGGACAGTTCTTCGAGAGAGAAAATAATTATGACTGCTACATATCTATGTGGAGAGGGAACATTCTAGAATTCTTCATTATTAGTTTGATTTACTGTTTAATGGCATATCAACCCCTTTAAATCCTTGCATAAAGTACTATGCTACATCTGTGAGGTACCGCTTAGAGCACGTTTACCTGCCTTGACAGAGTACAAAATCGCCTTTGCAATCTAGTAAGGGATAATCTCCTCCGTTCTCTTCAGCCCCTTCCTCACAGAACAGACGCTGCTAGTCTTTCTCTACTCTATCGTTATTTTCATGAAACATGCTCGACTGAGCTCTACTCCCTGGTTCTTCCTTGTAAGATATTCACAACCAGAACTCATCCCTTTCTACCACAACGAAAATGAATACGTCTGGACTGCATCCCTGCCGACTACGACATGGTCGTCTTCAAAACTAATGTCAACAATTACTTGTTATAAACCATCCTCTAGAGTAATCAAACTTCGTTTATTCCATTCACCGTTTTTGGTGCTTTCATAATATTCTTCATCAATCAACTGACAATCCATTAACCTTTATTCTCGAGTGGCTTTTGGCCATGATAAGTGGTGATTCGTTAGTAAAAGAAATCAAATATTGGTACTTCTGCAGTTTACAGACCATGCTGAAATGATGATGTTATCAATTAGAAACCCATTCTTAACATAGGTAGGGGGGCTTTGTTAACTATTCTGTACTTTCACCCAACAATTTAATAAACAAAAGATACCGTAAAAATTGAATTTAACTTAGAAAACCCTATCTAAAAAAATAGTATGGTCTGTAAACTGCAGGAGTACTGAAATATTGGTGCTTCATTAGTAAAAGAAAAGAAATAATTGATGATGAAACAAAATACCTCTTGTAAACGTTTCATTGAACACAAGTTGATGTTGTAGCTATGGTTTGGGGAGGGAGGTGAGCAGGTTTATAACTTTCTAAACAATATCAGTGCATCTATAGGGGTAATTCCCAATAGATTAATCAGGATTTTATCTTGGCATATCAGATTTCTTGGTCCACGATGGTATCCATGAGTCGAATTACGCACCCCCAATTCATCATTCTGTCTTTTATCTCAAACATAGAGATTCCATGATCCATAGTGGTATCTATTAAGCCAATCATGCCCCCTTTTCAATTATTTATTCTCAGTTTTGATCTCAGTATTACAGATTGCATGGTCTATTCGAGATCCTCCAAAGATGCCCATTCCTCACATTTATTTTGCCCCCGGTCACCCCTAAACTGTTGCATTATATCTTGGAGGACACCATCCATTCCCATATTCCACCCCGACCTGTTTTATTTTTTAAATCCCACTTAGCCCCCACTCCCATCTAGAGACCGACCTGCTTGTTTTCGGAGCACCTGGAAAACAGTGGACGGCCTAACACTTAGCAAAGGGTTGGGAACACCCTACTAACATACAGTTTTTCTTTCTTTTTTGAATATTTGTAAATGTTCTCCCACTCCCCACGATGAATATTTTGTAAATAAAATAATTTTCAAACAAATTGGGGATCATCTAAGTAAGATCAAGCCACAGAGTGAATGTGGTATTTTGGTGAGAGTGCCTAGCATAGGGTAAGCCCAAAAGTTTTTGGCAAAATTGGATGACCATAGACACCTCTCCCCCAAAACCATTCGGGCTTAAAACACAACCAAGAATGTAGAAAGGTTGTAACTATAGAAGCTGGAGTTGAGTGACAACAAGTTTCCCGAGTCTCTACATTTTGCAGGTCATTTTGCATTATCGCAACAGCCGTTTATCATTGATTTCTTGCTGATAACGACTGTTGGCTTTCTCTAGAATATGAGTGGCAATAAGCCTACCCAAGATTCCAGTACTTCCGCACTCTCATAGTGGAAGTCTAAACGGTGCTTTCCCTCCTTCGTTTTCCCATCTTCCTTGACCCCTCACAGCCCTTTCTGTGGTACTAACCAAGGTGGACGAAACCATTTTTTTTGGGGGGGGGGGGTACAGATTGTGGGATTCTGGCAGTTTCAGTTCCTTTGGATCTGTGTAATGTTCTTTCTATATTTATAGTTCTATTTTTATTTCAAGTTACGTGTGGTTTATCAGCATTCACTTAGTTACGTGGGTTGGTTTCAGCACTCAAGATTTTCCTTAATATTTCAGCTGTTTTTATAAGTGCCATGTATTGTATGGTCTAAATCCTTCCTTTGATTCCAATTTCTCAAAGTCTTTTTTCCAGATTTTTTACAACTAATATTTCAGAATTTTTTAGATAAGGATTGATAATTTGTATTATTTGGATTATTCGGACGATTATTCTCATCTTAGATGCTATTCTCACAACGTTCCCACTGATGTAACCTCCGACCTTCTTCAGGTGCGTCTTGTTGAACTCGCCAATCTTCATGTTGAACTCGGGAATCTATACAGAATTTTGAACGGAAACCTTTATTTAATCCTCGGGGGGGATTATTCTTGTTCTGTCAGCCATAACCAGGTAGTAATTTTTATTTTAATCTTAGTATCGCCTGTAGTGAAGACTGAACATCCAACCTCCAGTTGCCTGTAACTTAGAACTAATTATTACTGAACATCCAACCTCCAGTTGCCTGTAACTTAGAACTAATTATTACTGAACATCCAACCTCCAGTTGCCTGTAACTTAGAACTAATTCTTACTGAACATCCAACCTCCAGTTGCCTGTAACTTAGAACTAATTATTACTGAACATCCAACCTCCAGTTGCCTGTAACTTAGAACTAATTATTACTTAACATCCAACCTCCAGTTGCCTGTAACTTAGAACTAATTCTTACTTAACAACTTTATTTGTTGCACCACATGTCCATGTGGACTATTATTATTATTATTATCATTATCATTATCATTATCATTATCATTATTATTATTATTATTATTATTATTATTATTATTATTATTATTATTATTCTTCTTCAAACAAGTCATTATTAGTGATTGCTCCTCAGATTTCCAGCTCTCTCCACCTTTTATGATAACCTTTGCAAATCATTTTGTGTTATCGCAACAGCCGTCCGCCATTGATTTCTCGCTAGTAACGACTGTTGGTCTTCTCTGGAATTTGAGTGCCAATCAGCCTCCCCAAGATTCTAGCTCTCTCTGTACCCCTCTTAATGGAGGTTTGGTTAGCGCTGTAACCTCCTCTGTCTTTTTATCCTCCTTGTCCCTTCACAACAGTTATGTGGTACCCGCCAAAGCTGGTGTCACCACATGTATGTATATATATCTGTGTTGATATTATTATTATTATTATGATTATTATTATTATTATGATTATTATTTTATATGAGATCTCACCAACAAGACAGAATTCTTAACATCATGTTGAATGTTCTCGAAGTCCATAGGCTCAGTCTTGTCAGAAATGACTAAAACTATTTAGTATCCGTCTGTCTGAAGCCGAAACTATACTATTAATTTTAGTAATGCTCACTTCAGTTTACATATGTATATGTCTGTGTTATTATTATTATTATTATTATTATTATTATTATTATTATTATTATTATTATTATTATTATTATTATTATTACATAAATTTATATCTATATATATTTATTGTTTTCAATTTCCCTTTGCATTTATTTCATATCCTTTTAACTTCTAACTTTATTTTATCTTCCGTCTTTCATCGATTTTTTCTTTACTGGCCCCTCCCCTCGTTCCGTGCGCACACACTTCTTTCTTTCTCACTTTCCTGCAATTGATGGCGAAGCACATATAAAGACAATATCCTGAAACCAAAGAAATACAAATGTCCCATTAGCAAAACTTGATGGCTATATGTCTGTTTTACATCAGATCTCACCAACAAGACACACTTCTTAAAACACCATATTGAATGTTCTCTAAGTCCAGAGGTGCCGTCTTGTCAAAAATTACTAAAAACATCGCTAAAAACTGCCTTCATTTCATTTAAATCCGTTACTTATGGAGATTTTGTATCTGTCTGTCTGAAGCCAAAATTATTATTTCTATTTATGCTCAATTTAGTTTACTATACTATTTCAGACTAATGTACTATCTTTCAATGTTAAATTCAGGGAGACGCCTTTCTGTTATGATACCATCCTCCTACGCATCACCTCCTCCTTTTTGGGAGGGAGGTAATGTAGCATCTGTGCTGTTGTCATGAGACCATCCTCCCAGGCATTGCCTTCTCCTTTGGGAGAAGTAGTGCAGTATATGTTCGTTCGTCATGATAACATCCTCCCAGGCATTATCTCTTTTTTTTGTAGGGCAATGTAGTACATGTCTGTTCGTCGTATATACTAGTAAAACTATGTTCCCTTTTGGTCGCATATTGTTGCTAATTTTTTATAATAACCGTCTTCGACTTAAAAACATTTGTCAGCAAAAAAATGTTCAACTGTAACTTTGCAAAATCCAGGGTCAACATCACCTATTATCTGCTAGGTATATCTACTACTAATGGAGATTTGGTATCTGTCTGTCTACCGAAACTATACTATTACTTCTATTAATGCTCAATTCAGTTTGCTATACTATTTCAGACTAATTTACTGTCTTTCAATGCTCAATTTAATGTTACTATACATTATTTTCTTTAAGAGTCGCAGAAAACTTGCTGAATTGCTACTAGGCCAACTAAATTCTAATGACAAATAAGAACAACATAATACTTGAGAAAGCTTTAATCTGGTTAAAATACTGATACATGTGTAGTGAGGTTTTATAGTTTTGTATTTAACCAAATAGTTCTCTAAAAAGGGGTAATCATAAAACAAGGGAGGTTATTCTCAATTACTTATTACACTTGATTTTAATAACTCGAATTGAGGAGTCTTTTAATGGAAAAGTACAAAATGAATACGACTATACAAAGACTGAATGCAGCTGTAGAATGTTTCACTACCACAGCAGAAAAATACAGTGAAATAAAGAACAAAATTCAAACGGAATTCTGACAGAAGAATTATGCTTGATAAAATATGCACATTAATCATTTTAATTGACCCCACAATGATGGCTCAGAAACATTTTAAAGTGTTAACATTATATTATGAGAATTTACATTAAAATATAACCTAGCCTTGGCTAAAATCAACTCATTCAACACTCTTTCTACAAACTCCTGAAATATTTCTCCCACTTGATGTCTCCCTCGTCAGACCACTGTCAGAGTATGGTGTTCAGGCCTCTGCTTAATATCTAATATGTGATATCCAGCATCTGGACAGAGTTCAAAAACTGGATACTCGAAGGAAACAGAGTCTATAGGTACTTAAATAATTCCATTTTTTTTTTTTTTTTTTTTAATAGTTCACCCCAAACAAGGCAGGCCGCCACTGTAGATACATCTACTGAGAAAAAGGGTGAAAGTTTTTTTTGGGGGGATCAACCTAAATTGGGAGCTGCGCAGCGAGATGTCTGTTTACATTAGTTTTAAATTTCTGCATGTCAGTACCGTCAGGAAAACCGGGGGCAGAGAGGGAGTTCCAGAGTCCAGCAGCACGAGGAAAGAAACTATTGGAATAGAAAGCTCTTCGGCATCTTGGGACCTCCACAGTGAATGGATGGAATTTGGCAGATTATCATTATTTTTTTAAAAATGTGTCATATATTGCTGGTCTGTGATTGGTGAATTCTGACAACGGCTTGGTCACGTGTCTAGCGTCATGTTACTCATAGTAATACAGTTACGGATAATCCTATTTTTTTTTTAATCTGATAATCTACTGATACGTTTTTCTCTTTCTGGTTACATCTAATTCATTTCCATGCCTTTAATAATTGTTATCTGTTTTTTGTTTTTTTTAATAACACACGAGAATAACACGTTAAAATCATTTATTTAATCATTACTTTGAACATAAAAGCCAACAACATAAACATTTTTTTTTTAAATACAGTCAAAAGAAGATATATTTTTTGTGTGTTCTTTATTTTCAATTTCATACGTAAAAACTGCTTTACTCGCTTAGGTCATGATAAGCGGAGACTCATTAGTTAAAAAATAATCCCCAAACGTTGGATAAAAGAGACTCTATGATTCAGAATTTTGAGATGACGATTGACAATTTGTATAGTTTGGATTATTCGGACTACTGTTCTCATCTTGGTTGTAATGTAACCTCCGACCTTCTTCGAGTATAAAATCAACGCCGCAATCTGGTGTTAGATGATCTCATCTCGCTCTTACAGCCTCTTTCACACAAAAGAGATTTATTTTGCTACCCATCTCTAATTAAGTGTCTGTCTATCACTCTCAACCTCTCACGCACTGTAATGTTGAAATAATTCTGTATCAATGAAAGGAAACATGACCACTAGTAGTAATACTATTTAATCCGTAGAGAAAGAGAGAAAAGGAGACTTATATAGACTTACACAGGATCCCTGCATTGATCTTAAAAAGATGTATGGTTCAATGCATGCGATATATATATATATATATATATATATATATATATATATATATATATATATATATATATATATATATATATATATATATAATCCAGGTAAGTTTATGTCCAATGAATCCTTACTGTGTTTATATAAAAGAGTCGTATTTATTTAATATAAAACTTTTTATTTATACAAACATTTTTTGCTACACATTTGCAGACATGTTTCAGTTCCATCTAGAAATCAGCTGAACTGTATCAGGCCAATATTCAATATAGATGAAAAACTGAAAATGAAAGAGCAATTCTGTCACGTGATTCATTCAGATAAAATTTTAGAATTACAAGGCCAACCATCAAAATATCTCGACTATTTTTAAGTTTTAAAATTTGTTATACTTTTCTTAATCTACAATCTTCGAAGGACAGCCATTCTGACGGTCCTCGAATTAGGTCAGCTCATTCGATAACACTTCCAACTTACCTATAAAAGTATGTCTATACATAGATAGATGCATAGATAGATAGATAGATAGATAGATAGTTTATAGGAGGCAATCCCAATGCGAAAGTGTAACGATTAGAAGTGGATTAAAAGCAAAATTAGAAATACAAATCTTTCCTTTTATTATTATTAATATGATTTTTTTCCTTTTTTTATAATTACAAATCTGACATGTGCAAAAACCGTTGATATATATATATATATATATATATATATATATATATATATATATATATATATATATATATATATATATATATAAGTGCAGATTAGTAGTCCGAGGCTATAGCAATGCGATGTAGTTGCCGGAAGATGGAAAAAGTGAACAGAAATAAACGATGAGAGAAAGCGAAACTCCAAACGATTTATTAATAATTTCACGAAAAACTGATTAAATACCAGAATAGTAAATACTGTTTGGTAAATAAAAAGTTCGGCAAAAGGTAATCTTAAATTTTCGAAAGAAAAACTTTCATTTTCAAAAGACAACAATAGAAGACCGAGAGGGTCGAAAAAACGGGGAAAAAAAAAAAAATATATATATATATATATAATCAAAATAATAGTAAGCAAAATAACAACGAACGCTACAATCACCAATAAAAATAATTACATAAAAATATATTAAATATTTAGGTGATAAAAATCGTTCATATTTCTATTGGTCCAGTGGTAGAACGCTGGACTATAGACATCAATATCGAAGGTTCGATCTCTGTCTAAGTTAGCCATGCTGATGACGGCTGTGAGCCAGAAACACGTGTCCATGGATTACTTTATGTACGTATAAAATAAATAAAAATATATATTAACGGAAATTAAGTTAAGGGCGACTAATAATGCAATTTTCTGCATCTTAATCACATAGGAAAGTGAGACAATCGAAATAATAGTAAGCAAAATAACAATGAACGCTACAATCACCAATAAAAATAATTATATAAAAATACATATATATATATATATATATATATATATATATATATATATATATATATATAATAGGATACTCCTTTTATCTGGTTTCATTTCGGTAGTATTGAAAGAGTTTGTTCCATAACAACTATAAAAAAACCTTTCCAACCACTGATTGTTATGGCGGAGAGGACTCTTTCCAAGAGTCAAACATTCAAATTCCATTCCATTCAAACGTCCATATTATAAGCACGCTAGCAGAATTAAAAAGAAACATAACAATGGCCGCCGCTTGCAAACGACATTAGCTTCAACTACTCTGCCCCTTATGCTAAATCATGTGTGAAATGGTTTTAGCTGCATTTGGCAACGGAAAACATCAAGTGATAATCCACTTAATCCTGATCCCTGATCAAAATCGATTGACCCAGTGTGCTGTCCACTTGATCTTTAAGAGCCGGCTAATCCCAGCACCAGCAACTCCTCGACTCACCATTGGTCAGTGAGATGATCCACGACTTGTACAAGGCTATTTCTCCTGTGCTGAGATTATGCGTAATTCCTTTCCGGAATAATATTTCTGCATTAAATTGGATTTCTCAGAGTAACCCAAGCAATTGGATCTCTGTTGTATTCGTAATCAACATCTGTCAGTTGAGTACGACTGGTAATCTTCAAATGGGCCGGTGCGTAATTGATTTTGGATTTTATTCTTAAGTACTGCATCATCATCATCATCATCCTCATCATCATCCTCATCAAAGAGTAAAAACATCCTAGCTCGGTCATTAGCAGCTTGTTAGGATCTAACTCATCTAATCTATCAGAACTTCCATAGTTTGGCAGACAGTGTGGAACCTATTAGGTTAAAAATTCTTTTTTGCACCCTGTCGAAGTGGTTGGTGCACCAGCTCATATGTAGCAACAATACATCATGCACAAATGAATGATGGCTGACAGGTGTGAGAAGTTTTCTAACTCGGTAGAGGGGGCCTACTTTCTTTGCAGCAGATTTGGCAACATCTTTTATGTATTTATTTCAACTCATGTTGCCTGATAATGCCAGGCCGAGGAATTTGAATGTTTGACTCTTGGAAAGAGTCCTCTCCGCCATAACAATCAGTGGTTGGAAAGGTTTTTTTATAGTTGTTATGGAACAAACTCTATCTTGGTAGTCTTGAAGAGACCCTATCGGAATATTGTTAGATCTCTTTTTCTTATCGTTTCTATCTGGAATCTGAAGTTCATGTGCGCAAACGCCGCAATCTGGAATTCCATATCTCGGAGCTTGAAGCTGGCTTTCGATTAACCAATTATATCCTGTGGGTTTCATACAAATTTCATTTTTACTGTTGCAAAATGTATGAACCGACAATCCCCACCCCCGCCAGCTATGTGTAAAAAATAGCAACTTGTGTTCAATTAAGTGTATATAATGAATCATAATTTCTTTTTGGTAAAGCTACTTTCCTTCAATAACTACAAGAAACCTCTTCAACCACCGATTGTCATGGCAAATAACACCCTACCTGAGAGTTCATTATTCAAACTCCTCGGCCTAACCTTCACAGATAACATGAATTGGAATAAATACATTGAAGACATTGCCAAGGCTGCTGCAAAGAAGGTGGGCTCTCTCTACCATGCTAGTAAACTTCTCACACCTGACATTATCCTATATCTCTACAAAGCCACCATCCGCCCATGCATGGAGTAGTGTTGCCACATCTGAGCTGGTGCATCATCCACTAGTCTCTCCCTCTTAGACAAGGTCCAAGAAAAGAGTTGCTAACTTGATAGGTCCCTCACTATCTACCAAGCTCCATCCCCTGTCGCATCGCTACAATGTTGCTTCCTTGTGCCTGTTTTACAAGTACTTCAATAGATTGTGCTTTGATGAACTAGCTGCTCTGGTACCCAACGACGTAAATTCACTAGATCAACTTGACAATCTGACAAATCCCATCCATTCACTGTGGAGGTCCCCAGATGCCGAAGAGCTTTCTACTCTAAAAGCTTCTTTCCTCGTGCAAATATTTATTATTTCAAAAAGAAATATTATTATTAACAGTAAATTATACAGATTGATGTAGAATGCATTGTGGAATTTCTATGGGGTCCAACGAGTAAATACTAATTCAGTAGCTCCATCTGAACTCGACACAGAGAAAAACCGTCGCCATCTTGAATTTCATTCCTTGTAGATAAAAGCTCTCTCCACTGGGTGATTAGTTGCATCAGAGACTCTTCAAAACTTTCCGTTGTCATTTCCATTTTCTTTTATTATGAGGATAGACACCGAGGATGAACTTCTGTCGGCCACTGCAGCTAAATACTGACAAATTCCCTAACTGCTGACTATTTCAAATATCCCTATCTCTCTCCAACCATGTGATCTGTACTTGATCATGAAAAACTTTTATATCTTTCAAGTCCTCCAACCCCATTTTTATGTAACAATTAATCGATATAAGAATCAGATACCTCTTAAGATGAAGCACAGCTGCCACATCCGGGGAGGTGCCACTGAGAGCACTCTTTCCTGCCTTGATTGAGTACAAAATCGACTTCATAATCTAATGTGGAATGCTCGCTTCTGTTCTCTATAGCTCCTTTCTCACAGAAGAGACGTTGCTAGTCTCTCTCTACTCTATCGTTATTTCCATGGAAGGTGCTCGACTGAGTCCAATCTCTTCTCTTCTCTGCAGCCCCTTTCTCACAGAAGAGACGTTGCTAGTCTCTCTCTACTCTATCGTTATTTCCATGGAAGGTGCTCGACTGAGCTTCAATCTCCTCTCTTCTCTGCAGCCCCTTTCTCACAGAAGAGACGTTGCTAGTCTTTCTCTACTCTATCGTTATTTCCATGGAAAGTGCTCGACTGAGCTCCAATCTCTTCTCTTCTCTGCAGCCCCTTTCTCACAGAAGAGACGTTGCTAGTCTTTCTCTACTCTATCGTTATTTCCATGGAAAGTGCTCGACTGAGCTCCAATCTCTTCTCTTCTCTGCAGCCCTTTTCTCACAAAAGAGACGGTGCTAGTCTTTCTCTACTCTATCGTTATTTCCATGGAAGGTGCTCGACTCAGCTGCAATTTCTGGTTCCTCCTTAAAAAACTTTCACAGCAAGAACAGGTTATCTACTACAACTGCAAATAATTTTGCTTTCTTCTTCTGTGTGATTAACATCAAACAGAATTCTTCCCATCTGTGTAACAATTTACCACAAGATTGTTTCTCTGAGGGATACCATATGATCATCTTCAAATATAGTGTTAATAAACACTTGTCATAGACAGTCTTACAAAAGTCATCGAATGTTATTCATTCCATTCATTATTTTCAATCTTCTCATAATATTCGTCATCATTCAACTGTCAATCCATCAATTTCATTAACCCTTATCCTCGAGTGGCTTTATCCTTGATAAGTAGTGACTAATAAGTAAATAACAAAAATAATAAAAATAACTTTTTCTGTTTTTTTTTTCTTCTCTTTAATTATTAGCTCGATACAAGGAAGCTATGGATTTTACACCAGGTTCATTATTTGGTTTGATTTTTCTTTCTAACAATTATCATATTTCTGCTATTTATAAAATAAATAAAAATAAATAAAAATAAAAATGAATAAAAAATAAATAAAAATAAAATAATATAATAAAATAAAAAAATAAAAATAAATAAAAATAAATAATGGAAAATTCCTATGGATTTAAAAATCCATGGAACTTTCCATTATTTATTTTTATTTTCTAGGCAACACGAACTTCTTACTCTAAATGTTGACTATTTCAAATATGCTCCCTCGTCTCTCTCTCTCTCTTTCTCTCTCTCTCTCTCTTACTCTCTCTCTAACTTTTTAATATGTGATCTTGCTCGACCGATCAGAGCCTTTTGTATCTCTACGTCCGCCGCAATATCAACATACCTTTCCTACATTTTTTAAAAATTCATAGCTGAACGTATTATTTGGTTTGAGTTATTTTTTCCCTATAAATTATTAAA
This sequence comes from Sepiola atlantica, assembly GCA_963556195.1. Taxonomy (NCBI): domain Eukaryota; kingdom Metazoa; phylum Mollusca; class Cephalopoda; order Sepiida; family Sepiolidae; genus Sepiola; species Sepiola atlantica. The sequence continues at coordinate 36,323,709 of OY744543.1, forward strand.
TCCATGGAATTTATTTTGCAAATGAATTTTCCCCAAGACAGATTCCACTTACAGTAACGTTTAATCCAACAAGACATGAACAATAACAACACAAGTGAAATAGCCTCTTCATAATAATCAAGAAGCGACTGTCTTTTATGGGCGTTATGCTCGATGCCCCCCCCCCTCACGTTTCCTCTGTGATGTATTTTTCCACAAACTACAGACATTTCAAGGAAAAACCTGGAAAATCTTGTCTCATCTTGAGCCATTTTATTGTCATTTCCGATTATTTCATTAAATTCCTAACATCAAAATCCCTGATAACATTGCCGCAACTCGGATGCAATCCTGTAACACGAAAAAGGTTCATGAACTGATTTTGTATGTTCATTTACCGATTCCGATGGATACTGCACCCTATAGACCGGTGTCGTTTTGTCCTTCGGGGCTTGATTCCGCCGGTCTGTGGGTTTGTCCTGTGCAGTTCTAGGAGGTCCACCCTCCCAGGCTTTGCCTCCCCTCTTTTGGGAGGAGTAAGTTTATTGCTTACTGTCTGAGGCGCCCCTACTGGGGAATGCCGACGGGGCTGCCCAGGCAATTTTTAATGGCCAGAGTGCTCACCTTCTCGGGCGCTGGCTTTTCAAGTCCCACTTTCCTGACCCGACCTTGGGTCACATCTTACCTTGTGGGAGTAAGATAAAACTGGCCTTGTGCCTAACCTCCTGGAGAGGAGGTAAATGTGTGGATACAAAACCACTCGGACGCCGATGTTGGTCTACAAAAAGGTTTCTTTAAAAAGAGAGACAGTCACAGAAAGCATCAGAGCGACAGGTTACTTGTATGTGTGAGAGAAAGATAGAGAGAGACAGGGAGAGAGAGAGAGAGACAGAGACATATAGATAAACGGATAGCTCGTCTCTCTACATCTAGTTACATTGTGCATGTCCACCTCCTATTGGGAACAGCACCCTGGACACGTCTTTCCTCCTTGAAATCTCGCCAGATAAGAGACTGAAAATATTAGTGTGGTGGATTAGGGTTATAGAATAGAGGGATCTTGGGAATATTTTATAATATTTAAATTTTTATTAAAATATACAACTACTACTGTTCTGCATATATTAAGTATGGAAGATAGCTTGAGAAATAGTTTCATATGATGACTAGATAGGAAATGAATGGAAGATAGCTTGAGAAATAGTTTCATATGATGACTAGATAGGAAATGAATGGAAGATAGCTTGAGAAATAGTTTCATATGATGACTAGATAGGAAATGAATGGAAGATAGCTTGAGAAATAGTTTCATATGATGACTAGATAGGAAATGAATGGAAGATAGCTTGAGAAATAGTTTCATATGATGACTAGATAGGAAATTAATGGAAGATAGCTTGAGAAATAGTTTCATATGATGACTAGATAGGAAATTAATGGAAGATAGCTTGAGAAATAGTTTCATATGATGACTAGATAGGAAATGAATGGAAGATAGCTTGAGAAATAGTTTCATATGATGACTAGATAGGAAATTAATGGAAGATAGCTTGAGAAATAGTTTCATATGATGACTAGATAGGAAATGAATGGAAGATAGCTTGAGAAATAGTTTCATATGATGACTAGATAGGAAATTAATGGAAGATAGCTTGAGAAATAGTTTCATATGATGACTAGATAGGAAATGAATGGAAGATAGCTTGAGAAATAGTTTCATATGATGACTAGATAGGAAATGAATGGAAGATAGCTTGAGAAATAGTTTCATATGATGACTAGATAGGAAATGAATGGAAGATAGCTTGAGAAATAGTTTCATATGATGACTAGATAGGAAATGAATACGGAAAGTAGGTTAACTGAAATATGAAATTGCGGTTGTGTGGGTGGCAAACGAAATCTCACGGTTTTACAGAAAAAAGAACGCTGGCCGCAAAATCCAAATTTTACTCGCTAGATTCCAAACAAAATCTCCAGATCTAGCAGGAAAATTGCTAAATTGGCAAGACTAACCCTAACCTTAACCCTAACCTTAACCCTAACCACCCACTAATCTGCAAGATTAGATCAACTTATGGAACGTGAAAGTAGCATGGAGGGGGGGGGTGAATTTAATAAAACTTTATGATTGCATAGAAAAGACTAATCTCTTCTATCTCTTTAACTTGTACTACACCTGTATCAATCTTGCTGAAAACATGAATGTCATGGTGGATGGGAATGACATTAATGGCATAATGGATGCTCTTGTAGACTATAGAATCGACTATCCCAAGTTCGAAACCATATCGGATGCATCATGGTCATTTAAGCACTAATACTCCCACGATATTTATTAACCTATAATTTTAGAGGAGGTGGCCTCTCCTCTGCTCGAAATTCTAAAAAGGGCGTTTCTAAACAGAATTATTTGGACAAAAATATCGACCGAACAATCAAGTAGGGGGACTATTTATAGTTAAATTTATATAGAAAATTGATCCCTATCTGTTAAAAATAGTGAGCAGGACTAAATATTAAAATCGAAGAAAGCAATTAAAAGTAAAATATTGTTTTCTAGCAACATAGATCAATATGTGCAAAAAATCACTAAGTGAACAGATTTATGTATGCAAGTTTTATTAATAAAGTTATCGAGCACTAATGTAGGGGGGGAGATAAATCAGCTTTAGTTTATATATAAAATTTATATAGAAAACTGAACGTCTCTGTTAAACATTGAACGAGAATGTCTTTCAAAATTTATTTTCATAATCTGAAAATTTTATGATTAATTAATAATCAGAAGAAGAATTAAATAAAAAAAGAAACTTGAATAACAAAAGTGCTGTACAGAGAGGAGTTAGTATTATCTGGATTTTTCCAGCTACTATTTTCTATCTTGGTTTTTATTTTCACAACGTTTCGGCCGATGTAACCTCCAACCTAAGAATAGCATAATAATTAATTGACATTTTTATCAGATCATGGCTGACGGAACGAGAATAATTCTCCTTCAGTGAATTAAATAAAGAGATCTGTACCTCTCTACATCCGGGGTAAGTTGTATAGCAGCGGTGTGAGGAGCTTCATAATATATGGCAGTGAATGTTGAGCCCTCACTCAGTCCTCTCTCGCCCATCTGCAGTGCAATGACAGATCCATGATCAGATGGATTTGCAATGTGAAATCTGACCAAACCCAACACATCAGGTCAGAGGATTTGCTGAAAGCGCTGCACTTGCCCAGCATGGAGATTATTCTAAAGATGAATCGATTATGCTGGATAAGCTGCTGCAGAAGCATGAATGTCCTTAATCGCAGGAAGGTTGACTGACCAAGGAAAATTTGGAAGCAAGTGATTGGACAAGACCGCACAGAGTGGAATTTGGAGACTGCTGACCTGCTGAACCGTGAGAGGTGTAGAGTGAGCTTGCGTAATATCAGAAAACGTCTGACCCCTAAACAAGGGGAAAGTGACGTTAAATGAATAGAAGAATAAAAAGAAGTTCAGTACAAAATTTCGTATAGGTTCTCATGTTCAACATTAACATTCCCAAGTTCGAAAAGATGAACCTAAAGAAGGTTGGAGTTTACATCGGCCGAAACGTTGTGGAAATAACAACCAAGATGAGAACGATAGTCCGAATAATACAAATAACGCAGATTATCAATCATCATCTCAAAAATGTTTACGGTTTTAAACAAATTAATGTGAATCTAAGACAGGCTTAGTTCTGAGGACCTCAGAGCAAGATTAAATCAGGATAGTATAGGGAGATGTGTGCAGAACAAGAGACTTCGATGGTATGGCCAAGTTGAAAGAATGGATGAGCATTCTTGGGTTAGTAGATGTAGAACAGTTGAGGTAGCAGGTTCAGTTGGAAGACCAAGGAAAACATGGTAGAAAGTGATAAAAATAGACTTGAGGGAAAAAGGGATAAATAAAAACCTGGCCAGAGGTCGATTTCTTTGGAAGTCAATTTCTTTAAGCCGTCCAACACATGCCTGCATGTAAAATAGACGTTTATGATGATTTAGATAGTTGACTGAAAATTTAAAAGATTAAAAAGATTATTTCGTTTCTATTTTTAGATTTAAAAAATTATTTTTCGTTTTATTTTATTTTTTTAAGGGGGGGGGGGCGTAAATCTTTAGGATCACCGGATTCATCTTTATTTGTTTCGAGTTTCGTCATCTATGCGAGCTGCATACGCATCATTTCCATGACTACAGTCTCATTTCCAACTCTGATATGTTTCTGTCTTCATAAATTTCCTTCGATTAGATTTTCCTTTCTTTTTTTTTTTTCTTATTTGTTATTTGTTATTTGTTATTTTATTATTTGTTATTTTTTATTTTTCATTTTTATTTTAGTTCGTGTAACATCGTGCTCATCAATTTCGCTCTCGTTATTATTTCCTCTTAAATTACAATTTAAAATGTCGGAAGACACAAAAAAAATGCATAAAAAAAGAAAATAAAAAATATTGGCGGCCATCATTAATTTGATTTTACCTGATTTATTAAAATAACGCAGAAATCAAAACTCATCTCCGCCCTCTCTCTCTCTCTCTCTCTCTATCTATCTATCTATCTATCTATCTCCCTCTCTCCCCTCTCTCTCTCTCTCTCTATCTCTATCTATCTATCTATCTCCCTCTCTCCCCTCTCTCTCTCTCTCTCTCTCTCTATCTCTCTCCCCTCTCTCTCTCGCTCTCCCCTCTCTCTCTCTCCCCTGTTTCTCTCCCCCTGTCTCTCTCCCCTCTCTCTCCCCTCTCTCTCTCCCTCTCTCTCCCCTCCCTCTCCCCTCTCTCTCCCCTCTCTCTCCCCTCTCTCTCCCCCTCTATCTATCTCGCTTCTTTCTCTATTATGTTGTTTTACATGCTCTCTCTCTCTCTCTTTTCTCTCTCTCTCTCTTTTCTCTCTCTCTCTCTCACACTCTCTCTCTCTCACACACACACTCTCTCTCTCTCTCTCTGACACACACTCTCTCTCTCACTCTCTCTCTCTCTCCCTCACACACTCTCTCTCCCTCTCTCTCTTTCTCTGCTCTCTCTCTCTCTCTGCATTTGTTCTCTCCCCCCCCCCTCTCTCTCTGCTCTTTCTATCTCTGCATTTGTTCTCTCTCTCTCTCTCTCTCTCTCTCCTTCTATAACAAAAATAAAAACTGCCCCTTTCAAAAAGGATTCCTTCTCCTTCGACCGACGACAGAATAGAAACAAAACCTTGATCTCAGCCCAAAGACCATTTCTCTTCATTTCTCTCTCTCTCTCTCTCTCTCTCTCTCTCTCTCTTTATTGCTTTGTTACTTTATTTATCTATTTTCTCTATCACTCTCATTCTACTTTGCCAATTCCGTTCTCTATCCCTTTCTTATTTTATATCCCTATGTTCTTTCTCTCTCTTTGCCCCCTCTCTATCTATCTATCTATCTATCTATCTATCTATCTATCTATCTATCACTTTTTCTCTGTCTTTATCTCATGTTTTCTTAATCTTATTATCCTATCTCTTTTCCTCCTGTCTCTTTTTCTCTTTCTATGATCTTGTATCCCCATTTCTTTCTCTTTCTCTTTACTCAGTCAGCATTTCTCTCCCTCTCTCTCTTCCCCCCCCCTCTCTCTCTCTCTCTCTTTCTTAATCACTATTTCCCTGTCATTGTTTCTTAATCGTTCTCCATCTACCACACACTCTCTCTTTCTCCCTTTCCAGCTTTCTCTTTCTCTATTATCTTCTCCTCTCTCTCTCTCTCTCTCTCTCTCTGACAGCTTTTACCTTTATAAACGTTATATCTGCATACACAGCAATTTTTGTAACTTGAGAATATTCATTTTACCAACAGAAACCAGAATCAACCACAAAATAGAATCTAATTTGTTTAATCTATACTAATATGAGAGACATGTCTGTCTGTCTGTCTATCCCTTTTATATGCAGTTTAGCTGTAAGACATAGGCTCTTGCAATTTTGAAAAAAAGGTCACTTACCATTAAAAATTGTCGTATGGGAATCTCATATTTACCTGATATTTGATATGTTCTTTCTTCTAAATGGGCTTTCTCTGAGGAAGCATATAACCCCATCACCACTGAAAAATTGTGCTTATCTCTGATTTTAATGAAATTTAAAGGGTAGTAAAATTTCACAAAATTTAAGCCACTTTGGATTTTAATGGGATTTTTATGGAGTTTTAATGGCATAAGAGTATGGATTCTCAACGTTTTCGCAAATTTAGACCATTAAAATATTTTTTAATGGAAACTTAATTCCATAAAATTAAAATTAACCTTTTTCTAAACTCACAAATTTAGTCACATAAGCTTTATTTTCACTATATAGCATTATGCTGGACCAATTCCTTAATTCCAAAGCGTAACAAAATACCTCTAACCGGTATTTTGTAGTAGAGAGCTGAAGTCTGGTTGGTTTTGTTGACACGTCGTAAGTTGTTGCTCAGTGAATAGTGATGTCTCTCTGTTTCTCTCTCTCTCTCTCTCTCTCTCTCTCCCTCTCTTTCTTCTTGTTGCAGTCGTCACCTTCTTAATAACAATGGTTGTAAAAGTTATTAAAAATGACAGCACAAAATCATTTGGGGTTTAACCATTTTTTAGGGCTTATTTTTCTTTCATAATATACAGTATACACTAATACCATCTTCAGCTCATCACCCATAGGAAGGTGGGGGTGCACTAGCTGTCTCAAAACTGACTGCTATCCTCAGTAGTCCAGAGAAAAAGAGGAAGATCTGATCAGATTATCCTCTACACGTCACTACTGACTTCCTATTTGTGATGTTATATCCTGACACGTAACCCTAACTCTAACTTAACTTCTAATGGAAAATTCTATCCTCTTGCTTAAACTAACCTTACATAGAATTTCCCATTTTTAATCTTATTTGTACAAGATTTTTGCTATAAAAGGTATGTGTATGATTGTTTTGAAGAATCCAACCAGTGTTTTCACTTGATGTAGCCAATTTCACTCCTAATCTTACAGCACAGTCTCTTTTACATGACTTGTTGCACTATGCTTTTTTTCCAAATAAATTTGATTTGAAAAACCGAATGCCAGAATCCAAGAAAATAACGATAGAAATAAAATACAGTACTTGAAAAAAAACCCAAAAAAACACACATACATAAAAATAACAACATTGTATAAACTATAAACAAGTTATTCATTTCGACTAATATATAAACAGTTTCTACACAGTAATTGAATGAATGTCTCTTCTCAATGTTTGGATACATATCTTTTTTTAAAGGGAGGGTTACTTTTATGTGCTTAGATGAAAAGACAAGGAAATGTATGTGTATTGTCTAAATATTCGTATGTCTGTATATATTTTGGAGGCGTGTTTATTTTTACGGTTCAAGTTATATTTGCGTGTAACTGGCTAATAAATATTTTAGAGGCGTTTTTATCTTTAAGGTGTAAGTTATATGTGTGTGTAATTGGTTAATAAATATTTGGGGGCGTGTTTATTTTGTAAAACTATAAGTTTGGCTGAAAATGTTATCACCCTATAGGCCCGTGCTCTTGCCCTAATCTATCATATGGGGATTACACTAGGAGACTATTCAAAATAAAATTGTAAGTAGTTACTCAATGAATAGTGACGTCTCTCTGTAGTAGTGGAAAATGTGGTCGTCACAGAGATGTTAACCTTTGTCCTTTTTCTCTCGTTGTGACTGTAAAATAATGTAACAAACAAACGCCAACAACAACATACTTGCTCAATGACGTCATACTCTTTCATGTTTTATTCCTTTATAGCACTGTTAAGTTATATGGCGATGTTGAATTAGCTTACCTAGACACCGATATTCCGAATTCACAACAGCGAGCTGCCATCAATAGACAGCCTTTCTGCAACAAACGGTCATGATTTTTTAAAAAATCACATAAAATATTTTTTCAAATAAAATTTTATAATTAAAATTTGCTGGAATAATTCTTTAACTGAAAATAAAAATACCAAGTAAAAAAAAAAATGGAATTTTTACTTGATTACTGAAAAACCATAAAATAATTCGAATTTTATAAGAATCGACTTTTTAAAATTCGAATTATTTTTAGTGTACAATCATTGTTATCGGTTTGAAACCGGCTAAATTAAACTTAAAACGTTGTTTATGACCGTTTGGTACAAGAGAAACAGTCCACTGATAGTGGCCCACGGCCATGAATTCGGAATAGTGCCGTCTAGGTAAAATAATTCAATATAGCCAGTTATATATAATACGTAAGCTTCCCATCGCCCCCCCCTCCCTAATAAAGACAACTTCAAAATAAGCCAGTCAGCTCACCTATTAAAGAGAAAGACTGCATATCACTTCGGACTTCCTGTTCATGACGTCATATCCTGTCATGTAGTCTTAATTCTAATCTTTTAACTTCTAATGAAATTTTCTACTTCTCTGTTTAATACAGTCTTATGTAGTAAATACCGCTTTAACACTATTTTACACACACCTACATGTTGCTATATTTATATCATAGTGATTTTCAAGAATGAAAGTTTGACGGAATTTGAGTTTGGGCCAGATTAAATACACATCCACATTAACGTGTTTTTTTTTGTTTTTTTTGTTCATAAAATATGTTTCTTGCCGTTAAAAGTAACTCTATATAACTTTTCCCAAGATTTTAATTAAGGATACATGAATGAAAACATTGTTCGCCTCCAGAGCGCTGCTTTCGAGTAGATGAAGCAGTCTTGAAAACACATCGTTTAAGGTGTTTGCAGGTAGAAAATACTTGCACTATTCAAATTGTCACCCATCTAAATACTGATCAGATTCAACGTTGCTTAAGTACAATGATCCGATAATCGGCATAATTGACTCTTTGATAAAAAGAGAAAAAAGAACGATTTCTCTCCCTTTGTTGTTCTTCTTTTCTTGGGTCTTTTTTTTTTGTTGATTAATCAAAGAATTTACAAATGTATTGTTTTTCTTTCCCTCTTTTATATCTGTTGACATTCGACACACATACACACACACATACACACACACACATATATATATATATACATATATATGTATATATAAACTATGTATATGCATGTATATATTGTATATATACATATATGTATGTTTATGTATGTCATACGTGCAATTATCAGCATCCAATTTCATTAACTCTTTACACCTCATTAAGACCATTGGGTGATGATTGTTTTATTTTTTCATTTTTTCATACTCTGACCTCTGACATAATTATTTTAAACCAGTCTCCCCCTCTCTCTCTCTCTCTCTCTATTTCTCTCTCTCTCTCTCTCTTTCTCTCCTTCTCTCTCTCACACACACTCTCTCTCTCTCTCTCTCTAATTGTTCTCTATCTCTGTCTTTCTTTATCTCTCTCTTGTTCTCTCATCGTTATTTTTCTCTTTCATATTTCTCTCTTGCTTCCTTCCTCTCTCTCTTTTCTCTCTCTCTCCCTCTCTCTCTCTCTCTCTCTCTCTTGTCGTCTCATTATTAACTATCTCTGGCTCAATCTGTCTGTTTGTCTGTCTGTCTGTCTATCTCGCTCTCTCTATTATCTTCTCGTTGTTATATGTATCTCCCTCTATCTCTCTTTCTCTCTTTTACACTCTCTCTCTCCCCCACCCTCTCTCTCTCTCTCTCTCTCTCTCTCTCTCTCTATGTCCTTGCTGTCCCCTTATTGCTATCTCTCTCTCTCTTTCTCTCTTGTCGTATCATTGTTAACTGTCTCTGGCTCAAGCTGTCTGTCTGTTTGTCTGTCTTGCTCTCTCTATTGTCTTCTCGTTGTTATATGTATCTCCCTCTATCTCTCTTGCTCTCTCTCTCTCTATCTATCTATCTATCTCTCTCTCTCTCTCTCCCTCCCTCTCTTGCTTTCCGTCTTTCTTTCATTGTTATTTTCCTCTATTTCTGCAACTTATTCTGCCATTCCCGCCCGCTATTCTTTATTATCAAATTCCTCTTCTTTTCTCTTTGGTGTCACCTCATGATCCCTGTTCCTTGAAGAATGGCAGCAATAAGTTATACAGAATTTCTTTCAATTTTCTCATATTCTTTAAATAGTTCACCAAATTTCTACTGCAAAATAACAAATTTCTTGACAAAAGATATTAGCTCTAAAAGAAATAATGTTGCACTTTTAAGAGGTAGCACCATACCAAGTTTTGAAATGTTATATATTTGTACTGGCTGCATGGTCCTAGGCGTTCAGACGAAAGTTAAAATGTTGACTTGTGTGTGAGGGTTTCGAATTGTGTGACCGGCAGAACAATCATCCTTCACACTGATGATTCCCGAAAAAGGATGAAACACATGTGTACGTGGATAAGAATTCAAAAATATTTATCATAATATTGTGATATATATATATATATATATATATATATATATATATATATATTTATATATGTATTACAGAAAATCAGAACAACATCGGTACCGTCGGTTTTGATTTTCTGTAATACATATATAAATAAATATTACGCTCTTATTTGTTTCATTTTGTTAATAATCAAACACTCTGAAGGGGTTCTCTCCCACTAACTTCATATATATATATATATATATATATATATATATATATATATATATATATATATATATATATATAATTATTATTTCATTTATCCACATAAAATGTTATAAGGAGATTATAAACTTTTATTTATCGATTTTCAGTATTTACTTCAACAGTGCTCAATACGTGAGTAGAGCTAGGTAGTAAGTCATGTAAATATATTAATGGCAATTAAGCTACACAGAGGCTTCCGCGTTTCATCCCCATAGGGAATCGGCAGACTAAATGCATTTTAGCTTGACAATTCCCTACGGGAATGAAACACGAAAGCCTCTGTGTAGCTTAATTATCATAAATATATTTTCATGACTTACTATATATATATAATATATATATATATATATATATATATATATATATATATATTATAAATTTCTTTTAGTAAATACAAAGGTTTATGTTGTAGCTCAATAGTGTACGACTAGAGCTGTTAATTTAACATCATGTAAAACCTTAGTAATCGATGGAAAACATTCCAGATTTGCCCCAAGGTAATTTATTTACAATCAATTGTTTCTGCCCATTTAATGAACATATATATTCATGCTATACAAAATATCACCGATATTCATGAAGAGGCTTCATCAGTGTATAAAATTACGCAGACAGACTGAAAAATTAAAATGCATCCAACATTCATTTAATGTATACATATTTGCTTTTTACTCAATATTTAAAAGAGAAACCTTATTTAACTCAGTATTTTTTGCATATAAAGGTTCATGTTGTATTGTGTTCACAATATCTTGACAGAGTTAAATAGTAAAAGAAACTCTAATCCAACATTTTTAACCATTAGGCCACCATATTGTATTTGTAAATATAGTTAGTCTCAGAAAATGTTCGATCTGCAAAGGGAGAGAACTTTCGCAATATTGTTTGATTAGAAAATTATCAGAGAGAGAGAGAGAAAGAGGCAGGCAGACATGGGGAGAGGTGAGAGAAAGAAAGAGCTAGAATATCAACTCGAATAGCGCTCAGGATAGATCACAAAACAAGCATGGATTACACACACACACACACACACACTCACACACACCAACTACAAATTAAAACTCGGAAAATCGCTCACTACGTCAAGAAGATAATTAAAAAATCTGAAAGAAGGAAAACTTTATAGTCTAATATGCTCGATTATATATATATATATATATATATATATATATATATATATATATAAATTATAATTTATTTCATTTTGACTACAAAATTGATTTTGTTTCACGAGAGCAGTTTGAGGGACTCCCGATCTTCAGGTCTTGAAATAAAATAAATTTTATTTCAAGACCTGAAGATCGGGTGTCCCTCAAACTGCTCTCGTGAAACAAAATCAATTTTGTAGTCAAAATGAAATAAATTATCATTTATATTTCTGCTCTATATGTTTATTGAGCACTCTCATAAACCCGGTTCCACTCCCCTGGATTTATACCCTGTGGATTTATACCATACTCGGATTATATATATATATATATATATATATATATATATATATATATATATATATATATATATATATATATATATATATATATATATATATATAGACAATTTTTCAGGAGAAAAATAAATAATAAATTTAGCTTTGAAACGTGTGTAAACCAGCTTTATGTGACCTCTTATTTTTTAAACTTGATTCGAATGATATTTTAAATTTATATGAACATATATATTAAGCTCTATTTTATCGCATGTTGAAATATTGAGCTTTCTCTTCTTCTCTGAAAGTTGATAAAAATCGTTTCGATAGCTCCATGTAAGAATTTTCTAAATGAGTTTGAAATAAATTATTTGAATAACTTCTACACTTTTGCATATGCATGCATATATGACAGACGAAACTGCATCTTATATCCTCTGCTCTGTGATTTATTTATAGTGAGCACTGTTTAAAAAAAAAATTGATTTTTATTGCTGTAATGTTGTATATTTTTTCATTAACAATTTTTATCACAAACACACGCACACATATATACATATTCGAATTACAAACCGCCCATATTTGATGTCTCTTAATCTTCTCTTTTGGCTTAAGTATATATGCACAGTGATTTGGAATTAATTTAAAAACTTACCGAGATATTTTACAATGAATCTATTCTTGTGATTTTTCCTTTTTTTCTGGTGGAAATTGAACCTTTTTGGACATTTTTGTTGTTTTATTTCTGGGGACTTACGAAAATTCTATTTTGATGAGATTCGATGTTTAAAAAATATGTTTGTATGACTTAAAATAAACATTGACTCAAAACAGCTGTAAACAACTGTAATACCTTGTTTATACTCTTTATTTACAATATGATTTGAAAATGATTTAAACCGTCAATATATATATATATATATATATATATATATATATATATATATATATATATATATATATATATATATATGTTGCGAATATATGCTGATGAGGAAAATCATAAAAGTTTGTCAAGTTTTACTTTGATGTAACAGTGATAATAAAGATTTTTGGAAATGCGTGTACATATCGAGAAACATGGTTAAGTGTTGATTTTCGGAGCATGATCATAAACTATTAATTGTGTCATAAATTTTGTCATCTACTGAATTATAATATGAAAGCTCTGCTTGACATAACATGTTAACCATTGAGCTTACTTTTATCTGCAGTATTTATTATATCTTGAGGATTCGGAATATCTTATTTATTGATAAATTAATTTTTCATTATGTAATCTCCTGTGATTATCGCAATTGTATTGGTTCTTTAACTTAAACTTTTCCTCATATATATATATATATATATATATATATATATATATATATATATATATATATATATATATAAGCAGCATCTTCTCTTGCCGGCAAGTATTGTTGAATATAAGAGACAACTCATGTCTAGATATCCTTTGGTAGATCCTTTCAATAGTCCGAATCAGGATCTTAGTTTCGGAGGAGAATTGTTGATGAATTTGCCATAGTTTGGATTTGTCTCCCAAGTACTTTCAGACCCATCCGGGTATCTTCAGGATCTGTACCTGATTAACCTGATTAACCTCATTCCCCTGAAGATGGACCCGGATGGGTCCGAAAGTACTTGGGAGACAAATCCTAACTATGGCAAATTCATCAGCCAATTCCTCTCCGAAACTAAGATCCTGATTTAGACTATTGAAAGGATCTACCAAAGGATATCTAGACATGAGTTATCTCTTATATTCAACAAATATATATATATATATATATATATATATATATATATATATAATTAATTAAAACGTTCAATATCTGTCTGATTTGTTAACATTTTCTTATATTTGAATCTATTTTTGCTTAAAATCTGTTCTTTGTGTTCGTTTTCAGCCGTACCAATGCATAATAAATGCTTATATAAACATGTACTCCTTTCTTTCCCCCATTCTAGAAATATACTGCAAAGAATAGAGATAAGGTATGTAAGATGTTGTGGAATGTACACTGTTATCTGTGTTTGGTGCGAGACTTTGCATTGCAGCCTCATCACCGAATTAACCCCATCACCCCATTAATGCCCGTTCTCCGACCAGGTTCGAGTTGAGCGGGTTTGGATGTAGGAGTCTTTTGCCTGCCATTTGTGTGTGTGTGTGTGTGTGTATACATTTATTGATTTCACTCTTTACTAATCTTTCTATCTATCTTTCTTTCTCTTTATATCTATCTCTTTCTCTATCTTTCTCTATCTATCTCTATCTATCTCTTTCTCTCTCTACCCCTCTGTCTATATATGTATCTATCTATCTATCTATTTATATATCTCTCTCTCTCTATCTCTCTTTTTCTCTATCTATCTATTTATCTCTGTCTCTATACATATATATATATATTTATATATATACACACATATATATATACATATACATATATATATATATATATATATATATATATATACATATATATATATATATATATATATATATATATATATATATATATATATATATATATAAATTCCCAGGGATACTAACTAAATCCAAGATATCGCAGACTTAGCACTTGCATAAGATGATTAAACGCTGGAAAATTCATAAATAAAAAAAGGGATTCAAGTATCTAACAGTGAAACAAAAACAGGGGACCTTAACTTAAGCATGAAATATATTAAAATAGGGATCATCAGCTGTTTACCATGTAACTGTTTCGGAGATTTAAAAACAGGACAGTTATAATATTCATGATTCTCCTGTGGTACTGATCAAACGACCTCTTCCCCAATGATCAAATGTAGAAATAATTCAGCTTTAATTTTACCAATATGCACATAAATAAATAAACAAATAATAATAATAATAATAATAATAATAATAATAATAATAATAATAATACCCATAAGACTACAGTGTGAACTGGTAATTTGCATATCCAATTATATTAATTATAACAATAATAATAATAACAACAATAATGATAATACTATCCAACCACTACACCTAATAACTATTCTGCAATATGGTAGCTAGCAATAAAATTATATGGGAATAAAAGTTGTATTAAAAAAAAATGCTTAAGTACCTTTGGTACCAGATAGGCAAGTAGATAAGATGAAGGAAACCTAGCCATACAGATCTAAATATCCTGTATCTCTCTCTCTCTCTCTCTCTCTATATATATATATATATATATATATATATACCTTTATATCTATATCTATCTCTATCTCTATCTCTGTATATCGCTTTCTTTCTCCCCCCCCCCCTCTCTCTCTCTCTTTATCTATATATCTATCTATCTCTGTTTTTCTATTTCTCTACATTTGCGGATTGGGATGCTCGGACACGTGCCATAATCTTGAGCATAATTTGCTGACCCTGTAAGTCTATGTCACTATGGATCTCTGGGTTGCCTTGACTAATGATGCTGAAATTTTACACACTTATAGAACCTATCAAATGAAAATTTTGTGCAAAGTTTTAAATAATTTTGGTTTATTGGTTTTTGAGTTATGACTGATCAAAGAAATGAGATTTCTAGCATACGTCATGCAATCAACATGCCTAGTCATGCAATCAACAACTTCATTAACCACACTTAACTAGTTTCAACAATAATTGTCAGTTGTAAATCAACATTTTGGTAAAGTTTAGTTTGTTAAAAAAGAAAAAAAACACAGATGTTAGATGATGAGATTGCTCAATGTGCTTTCGTGAAAAGCTGCACAATGACGTAGACGATTTAGCCAACTTCCGGTCGCCCTTCAAGTGGCTCCTTTGTAATTAAAGTTGATATAACAGTAAACTCCGAAACAGTAAAATCCATTACATTTTAGAGTTTTTTGTTTGGTTCAATAAAGTCAGGAGTTTTGGCTCAAAGCCATGCAGCAGTCTCCTTGGATATATATGTGCCTTTGCTCTATTTTATTGGCATGTCTATTGTTCCCCTTCCGATAACAAGGTTTACGTTGTGGGACATTGGTATGTGATAAAATGCATGTATAAATCCATAAAGATTGGCCTAAATCTTAACTTTCTCTTTTGATATAGAATATCTTTTAGTCCCGAACGAAAAAGTGGAATTTTTGCTGTGCTTTTGGGCACGGCCTAAGTTAAACATTGTCAATATAAATAAATCTTTTTAAAATGTTTCATAGCAAAATAAGGTTATAATTCCTGATTTGCTAGCAAAAACAAACGAATTTCGTTTCCTGTTTAAAACTGAGAGGTGGATGTAGTGAAGTGGATAGCGGCATAGACTGACAACTCAGCGTGGCATGTTCGAATCCTGTCGGATCCATAGCATCACATTCGCTATGGATGTTGGCAACCTTCATGTGGTCCCTTCTGTGAGTACCTGATTCTAAAAGGGAATCGTGGAAACGAATGCCTACAATGGAATCAAAGAAAACACTTAATATACTGATTCATAGAAAATAGGGAGGAACTGTTTTATTAACCATACAAAACTAATTGGCTGCTTGCCATTACAATAAAAAAGAACTTAAATATATGTCGATTTATTAGTGAATAGTTACACACCTACTATTATTATCTCAGATGGTTTTCTTTAGTCATAATGTTAAATCCTGGTCACAGCACCAAATAATATCTTGAATAAGCCTTCCTTCAAGTATCTAGTGGTTATAATTGGACTCACTACGTGTGGAACACATGACTGTCCACCATATTTTTATCTCATTCGTTGTAGCTAGAATCTACATTGGAGTTTAATTAATGACTATGAATGATACAAAATGTTTTAAATATTCATTTGTTTATACAATAAACAATCACCGGCCGGTTGGTTGCATCATGTGCCCCTAGGAGATTTCATTATCATTTCCATATCCAGATAGCAATCAGGAAGCATTTCCTAGGGCTAGTTTTGTGCTTATCTTCGTATTGCATCACTGCACACTGTATGCTTAAAGCCGAAAAGAAATAAGACAAAAAGGAGGTAGTTAACAAGAGTATGTATTTACAGAAAGTACAGAAGTAATGGGTTGCCAGAGACTGCTTCTGGATTTGTTAGAGCTACTCTGTCTATTCATAGTGTCTGAAAGAGTTCATGTAGTGATGCAATGGGGTAGATCACCATAACAACTTCCTTGTTATTTATATTAGAAAAGTGTATAATCAGCACAGCTTAATGGAACGCTTGTCTTGCTCACTAAACCAACCGTGTCTCTCTCAGAGACTTGCAAGATCATAAAAAAAGAGTTTCCAACCCAAATGGAGACAATTTAAAACAAAAAGAGAAACTATAACTTCAATTAGTCAAACAGTTGTAAAGTCTATTTTAACGATCAAATCCTAAGCCAATGAGATGAAGTAATTGATACTGATATGACTCACAACTCTTGACAGTACTAAATCAATTTTAGATGACTATATGGTCCATTTTAAAGGGCACCCAATCCGTTGCTATTAATCTTCCATATTTTCACAAATGCTCACATATACATACGTACATCTCTCTCTCTCTCTCTCTATATATATATATATATATATATATATATATATATATGAGAAACGAAGGATGAGAGTAATCCGACATAATGGAAAATGAAAAAGGAAAAAACCAAGAGATATTTTCTTATATATTCATCAACGTTTCGTCTTTATTGCATGACATTTTTCTTTAAATTATCATCCTGAGGAAGTCTTACAACTAAAGACGAAATGTTGAGGAATATATAAAAAATATCTCTTGGTTTTTCCTTTTTCATTTCCCATTACGTTGGATTACTCTCATCCTTCCTTCCTCCTATAAATATATATATATATATATATATATATATATATATATATATATATATATATATATATATATATATATATATATATTATAATTATTATTATTATTATTAATAAATTATACAAACATAATTTTATTACATAAGACCCAGGGTTTCTTTTGTTATTGATTTCCATCATGTTGGCTGATGATCAGTTCTGCATTTTTCCTCTAGCTTAGCATCCTAGAGTGTGATCCTATCGTGAAACCCTGGGTTCCACATGATGAAATTTTGATAGTATAATTTATTAATAAAAATATATGTGACCAACCGCGTTGAAGCATGATCCATACAATGGAATACAAGTATTCAGCATTGGCTTAATTTTATTTCCTATCATTCTGTATTTTGATTTCTCAGCATCTATATTTGTTTTGTTCATTGTTGGTCCGTGGTCAGTGTTCAAGTATTGACATATTGCAAATTTCATTTTCTTTTAAATTTTCCTTCGGAGAATTATCTTTTAAAAAACAAAAAAATATTAGAATTTTTTAAATTAAAATCTTTTAAATTTTAATAGTACTATTTTCTTTGGTTATGTTTTTTTAAACAATTTTTTTAGAACTTGGGTAGATCGATTTTGGAATTGTAATAAGCGGCACATTGTGAAAGTTACAAATTACTATAAAGAATTCCCATGACAAAATATTTTTCTTTAAAATGTTGTTATTTGAGGAAATAAATTTAAAGATCAAAATGATCATTAATTCTGTCATGATATCGGTGTTATCCGAAAATATAATTTGTTAAAATTACAATCGAGCCTTAAAGAAAAGAAAAGTAGAAAAAAAACCTTTAAGACTAGATATTTTAATTGAAATATCCATATTGTTCTCAATAAATCGAATAAAAGTTGAAATTTGTGTTAGATGAATTTAACTTTGCAAATAGTATATTTAATATCCAGTGGAATACTAATATATTTTTTTTAATTTACATATTATAAACTGAATAAAAATTTAAATCATAATGATAAAAATATAATAAAATATTATATGCTTAAATGAATTGAAAAAATATTAATTTTAATATTTTTGTTTCATCAGTGTTATTTGCTTATTTCATCATTTTTTTCACGACAATGTTCTGATGATGCATTGTCAAACTAAAAAATATATGTCGATTTATTGTTACACACCTACTATTATTATCTCAGATGGGTTTCTTTAATCATGTTAAATCCTGGTCACAGCACCAAATAATATGTTGAATAAAAAATATGTGTCGATTTATTGGTGAATAGTTACACACCTACTGTTATTATCTCAGATTGTTTTCTTTAATCATAATGTTAAATCCTGGTCACAGCACCAAATAATATGTTGAATAAGCCTTCCTTCAAGTATCTAGTGGGTTTAATTTGACTCACTACGTGTGGAACACATGACTGTCCACCATATTTTTATCTTATTCGTTGTAGCTAGAATCTACATTGGAGTTTAATTGATGACTATGAATGATGCAGAATGTTTTAAATATTCATTTGTCTATACAATAAACAATCACCGGCCAGTTGGTTGCATCATGCGTTCCTAGGAGATTTCATTATCATTTCCATATCCAGAGAGCAATCAGGAAGCGTTTCCTAGGGCTAGTTTTTTGCTTATCTTCGTATTGCATCACTGCACACTGTATGCTTAAAGACACTTATAGAACTGGTTTTGAATAAATAAGCAGAAGTTGAACGATCACTATAAACTGTTATGTACAATTACAATCTCATGTAATCATCAATTTCAAAGGGATATAATTTTTGCTTTGCCACCTATTGCATTTGTGTAATTGAGGAGTTATCTACGTAAATGAGAAGAGATCCTCTTTATACAGAACGACCCCATAGAAATTGAATTGTTAATAAAGTTCACTATCCTTTCTGCAATCTAATCATATTCGTACAAATAAACTTCATTCTGAGCCTGACTTGTCCACCAAGTTTCAGTGATGAATATTCAACAGTCTTTGTTTTATCGCTGTTCAATGATAAACATATCTGGATGCAACATGCAAGATTGTCAATAACTCTAACACACTCCTCCCTTGGCACTTTCCTAATTTGAGCTGTGATGGCTCCCTTCAGTTCAGGAATAGTTTGAGGATTGTTTTTATAGACATTATCTTTGAGATAATGCCACAAATAAAACTCTGGAGAGTTAGGCTCCAGTGAGAGTAAAGCCCATTCATGGTCACACTTCATACTGATGATACGATCAGCAAAGTATCCCCGCATATCATTGAATGTCGATAAAATGAACACTGTTTGATATTCATGACTGAAATTTGATAGTCAAGTTAGGCACAGACTGATGATATTTTTTACCAAATATTGTCAAGTATTAATATGCATCAGAAATTAAGCTGCATTCACTTAAATGGCTCCAGGAGCAAAGTGTAGTATCTGTTCTGATACTATGCTTAATCTTTTCTGCCATCGGTCGGTGAAGGAGAAATCCTTCTAAATCAAGGCAATTCTTATTTTTGTCCCAATCCGGAGTGGCCCGTTTGAGGAAACTGGATTTCCCCCCAATTAAAAACCAATCATGTGACTAACTCTGCCCTCGTGAGGGGTAATTAAATAAGGACTTGTTATTTTGAAATTTGTTTACACGAAATATAAATTGATTTTTCCGACGGATTACGATTTCATATTTTTCAACCCTCCCTCACCTTTAATATGTCGCAAGAAAAAACTAATGCTGTGAATTTTAAATGAAAGCAATATGTTAATAACAACACATTTGCCATATATTTATTAAATTTATGTGTTTGTTCTCGTTTTTTGTTATTTTTGATTTCATAAAACAAAATTAATAATGCATACAATTGATTTATTGCCTGATTCTGTTGTTCAGTGTTTTAATTTTGTATGTGATTTTTTGCTTTTTTTGGCATGACTTATTAACTTGGCTGAAATTGACATGTTGCCATTCTACATACTCTCAAACCTGAGCTTTAATAGTGGCTGAAATTGACATGTTATCATTCTTGATACTCTCAAACGAAGAGAGAGAGAGAGAGAGAGAGAGAGAGAGAGAGAGAGAGAGAGAGAGAGAGAGAGAGAAAGAGAGAGTGTTGGAATTTATTAAAGCCCCCTCACTGATTGGCTGTTGCCATGTCCCTTAAGGGCCTCACGGATTGGCTGTCAGGCATTGCAACCCCTTTTTTCTTAGGTGTCATGTGAGCCAGCCTTTAAAAACCCTTGCACACGGCATCCCGGCCTCTTTTTCGACAACCCCACTCAAGGCAGCAATACATCAGTTGGTCTCCTTTGTGACAACAGCCCAAGACGGTAGTCACAGAGAATGACCCTCCGCCGTTACCAGAACTGTATACAGATAAGTTCACGTGAACCACGTTTTCGCCACACTCTCTCAAATTCACCAATGCCTAACTGAACTTTTAAAACTCTGTAAATATTCTATGACTCCATCTATCTCTTTCTTACTAAAATTGCCGTGAAATTACATTCTTGTGTTTTGTGTTCCTTCTCTCAGACTTTCGTCCTATATCTCTCTTTTGATAATTTTATCTGCACATTGTTACCTCATTCTCACGTGGGAGGATTGAACTTTATTTTCAGGATTATTTTAATCCCAACAAGAGAGAGGATTTAGAAAAAAATTCAATATTATCTGATATTGTGGGGATTTTTGTGACTGAAAGAAAGTTCAGTTCTTACACAAAAAAAAAGAGATATATGCAGAAAGTTGAATTGGGGTGACAACTTTTGAAGAAAAGGAACAACGACCGTGTATTAATCGAACAATTTTACATATGCAAGTACTAAAACATGATCTACAGAAAATGGTTGTAAATTTTGTTAAAAACTTTTATTCACCCCAAACAAGGGGGCATATTGCCACTGAGACATAAAGGGCTACTATGATTAGGGGCCAGATTTATAGAGGGCATCCTAAGTGGGGAGTTGTGCAGCAAGATATTTGTTCACATTACATTTAAATTTCTGCATGTTGGTAGAGTCGTGGAAACAAGAAGGAAATTCAAAAGGCAAGCATCTGGAGACCTCTACAGTGGAGGGGTGGGATTTTGCTGCTAGTTGGGTTGGTCAGGAGCATTCCCGTTGAGAGGGTACAAGTGCAGTAAGTTAAAAAAAAAGAGTTCACAAACTTGTGACTTTGCTGAACTTATTTTATTTACCTCTCCAGGAGGTTAGACACAAGGTCAGGCGTTAAGTTGAACTTGAAAAGCCAGTGCACTAGGATTAGTGCACTGGCTTATCAAAAAATGCCTGAGTAGCCCGTTTGCATTCTCTGGTAAGGGGCACCTTATGCGATTAGCAATAAACTAACCCCTTCTCAAAGAGAAGGTAAAGCCTGAGAAAGGTGGACCTCCTGAAACTGAAGAGGATCCCACCTCAGCCTTAACCCTAACTCGAACCCTAACCCTCAGCCCTAACCCTAACTCTAACTCTAACCCTAACACTAACCCTAACTCTAACCCTTACCCTAACTCTAACCCTAAACCCAACTCTACCCCTTACCCTAACCCCAACCCTATCCCTAACCTCCTGAAACTGAAGAGGATCCCACCTTAGCCCTAACCCTAACTCTAACCCTAACTCGAACCCTAACACTAACCCTAACTCGAACCCTAGCCCTAACTCTAACCCTAAACCTAACTCTACCCCTTACCCTAACCCCAACCCTATCCCTAACCTGAAACTGAAGAGGATCCCACCTGAGCCCAACAGCAACAAAGTCACTGCCGAACTGATTGTAGAGGACGTATCCTCAACTGGTCTTAGTGTAAAGCGTATCCTTTTAACATGTGCTTGATGCGTCTGATCTCAATGTTTAGTAGTTGATGGCTATTCTCTTTTGTGGCAGCCATCTAGGACTTATTGTTATAAGGCAGCCAACATTAATCGACATCGACCATAGTAACGGAGAAAAGAAAAAGAGGACGAGCACATATTTTATTTTAATTTTTCATTAACTTACTTGTGATGGCAAAATGAGACCAACAGAAGACTTGTGAAAGCTTTATTCTGCTTAGAATACCTTTAGTGAGATTTTATAGTTTCGTATTTAACTAAAGAGTTCACCAAAAAGGGTGGTAATTATAAAAAAAAACAAGGGAGGTTACTCTCGATTACTTATTACACTTGATTCTAATAACTTACTCGCTGTACCCTCTATAATATGGCAGCCAAACATTAATCGACATCGACGATGGTAGTGGAAAATAGAAAAGGAGGAAGATCCCTAAAAGTTTGGGTTTATATAGGCTTGTTCACATGCCCGTTAAAGGGGCAGTTATTAAGTTTACCTTTTGGGCAATCCACAAGACCAATAACGAGACAAATGACCACAACTACATTAACCAATATATGCATGTCTTGTTAATTCTAATAATATGCAAACTGAATTCTTTGATAAGAAATATGTTTTATATAACATGTATATTAAATACTAGACGTATTCGTGAGCCGTCGGGTCACACAACTACCATTATTTATTCTACTTTGTTTTCATTCGAAAAAATTGATTTGAAATAAAAAATAAAAAAAAAGAATTTACATCGCTAGTGGCAACCAGAAAGAGAGGGGGAAGAGAAGGAGAGAGAAAGAGAGAGAGCGAGAGAGAAAGAGAGAGAGGGGGAGAGAGAGAGCGAGAGAAAGAGAGAGAGAGAAAGAGAGAGAGAAAGAGAGAGAGAAAGAGAGAGAGCGAGAGAGAGAGAAAGAGAGAGAGAGGGGGAGGGAGAGAAAGAGCGAGAGAAAGAGAGAGAGAGAGAGAGGGGGAGAGAGAGAGAGCAGTCATCTTTCCCCCCTCTCTCTATAAACTCTTCTTGCTACTTTTATGCTCATTAGTATACTTTCCTTTCAAGCTAGCTCAGACATATTAGTTTCATTTAAATTACCTCCCTTGAAAATTAATGAACATAATATTTTAAGAAAGGTTTTTGCTATTTATCCTTTATTAAAATCACTTTGATTAAGTACTGCTCGACGAAACTATTGCATATTTAGCTGTGTCGACAATTTTAGCTGGTTTAAATCAGGAAGAAAGTCAGAATGACGAACTTACTTCGTAAGTTAGTTAGTACGTCTGGCCGAATCTGACTGAAATAGAAATGTTATAAAAGAAAAGGGTCACCATTCTTCCTCAAAATAAATAATGGCCCCACAATCAAATAGATGTTAATATTTATCCACGGGAACACAGCCAGGAACAAAAAAGAGATGGTGCCATGGGCTGATTCATGTCTGTTAGATTATGTACTATACTAGAGTTTAGCATATCGTCTGCTCGTGGTTGAGTCAGGTCGAGAACAGGATAAGGTACATCTTGTCTGTTTGAAGGAAAACTATTAACTGAAATTAACCTTGTGTATTGTCTTGGCGCCAAAATGTGTTAGCGCGTATGAATCTCGCTACACGTAGAAGCATCATATGCCCACGTCATAAAGAGGCAATGATTACGCAATCATAAAGCTGAATTACCATCTCAGTTAAAACTAACGTACATCGATATAAAAAAGTTCGCTCATGCAACTTATACACACATATATATAGGGAAAATATGACAATAAAATTACAAATAAATAACACCAAACATTAATTTATTATAATCTGTTTAAAAAATAGTTACGCAAATTAGTCATACAAATAGTTCTGTTTGGAACTTTGCTATCTACTATATATACAGTATTTTAAAAAGAGTATGTTGTGTTATTGATTTAACTAATTGAGTCTTTTTGACGGTAATATAGGTGTGATAAATGAAAAAAAAGCTTTCACATTTATTCATTTAGATTTTATTGACCTCAAAATGAGGGTCCGGAAAAAATGAACTATAAACTGATTAGCAAATAGCTATTTTTTGTCGATGTTTGGTCGTGTGCTACAGATGCCTGAAACAAACAGACATCTGCTCTAAAATCCATCAAATTTGCAGTAATGAGATCCATAAGATCGGGCAAGCAACTGAAAAAAAATGAGGACTCTTTTTAAAGGAAAAATACAAAATACAATATTAGAAAGACTCAATGCAACTGTAGAACGTTTCACTATTACAACCAAAATACAGTGAAATTAAAAAATATTTAAACAGAATGCTGACATAAGAATTATGCTGGATAAAATATGCATATAAATAAGTGTTAACATTATATTACAAGAATGTATATTAAAATACAATCTAGCTTTGACTAAAAGTAAACAAATTGCTTGTAATGACAAATGAGAACAATAGAAGACTTGAGAAAGCCTTAGTCTGACTAGAATAGCATATACATGTATAGTGATATTTTATAGTTTCGTATTTAACTAAAGAGTTCTCCAAAAAGGAAAATAAGGGAGGTTACCATCGATTACTTATTACACTTGATCATATTTTCTTCTCAAATTATTTAATTAGGAAGTTAATGCGTTATAAACTTTTGTCAACAATATTGTTGTTGTGTGACTGTGCTGGGTAAATGTAAAAATCGACGGCCTAAACAGAATGCGATAAAAAAAAAGGTAAATTTATAGAACTGCACCCTTCGTATTCCGCCCCCTAAAAAAAAAAATTTCTACTTTTATGGGCAAATTACATGTAAACAGCCTCAACAAATATCCGGTAAGAAAAAAAATTATGACAATTTTTATTATTTTAGATTTTAGGAGGTGGGGATCACTTTCCTATATAAGTTATACGTAAAGTGAGCACCCATTTCTAGGCCACGGAATCTCACCCCTCACATTTATCCATCTATATAAATAAAAATTCTATTTTTTTTTTGCAAATTACATGTAAACAGCCTCAACAAATATCCAGTAAGAAAAAAAATTATGACAATTTTTATTATTTTAGATTTTAGGAGGATCACTTTCCTATATAAGTTATACGTAAAGTGAGCACCCATTTCTTGGCCACGGAATCTCACCCCTCACATTTCCCCTCCAAATAAATAAAAATTCTACTTTTTTTTGAAAATTACATTCAAACAGCCATAACAAATATCTGCTATGAAAAAAAGTAATTAAAATTTTTTTATTTTAGATTTTAGGAGGCTGGGGGATCACTTTCCTATATAAGTTATACGTAAAGTGAGCACCCACTTTTGGGCCACTTAGAATCGCACCCTAGCGAACACGTGTTGAAAGAAATATTCAAAAAACGTTATTTTAGATTTTATTTGGGGTGGGGGTGCAGTTCTATAAATTTACCCACAAAAATTCTGTATAAAGTATAAAAATAGGTTTCTGCTGTTGTTGTTTTTAATATTATCAAATGAGGAATCATTTTGAGTTAAAATCTATTTAGCATTATGCATGTAACCTGACGAAAAACACGCTTGAAATGTGTAAATATGCTAGAAAATCGAGATTTTAACAAAATGGGGGTCTTATGAGAAGGTTTGTTGTATCGAAGCCATGTTTTTTTTTGTATCGCTCAAGACAAAAATAGTTTTAAACGTCTTTTTCACTATTACTACGTAATACTACATTACTTTTAACTCAGAAACGTTCTTAATGTCATAGCCTTTAATATATATATATATATATATATATATATATATATATATATATATATATATATATTTTATCGCCTATACATTAATCTTATTCAATTTTTTAAAGAAAATATTTACAGTAATCCCCTGCTATTATATAAATTACTTCCAGTTTTTAAATAAATTGTTGGACACTATCACAGCTTACACATTTTGAAGATAATTTAATGTGGAAATAAAATCAATTTTATTTTTAACAATTTTATTTGTGATTTTCCTAGCCCATGAGCCCTTTTCAGAAAATTAAACATTATGCACGATTATATTTTAATTAATTAGGTCAAAGAAATCTAAGATTCAATTAGTTTCGATTTCTTTGTTGCCTTTGAAATTAGTAAACGGCTTTCATAAACAAAAGTTAATATTTACATTTTCTTTTAATATCTTATTTTAATCTTTCATTGAATTACTTGTAATGGCAAATGAGACCAACAGAAGACTTGTGGAAGTTTTATTCTGTTTAAAATAACTACAGTGAGATTTTATAGTTTCTAGTCAACTAAAGAGTTCACCAAAAAGGGAGGTAATAATAAAAAAACAAGGGAGGGTACTCTCGATTCTAATAACGTACTAGCTGTACACTCTATAATAAGTAAGCCAACCATTAATCGATGTTGACCATAGTAGTAGAAAAGAGAACAGGCGGAAAATCCCTAGGAGTTTGGGTGTATATAGGCTTGATCACATGACCCTTAAGGGAGCAGTTATTAAGTTTACCTTTTGGACAACTCACAGGACTTATACGGGGACAAGTGACTACAACCACATTAATCAATCTATGCATGCCTTATATATTCCAATAATATGCAAACTGAATTCTTTTATATTTAAAATACGTATATAAAATACTAGACGTACCTGTGAACCGTCGAGTCGCACAACTACCACTATTTATCCTACTTTTATTTTATTCGAAAAAATTGATGTGAAATAAAAAATAAAATATTGGCATAACTAGTGGCAACCAGATATATAGAGAGAGGGGCGAAAGGAAGTGTGAGAGAGAAGCCAGTCATCTTTCCCCCTCTCTATATAAACCCTTCTTACTACTTGTGCCTCGTTGATATTACTTTATAGTTTCGTATTTAACTATATGTTCACCAAAAAGGGAGGTAATCAGTTCAGCCGGGGGTTCTTACCCCACCCTATAGACCGGTATTGTCCGGGCCTTCGGGTCTTGATTTACGCCAGTCTATCGGTTGTCCGTCCTGTGCAGTTCTAGGAGGTGCACCCTCCCAGGCTTTGCCTTCTCGCCCTTTGAGAAGGGGTTAGTTTATTGCTAATCGCCTGAGGCGACCTACCGGGGAATGCCGACGTGGCTGCCCACCCAGGCAATTTTTAAATGGCCAGAGTTCTCAAATTCTCGAGCGCTGGTTTTTTCCCACTTTCCCGACCTTGTGTCACATCTTACCTTGTGGGAGGAAGATAAACAGGGAGGTAATCATTTAAAAAGGGAGGCTACTCTCGATTACTTTTTACACTTGATTTTTATAACTTACTATCTGTACCCTCCAGGCGTTGCCTGGGAGTACTAATTGTAGCAGTTGCCTAAGCGAACTATTTGGTATCGATGTACGTTAGCTTTAACAGAGATGGTGATTCAGCTTTGCGCATGCGTAATCATTGACTCTTTACGGTGTATGTGTATGACTCGTCAATGTGTAGCGAAATTCATACGCATCAACATATTTGGCGCCAAAGACAATTTATGACGTCAAGTCAGTTTCCGGCAATTCTTCTCGTTGTCAAGACGCACACTTATCCTGATCTCGCTCTGCTTTAGCCAAAGGCAGACGAGATGCCGAACTCCAGGATATTACATAATCTAACCGACATGAGCCAGCTTATTGTACCATGTCTCTTTTGTGTTTGTGTTCCGGTGAATAAATATAAACATCTATTTAGTTGTGGAGACATTATTTATTTCAAGGAAGAATGGTGACCCTTTTTCTTGTATAGCATTTATATTTCAGTCAGATTCGGCCAGACGTACTAACTCCTCCAAGTAAGTTCGTCATTCTGACTTTTTTCCTGATGTTAACCTTTTTAATTAACCCCATCTGTTACCAATCTACAACTGGTAACCCCAACTGTCTCCAACCAGCTAAATAATCTTTTCTTTTTTTTTTAATATGCCTCACATCATTTCCTCTCATTTCCGGTTACAATTTAAGAGGGAAATAGTTTTAACGCCACACCACTAGCTACACTCTACTAACTATTTTTAAAATAAAATTATTTAAGTAACTCTTTCATTTGGCCAGGATCAAAGTGTAGTATCTGTTCCGATGGATACTACACCCCATAGACTGGTACCGTCTTGGCCTTTGGGTCTTGATGACGCCGGTCTGTGGGTTTGTCCTGTGCAGTTCTAGGAGGTCCACCCTCCCACCCTTTCCCTCCCCTCTTTGGGGAGGAGTAAGTTTATTGCTTACTGCCTGAGGCGCCCCTACCGGGGAATGCCGACGGGGCTGCCCAGGCAATTTTTAATGTCCAGAGTGCTCACTTTCTCGGGCGCTGGCTTTTCAAGTCCCACTTTCCCGACCCGACCTTGGGTCACACCTTACCTTGTGGGAGTAAGATAAAACTGGCCTTGTGCCTAACCTCCTGGCGAGGAGGTAAATAAAAACTCTTTCAATTACAAACGAAAATGATTAAAATTGATGAATTTCTTCTCAGTACATCCACATTAGTTATATTCTATATCTTTATTACTTAATAAGTTAACATTGCGTTTTGTAAATAACTTATATTTTTTAATAGGGGACGAGTTTAAACGCGACACCGTTTAGCAAACTTCACTGCCCATAAAAAAAAGAAATAAATTTATTTACTCCTCGCGGAGTTAGGCACAAGGCCAGTTTTATCTTACTCCCACAAGTAAGATGTGACCCAAGATCGGGTCGAGCAAGTGGGGTTAAAAGTCAGCGCTCGAGAGGTGAGCACTCTGGCGATTTAAAAATTGCCTGGGCAGCCCCGTCGGCATTCCCCGGTAGGGGCGCCTCAGACAGTAAGCAATAAACTTACTCCTCCCCAAAGAGGGGAGGCGAAGCGTGGGAGGGTGGACCTCCTAGAACTGCACAGGACAGGCGTGCAGTATCCATCGGAACAGATACTACACTTTGATCTTAGCCAAAAGGCCGAGTAAAAGAAAGAAGGTATTTACTCCTCCCCAGGAGTTAGGCACAAGGCCAGTTTTATCTTACTCCCACAGGTAAGATGTGACCACAGCTTGGGTCGAGAAAGTGGGGTTAAAAGCCAGCGCTCGAGAGGTGAGCACTCTGGCCATTTAAAAATTGCCTGGGCAGCCCCGTCGGCATTCCCCGGTAGGGGCGCCTCAGACAGTAAGCAATAAACTTACTCCTCCCCAAAGAGGGGAGGCGAAGCCTGGGAGGGTGGACCTCCTAGAACTGCACAGGACAATCCCATAGACCGGCGTAAATCAAGCCCCGGAGGCCAAGACAATACCAGTCTATGGGGTGCAGTATCCATCGGAACAGATACTACACTTTGATCTTAGCCAAAAGGCCGAGTAAAAGAAAGAAATATTTCTTCTAATTAGGCCATCAATTATCTGTTCATTAACCGGTTACAATTTAAGAGCTGAGTGATTGTAACCCTACACTCTTGTCTGATCGTTTTAAAAATAAATTTATTAAACTACCTCTTTTAATTACAAAAGAAAAAGAATCAAAATCAATGGGTATCTGCATAGTACGTCAACATTAGGTGCGTTCTACATTTTTATCACTTAATATGCATTATATTTTAATAGCATTCAGGGCTTTTTTTTAGATTTTTATGTGAACGTGGCTTCCTATTAAATTTATGACGTCACGTCCGGTACGGATGACCGCAAATGAAAATAAAAACGTTTTTGTTTAGGAGATTTTCATAAATTAGTGTTGTTTATCCGATTTTTTTTTTATTAGTATTGTTCCTTCGAATTATAGTTTAATAATAATATTGAATTACTTTTAACAAGCTAATTATCAACCGAAAACTTTCCAGCTGCAGAATTATGTTTTATAAATATCAATTTGAACAATTTAATGATAGAAATGAAAGACTAGCAGTACATTTTATATGAGATTAGAAAATGGGTGCTTTTTTAGATTTTTATGTGAACGTGGCTTCCGGTTAAATTTATGACGTCACGTCCGCTACGGATGACCGTAATTGAAAACAAAAAGTTTTTGTTTATGCGATTTTCATAAATTAGTTTTGTTTATGCGATTTTTTTAATTAGTATTGTTCCTTCAAATTATAGTTTAATAATAATATTGAATTAATTTTAACAAACAAATTACCAAACGAATTTTTTTTTTTAATTTCGACTTCCGCTTCCTTTTTTCAATTAATGATTACCTTCTTTGGCGACGGCGGCGGCGGCGGCGGCGGCGAACGAAAAACAATCTTTTGGCAAAATTTTATATGAGATAAGAAAATGGTATGAATTATAATAAAAAAAATAACGTCATTTTCTGTCAAATAATAAAAAAATAACTTTCGGTTCGTAAAATGTCATTTTTTGTCAAATATTAAAAAAACAAACTTTCGGCTGATAATTTGTTTGGTAAAAGTAATTCAATAAAATGTTTAATTATTGTAGCATATGTTTGTATTTATTTCAAACATTTACATTAATAAGAAAATGTGTATTTTCAATGGAAATATTATTTGTTTATTACTACATTAAACTAAGAAAAAATAAAATAATTAAACAAATGTATTGTTATTATTAAACTATAATTCGAATGAGCAGTACTTACAAATCGCATAAACAAGAAAGGCTAAGAAAAACTTTTTTTTCATTTGTGGTCATCCGTACCGGACGTGACGTCATAAATTTAACAGGAAGCCACGTTCACATAAAAATCTAAAAAAAGCCGCATACAGATTTTAAATTAATAGCGATTAGCAAACTCTACTGCCAATATATATATTTTTTAATGTTTCATTTAATTAAGGAAATGATTGGTCCGTTCATGTACCCGTTACAATTTAAGAGGAGAATGATTTTAAATCTACACCGTTGCTTACACTCCACTGGTCGTTTTTTTAAAGTTATTTAATTACTACTTTAAATTACAAAAGAAAATGATTAACATTAATTAAATTCTTCATAATACGTCCCCGTTAGATACATCTGGAATTTTCTCTTACTAAAGAAAATATAGGGTCGGATAGAATGTTTAATCAATGAAATCGCTTGAATTTTTTAATTTGTGTAAAGAACACAGGCTGAAATTTTATGTAAATGCCTGGCTAATCAGAATCATATATCGATTTGCCAGATGCGATAATACTTAGGTTTAACTTTTAGAATCTGACTGACTTTTTTATATTAGAATATATCTTTATATATTAATTTAATAATGTTTATGATTTCTATTTTTTCTTCTTTCAACCGCCCTTGTATTACTCACGAATACTTTGGAAGGTTATTTATCTCTCATATGTATTTTTCCCAACGAAATGTGATCGCCGACTAGATCGATAGCAAAGAGATGATACCATTAAAAATAATATATAATTGGCTGGACCAGATGCCGATGAGAAGTTTTATGAATCGGTATTTAATTTTAGTATTTACACCTATTTTTTTAAATTTTTTATTAACTCTAATTGGAAAAATCGATTTAAACTAGATAATCCAGGCTTAAAGAAAGAACTGTTTCTTAATTACATTTTTTTTATTCAATATTGCTATATTTTAAAAAAATAAAAGTACTTATACAGTCTGAGATCCATGGCCGCTTCGAGTATTTCCGGTCGCTTCGATTATTTCCGGAATAGATAATAAAAACGTAATTCACTTAAAGATTTGTAGTCAGTATAAAATTATCTCCCCTGTTTTTACTCCGCGTATGGGACTCCATAGTCCGTTTGAGTGAACGTACACAAACACCAAGTTCTAAAGATAAAAAATGTATTTTCGATTTATTGGCAGAGCAGAGCGTCGGCCATTTTTTTTCGAGAGCTATTTTTTTAGTAAAGAAGCCATTATATTTTAGATCGGCTGTTATTTTTTTTATATTATTAACACATAAGAAAATCAAACTATAATTGGAAATTTAGTTGCTTTTTTATTAAAAATAATCAAATCAAACTGTTTTTTATAATTGAAATGTTTTTTTTTACAAATAATCAATGTTTTTTGTTTATAATCAATGTTTTTAAATAGTTTATATAGACAATATTTTTAAATACTTTATTTTTTAAATAGTCTATTAGTTTTTTTATAAATTGAAATAAAATAAAATAAATATCATAGTAATAACTTATCCAATACAGAATATTCCAGAAGAAATTGTTTTTTTATTCAGCAAGCGGATGAAAAATCATAAGGACAGTTTTCTGATAAACACCGTTTGCCTCTTTCCGAATTTATAATCGGAAGACGCCATCAAGAAACAATCTTCTCTTTAACCATAAAATATTAAACTACAGGGAAGTATCTTATGTATTCGGTGATTAAAAAAATGGGCAGCAACGATCAGTTAGAGTGGAGGTGTAATTAAAAATCTAACACCCAATAAAAATCGGTTGCCTTCCAGATTTTGAGTCAGCAATTGTTTTAAGAGAAAGGTTATCTCTTAACGCTTCCAATACCGAAAATGTTATCGAAATACAATAATTAGGCTATTTTTGGTGAATTTTTGAAAAATTGCATTTAGAGCAGGTATTGGGTCGGCTAGATATCTATTCCAAAGAAAAGGATTAGCATTAATATACCTTATGTATATGTAACAAAAAAGACACAAAAATCGAACAGACTTTGTGCTAACCCAATTGAGGTGATTAATCCCTTTTGTTATCATGAATTGATGAGAATCTAGCATAAGAAAGTAATCGTATCAAGTTAGAAACTCTTTTCATCAACTTAAGACATGTCAACCGGCAAGAGAATGCAAGGGGGACAACTCTAATTGAATCAATTCAGAACACCAGTCTCACAGAAAGAATAAAATGACATGTCTCAGTTACAGAAGACCTTCCACCGAATCTGTACCTCCTCTGTACAAGAGGAGTGTCACATTACTTTACCTTGATATTTGAAACCTCCCCAAAGGGGGGAGACTTGCAGTAGTATTAGTCTTGTTAATGACAGTAGTTTCTTAACAAGATTATCTTTTGATGTTGGATTTCTATCAATTCTTCATGCCAAGGAAGGAACAATCACCTCCATATATATATATATATATATATATATATATATATATATGTTTGAAAAAAGACAAACGGAAAACAGGTTAGAATGCAGGAGAAAAAACAAAAAGCAAGAGATTTGACCGGTTTCGTTCGTATTATCGAACGTCTTCAGAAAAAGTGAAGATTTGAAAAACAATTTTATTTTATTTTGAAGACACACACATGGAAGAAGGAAAAGATGATCCGATTGGACCATATGAGAAGACCCTTAGCTACATTGAAATATCGGATCATCTTTTCCTTCTCCCAGAAGGGTCAGTTGGCAGGGGAAAGCCAAGGTAAACATGGGAGGCAGTGATAAGGATGGATTTGAGAGAAAAAGAGATAAATAAAGACCTAGACAGAGATAGGTGACTAAACCAACGAAGTCTCCTGTTCTGCACACCTCTCCCTATACCGTCCAGATTTAATTTTCCTCTGAACTCATCAGATCTAAGTTGTTTTTAAGACTCACATTACATATCTATTGTATCATTATCATATCATTTCTCTATGCAACACATATCCGCAACTCTTACTGGTCAGGTTTCACTTCCATACATCATCACACTGCATACACATGTCTGATAGACTCTTCCCTTGGTCAACAGTGATAACTCTCTGCAGCGTAGTAATGACAGAAGTTCCTTGAACTTATTCCATCCATTCTTATTCAATCACACTAGTACCACTTCCTCCCAGTGATCCATTAAGGTTACACAACTTCTGGACATCCTCAATAGCCTTGCCATCCAAATATGCTTTCTCCATGTCTGAGTTCTCATTGGTTTACACTTCTTGCGCACAAACTGGTTACCACATCTCACCTAATGATGAGATGATTCTAATATTTTTCCTGATTCCGATACAATTACCGATTCTGTTCTAAATTTTAAATTCCGATACAATTATCGATTCTGATTTTTTTTTTAATTTCTAAACATTGAGTTATAGAGATTTTTTTTTTTAATTTTCGGATTAGTGTAAAAACTCGTGTAATGTGTGCATATATTTTCGCAAAATGGGGGGGGGGCGTACATTACACGAGTAGATCTTTCTAAATATTGTTTTCAAATTTTGTTCTCATAATTGACCTAAAATAGTGAGGCAACTAAAGATTTATTTCTCTTCTAAAACAAAGCCAATTGACAGAATTTGAATTTATTCATTAACTGATATAACTTGGTAAGTAGTTATAAATAACAAAATAACCAGTGTGAAGGTCTTAAAATAGTACGGTTTATTCCAACGTATATATCTTGTACAAACAATAGTAACTACAGGTAATCCAATAGGATTTAACAGAATACAATCGAATGCCCATACTACTGTTCTTAGTCGTATTTATTGTCCAGACTAGTTCACTTATTTAGTGACTGAGGGGAGTCCGGTATCCCATCACAACATTGATAATTGAACATAGTCAAGCAGGACGTTTTTTAGTAAAATAATAAAAAATAGTAAGTAACTTATTTTAAAAATGAAAATGTTGCAACGAGAAAAGAAAGAAAGAAAAAAAGTGACAGAAAACTGTTCCCCTTTTCTTTATTTTATTCCTATTTATCCACTTGGGCCATTTTTACCATACCATTTTTTTGTGGTGTCATTTTTACCATACCATTTTTTCTGGTGTCATTTTTACCATACCATTTTTTTGTGGTGTCATTTTTACCATACCATTTTTTGTGGTGTCATTTTTACCATACCATTTTTTCTGGTGTCATTTTTACCATACCATTTTTTTGTGGTGTCATTTTTACCATACCATTTTTTTGTGGTGTCATTTTTACCATACCATTTTTTGTGGTGTCATTTTTACCATACCATTTTATTGTGGTGCCATTTTTACCATACCATTTTATTGTGGTGTCATTTTTACCTAAATTTGTTATTATAATCTATAGGGTTTAGTTTTACTGGTAGTTTAAAATCAATAAATATTTATCATTTTATCATTAGTACCAGCAATAGAAAATTAAGTTTTGAATAAAAAATAAATAAAATAAAAGAATCGTTTTTTGGAATCGGAAATTAAGCTAAAATCTTTCCGATTCCGATACCCCAAAATATTCCGATTCCAATTAATAGTCCCAAAACTAATCTTAGTCTACCAGTAATTCGACTGCACTTCTTGTGTATCCAATGCTTACAAGTACCACAAAAAAATCGAGTTGCTTCCAACTCCCTTTCCATAAACTGAGCAAGCGAATTGTCCTCATTCTAAGGACTTTCCAACACTATAACCACTGATCATCACTTTAGTCTTGGTAACATTCAATCTCAGACCTTTACTTTCCATAGCATTCCACAAAGTTTTTAATTTAACAAGTAGACCTTCCATTATATTATTTGGATTATTCGAACTACTGTTCTCATCTTGGATGTTATTCTCACAACATTTTGGCCGATGTAACCTCCAACCTTCTTCAGATACATCTTATCGAACTCAGGAATCTTTATGTCGAACTCGGGAATCTCTACGGAATTTCGAACGGAATCCTTTATTTAATCCACAGGGGTAGCTTGCTCTCGTTCTGTCAGCCATGACTGGGTAAAAGTCCTAAGTAAGTCGTAGTTGTATTTTAGTATTGCCTGAAGTGAGGATTGAACCTTCAACCTTCAGAAGACTATCACTTAGAACTGATTAATATAACTTAGCACTTTTAGCCGTTGCGCCACGGAAGGTCGAGAATTACATCGGCCGAAATGTTATGAGAGGATATATCTAAGATGAGAATAGTAGTCCGAATAATCCAAATAATCCAAATTATTAACCCTTGTCTCAAAAATTCTGTGACCTTCCATTGTTTCACAGATGACCATTCAATCATCAGAACAAAGCATTTCTTCTGGACAACCGGCACAAAACTCCGTGGAAAATGCTTTCAAGATAAAAGTGAAAAGTAACGGACTCAGTTAGGGTAAATTTGGAAAGGTGCCTTGTGTTCCCAGCTGAGGTCATGTTGACCTGTTATAATCTGGTCTGTTAATTTAAAAATAGTTTAGGTTATTGAATTAACATATCCGTTTAGAGAAAAAAATATCGACTGGACGCATCAACTTGAACTGGAAAAATAAGAGGATCTTAGGAAATGGCAAACACGGAATGGATGGAGAGTTGGCATAAAAATAAACAAAACCTATTTTTAATCTGTACACAACCGACTGGTTATGAATTCGAGTCAATGTTATTTATTAAAAGTGTCTTCCCACACGTGTACATGCACATATACATGCACATTATATGGTGGCAGCGGATGCATACTTTTTATAAGTTTTCATAAATCGCGTTTAAACCACAGAAAGAACTTTGACCTTACAAAGCTAGAAAACATGTGTGCACACACACGCACACACACACTCACACACACACATGTGTGCACACACACTCTCACACACACACACACACACATGTGTGCTCACACACTCACACACACGCACCCACTCACAGACACATACACGCACACATACACACACACGTGTGCACACACACTCACACACACGCACCCACTCAAACACGCACACATACACGCACGCACACACATGCACACACACCCACACTTATACACACTCACACACATACTCACTCACACACATGCACGCATACACTCACACACACATACTCACGCACACACGCACACACGCACACACACACTCATACACACACACTCACTCACACACGCACACATACACTCACATACACACACGCACACACACACGCACACATACACATGCACACTCACACATACACATGCACACTCACACACACATTTTAAGGCTTCATTTCAGTCTTGAGGGACAATGGACATCCCCTATAGGGGTGTCTTCATGAAATGTACACAGTTAAGCAACTGTTTCGCAATCCCCAACCGCACTTCTCCTGAAGCAGTATTGCTTAAGTCCAGTGGCAAGAAAAGTCCAAGACGACTGGAAACAATGCTGGGATAAGCAGAGAAAGACTAGTGTTATTTTGAAGTTTTTCTTCTTCTAGACCAGTTGCACAACCAAGGCTTGAGAGTCTTGTTTACCTTACTATTTAATCCATAACTGGAGAAGAGGATATATTGATTCATATCTGTTCTAAGGGTGAAAGTCATGCAGTAGCCATGACAGAACTAGAACCCAGCATGCCGAGCCCATAAACCGCACGTGTAACAACTACACAAAACCACTTCCATTCCACACATCACAGTTGATATAATTCCTGTTTATAGACACAACAGTTGAAATCGCTCAGCTGTGTCCGTAAAACTAAACGGAGCTTCCATGAACAGAGTTTCTTTCCTAGAACTACCCGTCTGTGGAAAACAATATTGCGGGCTGCTTCCCAGCTGACTACAACATAGTCGTTTTCAAATCCAATGTAAACAAATTCTTGTTGAGTCGTCCTCTTGAATAATCAAATTCTGCCCAATTTCAACCATCGTTACCAATCTTCATGGTGTTGTCTCACTGTCCACCTGATAAACTCATTAACTCGAGTAGCTTTTGGCCTTGATAGGTGGTGACTCTTTAGTAAAGAAAAACAAAAAACTTTCCAGATAAGCCAATATAAGACGTGACTGGATTTGAACTCGGCTTACCAATCCCATAGTCTGTATAGGTTACCAATTAGCCACACTATTCATTTGGTGAATATAGTCCATTTCTTTACATACGAGAGTATTGATTTACTCCTCTCCAGGAGTTAGGCACAAGGCCAGTTTTTATCTTATTCTCACAAGTAAGATGTGACCCAAGGTCGGGTCGGGAAAGTGGGGTTTGAAAAGCCAGCGCCCGAGAGGTGAGCACTCTGGCCATTAAAAATTACCTGGGCAGCCCCGTCGGCATTCCCCGGTAGGGGCGCCTCAGGCAGTAAGCAATAAACTTACTCCTCCCCAAAGAGGGGAGGCGAAGCCTGGGAGGGTGGACCTCCTAGAACTGCACAGGACCGACCCATAGACCGGCGTAAATGAAGGCCAAGACAATACCAGTCTATGGGGTGCAGTATCCATCGGAACAGATACTACACTTTGATCTTAGCTAAAAGGCCAAGAAAGAAAGCTGAATGTTCACAAATAACTCATCCCCCAATCTTTGTAATAAATCTTCTTTTTTTAATACTCATCAGTCACCACTTATCAAGGCCTGAAGGCCACTCAAGGCTAAGGGTTATTAAGAATGTTAGTTTAGAGGTTTGGAAACGATGGGTTAAATAATCAAAATTTTATTATTTAAGCAGGCGGCTTAACAAGAATTTAACATTGGACTTAAAAACGACCATGTTGTACTCAGCTGGGAAGCAGCCCTGCGGTATAATATTCCACAAATGAGAAGTTCTTGGGAAGAAACTTTGTTCATGGAAGTTCTGTTAAGTTTTAGGTACACAGATGAAGGAAAGAAAATTATTTACAGTGATTAACGCTAGGCTAGCTTTCGCTGTGACTGTTTTACAGGGAGGAACCAGAGATTGGAGCTCAGCCGTGCACCTACCAAAATAACGATAAAGTAGAAAAAGCCTAGCAACGTTTTTTCTGCGAGAAAAGGTCTGCAGGGAAGAGGACATCCGCCACCAGATTTCGAAGTCGATTCTGTATGCTACTGCAGAGTAGGTGAGATAACGCGCAGTTAAATAAAAAAAAAGAAATAATTATTAAATATACAGATTAGTGCTAACACTGGTGAAGAATAATTTAAAATTTTTTTGTCATTTGTGATGGAGGGTGCAAACTAGTAAATTTTTTGTCATTTGTGATGGAAGGTGTAAACTAGTATGTTTTGTCATTTGTGATGGAGGGTGTAAACTAGTAAATTTTTTGTCATTTGTGATGGAAGGTGTAAACTAGTATGTTTTGTCATTTGTGATGGAGGGTGTAAACTAGTAAATTTTTTGTCATTTGTGATGGAAGGTGTAAACTAGTATGTTTTGTCATTTGTGATGGAGGGTGTAAACTAGTAAATTTTTTGTCATTTGTGATGGAAGGTGTAAACTAGTAAATTTTTTGTCATTTGTGATGGAAGGTGTAAACTAGTATGTTTTGTCATTTGTGATGAAGGGTGTAAACTAGTAAATTTTTTGTCATTTGTGATGGAAGGTGTAAACTAGTATGTTTTGTCATTTGTGATGAAGGGTGTAAACTAGTAAATTTTTTGTCATTTGTGATGGAAGGTGTAAACTAGTAAATTTTTTGTCATTTGTGATGGAGGGTGTAAACTAGTAAAATTTTTTGTCATTTGTGATGGAAGGTGTAAACTAGTATGTTTTGTCATTTGTGATGGAAGGTGTAAACTAGTAAATTTTTTGTCATTTGTGATGGAAGGTGTAAACTAGTATGTTTTGTCATTTGTGATGGAGGGTGTAAACTAGTAATTTTTTTTGTCATTTGTGATGGAGGGTGCAAACTAGTAAATTTTTTGTCATTTGTGATGGAAGGTGCAAACTAGTAAATTTTTTGTCATTTGTGATGGAAGGTGCAAACTAGTAAATTTTTTTTGTCATTTGTGATGGAAGGTGTAAACTAGTAATTTTGTTTGTCATTTGTGATGGAAGGTGTAAACTAGTAATTTTGTTTGTCATTTGTGATGGAAGGTGTAAACTAGTAATTTTGTTTGTCATTTGTGATGGAAGGTGTAAACTAGTAATTTTGTTTGTCATTTGTGATGGAGGGTGTAAACTAGTAATTTTATGAAATAAAAAAAAATATTATAGGCAGTACTTTTAGAAGAAAACACAAATCCATGATGTTTGGTGGTTATATGAACTAAAACATTTCAAGAGATACGGAAGGATGCTTTGTGTTTCCAGCTGAGATAATGTCGACTGCACAGCATCCGTGATATTATAATCGGGTTCGTTAATTCAAAAATAGTTGAGGGTATTGAATTAATATTTCCGTTTGAAGAAAAAATATCGATTGAGTGCATCAACTTAAACTGGCGAAATAAGAGGATCTTCGGAAATGCAATACACAGAATGGAGGGAAAGTTGATACAGAAATAAACATCACATTTCTGGAATCTGTACACAACCGACTTCTTAACAATTCCGGTGTCTGTTATTTATTCGAACTGCGTCTTCCAACATTCACACGTGCATATGTGCGCACGCTTGCACATTACATGGTGGCAGTGTAAAAATCTTCTTTTTTTTCATTTTTATTATGAATGGTATTTGAACATGGAACGAACTTTGACTTTCTTAAAACAAAACACCCACATTCAGTCACGCCAACATATTACAATTGATATATTACCTGCTTGAAGACACAATAGTCGGAATCGCTCAAACATTTTTTTTTGGAGGGGTACCATTGTTCTCTATATAATTGGTACACAATTGGCTTATTATTTACTCTAGATTCTGTGATGAATTCGAATTGGATTTTCTCACATATAGATGCATACAGATGTTTGTGTCTTACATGTCAGCAGATATATTAGGTTGGAAAGAAAATACTGCCGTTTTTGTCAAACACATTTATTTGATCTGAAACATTCACATTAGGGCATTTTTAATCTTTAAAATAATTTCGCTCATTTTCTATGACTTCTGTCCAACGATCAACTAGCTTTTTGATGTCTTCTTCAAAAAATTTCTCTGATTTTTTGAGAGAAAAACAAATTTAGGTCATTTTTGAGTTGGTCGTCATTTTCATAAATTTTATTGTTTAAGTGATGCTGCGATGACCGGAAAAGATGGTAGTCGGATAGAGCAATGTCAGGTGAATAAGGCGGATGAGGCAAAACTTCCCAATTGAAACTCATGACCTTTTCCTGAGTGAGTTTGGCTGTGTGAGGTTTCGCATTATCATGCTGAAGCACTACACCCTTCCTATTAAGTAGTGCTGGTCGTTTTTTTGGTAGAGCAATTCTTAGATCATCCAGCTGCGAACAATATTTGACTGCTGTGATTGTTTGATTAGACTCTATTAACTCGTAAGGAATCAGTCCTCTTATGTCTCACCATAAAGAGAGCATAACCTTCCTTGGGTGTAGTTCTTGTTTTGGAACAGGCTGTGTTTCGGTCTAACCATTGTCTTTTGTGTTGGGTATTCTTGTAAAGAACCCATTTTTCATCTCCAGATACAATTCTTTGCAAAAATGGTTCTCGATGATTCCTAGAAAGCAAAGATATGCAAACAGTCAGTCTTTGATTTCGTTGAGCATCGGTACACATCGTGGGGAACCCAGACTCCAAGTTTTTAAACTTTTCCTAACTCGTGAAGGCATGAAATAATTGAGGTATGGGTTGTATTGAATTGTTGAGCTAATTCTCTGCTGGGTAACTTTGGATTGGTCTCCACAGCGTATTTAATAGCGTCTTTATCAATTGAGTTTGGTCTTCCCGAACGTCGCCGATCTGACAGGTTAAAGTCTCCAGAAGAAAATTTTGCAAACCACCGTTGACATTTTCGATCATTCAGAACATTTATCCCATAGACAGTTCCAATATTCCTAGTAGCTTCTGCAGTTGAGTTTCCTTTTTTGAATTCATAGAGCATGCAATGTCTCAGATGCTCCTCACTAATATCCATTTTTTGACAGCTGAGACCGTTAAAATTAATATTTTCCAACTAATTACTATATCTGAAAGTCAAAGCAAGATATTAAGACACCAATTCACCAAAAAATCTAGAACTGTTTACAACTTAGGAGGCTGCAAAGTAATGAAGTAAAGAATACGACATTACTTTCTTTCCGACCTGATATTAAAAATTGCTTTTAAATGACGCTTTAACTTACAACGGTTGTTGAATTTTCGAAACAAGAACACCCGGGTATTTTTAAGTGTAGTCAACAGAACAAAAAAAAGGGTAAAAAAAAGCAAATATGCAAAAAATAAATGTTACCAAAGGCAAGATATGTTACTCTTCTACCTACCTGAATAAGATTTTTGTGTTTTAACTTATTTTAAAGCGTTTTACTTCACTAAAAAAGTAGGGTCAAATACATCACGTTAGAATGGAAAAGAATTGCGACAGGTAACCATGTGAGGCCTTGAGAATCAACCCCAAATCGGAAATTAAACAAAACTACAACTAATTAAACAAAAATACAGCTAATAGAATATACAGTTCGGTTAAACACAAAATTTTCGCTCGATTGGTGACAGTCATTAGCTGTATTTTTGTTTAATTTCAGATTTTTTAGCAATTCTCGAGGCCTCATGTAGTCACTTGTTACCATTTTTTTTTCATTCTAGCGTGATGTATTCGACCCTACTTTTTTATTGAAGTAAAATACGCTTTAAAATGAGGTAAAACGTAAAAAAAATTATCCAGATAGGTAGAAGAGTAACTTATGTTGCCTTTGGTAACATTTATTTGTTGCATATTTGTTTCTTTTACCTCTTTTTTATTCTGCTGACTATAGTAAAGAATACTCAAACACCCACATATATTAAGTTGTCTGTAAGGTTCGTACCAATTTTTAGTAGTTCCTGTTTCAACACGTTAGAACATATCAAATTATTAACAGATATAATGTACTTACATTTCTAGTTAGAACATACTTCAAGCTATCTTTTGAGAAAAAAATTTAAAATTATTTAACTTGTGTTCATTTTGGAGCCCTTTGAAAATAAAAGACTCATTTTAGGTACTTGGTGATTTTCTATTTTCATAAAAGTAAAAATTCAATTCAATTAATTTGGCAAAAAATAAAACAAGCAAGTTTCAGTTACGATGTAGGGAAAGGGTGGTAGAAATTTACACAGAAGAGGATACAGTAGCTCAGCACCTGTTCAAATTCACCTTGAATTGATGCATTGTTCGTGCATTTATTACCTCTTCCGGAAGTTTATTCCAAGGTCTAGGTTCAATCGAAATCGGCAGTGAAATAGTTTCTTGTAGTGTCTGTGTAGACCTCTTTCTGGTGCAGGAGTGAACAATAGGTCCTGAGGGAGATCGTAATGACCATTGAGGAGATTGAAAGTCAAAATGAGATCACAGCATAATCGTCAGCGCTCAAGTGAGAACAGGTTAAGTTTCTTGAGTCAGCTTTCATAGGGAAGATCCCATAGACTCTGCACCATTCGAGTAGCCAGTCTTTGAACTCTCTTCAGATGCTGGATATCATGTATTAGATATGGAGCAGATTCCTGGACACCATACTCTAACAGTGGTCTGACGAGGGAGACATAAAGTGGGAGAAAATTTCAGGAGTGAGTTTGCAGAAAGAATTTCGAATGAGAAATATAATGCTCCTTGGTTGGTTTGCAACCTGAATGTTCAGATGGCCTCTCAAACAAGAAAAAAGATATGTTCAGTGTACTTTGAAGATTCTTTAGTTGATGGAACTGTACAAAAATGGTTCGCAAAGTTTAGAGCTGGAGATTTAAGCCTTAATCATGAAGAAGGCTCAGACAGACTACCCTCTACAGATGACGAGCAAAATCAAGACATTAATTGAGAATAACCCACATTACACAACACGAGAATTAGACGTAAGGTTTAACAGATAAAAATCCACCATTCATGAGCATCTGTTTAAATATTTAATGGCATATATGTTTTTGACTTTTCATTTCCTTTAAAATGCGGCAAGAACTTTCCGAACAACCTGATACATATTGGTAAAGTATGACTGGCTTCGGCATTACTTCCTCATACCACTACCAAACTTTATGTATATCTACTTGATTCTGTTCAGCAAAATGCTTTCTTGAGAAAGTTTCATAAATGAAGCAAAATATCAAAAACAAATCAGCGTGAATATGTGTTAATTCTTTTGTTCTATGTAGATTGTCTTTGCTTATTTCTCTTCTTCCTTTTCATACCTATACATTGTCAGATATTTATCCTTTGAGCATAACTTTCACACACATATATATATATATATATATATATATATATATATATATATATATATATATATATATAATAAAAGTTTTTAAAAAGGTTGAAGGCAATGCGAAGTTCCGGATCGCTGGAAGCTGTGAAGAACAAAAACAAAACAAAACCGAAATAAGTCGGATATAGATCGGAAAGGTTTGTTTATTTTTCTAGACAGCAAGGGATTTAGTTTGTAATATCCGGATTATCAAGAATAATCCGGATATTACAAACTAACACCCTTGCTGTCTAGAAAAATAAACAAACCTTTTCGATCTATATCCGACTTATTTCGGTTTTGTTTTTGTTCTTCACAGCTTCCAGCGATCCGGAACTTCGCATTGCCTTCAACCTTTTTAAAAACTTTTATTATTACTCCC
The DNA here is from genome assembly GCA_963556195.1 of Sepiola atlantica. Lineage (NCBI taxonomy): Eukaryota > Metazoa > Mollusca > Cephalopoda > Sepiida > Sepiolidae > Sepiola > Sepiola atlantica. The sequence continues at coordinate 36,368,378 of OY744543.1, forward strand.
AGCAATGCTTCCAGCAAACTACCAATTTATATATATATATATAGATAAGTAGATATAGACATTTTTTTTTCATATGTTGATATTTTTTATATTTATAATATAAAACTAAAAATAAGAATACATTAATCACCTAAATAATAGTGTAATGGATTCGTCCAAACACTTTAAAATGCAGGAACATTTTTGTAAGTAACGGATAAATTTTATTAGACAGACGAACAACACAAGTAAGGAAGACATTTTTAATTTTTTTTTTTAATAACTAATATAAGTTAACAAAACATTTATATGGAACAAAACTTAGATTTAGTATACGGAACGTTTATGTTTTTGTCTTTTAAGGGAAGTGGGGTCTGATCAACTCTGCTGGGAAGCCATGAAATTAAATACTGTTTTTAAATTCCCGAAACAGTTTTTCATGGTAAACAACTGATGATCCCTTAAATAATGTTAGAAGCAAACTAATATAATAACTGTAAAAATTGAATTGACTTACATGAGTGATTTTCCACTGAACGACTTGGGACTAAAACTTTTTAAAATTTTTTTTTTATATATAATTTTAATGGTTGAGAAACTTCCGAAACTATATATATATATATATATATATATATATATAATATATTGTGGTGATGCTGGCTTATTCATATGGTTGTTTTGGTTGTTTTGTTTTACGGCATATCAACCCTTTTCAGGTTATTTAATGCCGAATGCAGTCATTTTGGTGAAAGTTTTTATGCTTCAAGTTCTTTATATGTTCAAATATTTATTGATGGTGTTTGGTTTGGTTGTTAAAGTATATTTGTTTTCTTCTCTTTTTTGTTTCTTTCCCCTTTTAATATCTGTTTCTATTTAACCCATAGTTGGGACCCTAACAGGTACTACCACTCCGGGTCAGGGTGGACCTGGGAGCAATGGTAATTAAGAGGAGGCTCCACATTCCCCAAAGTCCGTAAGCCGGATCTCACCATCGGATGTAGTTTAAGGTCATATCCAGGACCGGGAGTAGGGTAGGAAAAATAAAATAAAAAAGGGGAGGGAGAAAGGGAGAGGGCCTGTTGTTTTTGTTTTTGTAGAACATAATTAAGTTTTACAAAAAAAAAAAAAAAAAAAAACGTCAATGTAGGTGAATTTCGTCTCAGGGAGCTACAGGGCAGCCTGATCTGGTATCACCATATTCATATGCATAATTAGCCTAAGTAGAAATAGATTACTATATAAATCTCTCCGTAAGTATAACTAGGAGTAAGTAAAGTACACTAGCAACTGACTAGGTAAATTTACAACTTCATAACAATGGCGTCGCCAATAGGATTCCAGTTGTCTCTCGAGGACCCCGACTTCGTGGACACATGCTTCGCTGCGAGTGCAAGGACTAAAAAGTTTAAAGACAACAAGGAAAGGGGAAGAGAAAATGAAATAACAGATTTATTTTTGGCTACAGCTGGATGTGAGGCCATCATGAAAGTCTCAACCATGGTGTATCGCATGAACCTAGAAGACCTGATTTTCGAAAGAATAAGTCAGATCATAAAAAGAAATATGAGACCTAAGAAAAGGTTAGTCGTGGAAGAAAGAATGAAGTTTATGTCAATGAAACAAAAAATTGACGAACCAATCATCAAATATCTACACCGTCTACGAAATGTGAGTAGATATTGTGAGTTTGAAAAACTCTGACAAAAAGAACAGACTATCGAAGAAGATTTAATTCAATTAAGATTAATTGAAGGTATGTGCAATGCGTCACACAGGAATAAAATAATGGAACAGCTACAAATAGGAAACATGTCCTTAAATAGTTACATTGACTTTAGACAGCAACACGAATTAATACAGAAATACAATGATCATAAAAGTCAACCTGGCGAACAAATAGTCGCCGATACGTACATGTTAAAAAAGAAAAAAATGTTGGTATTGTGGACGTGAACACTAAATAAAAAGGGAAAAATGTCCAGCATTTGGAAAAACTTGTACAAATTAATCAAAATAATATAAGATGCAAGAAGAAAATATAGACAAAAGATCAGAGTTGAAGGTACAATAAGAGTTTGTAGAAGCAGATTTGAAGTAAGGTAAAATCCAGTTCTATTTTAGGAAAAAATTGGCATTTGAAGTTTTCCAACTGGACGGATTCTCTAGGCCATTTAATGGTCTTTGCCTATTCACAACTTCAACGGAATTTTACAACTTCATCAAAAGAATGTATGTTTTAAAATGGACAGAAAGAATTGCTTGAATTATAAGTTTTTTTGTAAACAAATTCGAAACATTTACTAAATTCTGACATCTAATCCGATATTCCTTTATTCCTCGAATATAGTCAGAATGACTGGAAGAATGAACATGAAATTAAGGGAACGTTCGTTATTTATTTTTAAAATCTAGTGTAGTATGTAGGCAATAGTAAGAGTTATAAAATAAAATAATAACGGTGATTTAAACGTAAGTAACTATATTAAGGAAATTCCCCGGTGAATGTGAGGGACGTAGGAGTAGATCATTGTAGGAGAGTGAAAATCTCTGCCATCTTCTTTTTGGAATATGTAATTGGGAGAAGTAGCTTTTCCGGGATAAATGGAAGAAATTATGAAAGAAGATTAAATGTACACATATTTTCTGGAAACATGCATTAGGAAGTGCTCTAAGTGAATAGTTGAAAAGATTAGCATATGAAGCTTTTGGTTTAATATCTATAATAGCCAAAGCGGCAGAGGAAACATTGACTTGAACATTATATTGGTAAATACATATGCATGTATGCCAACACGTTAAATTTGACAAATTCCCTGTGTAAAAATTCAACAGTTGATATCGCTCAGCACTTTATACATGGCACAATAGCTTGCTGATTCCATAGTCTATGTTCGAAACCATTTGGCTACTCGCAATGTTTAAGGGTTTGTGGGTAAATACTATTTGCTTACTCAAGAGAGTAGAACAATGAAAATATCTACTGAAAGTCTTAACAACGTAAAATAAGAGGAAAGAGATATGATGACTGGAAAATGTTCTTGTGGTGCATTATGGGAAATCTAGTGAGTATATTAAGCACCAAGCCATAGTCAATCTGTCAGCTTGTCTTTCAAATGTGAATATCCGTATAAAGCACAAACTTTCCTTTACGTCTCCAACTTCCACTTATCTTTCTCGTTTTCCTATTTCCTTCCTTCGTTCTTTCTTTATTTTTTCTCTCTCTCAATTTCTTTCTAGTTTTCTCCGCAAGATGCATGTGTTGTTGTTTTTTTGTTTTTTTCTCAGCATTAGTTTGTTCGTCTTTTTGTATTATGTATGTTTGTGTGTGCACAGGATTACGCAGAAGCTACTCACCTGATGCTTGGAGAATGTGCACATCCGCCACAGATGAAAATATGAATCCAGAGTTTTCTTCGTTTTTATCACATATAGACATAATCATTTTTTTTTTTTAGAGATTTCTATTCATTTCTCTGAATAGAGGGGCAAAACACGAGTGTTACAATCAGTGGCGTGCAGAGGGGAGGGGGAGACGGGTTGGTACCCTGCGTATCCAAATTGGAGGAGGGGTATCCAATCATATTCAAACTATCTCCCTCTCTCATAATATTTCTCAGTACTAGAACTTAAACTTCTAAGAAAATGCTATTTCCAACTTAAGCATGACTGACCAAAGAGAGTGCTATTTCCAACTTAAGCATGACTGACCAAAGAGAGTACTTTTAAGTAGAATGTTAAGCAGGACAGGCCAAAGAAAATGCTATTTCAAACTTAATCATGACAGACCAACCAACTTGACAAAGTCTTATATAATATGCAAAACGCATTTAAAGAAAAAAAAAAACAGTACCATAAATAAATAAATAGAAGAATGAGATATCAATCGCACCAAAATTCTTTAAGGCAATCTATCCTTAGTAAGAATGAAATAAGAAACTAAGTTTTAGCCTCCTTTTGCTTTAAGCAGCTAATAAAGTCATATATAGAGATTTATATCAATGTGTATATAAATTTATATCAATGTATATATAAATTTATATAAATTTATGTATATATATATATATATATATATATATATATATATATATATATATATTTATATATGAAGATGAAATACACGATATATCATAAAGTTAAATGCTGTGGAGACAAGATTTATGAAAGAGACAAAAGGAAAAACAATTAAACACAGAAAGAAATCATCAAAACGAGAGATTTACCAGCTTCATTCAGATCAATGCACATCTTTAGAAAAAGTGAAGATGAATGTTAAATCTTCACTTTTTTTGAAGACGTTTGTTGATCCAAACGAAACCGGTAAATCTCTCGTTTTGATTAGTTCTTCCTGTGTTTAATTGTTTTTCATTTTGTCTTTTCTACACACACACACACATATTTATATATATATATATATATATATATATATATATATATATATATATAAATTTTATAAACATTAAAACAGCCTACACCAATTAATTTGTGTTTCAGTACTAGGCGTACATCCTTCAGGGCTGACTTCTTCGACAATCTTGTCAAAGAAGCCAGTCGTTAAGCATGTACACCTCGTACAGAAATACAGAAACACAAATTAATTGGTGCCGGCTGATTTAATGTTTATAAAAAAATTATAAAGCTCTGCTTTGTATTGAGCACTTTTAAAAAAAAATATTGCTTTACGTTCATTTTATCAATATATTTGAACTTGATTAATATATATATATATATATATATATATATATATATATATATATATGTTAGAAGAATATCCGTCCCAGAACGGATAAAATTAATTCCCCGAACAGAACAGTATTGCACCACTTTTATGTCCCCTTACGAAGATTAAAATCAATATATAATGATACTAAACCTTATGTCTTGAATCCTTATTTCATTTTTTATCAAAATTCATTACATGATTTTTATTCTAGAAAATGACTAAAATTTAAGGGGTCTTAATAAGGAATTGAAATTCAGGGAATTTTGCTTAATTCGTGTCTTATGAATATGAATAAGATTTAATGCAAATCTTTAAAATTTGAATTTTCAAATGGGAGGTTGTGTCCATATTATGCTCCCTAAAATCCCTTTAAAATATTCCAAAGAAACTGAAATTCAGGAACATTTATATCTAATACTTATCGTTAAAATTTCACAAAAATTGGATGTATCTGAATTTTCACAAAAGGGCTTCCAACCCCTCTTTTCTCCCTTTGCATAAAACGAAATTAAACTAAATATAGCTCACATTGCTCACCCTTACGCCTAAAAGCTGTGTTACCGATACGTAGAAATATATAAACATACGCATCTAACTTTATTTCCATGTACCCTCTAAATTACAAAATTTACAACAAAAAAACAATGGGCCCGTGTTGCCTAAAATATATATTCCAAAATTCATAATGATCCATTCATTAATTTAGGAGATTATCCTCTACATAGAAATATATATAGAAATATATAACTAACTTTATATATACAGAGATATAGTAGTATAGATAAATAAATCAAAAGATTTATAACATTATTTATTACAGTTCTAAGAATTCAAAGTCAACAATGGCCTGGCGTACGATCGTTTCAGAGACGATTAGGAATCAGATCTAAATTTCTTATTTTTTATATATACATGATTCACAATATGTCGCTTCCTCAGCGTCATATACTTACGACATAAACAGAAATTTAGAGTGAAAGCGTCAACATCATTTACACAGTTCACAAACATTTAAAAAACACATTTAAAAAATAAAACTTATATCAGAGAACACAGTAAACATATATTATGTTTGTTCTACCATTTGTTAATATAAATACTACTACTACTACTAATAATAATAATAATAATAATAATTATAGTTATAGTAATACTAATAATAGTAATAGTAATAATAATGATAATGATAATAAAAGTAATAATAATAATAGTAATAATAATAAAAATAATAATAATAGTAATAGTTATAATAATAATAATAATGATAATAATAATAGTTATAATAATAATAATAGTAATAGTAATATTATTACTATTATTATTATTATTACTATTATTATTATTATTATTATTATTATTATCATTATGATAATAATAATAATAGTAATAATAATAATAGTAATAATAATAATAATAATAATTATAATACTAATAATAGTAATAGGAATAATAATAATAATAATAGAAATAATAATACTAATAATAGTAATAGTAATAATAATAATAATAGAAATAATAATAATATTAATAATAATAATAAAAATAGTAATAATAATAATAATAGTAATAATAATAATAGTAATAATAATAATAATTGTAATAATGATAATAGTAATAATAGTAATAGTAATACCTATAATAGTAATAATAATAATAATAATAATGATAATAATAATAGTTATAATAATAATAGTAATAATAATAGTAATAATAATAGTAATAGTAATAATAATGATGATAATAATAATAATAAAAATAGTAATAATAATAATAATAATAATAATAATAATAATAATAAAAGTAATAATAATAATAGTAATAATAATAATAGTAATAATGATAATAGTAATAATGATAATAATAATAATAGTAATAGTAATACTAATAATAGTAATAGTAATAATAATAATGATAATAATAATAATAGTTATAATAATAATAATAGTAATAATAATAATAGTAATAATAATAATGATAATAATAATAATAGTAATAGTAATAGTAATAATAATAATAGTAATAGTCATAATAATAATAACAGTAATAGTAATAATAATAATAACAGTAATAGTAATAATAATAATAATAATGATAATGATAATAATAATAGTAATAGTGAGAGTAATAGTAGTAATAATAATAATAATAATAATAATTATACCAACAAACCTAATATCACTACTACTAGTAATAAGAAACACTATAACCGCCCCCCCCCCCCCCACCCGAAAAAAATGGTACCAGCCTAGGCTGACACCACACAAAATATTTGCATAGGGTCAAGGAGGATGAGAAGACCGACGAGGAACAGCACAAACCAGACCTCCACTGGAAGTGCAGAGGATGCTGAGACCTTTTGGAGGCGTATTGCCACCTTAATCCCCAGAGAAGACCAATGGTCCTTACTAGCGAGAAATCAATGGTAAATGGCTGTTGCGATACTGCGGTGGCTATCGAAAAGAGGTGGAGAATACTGGAAATCTGGGAAGACTTGTTGTCACTCAGACTCCAGGGAATACCACATGTTGTCGGTGAGTAATCACTGATGACCCGTGTAAGAACTCCTAGTGAGTACAAATAATAATAATAATAATAATAATAATAATAATAATAATAATAATAATAATAATAATAATAATGATAATAATATCTATCTAAGTAAAAATAAAAATAAAATAATTATACTAATAATTATAGTAATAATAGTAGTTACCATGGTAATAATATTAATGTTTACGATGATTATAGCAATAAGAATAGTAACACTAATTATAAATAATATAAATAACCATTAACAATGATAATATTAATTATATTAATATTAATACTAATCCTTCTACCCTCTATAATAAGACGATCGTAATAATAATTATAACGAAATTAATGATTAAGATAATAATTATAATAGTAATAATAATCTAATTAGCGATAATAATGTTCAAAATTAAAGTGATACATATCGAATCGATAAGGTCTATATTGGATATGAATCTTTCATAGAATAGTGGGGCATAAGAAAAAAATGATAGCGATTGGAGAACATCACAGTAATAATGGCCGCAGCATGAACACAATAAAGCTGGATTATGTTTTATTTACTCCTCCCCAGGAGTTAGGCACAAGGCCAGTTTTATCTTACTCCCACAAGTAAGATGTGACCCAAGATCGGGTCGAGAAAGTGGGGTTTGAAAAGCCAGCGCTCGAGAGGTGAGCACTCTGGCCATTTAAAAATTGCCTGGGCAGCCCCGTCGGCATTACCCGGTAGGGGCGCCTCAGACAGTAAGCAATAAACTTACTCCTCACCAAAGAGGGGAGGCAAAGCCTGGGAGGGTGGACCTCCTAGAACTGCACAGGACAATCCCATAGACCGGCGTAAATCAAGCCCCGAAGGCCAAGACAATACCAGTCATAGGGGTGCAGTATCCATCGGAACAGATACTACACTTTGATCTTAGCCAAAAGGCCAAGAACTCTTTTAGTAAGGGTATTTACTCCTCCCCAGGAGTTAGGCACAAGGCCAGTTTTATCTTACTCCCACAAGTAAGATGTGACCACAGATTGGGTCGAGAAAGTGGGGTTAAAAGCCAGCGCTCGAAAGGTGAGCACTCTGGCCATTTAAAAATTGCCTGGGCAGCCCCGTCGGCATTCCCCGGTAGGGGCGCCTCAGACAGTAAGCAATAAACTTACTCCTCCCCAAAGAGGGGAGGCGAAGCCTGGGAGGGTGGACCTTCTAGAACTGCACAGGACAGGCGTGCAGTATCCATCGGAACAGATACTACACTTTGATCTTAGCCAAAAGGCCAAGAAGTTATTTAGGCCGGTGAATTCCCTTGGACAACCTCCATCTTTATCTACAGATCAAGAAAGGCAGCTGGATTATGTCAGAATTACTTTTAGTAAGAAACAGAACTAGTCAGAGCGAACCGAAGCAGAAATGTTCTATGGGATTAACATAAAGGTGGAAGTGTACTAAGGGTTTTTAAATATGAAAAAAAAAAACCCAAAAAACGAAATACAATTTCTTAGATCAAATTACATAAGTCGAACGTATCATATATAAGACAAGAAACAGGTTGACAAATGCGAGCATAAAACAAACAAATATGAATGGATAAAAGCAATTAGACGTCCAGTTTCAAATAAGGTTGTTTACAAAGTGTAGGTGGGGGTTTCTTAGGGAAGAGTGTGTATTGATTTACTCCTCTCCAGGAGTTAGGCACAAGGCCAGTTTTTATCCTACTCCCACAAGTAAGATGTGACCCAAGGTCGGGTCGGGAAAGTGGGGTTTGAAAAGCCAGCGCCCGGGAGGTGAGCACTCTGGCCATTTAAAAATTGCCTGGGCAGCCCCGTCGGCATTCCCCGGTAGGGGCGCCTCAGACAGTAAGCAATAAACTTACTCCTCCCCAAAGAGGGGAGGCAAAGCCTGAGAGGGTGCACCTCCTAGAACTGCACAGGACAGACCCATTGACCGGCGTAAGTCAAGCCCCGAAAGACAAGACAATACTAGTATGGGGTGCAGTATCCATCGGAACAGATACTACACTTTGATCTTAGCCAAAAGGCCAAGACCGAGAGTGTGTAGTCTTAAAAATGACAAACCGTAAAAAAAAATGGTTCCTTCGCGGTGATAATCCTGGTAATTGAAAGTGAAATAAACAGTTTCTCCACAAAGTAATCTGATGACGGTAAAAAAAAACCCCAAAAAACCAATCCGTGTGTGTGTATATTTATATTTAAAGTTTTTAAATATAAATGTTTATAACGCAAAGGTTTTTGTATAGCTCAATATTGCAGGACTAGACCTCTAATATATTTTTTAAATATTATGTAAATGTAGCAAACAATTTTCATAAATTCATTGAAAAGACACCTTTTATTTGCATACAATTGTTTCGGCCTACCTCAATCATATACGTCTTCATTATCTATAGAATGTTCAGAGTATACAAAACATCAATCTTTGCAAACATTATTAAATAACACGGAATGTTTTTGCTTGAATATGACTTTTTTCTTTTTTTTTCAATTTTCCGAATGGTCCATTTAGTGTTTCGGTCAAATTGATGTATGTAAGTTCCGTGGGTTTCTTGTTCCATTTTATTTCCTTGGTTTCTTAACAAAAATATGTCTTTACCGTTGAGTTTTTTTTATAATTATTATAACGTTCCTTTTAAGTTATAAATTATTGGACGTTATAATAATAAAAAAAACTCAACGATAAAGAAATATTTTTTTAAGAAACCAAGACTAACATCTCCTGGAGATGATTTGACGAATCAAATCAAAAGTACTCGCGAAAAAGGAAAGAAAATGGAACAAGAAACCCACAGAACTTACAATCATCAATTTGACCGAAACACTAAATGGACCATTCGAAAAATTGAAAAATAAAAAAAAGTCTTATCAAGCAAAAACACTCCGTGTTATTTAATAATGTTTGCCTATATATATATATATATATATATATATATATATATATATATATATATATATATATATATATATATAGTAGGATCAAAATAAACCAAAGTGAAAACTTTTAGTAGATGGAACCTATTGTGAAAAGGATTAGCTCAATATACGAGATAGAGCAATAGTAGAGATAGAAGAAAAAAGAGTGATAAATATGCGACGATTGTCCAAATTTATTTCAAATTTCAATTGTTCAATGCAAACTTGTCAGTAATAAACTAGTGTTTATTTTTCTTTGCATTGAACAATTGAAATTTGAAATAAATTTGGACAATCGTCGCATATTTATCACTCTTTTTTCTTCTATCTCTCTCTCTCTCTCTCTCTCTCTCTCTCTCTCTATATATATATATATATATATATATATATATATATATATATATATATATATATAAAATATACTATTCTCCACCCTAAGGAGACTAAGAAAAAAAATTGTAGAATGCAAGTTATTTTCTTGAAGAATCATATTGATTCAATTTCTTTCATTTTAGCATTGGAGATATGTTGTTTTTTTCACCCATCATTTTCATCGAGCTTGTTCTTGACATTCTTCCCAAGAACTTATAGATTACTTGGCATCACCAAAATGTTGAAAAAACCTCAAAGAACCAGTGACAAAGTAAAGGAATTCGGCAGTTACTTGCCTTTCTTTCATCTAGTCTATGCAGCAAAATATATATATATATTTTTAATAAGACAGGAATTCTGTGTCTACGACTGTACACCCTTTGTAAAAAATGGTGGAAAAAAATATGCTTTGCCAGTGTTCGCACTAATATTCGTATTCACATGAATTAATATCTACAATCGGTGAAGTTAGGAAAAAAATAAGAAAGAAAATAAACGTCTCAAACTGGAAAGTTTAAAAAAGAAAAAAACGTCTCAAACTGGAAAGTTTAAAAAGAAAAGAAAACAGAAAGAAACTACGTATTAATCGATATAATTGAGGAAAGGGAAAAAAAGAAAGAAAGAAAAAAAGAAAGAAACTACGTATTAATCGATATAATTGAGGAAAGGGAAAAAAAGAAAAAAAGAAAAAAAGAAAGAAACTACGTATTAATCGATATAATTGAGGAAAGGGAAAAAAGAAAGAAAGAAAAAAAGAAAGAAAGTACGTATTAATCGATATAATTGAGGAAAGGGAAAAAAAGAAAGAAAGAAAAAAGAAAGAAACTACGTATTAATCGATATAATTGAGGAAAGGGGAAAAAAGAAAGAAAGAAAAAAAGAAAGAAACTACATATTAATCGATATAATTGAGGAAAGGAGAAAAAAAAGAAAACGACTCATTATGGAAAGATTTCTTTTTGAATTCATTTCACACAGCAGGGGTTGTCTGACCTGTTATTTGCTTTCTCTTTTCCCCTTAACACTTGAAATGCAGTTTTTACGCGCTAACTTTTGTGGAATGAGATGGATGATTATATAGATACAAATAAATACACATTGGTCTTTATTATGGAGTAGAGAATTAGAACAGTAGCTCATTCTTTCCAAAAGTCTAACAAACATTTGCAAGCTAGAGTATAAGGTAAATTACAAAATGTCAGTACATATATATATATATATATATATACACAATAATATTTATAAATAAATATGTATTAATTATTTTAATTACCTACAGACATCGATGTTTCATGCTAGGAACTAATTCTCAACGGTCGGTGGGCGCGAACTCCGATCACAAATCGCCACTGATTCGTAGTCGAGGATCTTATCCATCGGCCATAGCGGATCTTATCCATCGGCCATAGCAAATTAGTTAGTAAATATAGAGGAATTTTAAATGTAAATAAATATATATATATATATATATATATATATATATATATATATATATATATATAAATTAATCCAGGTATCAAACATCAAAACATTAATGTTCATGAATGCACGAGCGCGCGCGCACACACACACACATACACACACACACCCATATATATATATATATATATATATATATATATATATATATATATATATATATATATATAAATTAATCCAGGTAGGGTAAAAATCCACAGGGTAGAAATCCAAAGGGAATCAAAGTGGGCTTATAAAAAAGTGCTCAATAAGAATATAGAGCTGTATTATGAATGATTTTTTATTCAAACATGTACAAAGTCTGCTACACTGGCATGTCGATGTTATCGATCTACAGCTATCAAGAGCTGAAGTCTCATCAGGCAGAAAGTTTTTTTTTTCTTCCTGGACTTCACCGAAAGGGTTGGATCACAAAAAAACCTTCTGTCTGATGAGACCTCAGCTCTTGATAGCTGTAGATCGATAACATCGACATGCCAGTGTAGCAGACTTTGTACATGTTTGAATAAAAAATCATTCATATATATATATACATATATATATATATATATATATATATGACAAATAAAAGGATAAAATACATCCGACGGTATGAATTTAAAACGAAAAGTGGAAAACCTAAAACTAAACATTTCGCCCAGCTGTTGCATGGGCTTTATCAAGCGGGAAAAAGCTAAAAGTGAATATATATATATATATATATATATATATATATATATATATAATGTGACCTGTTAGATGTTTTGAATCAGTTTTAAGTGAGTTCACAAAGCCAATTAAATATAAAAAATAAAAAGACAAAATCCAAAATTAGTGTTTTTCTGCTCACTGTATATCCCTCTCTCTCCCCCTCTTTCTCATTTCTCTCTACAGCTACACGTTAAATAATATCACTACTTGTAGTGATATTCCCTTTTGTTTATAATTGACTATTCCAATCTTTTTATACTATCATCTCTTTATTACATTCGACAGTTAATAAGCAGAGGGAGGGAGAGAGAGGCGGAAACGAGAGTAATAGGCAACATATAGAATAAGAGTGTGTGGGGGGGGGGGTCAAGCAACATATAGTAAGAGAGGGTGAAAGTGATGAATAGAAAGTTAGTAAGAGATGAGTCACTTGGTGAGTTATTTGCAAATTATGGCGTCTTAGAGCAATTAATATGGAAGTTTTTTCAAACATAACTCAATCCCAAAACTGAGGAATATTTTAGCATGCATTTTTGTGAGTAAAATATATTTTTTAAAAACCTTAAGGAAACAAACGTTGATTAACTCATCTTTAGTATAATAATAGATGTGTGGTTTTTTTTTTGTTGTTTACTAATGAGTCACCACTTATCCAGACCAAAAGCCACTCGAGGATAAGGGTTAATGAGATGGATTATCAATTAAATGATGAAAAATATTATGAGAGGAATGAAAATGATGATGAATGGAAAGAAACAAAATTTGATTACATATGGGGACGGTTTATGACAAGTATTTGGTAACATTGGACTTGAAGACGACCATGTTGTAGTCTACAGGGTAGCAGTTCCATGGTACTGTGTTCCACAGACGGAATGTTCTTGCAAAGAAACTCTGTTCATGGTAATTTCGCCTGACGTAAAACACACGAACGAGGGAAGACGAGTTCTTGCTGTAAATGTCTTACAAGGCGGAATCCAGAGATTAGAGCTCAGTCGAGCACCTTCCATGGAAATAACGATAGAGCAGAGAAAGACTAGCAATGTCTGATCTGTGAGAAAGAGGCTGTAGAGAGCAAAACGGATTTTCACCCACTAGATTGTGAAGTTGATTTTGTACTCTGTCAAGGCAAGAAAGAGTGTTCTGAGCGGCACCTCCCCAGATGTGGCAGCAGTAGTACTCCATCGTGTGTGTGTGTGTGTGTATGAGAAAGTCTGTGTGTATATGTTTGTTACGTTAGACAGCCACAGTTAAAGAGATGGATGCTGCAGACCTGTTGGATATTATTGACATGGATGATTTATTTGGTGAGATTTAAATTAAAAACTTCGTTTTATTTATTAACAAAAATAGTTGACTGCCAAGCATTTCTATGGTATGCAGAAAGAGAAATTTCTGTTGAAAAAATCATCATCATCATCATCATCATCATCTTTAGCAGCAGCAGCATAATCGCATTGACTTCCGTTTTACATGCTGCCATGCGTTGGACGGCTTTAAGAAATTGACTTCCAAAGTACCCTATATAAAGCCAGGTCTTTATTTATTCCTATTTCCTTCAGGTCCATTTTTATCACTTCCTCCCATGTTTTCCTTGGCCCACTCCTGCTATGTCAACTGTTCTACATCTACTGATCCAAGAACTCTCATCCATTCTTTCAACGTGACCATATCATCAAAGTGTCCTCTTCAGCACACATTCCCCATATACTGATATGTGTACCTGTAAAAGAAAATGCAAAAATGACATTAGAAATAAACAAAATAATGCAGACGTGGTGGCGCGCAGATGGCAGAGTAAACTCGTGATGCCCGAGGAAAATCTTGATTGCACTCCCTCCAAGCCTCAAGAATAAGGCCGAAAATATTGTAAAATATTTATTTTTAGTCTTGTTTCATTTTTAGTTCAGTTAGTTCTCAGAGATCCTTGGGCTAACACTTGATCTTATTAGGAATTACATTTATATCCGAGGGCTCTTTTAAGGTTGTGTTTGAGCCTCGAATACTATGTTATTCTTTCTTGCCCACTTCTTAAACCTTCTCCACACTGAACTTATTGTGAATTGTTGGCGTGAGTTAAAGAGTCGCTTGCCAGAGACAGGAGATCACTATTTTGTTGAGTCGGCCATGTCTGTATTTATCTGACTGAGCTGGCTTGAAATGAAGAAGAAAGAAAGGTCACCAGGTTCCAAATCAAATACCAACATCTTCACGATAATAAAATCAACTTTATTTAACGTTTTATGAAGACAGGAACATAAGCATGTAAGGCAAGTCTGTTCGGCAGGCAGGCTTTGGCTGAAGACAGAATATTGAGTTCTGGAGTTCCATCTCGTCTTGCCGTTTTCTGGCAAAGAACGAGAGTATGTTCTTAGCGTCTTGTCTCAGAGAGAAGATAAAGCCTGGAAGGGTGAAACCCCTAATATTGAACAGAACCATACCTCAGCCCGACAACAACAAAGCCACTGTCGAAAAGTGCCAGATACATCGATACGTGTATTCCATATCACAATGTCTGGTTTGATGGCCTTGTCTTTTATGTACCTGTCTGCCTGTATGTCTTTGTCAAAGAACACTGTCACCTTTCCGTTTGATGCTATGGATAAAGCTTCACGCTCAAAGATGTTCGTCTATCTGTCAAGTTGCGTCTCTTCGACGATCTTCCAGTGGAATTATCTTCATAGTTTGTTATGGCAGGCAGTGTAGTGGCCATCTGCCAAAAGAATCTAGATATTAGATGGCTTGGACTTTCAATGTCCGAATAACAAAACCTGCACTGGTCATTTTTAGTAGGCACCGATCTTGTCCAATTATAATAATTTGTTCCTCATCAAATGGAAGTTTGTCACGCTTGAGCCATTCTAGTAAAGTTCACCCCAAACAAGGCAGGCCGCCACTGTAGACGTAAGGGCTACTGAGAAAAAAGAAAAGGGGAGAAAATGTGGGGGTGGGCAACCTAAATTGGGATCTGCACAGCGAGATGTCTGTTTACATTAGTTTTAAATTTCTGCATGTCAGTACTGTCAGGGAAACAGGGGGCAGGGAGGGAGTTCCAGAGGCCAGCAGCACGAGGAAAGAAGCTATTTGAGTAGAAGGCTCTCCGGCATCTGGGGACCTCCACAATGAATGAATGAGATTTAGTTGATTGTCGAGTTGGTCTAGTGAATTTACGTCGAGGGGGCACCAGAGTAGCCAATTCATCGGAGCATAATCCATTGAAGTATTTATAAAACAAGCACAAGGATGCTACATTGCGGCGATGGAACAGGGACTGGAGCTTGGTTGACAGTGAGGGACCTATTAGGTTGGCGACTCTTTTTTGGACCTTGTCAAGAAGGGAGAGACTAGCACATGATGAACCAGCCCAGATGTGACAACAATACTCCATGCATGGACGGATGGTGGCTTTGTAGAGATACAGGATGATGTCAGGTGTGAGAAGTTTACTAGCACGGTAGATGTAAAAAGCTAAAAAAATATTATTTCATGGTCAAAAACTAGCCAACGATAAGTGTTAGATGGATAGATTCTGACCCAGAAAACAGCAATTCTGCCAGCCGCCTTTGTCAGAAACATTGCTCATGGAATGTGAGGACTAAAGGACAAAATAAGTGAAGCGAGACTTACGAGGCAGCCAAAAGTAAACCGAAGGTCCACTTTCTACTCTCCTAAATAAGTACTTGTTAAAAGCATCTTCAGGAATGGATAAGTATATGGCTTGCCAAATGTGTACGTTATGGTTCACTGGTCACTGGAGAAGTGCACCTTCTCATTGTTAAGAATGGTTCTCTGAGAAACTGCGATATTCTCTCTGTGGAAGCATCCATGTGTTGATGGTCGCCACATGAACTACAACTACTCATAAAGGTGAATTTTGTTCACGGTTTACTTCTTTAAATCTGCTATATATTGTCTCTGTCTATGCATATTAACAGGCCCTAACCCTAACCCTAACCCTAACCCCTAACCTTAACCCTAACCCTAACCCTTACTCTAACCCTAACCCTAACCCTAACCCTAACCCTAACCCTAACTTTATCCTTAACTTTAACCCTAAACCCTAACCCTAACCCTAACCCTAACCCTAAACCCTAACCCTAAACCTTACTCTAACCCTAACCTTAACTCTTACCCTAACCCTAAACCCTAACCCTAACCCTTACTCTAACCCTAACCCTAACCCTAACCCTTACTCTAACCCTAACCCTAACCCTAACTCTAATCCTAACCCTAACCCTAACCCTAACTCTAATCCTAACCCTAAACCCTAAACCCTAACCCTAACCCTAACCCTAACCCTAACCCTTACTCTAACCCTAACCCTAACCGCATGCAAGATGTGGCTCTTCACTATGCACAGACAGTTATTAACTCTGGAGAGGCTTTATCATGTGCATCACATAGTACTGGGATGCACAAAGACTATTCGGGAATACCACGAATAGCCATCTCGGAGAGATACTACTTGTCTACAAACCCATTAGTTTATATTTATATATATATAAATAAATATTGGTCTTTCCATCCCATCACACAAAAGGTAGTGAGTAAAACCCGTGCTTTTATTTAGCTCCCAGACGAAACGATTTCTGGTAATGAAGGGAAGCAAGAAATCAAACAGTAAGTCAGACGACCACTTCAGACTTACTCCGCCATCTGAAATGAATTCATAAAGAAATTCTTCACTCTATAAAAAAAGGCGACAGCAGGTCTTCTTTTTTTCCGGAAGTCATCAGAAATGATGATAGTATATGAAAAGTTAGATTACTGGCGTAATTCTTTGATTTTTTATCAATATTTTAGTAATATATCTTAATAAATAGCGAGTGTGGACACTGGCGAAACATTTTTTTTTTTTAGTTATTTTTTACGAAAAATATACATTAATGTACAATAATGAGTATTTAATTACTCAATGAAGATACATTATACAAACAAAAAGTAAAAAGTCAACAGAACAATTATCGGTTAATACACATTCTGCATAGAGTTACAAAGAAATACTAATTGTACTCAGTTATCCTGGAACAGGTGGCACTCAACTTTAATATCCGGGTTAACATAATAGTTAAAACTTTAATGAATACACCCCATCCAATCTTCGAGTGTCTTTGGGTCTATCTATACAACGGTTTGTCAGGATAACTTGACGTGAGGATACCTCGCTCTACAAGTTAACCCTGACCCAATATTCAAAGTTACATAGTATTGAAACCCAACTAAGATCCCTTTTGAATAATTACACACTGGTCCGTACGACGAATGTTGCATCTTCTCCTACTGATGCTACCTCAAATAATAGTCCTAAGCTGAATACTCCACTAGACCGGAATCCTTGTCCAGAAATCCGGCAAGATCAAGAAAAGACCACATGAAAAATAAACTATAATATAATAAGGAGAGGTAGTTTGCTTGAAGCATTGTGTGTAATACGTATATAGAGGAGTATTAGAAGGCTATCACAATGCAAGAAATGGAAATATGTCGGCGTTGAAAAGTAAGACAAAAACAAGTGATTTTAATTATATATTTTTTCAAAAACTTTTTTAATAATTTTTTTTTATATATAGCAAATCTTGCTTGATTAGGCAAGACTTCAACACTGATGTAATCTGTGAGACCGTATTCCATAATATATTTCGAGGAAGACCTCTTTGTCAAATGGTAGGTGTTTCAAATCTAAAAAAAAACGTGTGGATGGCAATATTGCTTATAACGCAGTAAATATTAATATCCACAGCAAATGTAATGAAACTAAAACTATAACTGATTTTTTTATGATATAATATAGTTTATTGATATAATATAGTTTATTGATATAATATAGTTTATTGATCTATTCAGGAGAGGAGCATTATTATTCTTCACTGCTTTATTTACTTAAGTTTTGAGAAATAGGGAAGATTCTTAAATGGACACTCGGATAACTATGTATCTCATAAGGAAATCAAGTGTTAGCCTCAAGAAAGGGGCTCCTAAATTTCTGAGAGCTAAATGAAGTAAAATGGAAAAAAAAAGAGCTAGCATTTATAATTCTATGATTTTATATGAATATAAGTGCGAACATTGGCGAAGCATAATTTTTTTTCCTGTTCATTTTTTGACAGAGGGTGTACATTAGTATTTGTATAATTGCTCTGTTGGTAATCAATAACACCGGCTGCAAAGTTTTGCTTCATGTCGACATTCGCAGTTCCGCACATCAAACTGATTACAATAGCGATTTTTATTTCCCTGCGTCTGCACAATTGCAGCCCAGCCAAACGTCTATATGCATACGCACACACTTACACAGAAATTACTTAACAAGAGATGTTAGCTTTAACTTCTGTTGGCTTGTAACGATTCCTTAAACATACAGGATGCTTACAAAACAAAAATGATGCAACTATATTTTGTGGTTTGTCTGTTTGATGACGTAACACCACTTGTGTGAGTCGTTTGATGACGTAACAACACTTGTGTGAGTCGTTTCATGACGTTACAACACTTGTGTGAGTCGTTTGATGACGTAACAACACTTGTGTGAGTTGTTTGATGACGTTACAACACTTGTGTGAGTCGTTTGATGACGTTACAACACTTGTGTGAGACGTTTGATGACGTTACAACACTTGTGTGAGTCGTTTGATGGCGTAAAAACACTTGTGTGAGTCGATTGATGACGTAACAACACCTGCGTGTCGTTTGATGACGTAACATCACGTGTGTGAGTCGTTTGATGACGTTACAACACTTGTGTGAGTCGTTTGATGACGTAACAACACTTGTGTGAGTCGTTTGATGATGTAACAACACTTGTGGAGTCTTTTGATGACGTAACAACACTTGTGTGAGTCGTTTGATGACGTTACAACACTTGTGTGAGTCGTTTGATGACGTTAAAACACTTGTGTGAGTCGTTTGATGACGTAACAACACTTGTGTGAGTCGTTTGATGACGTTACAACACTTGTGTGAGTCGTTTGATGACGTTACAACACATGTGTGAGTCGTTTGATGACGTTACAACACTTGTGTGAGTCGTTTGATGACGTTAAAACACTTGTGTGAGTCGTTTGATGACGTTACAACACATGTGTGAGTCGTTTGATGACGTTACAACACTTTTGTGAGTCGTTTAATGACGTTAAAACACTTGTGTGAGTCGTTTGATGATGTAACAACACTTGTGTGAGTCGTTTGATGACGTTACAACACTTGTGTGAGTCGTTTGATGGCGTAAAAACACTTGTGTGAGTCGTTTGATGACGTAACAACACTTGTGTGAGTCGTTTGATGACGTAACAACACTTGTGTGAGTCGTTTGATGACGTTACAACACTTGTGTGAGTCGTTTGATGACGTAACAACACTTGTGTGAGTCGTTTGATGACGTTACAACACTTGTGTGAGTCGTTTGATGGCGTAAAAACACTTGTGTGAGTCGTTTGATGACGTAACAACACTTGTGTGAGTCGATTGATGACGTTACAACACTTTTGTGAGTCGTTTGATGACGTAACAACACTTGTGTGAGTCGTTTGATGACGTAACAACACATGTGTGAGTCGTTTGATGACGTTACAACACTTGTGTGAGTCGTTTGATGGCGTAAAAACACTTGTGTGAGTCGTTTGATGACGTAACAACACTTGTGTGAGTCGTTTGATGACGTAACAACACTTGTGTGAGTCGTTTGATGGCGTAACTACACTTGTGTGAGTCGTTTGGTGACGTAACTACACTTGTGTGAGTCGTTTGATGACGTTACTACACTTGTGTGAGTCGTTTGATGACGTTACAACACATGTGTGAGTCGTTTGATGACGTAACAACACTTGTGTGAGTCGTTTGATGACGTTACAACACTTGTGTGAGTCATTTGATGACGTAACAACACTTGTGTGAGTCGTTTAATGACGTAACAACATCTGCGTGTCGTTTAATGACGTAACAACACCTGCGTGTCGTTTAATGACGTAACAACACCTGCGTGTCGTTTAATGACGTAACAACACCTGCGTGTCGTTTGATCACGTAACAACACTTGTGTGAGTCGTTTGATCACGTAACAACACATGTGTGAGTCGTTTGATGACGTAACTACAGTTGTGTGAGTCGTTTGATGACGTAACTACACTTGTGTGAGTCGTTTGATGACGTAACTACACTTGTGTGAGTCGTTTGATGACGTAACTACACTTGTGTGAGTCGTTTAACACTTAACACACAATACCCATTATAAATCTTCTATAATCATATCTAAATAACATTTCTTGACTCTATAAATTAAGGTGATTATCAATAACTAGTGTACTCCCTCCGTCAAATATGACGGGGGGGAAATATTATACTTTGCCAGTGTTCGCACTAATATTCTTATAAAATAACGTCTCGATCAGTGAAGTTGAAAGAAAAAAATCAGAAAGAAAGCGTCTCGAACTCGAATGTTTAAAAGAATAAATAAAAATTTATATGCGAACATTGGCGAAGCATCATTTTTTTTTCATAATTTTTGACAGAGGGTGTCCACTCGTATACATAAATAAATATTTCTAGTATTTACTTCGACAGTGCTCAATAAGTGAGTAGAGCTTAGTACAGCTATTAGCCTGATTATTTTCTCTGGGAATGAAGCATAAACGTTTCTGTGTGGCTTACTTGCCATGAGTATATTTTCGTACTATATATATATATATATGTGTGTGTGTGTGAGAGAGAGAAGGCTAGGAATTTGAATTAGCAACTAAAGAATGTTAAAGACATCAAAGGCTTTTGCAAAAGATAATAAAAAAAGAAAGAAAAAAGAAAAAAAAGAAAGAAAAAACGTATGAATTGGTATATGAAGCAGAAAGGAAAAAAAGAAAGAAAACATCCCAGTCTCATAGAAATAGAATGAAAGTGGTAGTGGGGGTCTGACACCTCTTCACTTATTCATTGAGCAGATTTCTACTTGCTAACTTGTATGATGGGACGGTATATATATATATATATATATATATATATATATATATATATATATATATATATATATTACTACCTAACTCTACTTACGTATCGAGCACTGTTGAAGTAAATACTGAAAATTGATACATAAAAAATTATATCACCTCATAAAATGTTATGTGTATACATGAAATAGTAATATATATATATATATATATATAAAATTGAAAAAAGGAAAACAAAAAAATATTTATGTATTCATCAACCTTTCGTCTTTATTTCAAGACTTCTGCAGGATGATTGTCTGAAGAAAGCAACACACAAGTAGCAAATGTTTGAAACAGAGGTGGTGCAAGTGTAAGCTTAAAAAGGGGCATCCTGTGAAAAAGCGGCCCCTTTTAATAGGATTAATTCAGAAAATGAAAGATGAGAATAAAAAATTGTATAAATACAATATTTATTAAGATATCAAAAGTTCAAAAGCAAAGAGTTTCAATATCCTTAACCCATGGATTTTCAAAGACATTCTCTTTTCATCAGGGGATAAAACTTGGTAATGTAACGGTAAATATTACCGGTAATATTTAACTTTGAAAATTAATAAACGTATATAAATACAAAAACTTTTGGCTGAGAGAGACTAAAATAAGGACAGTCACCGTCAAACAAAAATGCTGTGAAAGTAAAGAAATTTGGAAAAAGGAATACTCAAGGTACTCAGGAGTTCAGGTTTGTCGTTAAAAAGCTGAATGTTCGATAGTGATCAGCTAAGTTCGTGCATCCTTTGTGCATATATAAATACATACATATTGCTCTTTATTTTTGAGTGGATAATAATAATAATAATAATAATAATAATAATAATAATAATAATAATAATAATAATAATAATAATAATAATAATAATAATAATAAAAATAAAATAATAATAATAATAATAATAATAATAAATGATAATAATAATAATAATAATAATAATAATAATAAAAAATGGTAATAATAATAATAATAATAATAATAATAATAATAATAATAATAATAATAATAATAATAATAATAATAATAATAAAAGTGTGCACTACTAGAAATAAAAAGAGGAAAACTGGAGACAACAGAGCGCATGGAACTCCCCACCCAATAGAAAATGAGGGCGCTAGGCGACCAGGATAGCTACAAATATCTTGGAGTTCTGGAAACAGACACCATCAAATCTACAGAAATGAAAGAGAAGATTGGAAAAGAATATTTACGAAGAACAAGAAAACTCCTAGAAACGAAATTATATAGCAGGAATCTAGTAAAAGGAATAAACACCTGGGCAGTAGCACTAATAAGATACTCTGGACCATTTATAGGCATGACCAAAGAAGAACTCAGGCACCTTAACCAGAGGACTAGAAAATTAATGACCATGCACAATGCACTACATCCAAAAGACGATACGGACAGACTCTACAAGAAAAGAAACAAAGAGGAAAAAGGAGTAGTAAGTATAAAAGATTGTGTGGAAGACTCAAAAAAAGAGCTGGAGAAATACATAATCTAGAATACAGAAAGGCTGATCACCGCACCAAGAGACACCGTTCTAACAAGCAACTTGGGAAGCACCGAAACCAGAAACAAAACGACAAGAAAAGAAAAGTGGGAAGAAAAACAACTACATGGACGTTCAGAAAACTGACAAGAGAAAAAACCGACGAAAATAGCTGGGCATGGCTAAGAAAAGGAAACTTGAACAGAGAAATGGAATCTTTATAGATGGCTGCACAGAACAATGCAATTAGGACAAACTACATTAAAGTTAAAATAGATAAAACCCAGGAAAACAGTAAATGCAGACTGTGTGGAGAAATAGACGAAACAGTAAATCATATAATAAGTGAATGTAACAAACTATCCCGAAAAGAATACAAGAACAGACATGCCTGTGTAGGGAAAGCCGTACACCGGGAACTGTGCAAACAATTGAATTTCGGATATGCAGACAAATAGTACAAACATAAACACAAAATCATCTGGGATATGGATATACAAACAAACAAACTCATACAAGTAAGGAGACCGGATGTTAGAATAATCAACAAGAAGGAAAAATCTTGCAAAATTGTAAACTTCGCTGTTCCAGCAGACCACAGAGTGAAGATCAAAGAAACGGAAAAACGAAGCAAATACACGGAACTATCCAAAGAACTGAAAGGAATATGGAGCATGAAGAAAGTCAGTATAATACCAATAATCGCAGGAGCACTAGAAATAATCCAAAAAAACTTGGAAAAAAAGACTGAGAGAAATTGGAATCAAAGGGATCATTGAAACTATACAAAGGACGGCAATGATAAGAAAAATCTTAAGAAAAATCTTCGAATGCGGAAACCAACATGTATAAGCTATGAAGGGTCACATGGAATCTACAACAGGAAGGAAACAAAACCGCAGAAAGAACACCACATCACAAACCAAGGAACAGAAAATGCAAGAAACATCGCTTCATGAGCTCCCCCACCCCCAATAAATTACACCGGCCTCAGCTGACACCACATAAAAATGAACCAATGAACAGAAATAGCAAGAAACACCATAAGCTCCCCTCCCCCTCTCCCCCCCCCCCCCCAAAAAAATATTAAAATAAATAAAATAAAATAAATTAATAAAGAAATAAAAAATAAAAAAATGGTACCAGCAGAACCTGACACCACACAAAATATTTGCATAGGGTCAAGGAGGATGAGAAGACCGAGGAGGGACAGCACAAACTAAACCTCCACTGGAAATGCAGAGAGTGCTGGGACCTTGGGGAGGCTTATTGCCACCCAAATCCCAGAGAAGACCAATGGTCCTTACCAGCGAAAATCAATGGTAAACGGCTGATGCGATGCTGCAAGGTTAGTTGCGGTGGCTATCGAAAAGAGGTGGAGAATACTGGAAATCTGGGGAGATTTGTTATCACCGGTTGTTGGTGAGCAATCACTGATGACCTGTGTGAGAACTCCTAGTGAGTACAAATAATAATAATAATAATTTCATTACACAATCGGTAAATGAAATTATTATTATAATGAAATTATTATGCCGATTGTGTAATGAAAGGAAAGAAACCTTAGCGCATATTACATCTGAATGCCCAATTCTAGCATAACATCAATATAAAAAATGGAGACACAACAAAGTCGTTCAGGTACTACACTGGAATATATGCAAACTTTATGAATTGAACCACAATGAGAAGTGGTATGAGCATAAGCCAGAAATGGTACAGGAGAACGACAATATCAAACTTATATAGGACATGCGCATACAAACTGATAAGGTTCTTGAACATTCCAAACACGAATTAATCTTTCTAAACAAAAATAGGAGAACTTGCGTAATCATTCATATAGTCTGCCCCTTCGATACCAGAGTGCAGGAGAAAGAACACGAAAAAAAAAATAAATATCAAGATCTAAAATGGGAATTAGTTAGACTATGGAAATGTAAAGAAGTCAAGGTGATTCCTGTTGTAATTGGAACACTTGGAACCATAACAAAAAAACACCATAAATGGCTTAAACAGATTGACAAGACTATTTCTTTTCCAATTCTGCAAAAGGCTTGCCTGTTAGGAACAGCAAAAGTGTTAAGGTACAGCTTGAATGTCTAAAGTCAAGGGAATTGACTTGATGTTCAAAAAAGGAACCTCCAACTATAAACATCCAAAAGTTGAGACTACTATCAAATAATGATAATAATAATAATAATAATAATAATAATAATAATAATAATAATACCATACAATGCACAACACTGATGAAAACAGTTGAAATATTAAGAAAAATCCTTTAGTGCTGAAACCAATCCACATAACCAGCTAAGGGCGACCAACCACAGGTAATTTCAAATAGAACATAAAACATAGAAAGAATACTATATGAACTCAAGGGAACTGAAGTCTTAAATCCCATAAACTGGACCCCCCCCCCACCTCCTACAAAATGAATGGTGGCACCAACCTGGGTTGGTGCTACACAAAATAGTCATGAAGGGTCAAGGAGAATAGAAAGACCAAGGAGGAACAGCACCAACCAAACCTCCACTGGAAGGATGCGGAGAGTACTGGAACCTGGGGAGGCTTATTTTTTTTTTTTTGCTAAAGAGTCATCGCTTTATCAAGGCCCGAAGGCCCCTTGAGGATAAGGGTTAATGAGTTTGTCAGGTGGACGGGAGACAAAACCGTGATGATTGATAACGATGGTTGAAACTGGACAGAATCTGATTAGTTAAGAGGACGGCTCAACAAGAATTTGTTTACATTGGACATGAAAACGACTATGTTGTAGTCAGTTGGGAAGCAGCCCTGCGATATTGTGTCCCAAGGTTTGAAAGTCAGTTTCTAAAAGCCATCCATAACATGTCAGCATGTAAAACAGAAGTTACACTACTACTACTACTACTACTAATCATCATCATCATCATCATCATCACCATCATCGTCACCGTCACCGTCACCGTCATCATGATCGTCGTCGTCGTCGTCGTCGTCGTCGTCGTCATCATCATCATCATCATCATTCCATTAAAATTCCAATAATTTTTGACGATACAGTGAATCATCATCATCATCATCATCATCATCATCATTATTAGAAAAAGTATACCATAAATGTAAAACAGAAGTTACACTACTACTACTACAACTACTACTACTACTACTACTACTACTACTACTACTAATAATAATAATAATAATAATAATAATAAAAATAAATAAATAAATGTTAAAAAAATAAATAAAAAAATAAAAAATAAATAAATAAAATTAAAAAAGTAAACCCTAAATGAACCAAAGGTGGAAGTATCACCCTAAACAAACCAATCAATCAATTAATTAATCTAAGAATTCCAAACAAGGTGAAAGATTCTCATATCGGAATGAAATTGACCAAATTTGGCAGCTGTCGAAATTTGTCTATTTTGTCTTTTGATGAAAACGAAAAAAAAAAAATGTCTTTGATTAATTTTTTATTTTATTCATATATCATAAATCTTTAGTTGTGAAAACTAGACAAGCCCTTAGCAAATCTGACAACATCAAATAAAATACTTGAATCTGTGCCAAACATTTGTTGATAACTTTTTCATCGCATATACAGGGTGTTTCTAAAATCGATGGCATAACTTTGTGATTATGTTCTATACGTGTATATTGGTCTTGAAAAACTTGGTTTCCGAGTCATAGGCCATTTAAACAAATATTGATTATCATACAATGTGTGCGATAGTGCAATGTTATTTCTACATACGAGATATTTCATCTGTTACATATGTGACAAGATCGCAGGTAAAATAAGTCTGGGTCTGGTGTTGTCACATACACCAATAAAGTCATGAAAAAATTACACTGAACAAATATAAAAGCCGTGGGACTTAAAAGAAAGCTCTGAGCATCATGATTAGCATGGACTGCTTTGATAGCCAATACGGGGGACTTGAGCGGCATCTTGCAAATATTGGTAAATAAATATGATCAGTACAAACAAAAGGCCACACAGAATAAGAAATGAACCACAAAGGTAATTAGACTAGTAATGGAATGATATTGCAAAAGCAATCCACAAACACAAAGAGGCCCATTTACACATATAGAACATAATTCAAAAGTTATGCCATCGATTTTCTAAATACCCTGTATGGGCCTGGGAGTGCATACATGGTGAATGGGCATCTCGTCTACATGTTAACATCTTAAAAACTTCATTGCAGTTACTAACGCCGTTCTTCCAGGGTAGAAAAAGTGAATGAACCAATGAACAGAAATAGCAAGAAACACCATAAGCTCTCCCCCCCCGCTCTCCTCCTCCGCTCTCCCCCCCAAAAAAAATATTAAAATAAATAAAATAAAATAAATTAATAAATAAATAAAAAATAAAAAAATGGTACCAGCAGAACCTGACACTACACAAAATATTTGCATAGGGTCAAGGAGGATGAGAAGACCGAGGAGGGACAGCACAAACTAAACCTCCACTGGAAATGCAGAGAGTGCTGGGACCTTGGGGAGGCTTATTGCCACCCAAATCCCAGAGAAGACCAATGGTCCTTACCAGCGAAAATCAATGCTAAACGGCTGATGCGATGCTGCAAGGTTAGTTGCGGTGGCTATCGAAAAGAGGTGGAGAATACTAGAAATCTGGGGAGATTTGTTGTCACCGGTTGTTGGTGAGCAATCACTGATGACCTGTGTGAGAACTCCTAGTGAGTACAAATGATAATAATAATAATTTCATTACATAATCGGTAAATGAAATTATTATTATAATGAAATTATTATGCCGATTGTGTAATGAAAGGAAAGAAACCTTAGTGCATATTGTATCTGAATGTCATATGCTAGCACAACACCAGTATAAAAAATAGAGACACAACAAAGTCGCTCAGGCACTACACTGGAATATATGCAAACTTTATGAATTGAACCACAATGAGAAGTGGTATGGGCATAAGCCAGAAGTGGTACAGGAGAACGACAATAT
Source organism: Sepiola atlantica (assembly GCA_963556195.1). NCBI lineage: Eukaryota > Metazoa > Mollusca > Cephalopoda > Sepiida > Sepiolidae > Sepiola > Sepiola atlantica. The sequence goes on from OY744543.1 coordinate 36,396,506, forward strand.
CAAACTTATTTAGGACATGCGCATACAAACTGATAAGGTTCTTGGTAGAAAAAGTTTGGTCAACTGTACGATAGCAGACAAATATTCCAAATGTAACTAAATGACCAGTGTGTATCGTGTAGCGGTAGAACTCAATGATGTGACGTTCATAGAGGTCATCTTTCTCTCTCCTTCTTACCATGTTGTTGGTAGAAGTCTTCTTCTTCTTTCATGTGAATCAGATGATTCTGGTGTTGGAATTAGTTTCTCCGATGTTTTTCTAGTTAGAAATCTTTCTGGAAAGACATTGGGTACTTACGTGAATGACCACGAGAAGGTTGCCAACATCCCTAAGTGAAACTGGTATTGTGGAACCGACTGGATTCGAACTTGGAACACCCAGGTCTTCAGTCCGTGTCGATATCCACTTAACCACCGTCACCTCCCAGTTGGTAGCAGTAGTGATATAGTTGTTGCATAATATCATCAATTCACTTATTCTGGGTGTTAATAGTTGTATTTTTACATTACACCATACAGTAAGTGTCTTCCACTGGCCAGTCTCAAATAGTGGAGGGGGGGGGGGGGTGAAATCCTTCAAAAGACGTCCGCTTCACTTTGCAGATAAAACCCAAGATACTGTCTAGTTATTTTCTTTCTGCCACGTATCATTGTATTTCGTTACTTCCTGAAAGTGACTTCCTGTCACTACTCGTTTCGGTAAACTATTTTCTTATAACCCACTTTTGTAACCATTATTATTTTCCAAATAAATTTTTAAATCTCAACGCAAGAGAATTTGGATGTGGAAATTTTAATTTAAAAATTATTTTTATGTAACTTACTTATCTCACATTCAATCTTCTTTGTCAACAACTATACCTCATACCAAACGAGATATTGTGAAAGATTTTGGTACTTCTTTAGCTCGGATCCATATCGGCCCAAATGTTTCCAATTGCGATTTACAGAACAAACCAGAAATGTTCGATCCGTCGCCGAAGAGTCAATTAGTATGAACATTAAATCAAACAACTTTTCATTTTTTTTCCCTGACTTAAGGTTAGGGTCAATTACATCTCCCCTCCGTATTAAGAATTGGGTTACGGTTAGAGTAAAATCAATGAGTTTTGTTTTGCAGGATACGATTAGTTCTTGAGGAGATTGAACAGCTGCTGTCACTGTGGGATAATTCATTTTGGTTTTGCAGTCGTGTGCTTTAGTGTCGTCTGCCATTTTACATTTATTTTGCCGCTTTCAAATTGTAAACTGCTTCAGCAATCTCCGGCTTGTTCTGTAAACTGCAATCAGAAACATTCTGGCCGATGTGGATCCCCAGCTAAAGACGTACAAATCATAAGGGATGAACTTTTCAAGTGTGTTGGCTAAAATAATGTCATAAAGTACTAAATGTTATATTTTTTTAAATAGTATGACATTATTTCAGCCAACACACTTGAAAAGTTCATCCCTTATGATTTGTACGTCTTTAGCTGGGGATCCACATCGGCCAGAATGTTTCTGATTGCAATTTACAGAACAAGCCGGAAATTGCTGAAGCAGTTTACAATTTGAAAGCTGCAAAATAAATGTAAAATGACAGACGACAAAAAATACACAAATGGACAATAATTAACAATTTGAAAACGTTAGTTCACTAATTAATAATTAGTGTAGAACCCTTTATTGAAATAAGTCATAAGTCGCTTATCGCTTATCAGCACTAGATGTTACAAATTCATAAAAAGAATAGCCTAAAATTGTTCATTCGATTAGAACCCTATTTGGAACTTGCAGAATCTTCTGAAATTGCAGATTTATTGAGACGGATGTTAATTTACTTTTAAAAATGCATTATGGGAGTTAATTTTGAATGCTACTCTTGGCATTACTCCTGAACAGATCCAAACGTTATCAAAGCATATACGTGAAGCATGTTTACCGGTTGGTCACTAAAATAGTGACGGGACTCTCCACTCTTACCTACAAAGAGCGGCTCCAAAGTTAAACCTGTTCTGATTTGTAGCATAGGAGAATGTGAGGGGACTTGATTCTGGCATACAATATAATCAACGGGACATTTTATCTATCTTTCGAGCAGTTTGTACTCCTGCAATATATACATTTCTAACCATGACTTAAATTATATTTAAACCATTTCCATATAAAGAATAAATAGTTTCCCAAAATGTGAGCCTAATTCATTTATCTTCAGACCTCACACAAACTTATTTTTTGAACCCATAACTTAAGTCGTGTTGTATCTATGTTCACATACGTTCCGTGATAGCAATATCTTTGATTTCATTGAAGTATTTTTAGTTGAGGAGTCTTTTATCACTATTCTTCATCCCGCTCACTTTCACATCAATGAACTTTGCTTAATCATATTCAAGCATCAAAATTCTAGCACGGAATATGAAGACATCTTAGTCATCCAAACACCCTTTCATAGTGGACATAATCTCATCATTATTTGCACAGGTCGCAATATGTAGTTGGATTTAAGTTTCGAAAAAACGAGGGGGGGCAGATCGAGCAAAATCTAGTTACAAATGAGTTTTAGGTAGCAATTCAAAGCTATAATTGAGTGATCCAGCTCGTAACCTCAGCCATTTGAACGGGTGCATAATCATGGAGCGAGAGTACATCTGCGTTCAGCTTCCCTTATCTTTTCGATTGCTTGTGTCCCAATAGAAGGAAGGAGGCATTCTCTAGCCGTGTTTCTACTCCATAAATGAGCCTCCCAGAGGAGGTTGTGACGATGCCAAACATATCCAGGTTACAAGTGGCCTTGGAAAAACATTCAGATTGTATATGGATCTAAATGTTGGATAGCCCTTTAGTAATTCATACCTTTGTATCTTCTCGGTTTGCTCTGTCGTCTAGTGGTTGAGTACTTTCTTCGCCTCTGCACTGTAGTGGCCATCTCCATGAGCTGTCTGTAACAAAAGACCTTTCTCACTTCATAAGACAACAATCTTTACATTTTAATTATTTTTTTATTTGGCGGCAGTTTCTATTGCCCGTGGAGGTGTTTTGCTATCGTTGAGAGAGAGAGAGAGAGAGAGAGAGAGAGAGAGAGATTTACGAATATCGTAGTTAGATTATTAATGTTTTCCTAACTATTTCTAGAGAGAGGGGGGAGGAAGGATTCTTGCACTTGTCTTCCCTTTAGGGAAAATATTTTGTATTCCTACATTGGAATCGCACGTCTTAACAGTTCGCCCTCTGAAAACAGACTGACTCAAATTCGCTTCTTGCGAGAGCGAGTGACGTCACAGGTCCCTTCGTTTCCCACGCAGCCCGCGAAGTCACAGAGTCCTTCACAGCTGCAGACCGACCCCTCTGAACTCAGGTCTCATCACTCGGTAACCTTGTCATGTCTGCCAGCTCCGACGGTGAGAACAAGCCTTGTTCTGCACTCGACTGCCCCGCGTTAATTCGCGCAAGTCAAACCCGACTTCCACAGATGCGTCCATCTCGCACAGGACCATTATCTAACACTCTCATAAAGGTTTTTATAATCCCACAAGTTACGTCCATTATTATATAACATAAATATCTTCTGTCCTTGACATTGGCTAATTACACTTTGCTAATTTTGGCCAATAACTTTGATTAATAGATCAATATTGAAGTTAGAAAGATAAGCGACTTATGACTTATTTCAATAAAGGGTTCTACACTAATCATTAATTAGTGAACTAACATTTTCAAATTGTTAAGTATTGACCATTTGTGTATTTTTTGGTTTGTCTTACATACGCAAAATATCCGGATAAAAAAACTTATAAGTTCCTTGGTTACAGAATGTTTATTGACACTATCAATTATTCCATTATACTCTTAGTTTCTTATTCCGTTATTCTTCTCAAATTCTTCTTCTGATTTTATCAAAATTATTTCACTAGTTTTTCATTAAATTTTAAGTTATATCACCATGAGTCCAGAAAATTAACCCAACCAAATTTTTCCAAGAAACTCTGGCTTGTCCATCAATGGCTTAAATTGCTTCAAAATGACCCCTCAAATACCGATGTTTTTGCAAATATCTCAAACTTCTTAAAGTAACTTTAGTTCAAAATCCAGCAACAGTTAAAAATAATGGTTATTTACATAAAATAGGTTCTAATGACTCCAGGAAACTTTTAGTTTGACTTTTAGGAGGATTCAAAATGCACTCCCACACAAATTAGTAAGAATTGCACTTTTTCACAAATATCTAAAAGTACTCATTAGTTTTTACCTCAAAATCCAACAAAAGTTGGGATTAATAGCTGTTTACCTCATTCAAGTTACAGTGATCGCAAGGGGAGACAAATCATGCTTTACATGATTCAAGTTGTAGTGACCACACAGAGAACCACACATGCTTTTAGCAGGATCTATTTTAAAGGACAGAAACAGAAAACAGATTTACTTCGTATGCATGTGCGATAAAGAGATACAAATAGCCTGTTTCACTACATCAGCCGCCTGCGTGCACCTCCAATTTTTTGGGAATAGCCGCCTAACACTTCTGCTTTGGTAATAATCTTGTCGGCTAAGAGGGTGAGAGAGACCACATTGGATTTTACATGACTTTCTCAACTTCTAGAGACATCTGACTTTTAAGATTTTTCTCTGAAGAACTCCACAAGTTTTGTCTAACTCCCAAAATCCTTTTGTGTGATCACCCGTAGCCGATCTCGACATGGAACTCCAATTTGTTTTTAAACACTAATCCTTTCCACATGGCCTTAACTATTGTACTAAAAGTGGGAGGTTCTTCCGAAGACCCACATCGGTTCGTAACAACTATTTTTCTTACTAATCTCATACATTTAAAGACACATCCATGCGTTTTTTTCCGGGGGTCTAAATATTAAACACAATCGCTATGACACGTCTTGTCACTTATAAGTTTCTCAGCATCCATATATGTGGGGAGAGCTTTCTCCCCAAATCGCTATCCACGACCAGCCGATTGTGCTTCATAATTGCTGGCAACCGTGAACATCTCTTATGTCAACTCAGGCCATCCTGTACTAAAGGATTTAATATCACTTCACAATGACTCCATTAATCTTCCAAAAAAAAATTTTCTATTATTTATTTTAATTTTATTTTGAATTCCATGAGTAAAACATCACCGCAACAAAACAGCAACAAAAATCGCATTTACTAATGGCTTGTTTTTTCTGGGTTTTTTTCAATGAATTGGCTGATACATGTTGATCTAATCGATTACCTGTATATTTATTTATTTATTATTATTTCTCTATTCTAAAACACCTGCTTAATTGTTTCTTGCTCTCTTTTTCCCTCACGAAACATAAGAAACCGACAGACCTTAATCACTTACCAACACCAAAATCACAAGGCACAACCCTTTCCTCTTCTCGATCTTTTTTCTTCTTATTTTTGAAAAAAAGTACGACACAAAAAAGTTAGGCGTCAGAGCGATAAAACATAGTAAAAAAAACAATTGTCTTTTTTCTTTCTTTTTAACTGTTCATTTCTGTGTGTATGCCTGTTCGAAAATTTAAACAAATAAATAAATAAAACATGACATCAACAGTCGTCATCAGTGTGTGTAACAGTCACATTCTTTTCCCTTTTCCTTTTCCTTTTTTCTTCTTCTCTCTTATTCTCTTTTTTTATTTTAAATGTTTATTTTATTTTCTATGTGTGTGTACATGTGCGTTTGTTTAACAATGCACGTGTTCTTTTATGTTAGTGTGCGTGTGTGTGCGTTTGTGTTCATTGTGATTGTTAAAACTTACTTTTTCCCCTCTTTTATTCCTTTTATTTAAAAAAAAATAACGGTTTCTTTTTTTTCTGTTTTGAAATGCTCATGAAATGCTCGTGAAATGCTCTCACTGTTTTCTTTTGTTTCTTCTTTTTTCTCTATTCGTGAGCACATAATTTGAAAAAAGAAAAGTTTTTACTTACTCACTTCTGTCCTATTTTTCTCCTTCCTATTTCTTCCTTCTTCCCTCTCTCCCTTACTGTCGATAAGACCTTTCTCTTTCATTCTGGATGTTCTTCTTTTTTTTTCTTCTTCAGCTCGTGATCGTCCTTCCTTTATTTAGACGCTAGTTTTCCAGGCATATCTACCCATTTCTTGCAGACTATTTCGCTGAAATAGTTTTGGTCACATCAAACCATAGTATTATGTCTTACCAATGAATGCATAAATCCTTTATACACGCGGGTTGATCTTTACGTCTCTGCTATCGTTGTTGTGAACCCAGTCCTTTTCTTTTGTTGATACACAACCACGTGGACGCCTAAACGCCAATAGTCAGGTTTTTTAACAGGATTTATTCTAAAGGACACAAACAGAAAACAAGTTGACTTCGTATGCGTGAGAGAGAGAGAGAGAGAGAGAGAGATACAGATAGTCTGTCTTGCTACATCAGCCGCTCATGTGCACTGTTCTCCCCTCCTATTTTAGGAATAGCCGCTCAACGCGTCTGCTGTAGTTATAATCTCTCCAGCTAAGAGGGTGAGAGAGACCCCACTGGAAGTCACGTGACTTCCTCAACTACCGTCGGTGGTGACCTCAGACCATTATGACATTTTCAATGAAAACACAGCTCCCTTTATGTAACAGTTGGACTAGTTTCGAAGTGCACCTACGCAAGATTTTCCGGCTACACAACAGTTGGAATTCGAGAGTCATAGAATCAGGTGTCCTGTGACTGGATCTCCCAACTCACCAGCCCGCAATAGAATCTGCTATGAAGCGTGACGCCTTACATTTCGTAAAGTTTACTATTGTCTGTCTTTAATCTCTTTCCAATTTGGCCAAAATAAAAAGGTATTTTTTATTACATGGCAATACCGTTAATTAATTTTTCTTCCTCGCATAACTGTTTATAACATGGAGTCAACAGAGGCTACAAAAATCCTTTGTATGGTGATCTTAGATATCAACTCGCCTTTACTTAATCAATTCTATCTAAAAGCAGTTGTTCAGTTTTTCAAAGTGTTCTAACGCATTTGATATCTCATCTAATATATAAAATTAAGTTAGCTAGATCTTCGACTTTAGACCTCAATAGCATTACATTTGACAGAT
>OY744543.1:36408553-36473553 GCA_963556195.1 Sepiola atlantica
AAGTTCCACTACACAACTTTCTAACGTTACGGATGGACATTATCATAATAATTTTCTCATATTAACACGTATGACTTGCTAAATTTTTAAGAAGGTTCACAAATAATTTTATTAACTTAAAGAAAACATTGAATATTTAGTAGATGTAATTCTCACATTATTTAGCTTTATAAATATTACAAATACAACCGAAGCACACTTCATATGCAATCAACATATAAAACTTTTACGCTATTTTTATTAATTCGTATCCTTTATACATTTCATTTGGCCTTATCATACAAAATTAATGGATAATTTGGAATGATGACAAACTAAGAACTGAAAGTTCAAAGTTTATTTATTTTCTTGGAACGGATCTGTCATTTTTTTCTTGGCGTTAACTGAACCATGGTTAAATTCAAATTTGAAACCTGTTCCACAGAATGGCCTACTTTTTCTGGATCTTTTTAAGAAGCTCACGCCACTAAATAAAGCCCCCCCCCCATTCAAGGGAGACAACTTTTCAGTCACTTTTGCTTAAAAAAATTAACACAATAAGAATGTATAAAGCGTGTTAAATCAGTTATGATTTGTGCGAATAGGTCAGTTCCCCGGTATCGTTGTCTCCACACGAACTCGCAGAGGTAGCTGTCAACAAGCGTGCGATGGGTGCCAATTGCTCGATAAAACCATTTGATGTCCATTGTTGAAGAGACGTTGCTGATGTAGTACTCCATGGTTTTGCAAAAAAAACTACAGCAGACTCCTTATCGTGGACCAGGGTTGTGAGTCTTAGAAAATTCATAAGGAAAGGTGCACTCAAACACGTGTGAAAAGGGTTAACGCGTAAAGAATTTAGTAAGCCGAAAAGTTGTCTCCCTTGGCAGTGGGGTTATTCTTAGTGGCCGACTAACTTTAGCACTAGTGGCGGGGATCTTTTTAAAAAGATCCCTTTTTCTTTGCCTCTACGTTTTTTTCTTACGTGCTATATGACTTACACATTATTTTTTTTATTTTTTACTTATTGAAATCATATATGCGATATCGTAACATAAACAGATTTTATAAGGATAAAAATAGTAATATGAGGTTCAAAGGTGAGAGCAGGAGTTTCTCGGGTTACTCAATTTTCTCATGAAAAGTTAGAACTCAGCAGTAGTTAATTGTTCTAGTTTATGTAGTTAATAGTGTCACTATTTCCTAATTGCTCCAATGGCTCTATAGTTTAATGCACTATACTTACAGGGAAATGAGAGTTCGAACCTCACCCGGGGCATAAATATTTCTACTCTGATTTCGTCCCCAAATAAACTTAAACGTTTCATATTACGATATTAGACAGACTATTAAAACGTAGAAATCTAAGATTCAAATGATCTTAATAGTTTTACCATTATTTTTTCTGTAATCTATGTAATATACAGAAATTAATATCCTGGGCGACGTTGAATAGCCCTGCTAGTTTGTAATGAGAATTTTCTGCGTCTGTATTTAAGTATCAATTTGGAACGAAAGTTCTGTCCATTTTTAGGACTCAATAAAATAATTAAAGACGATATCAATTGTATTTAATCATTAATGTAGTCCCCATTCTTATCTGTGACCTCTTTCCTTGTGCCAATCCAATGTTCATAAAATTCCTAAGGTTTTGAAACAAGAAACTAACTCATTTTCGACTTCATCGTTTGAAGTAAGTTGTTTTCATCATAGCTAAAGCCTCAACTACACAAGGTCACCATACTTGGGGCCTGGTTGAAACCTAAAGATATAGTATCTTCTTAATTTATACGTATCTAATATACTTCTTGCAACTAATCATACTGAACTGAATTTATATTAAGATTGTAGCAGTTACCTCCTCCTTTCAAAACATAACTACACCGGTTTGCCGGTAGGTGTCGCTTTTTCACCGACAGGTGGCGCTGTAAAGCGACACCAGAGTTATCTGCCCTTCGGACTATAAAACCAGGTGCAAATGGAAATTCCTTCTCTTCTTCACCAACCAGCCTCGGCAGAACAACGCTGGCACCAGCGCTCCGTTTCACTCGCTTTTTCCTACTCAATTGGCCTCGACAGAACGACGCTGACACTAGCGTTCCGTTTCACTTTTCTCTTCTGGTCGATTGGCCTCGGCAGAACGACGCTAATACACTAGCGCTTCGTCTCACTCTTTTCTCTTGAACTGGTCTCGGCATAACAATTACCAACACACGTTTCTTCCGTCAACACGTGGTCAAACAACGGTAAGAGTTCTCAACTCATTTTCTTTGTGTACGGCTTTCAAAGACTTTTCCCACGCCGGTTTCATTTCTTTCTCGTACCTATTCAAGAACTGTTTTTCCATCGACACACATGCATACATCACACACTTCATCATTCCACGTACACAATAAACCTTATTTGAACTATCTCCTTTTGTTTGTTAATTATTACTCTGTCTTTGCATGTAACATTGCTTGATTTACATACACGCCTATAATCGGGGGACACGACCCTCGATCCTAACAAGATATTTTGATAATATTTTTTATTAATTCTTATTTTTATTGGTATACTTTTCATACTATTATTTTAATATTAAATGTAAAATTAAGATTAAGATTAAATTCCATTTTTATTTAAGTTATCTTGAATTGGTCATATTTCAAGTTTTTTTTGTGCAAGTCAGAAGAGATAATTTCAGATTTTTTATTTAGAAGGTTAAATCTTGTTTTCATAATAGTTTTGGCTTCGCCTACACAAAAATTACAGTATTTGAAGCCTGGTTGATAGCTTCAGACCTTTTAAGGATTGACCATTCTATAATATATGGAATCTATCTATGTTTAAGATCCTAAATATTCCTTGATAAAGAGGTAGGCTTAGAGTATCTTTCATTGTCGAATGAATTATAATGTGACGAAATACTTTGTTTAATTTGTGTTGCAGTAATATCGATGTAGGTAAATGTATTTTATCTTTTCTTTAAAATCAATTCTAAGATAGTTAAATCTAATTAACGTTAATAAAAACCTAATAAGAATTATGTTAATTTTTTTAATTTGATTTAAGAAAATAACCGTAATTCATAACTTACCTCCCTTTGTGCATAGATCAAACAAACAGTCGTATTAGAACATAGTTGCCTCCCTTGAAATAAAACTCTCACAAGTTAGATGTGATTTTTTGATGAATGAGCAATATGACTTTCACACTCCCAGATCATTTGAATCTTAGATTGCTATATGCAAAATTCTTTTTCGCAAAATATATGTGACTATTATTTCATCTATTTATTGGCTATGTTTTTTCCTGGTTTTGGATGTTTTTCAGTTTTTATTTCCTCAGAAACGTTTTTGTTTCTAACCTATCAAAAAGAAAAATCGGATCGTTTGTTTATTTCTTGTATTACTTAAAACCGGATTTGAAATTAAAATATGCTTTGAAACGTTCATAAAAATCAGCTTTGAGTGAATTCTTCTTTCTGAAATTATATTTAAATGCTTTTTTTTTAATCTACACACACACGCACACACATACACAGCATGCAATTCCTGTCATCTCATATGGTTTTGGTATTATTGACTGGCCACAGCGTGACATCAATAGGCTCGATATCAAGACCAGGGAAATGTTAGTCTTACATAAGTTAATCTACCGAAATCGATGCATGAACAGGATATATCTTTCATGAACAGAAGGAGGTCTAGGCATCATTGAAATCAGCCATGCATATCGAGCCACAACAGTAAGCATTTGGCAGTATATCAAAAGTTCCACAGATATAACAATGAGAATGGTAGCGGATCATCGCGAATATCTATCCCAACAAACCTCAATCACAAAGCATCTACAAAACTTCAGTGGAGGCACACTGGAGAATACTGCAGAGGTTAATAATTAACCAGCAATATGGATCTTGGGGAAGAAGAGAAGAAGAAGATTGAGACAAGAAAAGAAGGATGGAAACAACATAAGAGAGAAGGGAAGTTCCTGGAGGCGCTTAACCAAGAGCTCATAGGCATTGATAAGGACAAGATCAGTTCTTACTCACAAAAGGATTTCTTTTTTAAATGGTTGGCCTACAAACAAAATGGCCAGTGCAGGTTTTGCCATTCAGCAATTGAAAGCTTCAGCCACCTAAAGTCTGAATGCCAAATCCTACTTGCAGATGGTCATTACACTGCCCGTCATAACAAAGTATGCAGCCAACTCCACTGGAAAGTCTGTGAAGAGATGCAACTTGACAGCTCGCAGAATATATGGGAACATGAACCACCACCCATAACAGCAGACGGGAAAGTAACTGCATTCTATGACAAAGTTATACAGGCCGTCAGATATATAAAAGACAAGGCCGTCAAATCAGACATTGTAATATGGAACAAAATGAAAAGTCGGCACTGCTTATTGATGTGGCTGTCCCGAACGACTACGTACCAAATAGAGTTTAATGTGAAAAAATAACCAAGTAGCAAGACCTAAGAAATGGCCTGAAAACAACTTGGTCATTGAAGGAAATTAATATACTACTAGTTGTGGTAGCGGCAACTGGATTAGTCAAACAAAACCTGAAAAAATACCTTGAATCAATACCTAGTTAGCTAAGCTCATGTGCAATTCAAACAGCAGCTAAATATTGCACATCAATCTTGAAAAGAGCCGTTAGATGCAAATAAAAGACCCATAAAAATGATATCTAAAAATGAACTAAAAGAAAATCACACACGCATATATATATATATATATATATATATATATATATATATATGGGAAGAGAAGGATGAAGGTAATCCGACGTGATGGGAAAATGAAAAAGGAAAACCAAAAAATGGATGTTTTTTATGTGTACATCAACGTTTCGTCTTTATTGGTCAGTAGTCCTTGCTCACCCCATCCTTCCATTTTTTCCCCACTCATTTTCTTCAACATTCATTTCTATTTCTCCAACAAGTACGGACGTCCACCCTGTAGTGGTCATTATTTATTTTTATTTTTCCTCCCAATATGTCTACCCTACATGTATCTATACTTGCATGACATTTTTTTTTCTCTATTTTATCATCCTGATGAAGTCTTATAAATAAAGACGAAACGTTGATGTACACATAAAAAACATCCATTTTTTGGTTTTCCTTTTTCATTTTCCCATATATATATATATATATATATATAACTTGAGATTTGAGATACCTACCAGACACTATCCTCGAGTGTCTTCAGTCTCTCTGTACACGGGTTTGTCAGGACAACCTGATCTGAGGATACTTCACCCTACAAGTAAACCCTGACTAAATATCCAAAACAACATAGTATTCGAAGCCCAAATAAGATCCTCTCGACACACATATATATAGTTCCCCCTTCCCTCCTCTTTTCCCAGCCCCTCAAAATCCATGCTACACCTCATCACGACAAAAACCTCAGCACCCCCTCCCCTCTCTCCCACCCTAAGACAAATTCACTAACACTCCCACCCCTCCCCTTTTTCACTCACAGCCATCCACATTCATTTCACTCTCTGCCACTGACTGACTTCTCTTAGCCCGGACCTTGGTCCAACGCTCTCAGTAGCCACGGCTACTACTTTTTCTCATCAACCCATCATGTCAACCCAATATTTCGATGTACTTGCATGACATTTTTGTTAAAATTATCATCCTGAGGAAGTCTTACAAATAAAGACGAAACGTTGATGAATATATATTAAAAAAAAAAATCTCTTGGTTTTTCCTTTTTCATTTCCCATATATATATATATATATATATATATATATATATATATATATATATATATATATATATATATATATAATGATTTCTATGTAATTATTTTTATAGGTGATTTTCAGTTCGTTGTTATTGAGCTTACTATTATTTTTAATTGTTTCACTTCCTAAGTGATTAAGTTGCAGAAAAACTGCATTATTAGTCGTCCTCATTTCAAAGGCCGTATTTTTTGCTTTTTATATTAAATGTATACGTACATAAAAGTAATCCATGTTATTGAGCTTACTATTATTTTTAATTGTTTCACTTCCTAAGTGATTAAGATGCAGAAAAACATACACTAGCTCATACGAGGAATTGTGCACTTTCTCCTGGTGATGTTACCTCAAGTAACATCACTTAGCTGGATACTCCACCAGACTAGATTAATTCTTGTCCTTGAATCCAGCAAAATTCAGAAAAGAGCACAATAAAGATAAACTATAAAATAATTAAGTGGTTAATTGGGGAGAGGAAAATTAGTGTTCTTCACTATTTTACTAACTCAACGTTTAAGAGGTAGAGGAGAATCTTGATTGAACACTCGGATATTTATATGGATAACTCAGAAGAATAGAAAGTCTATGACATAATCAATATTATATAATCATGTTCCAAAGATTCAACATCAACAAATCTTTATGTGTTTCAGAAAATCTTAATAAAAAATTACTCCTTCAGCACAAAATAACAACAGAAATTTCCCTATCACTTCGTTACCGGAAGTCCTAACTGTAACGATGTTATCGTTTCGTTTTGTGACCAACTCTAGTTTTGTAACAACCGCGCATGCGCACTTGAATAAAGGTCTTCCATGTATATTTTTTAAACCAACAACACGCGTCTCTCGTTTGTCTCTACTAATAAACCACTCAATACGAGCAAACACAGTGTGACACTAACCATTGAGCTTAATTACACCTGCAGTATTCACTAGTATCTTAGAGATTTCGATTGCTTCATTTTTTATATTTGAAGAATTAAGGTGAGATATTGTCTTGTTCCATTAAGATACAACTAAAGTTAAAACATTTGAATTTCGTAAACACACACTAAATTGATGGTATATCATTTTGATACCATCATTGTTGAAAAGAAACCAACTTTAAACTTTAATAAACTACTCGTGCAACTGAGGGGGTACACACCTTGTAATCAAGATGGTAGGAATAAATAAAAAATATCACAGGTTAGCGAACTTAGACCATCTTGGACTGTCAACAATAATTACCACATATGCCGTTTCCTTGGGATGGGGGTTATTTTTTTTTTAGCTTTAAATCGAATATATATTATTATACATCTAAATGAATAAATGTGAAACTGTTTTTTCATTTATCACTCTTGTATTACCATCAAAACGGGTTACTGTTATTTAAATCAATATAAATATATAGGGTGGGCCAAAATAAGGGTCCTATCTTTAAATTTGAATAACTTCCACAAAATAAAAGTTAAACTCACCAAACTTTATGTGTGTGTAGACTGACCCTTCCGAGATTTTTTGAAATAAACAAAACAAATTTGAGCCGAAAAACACTTCTTAAAACTTACAAAAACTAAAGTATTGTTTTTTACACTGTTTTGAGTTTTTTAAGCAAAAATAATGTTTTATATAAATGAGGGTACGTTCCTTAGGGCTAATACGGCTCATGCTTGCTTCGGAAGGGGTCCTTTACTTATACTAAAAAAACAACAAAAAAAATCAATAAATAAAAAAGTTATGAATTTTTAAAAATAGGACCCTTATTTTTGCCCACCCTGTATAAAGAGAAAAGAATAGATTAATTGCATGCATACAAATATACATACATATCCAAAGACTTAGATGGAGAGATAAATAGGAATAAGGATAGATAGATACGTACGAATAATTCACGATAGATAGGAATAGTTATCTAGATCAGTGCTCTTCAAACTTTTTTTGTCGCGACCCCTTTTTGGAAAAAAAATTTTTTCGTGACCCACCAAAATTTTTTATAAATAAAAAAATAAGTTAATGGAGTGAAAAAATTCCATAGTTATAATTTTGACGACCCCCTTTCTATGGTTACGCGACTCCCCTGGGGGTCGCAACCCCCACTTTGAAGACCTCTGATCTAGATAGATACAATAGGGGTGCTTGTGCATATCAACCCTGACATTGAAGTATTTAAAGAATGCATGAACTTTATAATGTACTTACGTGTTAGCTGAAAATAAGATTGTGCAGAAAAAATTACGCAAATTCATCCAGTAGTTATTAAATTATAAGAAAAAGAAAAAAGATGATTTTACGTACATTTTGACATTTTTGTAAACAATGGAGACCCCAAACCCCGAAATCGTGAACATATGAGTTATCGCCCTTGACCACTGGAAAATCTAGGATACAAAATTGCTTGAAATATTTACCGAGTGATAAAATCGTTTTTTTTTTATTTATAATTAAATAAATACTGGATGAATTTGCATAATTTTTGGTGTACAGTCTTTTTTTCATCTACCACGTAAGTACATAAAAGTTTATACATTTCTTTAGCTATTTTATTTTTAAGAGCGGTTTAACATGTCAGGGTTGATATGCACAAGCACCACAATAGGTTAAGATAGATCAACAAACATACATACAAACACACATCATATTAGATGTTTACCTGTTATGCTCAGTTTTTTTTTATTAGAATAAAACAAAATAAATTTTTGAAGGCATCAACTATTTAATTTTTTTTTTTTAATTGTATGCGACTGTTAATTCAATTACTGTCCAAATACAATCAATAAATCTTTTATTTTTTTTAGTTCATAAGCAGATGACGGGCAGATAATTCGCCAGACAAAATGATGTTTTAATAAGCCAAAAAAAAAATGAAATTTCTTTAGAAAATGGTGGATATAGAATAAAACTAGAACCCGCTCCATAAATACAATACAAAGGAAAAAGAAACCTAAAAAATCTACACTGTATGTACCCAACGTTGCTCGGGAGTTTTTGCCACTTTCATTTTTGTTTCACTCCTTTACCGCGTGTCTTTTCTTTTAATAGATTTTTAATTACTTGTAAGAAGATATTTACATTTTGTGAAAGTTAATTCAATGGATTTTTAAAAAATTATTTTATTATTTTATTATAGAGCATTGTTGCCACATCTGGGCTGGTGCATCCACCGCTAGTCTCTCTCTATTAAACAGGCTCCCCAAAAAAGAGTCTCCAATCTAATAGGCCCACACTGTTAACCAAGCTCCCACCTCTGTCACATCGCCACAGTATTGCATCTCTGTGCTTGTTTTACAAGTACTTTAATAGAATGTGCTCTGACGAACTCGTTGCACTTGTGTCCCCTCGACGTAAAAAAACCCCAACTAACTCGACAAGCAACAAAATCCCACCCCTTCACTGTAAAGGTCCCCAGATGCTGGAAAGCGTCCTACTTTAATAGTTTCTTCTCTCGAACTGCTAGACGTTGGAATTCCATCCCTGCTTCCTGTTTCCCTGACTGTACTAACATGCTGAAGTTTAAATGTAATGCGAACAAACATCTCGCTGCTCAACTCCCTAATTAGAGTGTCTCTGTAGGGATAGGCCCTAATAGTAGCCCTTTACGTCCAAGTGCCTTGTTTGGGGTGAATAAGAGTACATAAAATTAAAAAAAATATTTTCATTCTTTAAAAATCTGTTTCGCAATAAAATCGATCTTTAAATCGCATAAATACTTTCTATTTTTATTTTTATTTTAAATTATGCTGTTTTTTTTTATCACATTATTATTTTTTAAAAGTAAGATTTCAAATTTAATAATTACAGTATCGTTTGGCCATTAAATTATTAATTGCACCAAATTGTTATAAAGCTATGAATAAAATCGAGCAAAAAATGTTTAGAAAGATTGATCAACGAAGCGAAAGCAAAGTTGTTTACAGTATCAGCAGGCAGACACATAGAGAAAGAGAGAGAGAGAGAGTGAGTGAAGATTTACCTGACTAATGCATATGTAACATAGTCTAGGGCAGGGGTGGGCAACCTTTTCAGAGTGAGGGCCAGATGAGATTTTGGAAGGAGATCGCGGGCCGGAGTGAAAAACGAAATCTCAGAATTACTATATTTTGTTTACATGAATAAATTGTACAAAAATTGCATTGAACACTCTACAAATCTGATATTTTTTCTCAGGAGACTTCTGTATGTAATGTTATAAAAAGCGCCGACGAAAAGCCATTTTGGAATCATAAAAAATAATGACGGGGAAGTAGCAAGTTGATCCAGCATTCGTTTTGACACACCTCACATAAGTTCTCTGATTCATGCCCTTTCCTCGTCTCTCGTTTCCTCTTTGCCTCTCCTTTTCTCTTTTTCTATTTTTATCTCAGGCCAAGGATTTGAAATTAATAGTTAAAGAAAAATGAAATATACATGCATCATCGCTCGCTGATATTCATACATTTTCATCCAACTGTAAATCTTAATCGAAACCTACTTTTACGTCTATGTCACAAAATGATATGAGTTTTACTGAGAGGTCCACAGGCCGGATTGCAATAATAAAGCATAGCAGGGTATTGATTTACTCCTCTCCAGGAGTTAGGCACAAGGCCAGTTTTTATCTTACTCCCACAAGTAAGATGTGACCCAAAATCGGGTCGGGAAAGTGGGGTTTAAAAATTGCCTGGGCAGCCCCGTCGGCATTCCCCAGTAGGGGCGCCTCAGGCAGTAAGCAATAAACTTACTCCTCCCCAAAGAGGGGAGGCGAAGCCTGAGAGAGTGGACCTCCTAGAACTGCACAGGACAGACCCATTGACCGGCGTAAATCAAGCCCCGAAGGCCAAGACAATACCCGTCTATGGGGTGCAGTATCCATCGGAACAGATACTACACTTTGATCTTAGCCAAAAGGCCAAGCGGCCGGACGCTAAGCCTTCGCGGGCCAGAGGTTGCCTGCCCCTGGTCTAGGGTGTCTTTCGATTCCCACACTTTGTCGACGAAACCTGCTGGTCGGATTTCTGTGGTCACAGTTGTAATGCTACAGCCAAAGTTTCCATCTTCTTCTTTCTTCTTCTTTCCGTTGTTATAGACGTGTTCTTCTTCTTTCGCAAACGTTATAAAAAAGAACAGCACAAATTCACTTGGGTTTGAAAAATCTCTTTGGGGTTTTATTAGTTCTTAACAGTATGCATGCATACACATATAATACCTCTCACCCATACCTCATCGGGATAGGAGCAGCTATCTAAAAACCCAACTGCTCTCTCTCTGCTAATTCAGTGCAAAAGAGAAAGATCTTCTCTGTCCAATCGCCACGTCAGATTCGCAGATTCCCATCCCCCCTTCTCTCTCTCTCTCTCTCTCGTTTTCTCTCTCTCTCTCTCTCTGAGATAACTGCCGGGACACGTAACTCTCACTCGCTTTCTAATTGGTTTGGTTTAGTAGTTTTGTTTTACGGCATATCAACCCTTTTTGGGTTATTTAATGCCGAATCCGGTCATTATAGTAAAAGATTTATGCTTCAAGTTCTAAAAATAAAATAAAAAAGGGGAGGGAGAAAGGGAGAGGGGCTGTTGTTTTTGTTTTTGGTTTTGTAGAACATAATTAAGTTTTACAAAAAAAAAAAAAAAAAAAAAAAACGTCAATGTAGGTGAATTTCGTCTCAGGGAGCCACAGGGCAGCCTGATCTGGTATCACCAGACTTTCTAATTGGAAAAAATCCACTCTACTTAATTTTAACCTTACATAGAAATTTACCATTCTAACCCTATCTCTACACACCCACATCTAAAAATTGCTACACATAGATAGGGAAACTGGCCTGTGTCTTGTTTAAGAAAGCGAAATGCATTCTGGTGAATTTAATTTTTAGTTAAATTATTTTTTAAATAGGATTTTAAGATTTTTATTTTATTTTATACTATTGGATTTTGGATTTCAATAAATATTTGCTTAATAATAAGTAGGAAAATATTAAATATCAAAGTTACGTTGACGTGAAACACAGACACACACATGTGAGCTTGCCTCCTAATTTTATTAATAGAGAAGATGTGCACGTGGATTTCTGCATGCAAGTGGTTTTCAATTGTGAAAAGATTAAAGGAACCGACTTGTTTTAAAAATCTAAAAAGATTAATTGTGATTGCTGCATGCAAAAGCCTCATGACACGAAAATAACAGAATCTATAAGTAAACCTGGCAATCGATAACACTTATAAATCAATTGCAAGATGAATAATGCATAATTGCGATAAAACTATTCATAGATTCTACTTTTTACTTTTTTCTTTCTTTTTCTATTTTTCATTCTTTTTTTTCCTATTTTTCTATATTTCTATCTGTCTTTCATTTTTTTCTTTCTTTTTTATATATTTTTTTGAATATTTTTCTGTATTTATTCTATTTTTCTATTAATTTTTTTTTTTTTTTAAAGATAGATGAAAAATCTTCAATATGATTTATTTAATTAAACTAATGTCCGGGAACTTTTCTCATTATTTAAGAAAATCTTATGACAAGAAAGATTCATTGAAAAAGAAATATATTAAACCAACAGAGGTACCCGGCATCACCCGGGATTTGATTTCTGTAAATTACGTAAATTACTGAAAGACAAAATATAAAACCAAACAATCTGCTTGATATTTAAATTTAAAATGTTTAAGTTCATTTTGGGACAAAAGTAAGGTAAAATTACTTATGCGTCTGTTGCGGTTCGAACTTACAACCTCTGTCTGTAAGTATCACATGCTAACCGATTGAGCCAGGGGGCAATTAGGAAGTGGTAACGCTATTAACTACATAAATCAAAACAGGGAGCTGCTCCTGTTTTTTTGGTAGAGTTATTTCTTCCTTCTCTTTCTTTAATCTCGACCCCTTTTCTCTCTCTCTCTCTCTCTCTCTCTCTCTCTCTCTCTCTCTCTCTCTCTCTGTATATATCTGTATATATATATATATATATATATCTGTATATATATATATATATATATATATATATATATATATATATATATATACATATATATCTTTCTACCTTCTGTTTATCTCTTTATCTTTATAGTTGAGTGTGAGTATCATAAAGGGAGGGAAAGGGAGAGTAATAGCCAACAAAAACACTTAAAATATGAGTTACCACTGCTGAATAGCGAAGAATAGCTTGTCAGTAAACGTATTACCGGTGTTATGGGTGACAATGAAAGGACTTCTGAGTGTGAGGAAAAAAGCTCCCCCCCTTCCACGAGTCAAAAATAAAATATCGATCAGGATTAAATTATAAAATATTAAACTCGATCGAAAATACAATTTTAATTTTTTTTAAAACACAGACCAATATTTGCCTGATATGACTGATAAAATAGATTTCATGATGTACCTTGTTGTAAAAAAGCCATTGACCACAAAGATATAGAGAAAACTGGCTCAATTTTATATATAAGACTAGCAGGGCTACCTGGCGTTACCCGGAGCAAAAGTGTAACATATTTCTATGTAAACTTCTATCTCTCTCTCTTTCCCGTTTCCCCGTTTTCCCCTCCCTCTCCCACTCTCTCGCTTCCACCCAGCCCATTCCTCTCTCTAGACATACACACACACTCCTTTATATAGATTCCTCGAGTAATTAGTCAGCATAGAGGAACTAACTCCTTCAAAAAAAATAAGAGTTATTTCCTTTTAGATGGTGGCTGGACCCACCTCCCACCCCCTTCATAAATTTTAGATACTATTCATTACGGGCAATGCCGATCAAGAATATACAAACTTTGTGGGTCATTGTTTTTTACTTTGGGACTTTTAGGTGAACACACACACACATACACACTATCCTCGAGTGTCTTCGGTCTCTCTGTACAAGTGTTTGTCAGGAAAAACTGACATGATGATACTTCACCCTACAAGGAAACCCTGACCAAAAATTCAAAATTACATAGTATTCACAGCACAAATAAGATCCCTTCAGCACGACTATACATTTGCTCATATGAGGAATAGTGCATATTCTCCTAGTGATGTTACCTCAAGTAACAACACTTAGCTGGATACTCCACCAGACTAGATGAATTCTTGTCCTGGAATCCGGTAAGCTCAAGAGATCAAAAGAAAGATATACTACAACGTAGTTAACTGGTCAATTGGGGAGAGAAAAATTGATGTTCTTAACTTCTTTACTAACTCAACGTTTGAGAAATAAAGGAGAACTTTAATAGAACCTTTGAATATCTATGTATCTCATATAGAGATCAAGTGTTAGCCCCAGGTAGGGGCCCCTTGATTTCTGAGAACTTCTACTGAAGTAAAATAAAACAGACAGAAAACTGCCCTTTATATAATAGACTAGCAAAAATAGACTCCCTAACGGTCGTCTATTTTTGCTAGGCTGCCGCGTTCTTGGGTGGTGAGACATTGATTTTCTTTGTTTTGGACCAAAAATATTTTTTGTTAAAAAAAAAAAAAAATTTGTCTTCCTATATTTTTTGCTTAAAAAGGAAAAAAAAAATTTTTTTTCTATTTATTTTTTTGGGGGAGGGGGGCAATTTTTTAAAAAATCGAGCGCGAACGCAGATCCCACACTATATCGAAGAACCAGTTTTGATACGTAGCCTCGTTTTAAGATCATTCATTGCTAAGTAAAAATAATGAAAAATTCATTTCTCTAGCCTAAGTAGTTAAATCAAACTTGTCACGTTTGCTTAGTTGGTAGAGCGTCCAACAAATTCGTCCAAATTACCTTGTGACGTTAAGGTTGCAAGTTCAAATGACGACCTCAGCGTCGAAATTATTTATTGTTTATTTAGTTGTTAATAAGTGCCCTAGTGTATTTGTTATGTTTCTGACTTGGAAATTAATTAAATAGTAATTACCAGACAGAATGACAGACAGAGAACCTGCTCGTTATATTATAAGTGGATAATTTGGAGTTTTGGTGAGTGTGTCGTCAACTTTTAGTTACCATTACTCCCTGGTTCCCTCGAATTTTGAGTGGGATCAGCCTTACAGGGTCCCACTTATCGTTTATATAGAATTTGTCCTGGGTATGAAATGAAACTGCATCCGGTGGTATGTCCCCAAATCGGAAGTTATGACGAGTGTGGTATAGTGTGGTCATTTATGTACTAATGCTATTGGGAAAGGTATGAACCCATAACTTTTCCTTACCACTCATGTATGGGGTAAAATGACAACTTGTATTCAATTAATCGTATATAATGATCGTTTACACTAGGTATCAAATATTTGTTTTGTTTTTCTGTAATGTTATCCGAAGGTATTTAATATTAACTCAAACGGCCAACATACAAATATAAAAGGTTTTATTACTGTAAATGAACAATGCAATAGGTAATTAGAAGTTGGGTAACTGGTGCAAAGGGAAAGGCAATATCAAACGAAAGAGTGACAGTCTGTCTATACAAAAATAGTAAATTTTTATTGACAACTTGTTAAAACAACAAAAAAATAAAGAGTTAATCATGAATGTGAGTTTAGAATCTTTCAAGAACGTTCTAGGTGAAAAAAGAGTTATTTTGTCTGTAAGAAGAATTTTAGTAGATATGTTCATTTCGGCTGGCGTCGCGTGAGTTTGCATCTGTATAATGGGATAAGAATCGTAGATATGTGCTTAGTAATTCTTGTTATGTCTGCCAAGGACTTCGGCCCCAAACGCCAAGACTGGATTGTGACGTACGCACGTGTGTTGAGTCTGAAAGGAAAATACCGGAAAAGAGAGAGAAATCTGTGTGTGTGTGTGAGCTTTTGTAATACGTGCAAAATTCGGGACTGAATCTCCTGTGATTGGTTAAAAGAAACTGCTGATTTAAGCTTTTATCCAATCGAAATTCGATACATAAAAAAACAACATTCGCTAGCTGCTGCTGCTTCCTATACTGGTTTGTATACAGTAAAATGGTCCAGATGTACTCGTATTCCATCGTACTCTTCAAGGCTCCTCGAATGGTTCATTGTATAAGATGAGGGGTTGTCAGTACTTTCTCTACGACATGTTTACATTTGGAAAGGCATAGAGCTTTGAGTGACACGAACCTGTTCTATTCGGTCATCCCCATAATTGGGGTGTTGCAAATACACTTGATCCTAATAAAGTAACCAGTGAGACAGTGTTGAGCTGTATGTAACATCAGATGTAATATTAAGGCAATGCCATGAAAGGTTATAAGCTCTTGTTGACTTGTCAAGAGTGAGTGTCTGACATTTCGAAATATTTGACTGATCAGACTCTGGTGTTTTCTTGTTATATTTAGTTAAGAATGGACAGTTGTTTGGCTTTTCATTTCTATGATCGAGTTTGTTTTTTCTTCACATTTTGTTCGCCAGGATACGATCTATCCGGCCATAAATAATAGTGAAAAGGTGAAAAGAAGCTAATATACAGAAGTTTGTATAAGTAAATATGTATTTATTACATCAGCAGGAGGACTCAGCGTTGCACGGGATTGAATGAGGAACCCTATGTCCTTTGGTGCTCAGTCCATAATGCTAAATTATCATTTTTATTTTTATTTATTTACACATCATCATCATCAGCAGCAGCAGCAGCAGCATCGCTGGGTGGGTACTGTTTTATAAAAAGCAGAAAATCTGCCAGAGTGCTCAATTGCAAAAATCAAGAGCTAAAGTATATATATATATATATATATATATATATATATATATATATATATATATATATATATATATATATATGTATATATATATATATATAATAATAATAATAATAATCCAGGTAAAACATCCACACGGTAGTAATCCAAAGAATTTCAACCGGATTTATAAAAAAGTGCTCAATATCAAATAGAGCTTTTATATATGATTATTTTTATTTACACAGACATGTACAAAATCTGCGACACTGGCATGTCGATGTTATCGATCAACAGCTATTATAAACTGCGATCTCTTTAGGCAGAGTTAGAATCCGATCTTAATATAATAATAATATAATAGCTGTTGATCGATAACATCGACATGCCAGTGTCGCAGATTTTGTACATGTCTGTGTAAATAAAAATAATCATATATATATATATATATATATATATATATATATATATATATATATAAGGAGAATATTTTTTAAAAATATTTTGAAACCTGAACAACGCAGATATTTGTTTTTTTTTAATAAATTATTTATTTACTTTTAAAACTTTTTTTTAAAACTTGAGTACTTTCGGTAATAAATACCCTTGTCAGAAGTATAAGCATATTTTTTCCTCTTCGTTTTTCTCCCTGACTGAGACATATCTATCGCAGTCAAGTTGAAATTCGTCCTGATGTTATCGACGACCAAAGTTAAAATGCCCTTGCGTGTAGCACGCGTTTACGTGAATGAGGTAGTTTGAAAAGTCACACATTGAAACGTTGCTGAAATGGCAATAATAAGGAGAATATTTTTTTTTTTATATTTTGAAACCTGAAATACGCAGATATTTTTTTTTAATAAATTATTTATTTACTTTAAAAACTTCTTTTTTTTTAAACTTGAGTACTTTCGGTAATAAATACCGTTGTTAGAAGTATAAGCATATTTTTTCCTCTTCTTTTTTTCTCCCTGACTGAGACATATCTATCGCAGTCAAGGATATTTCAACTTTGGTCGTCGATAACATCAGGACGAATTTCAACTTGACTGCGATAGATATGTCTCAGTCAGGGAGAAAAAAGAAGAGGAAAATATATGCTTATACTTCTGACAAGTGTATTTATTACCGAAAGTACTCAAGTTAAAAAAAAAAACGTTTTTAAAGTAAATAAATAATTTATTTAAAAAAAAAACAAATATCGGCGTTGTTCAGGTTTCAAAATATTTTTTAAAATATTCTCCTTATTATTGCCATTTCATCAACGTTTCAATCTGTGACTTTTCAAACTAATATATATATATATATATATATATATATATATATATATATATATATATATATATATATATATATATATATATATGTGTGTGTGTGTGTGTGTGTGTGGAAATTTGAAAGAAGATAAACCAAAACAATATTATTTATGTATTTTTCAACGTTTCGTCTTTATTTCGAGACTTCCTCAGGATGATTGTTTGAATAAAATGACACACAAGTACAAATTGTTTGAAACAAATTTGTTGTACGTGTGTGTTATCAAGAAATGTAGCTTGTGTTCGTGTGTGCTCACAATTTAATTCTAACTCCTTTGAATATATCAATGGTCTTGTATTTCCAAACTCCTTTTTATCACTACTACATACAAGGTCGTCAATAAATCGCCTGCAACCATGATAACTATAAGCTCTAGATATATCATTTTTTTTTTATTACTGATGACGTACATATGTATTTAAGTCGATGCAAAATGGTTCAGGATCCAAACCCATTGGAATCATTCATATATCTATATTATTTGTCGCTCCTAGTAAAAGTAGAGCACTGTAAGTGTAGTATTAACACCGCATGACGTCACTAGCTTTAAATGCATCGTTCCTTTCATTCACAAAAAGTAGAATGCTCTCAGACGTTAAGCCGTCAATAAAGTGTTAAAATTATCACAGTTTATTCGCTGTTCAGAATTAGCCGTGTGGTTAAGGCGTTGGATTTGAGTTGCAAAAATACTTGTAATTCGGGGTTTCGAATCGCATGACCGGTAGTGAATAGGCATATCTCTATGCAGATGAGTCCCGATTACAAAAGGACGAAACGTATACGTACATAGATAATAAACAATAATATATATATATATATATATATATATATATATATATATATATATATATATATATATATATATATATATCTTCCGGCCACCACTTCAATACCCATAAGGCAATCCCTATCAAACATATTCATGACACCAAACTTCGACGTCTCACAGAATCCTGTCTGATCCTATGTCATAAGAACACCATTGCCCAAAGACAAGGTTTCTATAATATTGTTTTTCCTTCGGCTAGATCGATTTTATACGAGAGGAATCTAAATGAATACGACTCTGGCTAACTTTTAACCCTTGTCTCTCTTCTTCCCCCTTCCCCTCCTCCCCCGCCTCCTCCTCTTCCCTTGTTTCGTCCCTCGACGTTCACTGCTCCAATTACTACTAATCCTGTTGACTTTTGACGTTCTCAGCCCGAATTCAATCAGCAGGCGATATCTAAGCACTGATTTTTTTTCTCTCTCTTTTTTTCTTCTTTAATAGTTTTCGACAACGACATGTCGATTTACCCTTTCTCACGTTTGCTCTCGCTTTCTCTTCTTCTTCGTTTCGTCTTCTTCAACTGACGTTCTAAAGATACTGGTTGATTGGTATCTCTTTCTTCTTCTTCCTCTTCTTCATCTTCTCTTTCTTTCTCTTTTCATAACATTCCTCGCATTCCTTTTTCTCCCCGTTTTGTTGTTCTCTGCACGTGACATTTTCTTCCAATCGCATTCTCTGTATAAATTTGAAAACTTTTCCGTTTTGAAATAAAGTTTATTAACTGATCGAAAATGGTCGTATCCACGGCCGAAATATCTCGGTGGAACTTTACAGCATGAGTTTTTGAGTTTATTTTTGTTAGTTGTTGAATTGCTTATTCTTTATTCCATTTTTATTTTTACATATTGTCTGAAACATTGTCTCTTTTTTCCCATATATATATATATATATATATATATATATATATATATATATATATATATATATATATATATATATGGGTGTTGTGTGTATGCACAATCTGAAGTAATAAAAGAAATCATAGTAGTATAGTAGTGTTATTCAACAATAAACGTCAGTTAATTATTTGTTTAGCAAATACAACTTTTCATAGGGGACACTTCTTTTTTTTTATTGGTTAATTTTTCATATTATGTAAACAAGTATAGAACATCAAAGCGACTTTTTTAGTGTTGCATTGTAATCATACGTGCGAAATACTTTCATTTTTATACCGGTACTAAAATGCATACGTATTACAAAATGTAGAAATGCCGTTGCAAATAAAACACTTAAAATTGTTTAAATATTTCATTTTGAAAAGCAGCTTTTTATTATTTTCAAGTATTAAAAGTAATGAAGTTTTGAGGTGCTATTTAGTATTGTTTTTTATTTTTGTTTAACTAAATGTTTTGTTTCATTTTACTTCAGTCGAAGTTCTCAGAAATCAAGGGGCCTCTTCCTGAGGCTAACACTTGATATCTATATGAAATACATAGATATTCGAATATTCCATTGAAGTTATTATTGCCTGTCAAATGTTGAGTTAGTAAAGGAGTGAAGAACATTAATTTCTATATGTTTGTACGTGTGCGATTGAAGAAAAGTTTATTTTTGTCAAAGAATTATTACCTGTTGTTCAAATCTCACTTTCCCGACCTTGTGTCACATCTTACCTTGTGGGAGGAAGATAAATAGAATAAGTAAAACGACGAAACTGCAGTAAACTGTTCAGATTAGTCAAATCCTCTTTTTATTATTGTTATATATCATTGAGGGCAGAAGAGATGATTGCTAAGAGTGTCATGCAGAATTTGATGATTGCAATGTGTCTATTGAGTATTGTATTAAATCAGACATTAACCCTGATCAATTACTGAACTAGCATTTTCAAATTTGCTGCTCATTCTAGAACCTGTCTATTATCCAATTGAACAATTCTTCTTTAATAGATTTAAAACGTTTTGTCTTTTTATTTTTTGTCTTTATGAAAAGTGGTGCTAACTGTTTACAGCCTCTGGGAATAATGGCGTCCATTTTGTGTTTTTTTATATATTTATTTTCTCATTTCAAATTTTAATTTGTTTTCAATTTACTGATCATATATTTATATTTTTTACGTCGGATTACGAAGACATTTTGCTAATACTACCTCCTCTAACATATAAATTTATCTTGTGAGATTTAAAAAGTTGGAACTAAATAGTATTTTTGCTGACATATCACACATTGATTCTGACTAATTTTCATTTGTTATTGTTGTGCAATGTTATTGGTACTATGATTATGTACTTCGTACAGTTTATTTAAAATGTTGTCTCACTCATACTTCACTAAATCCCGGGCAGCGCCGGGTAGGTATAGATAGTTTTGAAATAAAACGATATCCAACACCCATTGCAAATACTGTTCCGTTTTTATGCCAAAAAAATTGCGGTGAACTCTGAGGCACCACAAATTATGCATTTAGAACAAATTAAAGACTGTTTTGTAGTATCTGTTCAAACTGGCCCCTTTTTCCTTTTGGCTGGGAGCAAAGTGTAGTATCTGTTCTGATACTAAAATTCATTTTTTCCATCCTCGGTCAATAAAGGAGAAATTCTTTTAGATCGAGGCAGTTTTTTTTTTTATTTTTGGTCCAATCCAGAGTGTCCCTTTTTGGGGAACTGGATTTTCTCCACATGAAAAAGCGACCTTGTATTTAACTCTGACCTCATGGGAAGGTAAGTAAATCAGGACTCAAAATTTGGGTTTGCTAATGAAAAATAGCAGATAATCTACATTATAATAAAGATGTCTCTTAGGCTTTATATTTTAGTACTAAGTTATATACAAAATTATTAATCAGCTCTCCAACAACAACGCTGAGCAGATTTTTGATCTCCATAGGTTCCCACGGTATAACACCCAAACTAGCAGGGCTACACCGCGTTACTCGGGCCATAAAACCCCAAAATAGAAATGAAATAGTGTGTGTAACATCTTTATATTAAAACTTCTATCTCTTTGCCTCTCTCTCTATCCGTCTCTTTATCTGTCTCCCCCTCCCAATTTTCGTTTCTCTATCCAACTCTCTCTTTCTCCTCTACCCAGCTCATTCCCCTCTCCTGTCCGTTTTAAATGTAATACTGTAATCTTACATTTATTGCTCCTGGACAACGCCGAGTAGAATAAAACACAATGACATGGTTGATGGCGGGTAATTCCATTCCTTCACCCGCTTTCACAATAATATGAAGAGAAATGATGTTGATAATGAAAATAGTCTAAAGAGATTACATTTATTGCTTCCGGACAACACCAAGTAGAACAAAAGATTCTGTTACCCCCACTCACTTGCCAAATATAATACAGTAATTTTAATAATGATAATTGTATTACCCCCGTTCACCGCCGAGTGGGACACAAATTTATGTTAGCATTTATTTATTTAAATAAAACTCACAACATTAATATCAAGAAATTGTGTGAACATGACTTGGGAATTACTGTCAGCAGCGATTTAAGTTTGAAAAAGCACAACTCTAAAATTGTCGGGCAGGCCAAGTATGTCTTGATATTACTTAGCAATACCTTTGATAGCTGCTGTCCAACTCTCTAGTTTAAACTGTGTACAACTTTCGAGCCACCACACTAAGAATTCGCATCATCAGTCTAGAAAATGTATCTCGCTCAGAACATTGCCTGCTTGGAAACTGTTTAGAGACGTTCAAACCAAGTGAATATTCTTTCTTGATCAGACGCCTGTCACACTTTGAATGCCTGTTTTCTCTTGGTTTGGATTCATTGAAACTCTGACGTCTAGCAACTGAATTGTTAAACAAGCACAAAATTATTAACCATCTCGCTAACAACAACCCTGAGCACCTTTTTGATCTCCATGTGCCCAACAGACATGGACATGCTTACAAAGATAGAAAACAGCAGAGCTCCAATGACTTTCGGAAACATTTTTTCAAAGTTCAGAATTGCTAAAGCATAGAACAGACTGTCTGCATCAGTTGTTGGAGACATTGCATCCTTGAAAACCCTTATGCTTCCCGAAGTTCTCCCAAACTACATCTGATGCCCCCTACATACACATGCATACATGAATATCATGAATCATACTCTGTTATTTCCCCTGAAAATTGTACATCATTCTATGTACTATACATGCACATTTGATGCGTCGTAGTGCACATTTGATGCGTCGTAGTGCACATTTGATGCGTCGTAGTGCACATTTGATGCGTCGTAGTGCACCTGCTGAACACTGTACAAAATGATTTCATTATTAATTACAAGCTGTCCGTATCCAACGTTACCCGGGATGCAGTAAAATTATTTTAATTTTTTATTCATATTTGTTTGCACATGTTAAAGCTTATACGGCAAAAGAAATACAACTTTAGTTGCAAGGTAGACCACTCCTATTATATGCTTCAACTTAAAATATTTGAATTATACTTAGGGATAAAGACAGAATTCTTATGGCTTAGAAAGGTCACCACAGCGGTCAAATTTGCCACAAGCTTTTCACATCTGATTGGTTCAGTTTTAACCATGATTAAATAACTAAAGTAATGTTTTCGTTTTTTTAAATCTTGCAATGTTTACTTCTAAGTTTGCAGCTCATTTCGTAGAAATGTTGCTATTTATAAAACAAGCTGTACCTACCCGGCGTTGCCCTGGATGGACTAAAGTCAGTTTATTTTTTATCTTTTTTTATTTGTTTGCACATTTTGAAACTTATACAGAAAAAAGAAATAAAATTTTAGTTGTAAGGTAGACAACTCTTATTATATTCTTCAATTGAAAATATGAGTAAACTCCCTTATATAATGTGTGTGATGCATAGGAATGAAGACATCGTTTACAAATGATGTGTCATGTGACCTTTTTCGACATCGAAATTTAAAAGTCTTCAGATATTATTTAGTTATTTCCACGGCAGTTTCTATCTGAATGAAAATTTGTATTTTTAACAGTCATTTAGTATTAATAAACGAACTTATTTATCAGTATTACTATTATGTAATAATACAGAAATTTGCTGCTGATAGAAAAAATGGCTTCCATTTATAATTGACATTTGTTGCACAAAAGAAAAGATAGTTTCACTGAGAAAAATATTCTGAGCAGGAATAATTGTATTGCCAAAGAAATTACAGAAAATTACAATTATTTCTTCTTAACAGCATAGACTAACACGTAATTAAATGTTGATATTTTAGGACGGAAGCTATTTTTATATATTAGGTGAATATACAGATCAAATTCTAAATATTATTGGCAAGAGGCACACACCTATGCAGAAACCTGCAAAGTGGTGGTATAATGTTATTAATATAGAGAAATGATGAAAAAGAATTTTTTATGTAAGGTAGATAACTTCTATTATATTGTTCAAGATAAAAAAATATGAGGTATCTCCCTTACATTATTTGAGTTATGTTCAGAAATAAAATCAACTATATACTAACCATACTTCCAAAAATCCAAAAATACAGATTTAATAAACAAAACTAACACATAATTTGTTTCTAATATTATTTTTACTTATTTTTAATTTTGAATAATGACTTTAAAAAAAAAACGTTTAGGAACTATTAAGATCGATTAGGCCATCGGATCGAAGGTGCTGATTCCAAATCTGTGGTTAGTTTGGCTCTTAGATCAACTGTTTAACTGTGATTCCTCAACACACATATACACATACAGGCATCGTTGCTTTATATAGAGAGACTAATCGTACACAGTTAATCGTTGACAGAAAGGATTTTGTTTTGGCATTAAATGACCAAGAAGTCGATATGCCATAAAATGGACAAACCGAAAAACCTGACCAGATTTTGTTCTTTTTTTGATTGGTTGTTTTCGATTTTTTTTTTGTTTTAATAACTTGTTTACATGACAAGAGAAATAAGTAAATTCAATTTCGTTCACAGAAACCAAAGTCGAATGTAAATGAAAGTTGTGTGATATACAACTCGCTCACTGACCGTTTCGTCTTCCAACCAATTTCAGTGGAAACGTCGGGTGTGCTTGGCCCCGAGACTGTTAAATTTTTCAGCAAATTTTAATAAATTTTAATTATATGATGGTTTTCAGTAATCAATTAAAAATTCCATATTTACTTGATATTTAATTTTCTATGAAAAAAAAATATTCCAGCAAATTTTAATAAATTTTAATTATATGATGGTTTTCAGTAATCAATTAAAAATTCCATATTTACTTGATATTTAATTTTCTATGAAAAAAAAATATTCCAGCAAATTTTAATAAATTTTAATTATATGATGGTTTTCAGTAATCAATTAAAAATTCCATATTTACTTGATATTTAATTTTCATGAAAAAAATATTCCAGCAAATTTTAATAAATTTAAATTATATGATGGTTTTCAGTAATCAATTAAAAATTCCATATTTACTTGATAGTTAATTTACATGAAAAAAAAAATATTCCAGCAAATTTTAATAAATTTTAATTATATGATGGTTTTCAGTAATCAATTAAAAAAACATATTTACTTGATATTTAATCTTCATGAAAAATATTCCAGCAAATTTAATAAATTTTAATTATATGATGGTTTTCAGTAATCAATTAAAAATTCCATATTTACTTGATATTTAATTTTCATGAAAAAAATATTCCAGCAAATTTTAATAAATTTTAATTATATGATGGTTTTCAGTAATCAATTAAAAATTCCATATTTACTTGATATTTAATTTTCATGAAAAAAATATTCCAGCAAATTTTAATAAATTTTAATTATATGATGGTTTTCAGTAATCAATTAAAAATTCCATATTTACTTGATATTTAATCTTCATGAAAAAAATATTCCAGCAAATTTTAATAAATTTGTATTATATGATGGTTTTCAGTAATCAATTAAAAAAACATATTTACTTGATATTTAATCTTCATGAAAAAAATATTCCAGCAAATTTTAATAAATTTTAATTATATGATGGTTTTCAGTAATCAATTAAAAATTCCATATTTACTTGATATTTAATTTTCATGAAAAAAAAATATTCCAGCAAATTTTAATAAACTTTAATTATATGATGGTTTTCAGTAATCAATTAAAAATTCCATATTTACTTGATATTTAATTTTCATGAAAAAAAATATTCCAGCAAATTTTAATAAATTTGAATTATATGATGGTTTTCAGTAATCAATTAAAAAAACATATTTACTTGATATTTAATCTTCATGAAAAAATATTCCAGCAAATTTTAATAAATTTTTATTATATGATGGTTTTCAGTAATCAATTAAAAATTCCATATTTACTTGATATTTAATTTTCATGAAAAAAATATTCCAGCAAATTTTAATAAATTTTTATTGTATGATGATTTTCAGTAATCAATTAAAAATTCCATATTTACTTGATATTTAATCTTCATGAAAAAAATATTCCAGCAAATTTTAATAAATTTTAATTATATGATGGTTTTCAGTAATCAATTAAAAATTCCATATTTACTTGATATTTAATTTTCATGAAAAAAAAATATTCCAGCAAATTTTAATAAATTTGAATTATATAATGGTTTTCAGTAATTAATTAAAAAAACATATTTACTTGATATTTAATTTTCATGTAAAAAATATTCCAGCAAATTTTAATAAATTTTTATTATATGATGGTTTTCAGTAATCAATTAAAAATTCCATATTTACTTGATATTTAATTTTCATGTAAAAAATATTCCAGCAAATTTTAATAAATTTTAATTATAAGATATTACCTCAAAAAGATTTTATATTACTATTTTTTAAATCATTAAAATTTGATGCAGGAAAGGCAGTCTATTGATGGTGGCTTGCTGTTGTGAATTCGAAATAGCGGCGTGTGAGCAAGAAAATTCATGTTCGCCGATTATTTTTTATTAATTGTGAAAATGCTAACATAAAAATCTCTCTCTTTCTCCCTTTCTCTCTCTTTCTCTCGTTCCCCTCTCTCTTATTTTTCTCTCTCTTTGCCAACAAAATCAAGACCATTCAGTATTTTACATATGAAGTAAACAGATACATTTTTCATCTGAAAAAAATTTAATAAGAGCGTTACTTTATGTGTTTTTCAACCGGTGAATGCGGAGACTTCTGGGGTATTCAGTCCTTTTACAGGAGTCATTCTTGTGGGACGTTGTTTGACAGGTTATCTCAGAGATGTAGAGTTGGGATTGCAAAGAGTTCCTGCCTGTTATTGTGCACAAAGATTAAGTTGCAGTTTCCAAGTGTAAATTTAAACTTGAATTTACTAATAAGAAAAACCATCTTTTATCAAAATAATTTTTTATCTTCTTCTATATAAAGTTAAGACGTTTTTCCCCTGTACCTTTGACATATTACTTTTGGCCCCTCATTGTAGACTCTCCACATAACATACTCCATAGAGGTCATAGAAAAAACTTTTCCCTCTTATATTTTACTACTAACACTCTCTCCATCTAGACCGGGAACTATTAAACAACGGATACTTTTTTTAAAACGTAACCCTTATTATTTTCTAATCATCGGGCATTAATTTAATACATACTGCAATACATTACGTACAAATTCAATAGACACTCCCACAAATTGCGCTGATTTTCGAGAATATCGGATTACGTTATTTCTAACTATTACATAAAGACTTATTCTCATTCCGGTTTCTACGGAATACATTTAATTAACATAATTACTTATAGTGTTTTGTGATTCAAAATGGCGGCTACCATCACTTCAACGATTCGACTTTAGACATTTCCCTTATCAGTCTTCGTTTGCTTCAGGTTTAATTTCATTTTTTTTACTTAAACATTTAGACAATTTCAAACATGACACCTTTAAAGCTTAAAAATCTGTTTCCTAATACTTATCGAGTAAAACGTACTGCAGTGTTCAACAACATTCAATTTGTTATACCAGTTCCATGGAAGCGCGTAATATCTGTTTTCTATGAACCTTACACTACTTTAACTAACAGATAACACAAGTTCATTATTTCACTTTTGCCCATCCATACAAAACCTAACATTAATCCAACATTTGTGTTTTCCTTTTCATTTTAGGTATTCTTCTTTTTTTTATTTGTGAAGGGGGTATTTTACGTAAGACGTTTTCTTTTCTTTTTTACATTTCCCTATTATAACCTTCTATTCTCTCTCTCTCTCTCTCTCTCTCTCTCTCTCTCTCTCACTCTACCTACCCTCTCTCTCTCCTCTCTCTCTCTCTCTCTCTATATATATATATATATATATATATATATATATATATATATATATTATAATATTATAATATAAAATGAAGTAATAAAATAAGGTGTCAATCAAATTTTATTAGAATTCAAAGTTCATGCAAAGCATCCCTAAGTCCTTAGCTCATGAGTTTTCAAAGATAATTCTTCTCTTCAGAGTAGTAGTATAACTGCGGTAATGGTCCTCTGAAGAGAAGAATTATCTTTGAAAACTCATGAGCTAAGGACTTAGGGATGCTTTGCATGAACTTTGAATTCTAATAAAATTTGATTGACACCTTATTTTATTACTTCATTTTATATTATAATATTAATGCTCTATCCAGTATATTGAGCTTCAGTTTTTTATCCGGATGTTTCACTAATTATAAGATATTAGTTGACGCTTATATCTTTTGTTGGATTGCTTCATATATATATATATATATATATATATACATTTCGTTCACAACAATTTCTAAACAAAACGTGTTTACATTTTCGCAGCCAATAAACATTACAAAGATGCATACATTTCTTTCTGCTCGCATACGATTTACATTAGTATTCGTCGATTTAAAAAAAAAAAATATTTTTAGGATGACGAATAACGTTTCTTTGCTTAACTCACGACACTTAAAAGGAACACAGACCGGCATCGCTAAAAATACTTCTGATAATGTGACCTATTTGCGTTATCTCAGCATTTTAATAATAGAAATTTTACATGTGGTTCATACTAAATAATCGTAATTTCGTCTTTTTACACTCATACTTGCTTCAAAAAATATTTACTGACCGACACCTCAGATTTTTTTTTGTTATGACGAACA
This sequence comes from Sepiola atlantica, assembly GCA_963556195.1. Taxonomy (NCBI): domain Eukaryota; kingdom Metazoa; phylum Mollusca; class Cephalopoda; order Sepiida; family Sepiolidae; genus Sepiola; species Sepiola atlantica. The sequence goes on from OY744543.1 coordinate 36,436,990, forward strand.
GAGATCAGTGAAAATCAGCATACTTAACATCTATAAAATCAGCATACTTAACATCTATAAAATCAGCATATTTAACATCTATAAAAATTTCCTCTCGTCCTCGCTGTCAGTTTTCTCCTTTCTGCAGACACGACACAAAACGTGAATTATTTTTCGCTGTAAGACATTATACTCTTCACCATAATTAGTGAAAGGGTTAGTGATAACTTCTAAATGATTCAGGCTTAAGTTGACAATGACGTATATACTCTGTAGCAGAGGTGAAACAAAATATGAATTGCTCACTGGCTTCAACAACGACGGTACCCTTCCCCATCGATCGTGTGTGCTGTGTTTATGGTACTTTTTTGAAGTCATACGAACATAATTCAAGTAATTAAACAAAAGAGCTCCCATGTAGAATTGTAAACGTGCAATGCTGCATGTTTAGTGGGCGATGAACGGCAGGCCTGCACTGGGAGAATTTTTTATCTAAGAGAAGAGCGACCACCTAAGAAATGGTTTGACCACCCCAAATTTTATTTCTCTACTTGGGAAAATATTGACTCTTTCAAATGGAGAGTTCATTTTGAGAAATCAACCCATTTACAATCCTTGAAAAACTAATGTACCTTCAGATACGAGGTTACATGCTGTGATTATGACCCACTTATGATTTTCCAAAGTTAATGTTCATACAAAATGGTGGACTTTCTGGTCAGTCAGCTTTTTATGTCCATAGATAAACAGCTGATAATCTTGAGTGGTCTTTCTAATGTGGTCTAAGTGATATCTATATATATATATTCCAGCAAAGGGGCAGAGAAATGTCAGTTGGGTTTGTGTACTTCTCAGAGACAGATGGGCCTTTGGGCCCTAAACTAATGGATTGTGTTCGGTTGGAAGATATGTTTGTCTTGATGTATGGGCCTGTTGTTCAATAGGAAAAAAACGAATATCATTGTAACGCATCTCAAAATAAAACATTGTTACTTGTTTAAAACTGGATTTGTGGGGGGGGGGAGCAAGAATCCTTTTATTACAACAGTGACAGAGGTCATACGATTGACACAGATGTCAGAATCGAGCACCGACTTCAGCTGAAGACACCAAGTGGACGATCGCGGCCTGTGTAGTGTACACACACAGATGCACGTTCATGAAATACAATTAAATATATTATACAAACAAAAAGTAAAATTTGACAAAATCAATTATTCGTTATTTATCAGTTAATACACATTCTGCATAGAGTTATTAAGAATTACTAATTGTAATCTATCGTCCTGGAACAGGTGGCACTCGTCTTCAGTTTCTTGATTAACACAACAGCCAAAACTGTAATGAAAACACTCGATCAGTAGAACAATATCTCTATTTATAGTAAACTAGTTGTACCTCCCCGGCGTTGCCCAGGAGTAATTGAAAAAATTGATTGATTTGTTTACGAAGAAACGGAAATTAATATTGGTGATTTTAATTTTGTAATTAAATTATTTAGTGAAATAGGAATTTAAAAAAGTTCCATTTAGTACTTGACGTTAATTGATTAATAACAGAGAACAAATAATAATGAGTAATTAATGCGGAGACGAGAAACACAGAAACACACGCATATGCATACACATACACAAACATGCTTGAAGTCAAATAATTTAATTATTATATATATTTTATTTTTTATATATTTATTTTTGAAGAACTCAAGGAAGAGAACTCAATATAATTGCGCATAATAGTTTTCCTTTAATCTTTTTCAGTAAATAAGGGAAAATGTCTCCATGCTAACAGTTTTCTTAGCCGGAATTAGTATTTGCAAAAAGAACTTATGTGAAATAAACTATATTCGTACCAATAACATAGTGGAAGGAAACAACAAAAAATAGGTCAGTTTGAATCAAATATCGATATGATACGATCCTGGCTTGAACAGTTCCTTATCATGCTACCTAGTGAAAGGAAAAAACGCAAAAAATAGGCTGGTCCAAATCAAGAATAAATCAAGTATCAATGTGATATGATCGTGGAGCAGACAGTTACTCATTGTACCACATCGATACATCAGATGGATTGCTATTTGGGTCTGATTTTTAAATCCGACAAGATAACTTTATATGTTAGATTGTGGTCGTCCATTTCATTATCTAGACATTCAAGTTCAAACTTCAGTGTCAGCAGTGATGCTCTTTATACACAGAGAGAATGGCTTTTCAGACTAACCTTTTGGGTCTCAATAAGTGCGGCCATACTTTTTCACTCAAGCAGTCGGTAGCTACACGCATTACTGAGACATAGGGTTAGGGTTACTCAGCGGTTCTTCACTTGGCCTTTTGGCTAAGATCAAAGTGTAGTATCTGTTCCGATGAATACTGCACCCCATAGACTGGTATTGTCTTGGCCTTCGGGGCTTGATTTACGCCGGTCTATGGGTCTGTCCTGTGCAGTTCTAGGAGGTCCACCCTCCCAGGCTTCGCCTCCCCTCTTTGGGGAGGAGTAAGTTTATTGCTTACTGCCTGAGGCGCCCCTACCGGGGAATGCCGACGGGGCTGCCCAGGCAATTTTTAAACCCCACTTTCCCGACCCGACCTTGGGTCACATCTTACTTGTGGGAGTAAGATAAAAACTGGCCTTGTGCCTAACTCCTGGAGAGGAGTAAATCAATACTCAGCGGTTCTTCAATTCTTATTCATGCTTCAGATGTCTCGGTTGTGTTCGTCTCTTACATGTGTTATTCCCGTGCAAAGGTTCTGTTCGTCTCTGCCCTACATTCAACTCTTCTTCTGTCTGCTTCCGATGCTCTTGTAATAGAAGGGGGTGACCATTTGTAATTGGAGGGGTCCCTTCCTTACATTTATCGCACGAAATGAATTGAACGAACAACAACCGAGTAACAGGCAACAAAAAAGTGTTTATTTAACTGAGGGTTGGAACTGTGTCCCAGTGAAGGAAAGAGGCTGCCGGGTCGTCAGCAAATATATTCCCAGTGGAGATGGCTGCTGTTGGAACGATGCAGGGGAAAGGCAGGAGAGAGATGTTTCTTCGTTGCTGGCTGATTTCTCTCTGCTGAATTCTTCAACTGACCAGGTGGTAGAAAATAGTCCATGAGGGGACAGTTGATATCAATACGCCCTGCAAGCCGATTGGTCAGCGTATGACCAATTTCCTCACAGGGGACAAGAAGAAATAGATCCTATTTCAGTCTGCTACACTCTTTTTCTTTAGTATTTGTGTCAGCACTTATCAAGGCCAAGAGCCACTCGAGGATAAGGGTCAATCGAGGATAAGGGTCAATGAGATGTAATGATTGTCAGTCGAAAAATGAGGAACAATCAATGGTATGAACTAAGTTTAATTACTTATGGGGCTGTTTATGACAAGTATTTGTTGATTTGGGATTTGAAGACGACCATGTTGTAATATGCAGGAAAGCAGTCGCACGATAATGTGTTCCACAGACGGAAATCCCTTGCAAAGAAGCTTTGTCCATGGAAATTCCGCCTGATGCTAAAAACATGGAGGGAAAAACGAAAGTCGTTTTTCGTTGTGGTAGAAAACGAGTTCTTGCTGTGAATATCTTACAAGGAGGAACCAAAGATCGGATCTCAATCGAGCACCTTGAATGAAAATTACAATAGAGTAGAGAGAGACTAGCAACGTCTCTTATGTGAGAAAGGGGCTTTAAGAGAAGGGACCATTCCCCACTAGATTCCAAAGTCGATTTTGTACTCTGTCAAGGTAGGAAAGTGTACTTTGAGCGGCACCTCCCCAGATGTGGCAGCGGTACTTGCTAATATTTCTGTTTCCCCTGATTTGTGTTCCAGTAGCACAGACATCATCGGAAAATACCAATTCATTTAATATTCGTGTAATGCCTTCCGCAGTGCCATAACTACACACATACACTCCATTGCTATTTGATTAGCTGCAAAGAAAGCAACAACAACCATACCACTACCACTGATACCACAACCACCACTAATACCACCACTACTAATACCACCACTGCCACAGCAACAATAATTGGCTAAGTAAATCAGTTTTCCAATGGAAATCAAAACTAATTACTCTGATTAATTAGCAACTGCACCAATTTTCGCTATGGCGGGAACATCATGTTTAACAACATTACATTTGCCATTCGGACGGTAGAAAACATTTTGAGTGACTCTTTGAGTTATTTTATATTGGTATTTTTTTGGATTGATTTCTTCTTTCCTTCACTGTTCTTTCAACATTAACTGGAATAAAGAGGTTACTTAATAGATAAAAAGAAGAAAACAGTTAAAATTCTTTCCTTTTAAATTCCTTCTTTCATCTACCGTTATCTATCTATCTATCTATCTATCTATCTATCTATCTATCTATCTATCTATCTATCTATCTATCTATCTATCTATCCATCCATCCTATACTCTATCTATCTATCTATCTATCTATCTATCTGTTGATACATTTTACAAATGAGTCAGCACTTATAAACGCCAAAAGCCACTCGAGGATGAGCTTTAATGGCGTAGATAGATTGACAGTTGAATGATGATTAATACTATAAAAGCATTGAAAATCAACACATACCACCGATTAAAACAATACCTGACCCAGAAAACAGCAATTATTTCCCCTTTGTCAGAAATATCGCTGATAGAATCCGAGGACTAAAGAACAAAAATTGGGGAATATGAGAGTTATGAAAGCTGCCGAAATTAAACCCTTGGTCCACTTTCAACTCTCCATCAGTATGGATGGCTGTTTGCTCCTATAGAGCTCATTCAGCTTTTGACAACTCTTGCCCGATGGGGGTTCCAGTATAGTCGCCTACAGTTTGATCATTGAACATGTAGTATTAGTTTACATGGTCTTAATAGCAAGTAATAAAGCAGACCACACCTGATATTATCTATATTTATTCCTTTTCTCTCTCTCCCTCTCTCTCTCTCTCTCTATATATATATATATAAAATAAAATGTAGTAACACGAAATTACATAATCATCGATGCAATAATTTATTTCAACCTAGTGGTATTGTCAAGCATCCAATTTAGATGATTACATTTTTGAAACTGAAAAAAGGGGAAATTCACACTCGACAATTCAAATATAATTAGAGAGAGAGGGAGTGACAACCTATTTAATACATATTTAGAGAGAGGAGGAAATTTGAAGCATATTTAATCTATAATTATGTAGGGAGGGGGAATTACATAATTTCTGACAGAGAGGGAAGAGGAGGCCATATATATAAATAGAAATTGTAAAAGTAGGTATGGGGGGGTTATTCAATGTCTCTCCAGAAATCAGGTCGTGTCAAAAATCACCAGTATAGACAGAAGCTTTCATTTCTATGCAATAAAACTTGCATTACTATACATATATATATATATATATATATATATATATATATATATATATATATATATATATAGTAATGCAAGTTTTATTGCATAGAAATGAAAGCTTCTGTCTATTCCTTTTCTGATTCCTTTTTTCCTACTGGCGGACCAGCGATCTGATGCACAGGAACTCGCCATACTTAGTTTCGCATTAAATAGAAACTTACTACTTAAGTGAAGAATTTTGGGCAATTAATCTTATCTTAGTGTTAATTTAAACGATTTATAAATAAATACTAAACATCTTCCACAAAAACACCGAAGTATAACAATCTTAATAGTTGCTTGAATGGATGGCTGAATGTATATAGCTAGCTCTCAACTGATGAACTTAAAAGAGATCAGCTCCGTTGTTAGCTTCGTATCCAAATGACCTAAATAGGCATTTGAAGGCTAATGTATGTAACTCTAGGAAAGTAAAAAATTACCCTCAAGTGAATTCGAATTTATTTATAAATAAATTATAGAACTTATTAACTATTTTAAGAAATATTACTGAATTCAAATTTATAAATGTCCACACAACTTTTAGGATGTACCAGCTCTGAACTGAAAAATTCAAAATAGTGTACTAGTGGGTTCCCTCACATGTGAGTTTGCTCTTTCCTTTGTTTTTTATTTGGTTTCACCCAAAAAATGAACCACTGTAGAGTGTAGGTTTTTTCAAGACACTTTAATCCAATAACCTTTTACTCTTTATGAATTTTACTGATGATTTTGTAGTGTTGCAGAGACGATATTGACATAAAAATGTTGTTTGGCTCACGACAAATGAAACGGACCGTAAAAAATATGTCTCACAGAAATGTTATGTTTTTTGGAAATGTGAAAAAATAAAGATAAAAATAAAATAAGATAAAAACATGGTTATTGGAATATAGAATGAACTGCCTTATATATATATATATATATATATATATATATATATATATATATATATATATATATATATATATATATATATATATATTTATGTTATTATTTCTTTTTGAAAAAACCATAACAATGGTGGTGTGAAATAAATAAAATTTATTTTAATCTTAGCTTTCGAGAATATACTTCTCCTTTTCAAAGAGTGTTTTTCTTTTCTTCTTTTTTTTCATCATCCGATGGAAATGGACTTTTTGGTCAGAAAATCACGTTATGACGCCGGTTTGAATAAGAAAGGGTATTTAGACATATTTTTTAAACCATTGTTTCGTAATAGGACGATGAAAAATAGAAGAAAAGAAAACACTCTTTGAAAAGGAGAAGTATATTCTCGAAAGTTAAGATTAAAATAAATTTTATTTATTTTACACCACCATTGTTATGGTTTTTTCAAAAAAAATATAATACTATTACGAAACAATGGTTTAAAAAATATGTCTAAATACCCTTTCTTATATATATATATATATATATATATATATATAGTCTCGGAAGTTTCTCAACCATTAAAACTATATTAAAAAAAAAAAATTTTTTTAAACTTATAGTCCCAAGTTTTTCAGTGGAAAATCACTCATGTAAGTCAATTTATTTTTTACAGTTATTATATTAGTTTGTTTCTAACACTATTTTAAGGGATCATCAGTTGTTTACCATGAAAAACTGTTTCGGGAATTTATATATATATATATATATATATATATATATATATATATATATATATATATATATATATATATATGATTATTTTTATTTACACAGACATGTACAAAATCTGCGACACTGGCATGTTGATGTTATCGATCAACAACTATTATAAACTGAGATCTCATCAGGCAGAGTTAGAATCCGATATTAACCTTATATCAATGCTGATGGAGAGTTGAAAGTGGACCATCGTTTTATAAACCCGGTTGAAATTCTTTGGATTACTACCCTGTGGATGTTTTACCTGGATTATTATATATATATATATATATATATATATATATATATATATATATATATATATATATATATATAAGTCACTCATCTCTTCCTTAGTTATCTATGTATTTCTCTCGCCCTCCTTCACTCTATGTTGATTCAATCACTCTAATAGTTTTAATGTCTCTGTGAGCAGTTAGAGAAAGAGTGGCTCTCTCTGTTCAGCTGATCGTACACAACGTAAACTAGATGTAAATTAGACTAATAAGACTTTTACTTCTATATTATCTTTTATAAAAGCTTCAGTTCTTCAGAATAATCGGATAAAATGAAGAAAACATCTGTAACTGATGTTGCCTGTCAAATATTAATTCCCTTAGTGTTTTACATTATAAAACAGTAAACTTCAGTTACATGTTTGATGTGCAACTACTATATTTTCACGGGAAATACTTTTGCTCTACACTAATTAAGGTTTCACAAGGAACATAATTTTGCTCTACACAGGTTAGGTTTTCACAGGGGTCATACTTTTGCTCTACACCGGTTCATTTTTCACAGGGGACATACTTTGGCTTTACACCTTCTAAGTTTTCGTCAAAAAGAAATGAAACTATAATATTTAACTTTGAATTCCACAAGTAGATTTCAAAACATAACAATCACATTGTGCAAGAATAAATCGGATTATTTTAAATAGAAAATAGAAAAACATTTTCTCGATAACCAGCTTACAAGTAATTAGTTGATATATATATATATATATATATATATATATATATATATAGGCAGCATCTTCTTTTGCAGGCATACCTGATTAACCTTATTCCCCCGAAGATGGACCCAGATGGGTCCGAAAGTACTTGGGAGACAAATCCTAACTATGGCCAATTTATCAGCCAATTCCCCTCCGAACCTAAGATCCTAATTCGGACTATTGATAGGATCTACCAAAGGATATCTAGACATGAGTTGTCTCTTATATATATATATATATATATATATATATATATATATATATATATATATATATATTTAAAATAGTGTGGGTTGAGCCGTTACCTTTGTAAAAGAGGGCCGGTGCACTGAAAAGTGACGTCATGCTAGTAGGTAGCAAGTGTGATCTGTCGAAAAGTCATACTGTCAGTAATGAATGCGAGTCTTTAAAAATAGCAATAGAAAACTTTAAAAATTGCATTTAAAAATAGAAAAGAAAGGAACACAATTCGCTTCATACTGAAACTGAACTTTATTTAATAGAAATGAAAAAAAAATTAAAAATGAACAGTTAAGTTGTATTATTGCTGAAATAATTACGTTGTTTCCTGAATTTTTATTTACTATTTTTATGTATTATTTCTATTTATTTGCCTTCCCACGAGAACAGGACAGAGTTAGATATAAGTTCGTTTTTTATGTAACGAAAAATCAAGCTCCTAAAAAGGAACTCTCTTGATTGGGACAAAAATTTTAATTGCCACAGTCTAGAAGAATTTCTCATTCACCTTTACTGACGTAGGACAGAAAAGACGAAGTGTAGTATTAGAACAGATATTACACTTTTAATTATTTTATTGCAAAAAACATAAGAATACAATTAAAATTTTAAACAAATTAGGCACAAGGCCATTAAAAGTGTGGGGAGTGGAATGTCGTTGGTCATCTTCTGTTTATTCTACTCTTTGCTAGAATCATTAGTCACCACGATACCACATTTACTCTTGGGGGTCAAAATACCCAATGTGTTGAAAATTTAAATTTAATTTATAAATATATATTTAATTAAATGTTTTAATTATTGTTTTTTTTTCAAGCACCAAACATATTTGAACTGTTGTAGAATTTTATTACACACATAAAGGATCTTTTATCTCAAAAAATAAAGTTTCTTTTTATAAAAAAGGAAACAAGTTTAAACCGAATTTCTAGTTGATATTTTTTTATGACAGTCGACGGATAAGCATAAATGTTAATTTTGTATCAGGACAAACAAAACGTTTTATGTTATGCAGACTTGTTATTGTGTAAAATATATTTCAAATTTTAGAGAAAAGCAAGTATTTTTTTTTTTTTTAAGCCTTTTCTATCAAGACAGGTTTGTCAACCATCTTAAATTTTAGTCTATGAGTTATTTTTATAGTTTAACCTTCAAATCACTATGAGATTTCCAACCATGAAAACGACATGTGCAAAATTATTGGTATCCTTTTTAAAACACTCAACCAATTACTAGATTAAAGATTGACACATTATATTTTTATATCTTTCATTGAAGATGTTTTTGTGCTCAAAATTTATTTTATATTTTCAAATATATGCTAACCAGTAATACAATTTTTGCTGATTTTTCCTCCGATGAAAAGAGCTTATTTTTGAAAATCCATGTATTAAGGAAAATAAAAAGGTTTTAGATTTCTTGTTTGAATACTTGATGAATTAATAAATATTGTTTTTTCTTCCAATTTTTCTTTATTACCATCTTTCATTTTCTTATATATATATATATATATATATATATATATATATATATATATATATATATATATATATATATATATATAAATTTAAAGAAAATAAATAATAAGGGATGTCCGGACAGCCCCAATGTGTGTTTAGTTTATTTCCTATAAATGTATTCCTTCTCTGTTAATAAGTACATTGAGCTCTCTTACTCAGATTCCCATCGAAACCATTCAACTCTGCACTATATATATATATATATATATATATATATATATATATATATATATATATATATATATATATACTGGTGGTTCCAACCCGGCGTTTCCCGGGATTATTTTTTATTTCCCTGACTGAAGTGTAAAAAAGTGTGCTCTTTTTTAAAAATAAAATGAAAATTAGATCAAACATACATTCATTAATATACAGTTACTTCCCTTAGTTAGATCGACTTTTACTTTTTTTAAAAAAAGCAAAGTCACTCTGTATTAACAAATAGAGAGTTACTTCCCTTTTTTTCTTTACATGCCATAATTTTGAAAATTATTCCAGTCAGACAAAATAATTTTGGAAACGAATTAAATCGAATTACATTTTTTCCTTGCTAATAACATGTGCCAACGTTACACAAAAAAGACAGACGAATATCAAGCATTAATTTAAGCCGAAAACTATCGATAGCAAAGAAACGATAAAGAGACTGACTTTACTTTATATATTATATATATATATATAAGTAGCTTAGTATAACTGTTTTCTTTTATATGTTAAATGCTTAGTGTTTGAGTTTCAATATCTCTGCTGAAACCAGTATAGCATCAAGTCGTCTTATATTTCTCCTGGAACTGGACTTAAAAAACAATGTCAGGTTATAGAATTAGTTATTGCATGGCGAATCCCTTGCTTCACTAAAAGATTTCATCATTACAGAATGCATCCATTATTTCTAGAAAGAGAAAGAGGCACAATACAGATACATAAATATATATGCATGTATTGATTTTGTTTGATTTTATATGAGCATGATTGGATAAACAGGAAAGTTATTTTGCATTGATTTTATTTTCAATCTGATCGGTTTTTGAGAATCGATCTTTTAGTTTTATGTTTATTTCTTGTTGCTTTGAAATTAATTTCTTGAATGTTTTTTATTTTTATTTCATTCTATTTTTAACATAAACTTTCAAAATCTTAAAGTTTTATCTTGGAATATTTTTACTGATCTTTGCACAATGCGTGTCCGCATTATTTAACATTTAGAGCGGTTCATGTTTTTCTATTGGTATTATGGCAAGGCAGCGGTTGTAATACATATATATATATATATATATATATATATATATATATATATATATATATATTCTTATCTTTCCGTTTTTGTTAGAGATGGGTCATCCTACTGGATGCCAGACATTCACCGGCTATTTCAGACACTCCAGTCTAGAGATCTTTTTAAGATTCTAACCGTCCTTTAAGTGCAATTGTTTATATTTCTCTTGCACTCGGTTCACCGGGTATACTCGACAGATAGCTTTTGAAATTATTTTTCATTAATCCTGTTGCTCCTATAATTACTGGTATGATGGAGATTTTCCTAAGATTCCAGTTTCTTTTCATGTCGTACATAAGAGCTTGGTATTTCGTAATCTTTTCTCTTTCTGCTCTGTTTAATCCTGCATCATTAGGGACACTGACTTCAACTAGGGTTGCTACCTTCTCCCTTTTGTCCCATATTACGATGTCAGAATGTCAAACATTGCAGAATGACAGAATAAACTGCTTTCCTGCCTTGAGAGAGTACAGACCGACTTCGAAATCTAGTGGGGGATGTCCTTTTCTCTTCACAGAATAGAAGTTGCTAATCTTTCTCTTCTCTAATGATGATCGACTGAGCTCCAATCTATGGTTCATCCCTGTAAAACAATCACAACAAAAACTCGTCTAGCTACAACCACTATAAATAATTTCCCTTTCTTCTGTGTACCTAAAACTAAACAGAACTTCCATGAGCAAAATTTATTTCCTAGAACTATCTGTCTGTGGAACACAATACCATGGGACTTCTTCCCAGCTGACTACAACATGGTAATTTTCATGTCCAATGTTAACAAGTTCTTGTTGAGTCGTCCTCTTAAGTAATCAAATTCTGCCCAGTTTCAACCATCGTTACCAATCCTCACGATGTTGTCTCACCGTTTTCCTGACAACCTCGTTAACACTTATCCTTGAATGGCCTTTGGGCTTTGATAAGCCGTAACTTGTTAGTACATAATAAAGATAGTTCTAACAAAGATTGCATTTAAACTTTAAAATTATAGTATGTATCATCTCTCTCACTGCTTCTCTCCCTCCCTAATATATATATATATATATATATATATATATATATATATATATATATATTTATTTATTTATTTATTTTGGTACAGAAAAATTAGTACAACATTCGTACCGTCGGTTTCAAGCACGGAAGGACTTGGCCATCCGGCTCTCTTCAGCTTCTGTTGTCATCATCAGCTTCTGTTGTCATCATGACAACAGAAGCTGAAGAGAGCCGGATGGCCAAGTCCTTCCGTGCTTGAAACCGACGGTACGAATGTTGTACTAATTTTTCTGTACCAAAATAAATAAATATTACGCTCTTAATTTTTAATTTTTAACCTTAATTCTTAATTAATCGAGCACTCTGCTGGGATTTTTCCTGCTATATTACAAAGAAGTTATATATATATATATATATATATATATATATATATATATATATATATATATATATTTAAATCTCTGTTTTTAAATCTCCGAAACAGTTACATGGTAAACAGCTGATGATCCCCGTTTTAATATTTCACGCTTAAGTTAAGGTCCCCTGTTTTTTTGTTTCACTGTTAGATTCTTGAATCCCCCTTTTTAATTTATGAATTTTCCAACGAATGCTAAGTCTGCGATATCTTGGACTTAGTTAGTTTCTCTGGGAATTTAAACTGCATGTTCCTTTTTTTGTTTAAAATGACTCAAAGCTTCTTTAGACTATATATATATATATATATATATATATATATATATATATATATATATATATATATATATTGACTAATGGGACCTGTGGTATTGCCTGGGAAAATTGAGAAAGTAATAAAAAGACTTTGTCCCCACATCACTCAATAAGTCTCAGGCTTAACATATAGTCGATGTTACTAATAAAAAAGCCATATGATTTTTTTAAAGTACAAACGTTCAAATGGCCTGTGTCAAAATTTGAACCAAATCAGATTATTAGTTTACAAATTACAGTTATTTAAGTGAAGCTACTGGTGCAAATTTAAAAGACAAAATAAGAACCTTGATTTTCATGTGTTGATAAAGCATTGCTTTCTGATGGGAAAAATACTGTTCACGCAAAGCGATAGCTTGATAATTGTCCATCGAGAATAACGGTTAAGAAGTAGTATGCTAACTTTAAATGCGGTCGTACAGACACAAATGATGCTGAATGCGCAGGTCACCCGAAATTCGGTAGTTGACCTGCAAAACATTAAAAAAATCCACAAACTAGTTTAGGCGGATCGTAAATTTAACTTGCATAAGATGACAGAGGAGTTTCGGATATTAAAAATCAATGTATTCACTATTTTGCATGAACATTTGTCAATGAGAAGGCTGTTTTCAAAGTGGGTGACGCATTTGCCCACAGTCAATCAAAATCAACAATGCATCAACAATTCAGAGCATTGTTTGCAACTGTTTCAATGCAACAAAAAGGAGTTTTTGCATTAATATGTGACAATGGATAAAACATGAATCCACCACTTGACTGTTGGGTCAAATCGGCAGTCAGCTGAGTGGACAGTGGCAGGTGAAAACCGTCCAAAGCGACGAAAGACACAAACATCACTAGGCAAGGTTTGGGCCTGCCGTATTTTTTGGATGCATAAGGTATTTTGTTCATCAATTACCTTAGGATATGAAGAACCATCAATATCGAATATTATATAGCATTTTTAGAAAGGAAGAATTCGCCAAAAATCGGCCACAAATAATGAAGAAAATAGTGCTTTTTTCACCAAAACAATGCACCGTATCACAAGTCAATCATAATGTTTGCAAATTTGAATTGCTTCTATACCGACCCTAATCTCCAGATCTGCTTATCAGCAACTATTTGTTGTTTGCAGATTTTCTAAAAAATATTTCAGAGAAAGAGATTTGATTCAAATGAAGAAGTGATGTCAGAAACTGAGGCCATTTTGGGGCCAAAGACAAAGACGCATCGAATTGTTAGAGAAGCGTTGAAATAAGTACATTACCCCAAAAAGGAGACTATGTTGATGAATAAAGTCGAATTTGACCTAAACGTTGTTGCTTTATTAGTTAGGTACCGGGACCTATTGAGTGATGTGTTACATAGGCATTGGATGTCATCAAGATGACCCTCTGAAATAATTTAGTTCCAACAAGTCATTTAATCATTAATATTTTAATCAACTTTAAATCCATATCTTGTTTCTGGTCGGTGTCGTCATGTGTGCATGTGTGTTGTCTTACTCCCAGGACTGAGTCTAATTCCGTTAGCTGAAACAAAAGCCATTTGACATGCTTTCTTAATATAATTATTCAATTACTTCAAATTACACATTCTTAGAAGAAGAATAGATCTATTTGTATCGACCTCACTTGATTGTACAGTGGCTTAAAATTCATAGGGAAGAGAGAGAAAAAGAGAGATAAAGAGAGATTGTTACTTATGTTTTAAGCACATTACTTAATTATTTACCAGTTTGTCAGACCTTTTTTTAGTAGGTCCCTATTTACTTGCCTCCCCACGAGAGGAACGTTTTTAGGTGGGAATATCCAACTCCCCAAAAAGGTGCACTTTTGATGGGACAAAAATAAACATTGCCTCAGTCAAGAAGGACCTCTCATCCTCCGATCGAGGACAGAACAGATACTCTACTCTGATCTCATTCAAACTCTCACCAAGACTTATGGTCCTTCGACCGCCATTCTGTTGGTCATGCCTGACGTCATGTCAGCTGTTTCATCTACCCCTGATTCTCATGATTCAGAAGGGTTGATCTTTTAACCCATTTGTGATGTTTGTCTGAAACATTTTGATGTTTACTGATATTTATCTCAACAATAGGTACTAGCTAATGGCTACTAGTATATGTAACTCAATCAATATTTAGCATATGTGATAGTATCCATTCTCCAATAATACACCGAGTGTTTCATTGGCTGCTTGTTCTCATTACTCAGCAGGGTCGATCTTTCAACCTGTTTGTGACCCTTTGTCTAAAAAGTTTCCTGTTTACCAACATTTATCTCAACAATAAGTATTAGCTGTTGGAATTTATTAAAGCCCGCCCTCACTGATTGGCTGTTGCCATGTCCCTTAAA
Source organism: Sepiola atlantica (assembly GCA_963556195.1). NCBI lineage: Eukaryota > Metazoa > Mollusca > Cephalopoda > Sepiida > Sepiolidae > Sepiola > Sepiola atlantica. Next base: position 36,452,077 of record OY744543.1, read on the forward strand.
GGCCTCACGGATTGGCTGTCAGGCATTGCAACCCCTTTTTCTTTAGGTGTCACATGAGCCAGCCTTTAAAAACCCTTGCACACGGCATCCCGGCCTCCTTTTTGACGACCCCGCTCAAGGCACCAATACATCGGCTGACATTCTCAGTGATACAGCCCAAGATGGCAGTCACAGAGAATGACCTCCCACCGTTACCAGAACTCTAAACAGATAAGTTCACGCGAACCACGTTTTCGCAAATCACCCTCTCTCAAATTCACCAATGCCTAACTGAACTTTTAAAACTCTGTAAATATTCTATGACTCCATCTATCTCTTTCTTACTAAAATTGCTATGAAATTACATTCTTGTGTTTTGTGTTCCTTCTCTCAGACTTCCGTCCTATATCTCTCCTTTGAGGATTTTATCTGCACATTGTTACCCCATTCTCACGTGGGAGAATTGAACTTTATTTTCAAGATTATTTTAATCCCAACACCACCAATATATAAAATTGCGATGGTATCCCTTAGGCTGATAATGCACCCCCACAATGTGTATAAGTCGATGAAATAGAAGTAACTATGTAAGGCTTAACCTAAGCAACGTTCCAAATCCTTGTTTTCTCTTCGACGATCATTTCTACAAATGACTTGACGTTTTGACAACATTCATCCTATAAATAAATGATTACTTACATTCAACATGGTTAATGGTCCGTCAATAAGGTGCGAAGTTCAAATGCATTATTAATCCTTTCCATTTTTGTTTCTATTTAAACTTAGGATTTTACTTGATCCTTCGTCTCATCGATTGTATAACACGTTAGTAAAACGCTGCTTATGCTAGTGAGGGACTCGTGGGATACTCTCCATTACCGCCACTGATGATTTCTCGGCTAAAGAATGACTCACCTCAATGCTGTCAACTAATAACAGCTCTGTCAGAGGCACTGCGGCGGTTTTTGTAACATTAGGTTTATAAATTTGCTAGCAGGCACACGCGGCGTTGCTCGGGAATGAAAGAGGACACGTGCGCGCTTCTTCTCTTTTTACTTATTTATTTATTTATTTTGACTTTTATTGACCCAAAACAAGGCATATCGCCACTGAGACTTAAGAGGTGAATTAAGGGCCCAGATTTATAGGGGGCATCTAAAGTTGGGAAGTTGTGCAGCGAGATGTTTGTTCACATTACATTTAAATTTCTGCATAAACAAAGTTAGAATCTTATCAACTTGTTTTTTTTTCTTCTTTTATTAACCCCATACTACCACTGAGACGTAAGGTGCTACTGTGAATTAGGGGCCAGATTTATAGGGAGCATCTAAAGTGGGGAGTTGTGCAGCGAGATGTTTGTTCACATTACATTTAAATTTCTGCATTTTGGTACAGTCGAGGAAACAGGGAAAAGGAAGGGAATTCCAAAGACAAGACGTCCGAGAAAACATGCTATTAGAGTAGAAAGTTTTCCAGCATCTGAGGATCTCTAAAGTAAAGGGGTGGGATTTTGCTGTCAGTCAGGTTGGTTGAGGGTATTTATGCGAGGAGTTTTAAGTGCAGTGAGTTCATCGGAGCACATTCCGTGGATGTACTTGTAAAACAAGCACAGGGATGCAATATTGCTGCGATGGGATGAAGGCTAGAGCTTCACCGGCACTTCTCTGAAACCCATATTACCATATTTATTCTAATCTTTTTAATTTCTATAATTTTTAATTTTCAAGTTATAAATAAAACAAAATAAAGGTAAAATTGAAAGTATCCACTTTATGATGGCCGCCATATCTGAAATTTGAAAAGGTGTTAATCCCAAAAAAATCACCAATTATTTTAAGCCGCATAGCTTTTGGTGGAATTTTTATTTTTATTATTTATAAAAAACAGTTTGAATTCATTATTTATTAATAATTGTTTGTTACTTTGTAATATACTTATATTAGGTTTATAATTAATAATTTAACTATTTAAAAAATATTTTTTAAATAAAAAAACATTGCAATTATAAAAAAGTTTAATTTGATTTTTGTATAAAAAAAGTAAAATGTTTGAGCTGCTGCATATCGTCTTTCCGATAAAATTACAGGTGTCGGGAATCGATACGTTTACCTGATAAGATATTTAATAAAATTTAACTGTATCTACCTGGCGTATTTATTTGCAATCTATTTTGTTTCTTTTTTTTAATATTATTTTTGGATTCCAATCGAAAGAAAGTAACTCTGTATATAGGTATACATCCTTTTTTCAAAGATGGTGGCCATTTGAAAATAATTTCGACCCAGACAAAGTATTTTCTGGAAGGAATTAAATCGAATTATATTTTATTATTCTTAACAACATGCTACGACGATTCATAAGAAAAACTGGCGAACCAGAATCACATATTGATTTGTATGAAGAAAGCTATTGATAACAAAGAAATGATAAATAGACTGACTTTACTTTATATATGATAAGAAGATGGAATAATCCAACTCTATTGAACCTTGATTGCAATGTTTGGCAGTCGATGCTAAAGCAAGATGTAGATTACAATAATGAAGTGAGGGCTGCACTGGATTTCTACCTCCACCATACGCAGTCAAATACTCGGTAAGGATGAAGTATGACTCTTGCGTGTAGAGTATCCAGCCATCTGCATTGTGGCCATCATCTCAGCCTTTTCCGAGAGGCCTACATCCTGAATCACGTTTTAATGATGGGGTTATCATTTGCGTGCCTTCAAATTATTATCAAAATTAATAAAATCTCAAAGTTTTCTTGAAGGCTTGCAGCGCCTGACCTACTCATCGGCAACTAAACTTTTTGTCAGCCCTTCCTTGTAACCCCTTCCTTCCCTGTTGGACTCTTGAAGGGCTTACTTTTTGGCTAGCCTGTTTGGAGTCCAGGGAATTGAACGCTGGTGGTGAGGTTTCTTTCAGGCTTGTTTTGTCTTGAAGTGATTCCTCTCCCTTTTTATTATTATGATTAGCTCCTTACATCAAGTGGCTTCATGCCTTGTCTGGAGCGACTTCCATAAAAAAGACTATATGCCCCATTTCAAGTGCACAAATCCAATACCATGTTCTGTGCCATTTGAGCCTGAATAGCATATATATATATATATATATATATATATATATATATATATATATATATATATGTATATACAGGGTGAGCCAAAAGTAGGTGGACAGTAAAAAACATATATATTCTTGATTTACACAGCTTTGAAGTCTGCCTCTTACGCTTCAACAAAAAATGTTTTTTACTGTCCACCTACTTTTGGCTCACCCTGTATAATGGCAACAAGGATCATTGGGGATTTGTTTGAGGGCCATTATTATTGTTGGTTGGCATCTAGCAATGTGCCGCTCAGATTATTTTTGTTTTGCCTTGACAGAGTACAAAATTTACTTAACAATCTAGTGGGGTTTCTCTTCCGTTCTCTACAGCCCCCTTTTCTCAAAAGAAATGTTACCAGTCTTTCTCTACTCTATCATTATTTTCATGGAAGCTTTAATCTCTGGTTCCTCATTATGAGACATTCACAGCAAGAACTCGTCTTATTGCCACAATTGTAAAGAACTTTCCTTTCTTCATCCATGTGTTTAGCATAAAACAGAATTTTCATGAACAGAGTTGTTTTTTTTTCTAAAATACCTTATGTGTTGGAATTATTTTCAAATGGCTGCTTTTTCAAAAGAGGGACATAACTCTGTATTCATCCAGACAGAGTTACTTCCTTTTGATTAAAACAAAAACATAATATTCTGGGGAAAAAATGGGCATATTATTTGTTTGTTTACTTGTTTGTTATGTTTGCATTCAAAGAGAAAGACATTTTTCTTTTAAGAAAAGCTTGAGTTGCCCGCGAAATGGGTCTGTGAATTTCCGCTTCTAGCCCTAAACACCATATTATAATTTTTGTTCTTCTTATTTTTTTTTCTATGATTTGCAATTTATAAAGTAAAAATAAATCAACATTTTCCATTGCTGTTTATCAATGTCTGACACGAACGCAGCTCCCACCGATACTATTGTGAAAAACATAAGGTAAAATTAATACCACCATTCGATTCCTAATAAAATTAAACCAATGTTAGATAGGTGAAATATTTTCTTAAACATAAAAGCCAATATGTTCAATAGATTTATAAATAATAATATTTTCGTGAGAATAAATATAAAACTCAGACTAAAAAAAATATGCAAAACAAAAGTGAAAGTATACAAACTCCTGGGGAACGCTGGGTCGAAACACCTAGTTCATATTATATAAAAAGAGATTTTGTCCGTCTGTCCGTCCCTAGTCACAATGTTTTTAAATGTAATAAATAAATTGCAGAATTTGTCTCATTTCAAAATATCAGAGATCTTAACTACTTTTCGAAATGGAGAATATTGCATTAATAGTAAATAATAAATTCCCAACAAATAAAGCAGATGCCATGACCGAAAATCGAAACCGAAACCTTGATCTTCAGTCTGAGGTTCTACCAATTGTCCTATTAAGACTTTTTTATAAATTGAGCTTATTTACCTCAACAAAATAATTATAGCTCTGGCGCGACGTCATAGATTTATGATTTATGTCATGTTTCAAAACATGAATTCAAACATAAGCGATAATAAGAAATTAATAAATCAATGGGTAAACATTATCAATAGCGTTGGAAATTATTTTAATAGTCCAAAATAAATACGACCAAAGGAAGCATATTTTTGCTAGTAAAATAAAATAAAACATTGTCTTTACTGTTTACGAATGTCTGACACAAACAATATTATTATAAAAAAAACTATTGCAAAATTAATATCAAGGCCCAAAGGCCACTCGAGGATAAGGGTCGATGAGTTTGTCAGGTGGACGGTGAGACAACACCGTGAGGATTTGTAACGATGGTTGAAACTGGGCAGAATTTGATTACTTAAGAGGACTGTGTTATAGTCAGCTAGGAAGCAGCCCCGTGGTATTGTGTTCCACAGACGGATAGTTCTAGGAAAGAAACTTTACTCATAGACGTTCTGTATAGTTTTAGGTACACAATAGAAGAAAGGAAAATTATTTACAGTGGTTGTAACTAGACGAGTTTTTGTTGTGAATGTTTTATATGGGGAACCATAGATTGGAGCTCAGTCGAACACTTACCATCAACGCCTGGTAAGTAACTTTTTTTCTTTAATAAAAAAGGCAATAGGTGCGATAAATTCATAAATAATTATATTTTTGAAAAAAAACCATAAAAGCAAGTATAAATACTCCCGGGCAATGTCGCGTCGGGTCAGCTAGTTTATAACATAAACATAAAGTAAAACTTTCTCTTTATTGTTTAGGAATGTCTGGCACGAAAGATATTATTGTAAAAACATCTAATAAAATATTCATATGACCACTGGATTACTTGTAAAGTTTTATTCAAGAAAGGTTGATCTTAGTGTAGGGCTATGTTTTTAATTTCATCCATGGACTGGGAGAAAAACACAGAGACAGAGATGACACGGAAATAGTATAGATTTTTGCTTGGTAAAGAGTATATATTTTTGCTTGGTAAAGAGCTGGCAGATTCGTGGCTAATCTTAGAGCTACCATATTCTTAAGTTGCTACTCGGCGATTCAACATTAATGATTGGCAGCTATCTCATGAGATTTGTGCATTAAGGCTTCTCTTTCTTTCTTTCTTTCTCGATTTCTTTCTTTCTTTCTTTTTTTCTTTCCAATTTGTCGAAGACAGAAAAAAAACACCTACACAAAATTCTAGATCAGAAAAAAAAAAAATCCAGTGTTATATTAAAGATAGATATGTAAGAAAACTAAAAACATTTTCTTATTTCTGTGATCTTATATTAGTTTTTATCCTGTTTCTATTTTACGGCACTTCAACCCTTTTTGGCTTTTTTAACATCGAAACACAGTACGGTGATGTTTCGAAATTTTTTAGATGAGGATTGATAATTTGAATTATTTGGTTTATTCGGACTACTGTTCTCAGCTTGGATGTTATTTTCACAACGTTTCGTCCGATGTAACTTCCAGCCATCTTAAGGTGGATCTTGCCGAACTCGGGAATCTGTACGGAATTTCGAACGGAACCCTTTATTTAATCCACGGAGGAGACTTGCTCACGGGTAGAAGTCTTAAATAATTTGTAATTGTATACTTAGTATCGCCCGCACTGAGGACTGAACCTTCAACCTCCATAAGACTGTCACTTAGAACTGATTATTACCTAGCACTTATATCCGTTACGCCACAGATCCTTGTATGGTGATGTTCTTTCTATTCATTGCTCGATTTCATAGTTCGTTCTTCAACACTCATTTTTTTTTTGAAAAAGAAAAAGTTAATATACAGTTTCATACACTCAAGTTTTCATGTTACATAATAACTCAATTCACTTATCCCTCTTTGGCCCATAGCTCACACAGCACACAGCACACACGGCACATTAATTTTCAGACCTACCTCGCATTGTTATATTTATGCTGCTCTTATAAAAATGACGACATACAATGATGTATAAAAATATAATGATATATCTTTATTGTCGATGGTGACGAATGAGTGGGGTGATGAGAGGGGGGGGAGTTAGCATGAGAATTGACGGAGGTTGATCTCTCAAACTTGATAGCCAGTCGACACTCTTAATCTCAATAGGAGCTAGTTTTTTTTGTTTGTTTTTTTAAAAAGATTTTTATGATATTTAACCTCAAACAAGGCAGGTCACCACTGTAGCCGTAAGGGGCTACTGAGAATTAGGGTGTAGGTTTTGAGTGTCATCCTAAGTTGGAAGCTGTGCAGCGAGATGTCTGTTTATATTAGTTTAAAACCCCTGCATGTCGGTACAGTCGAGGAAACAGGGAGCAGGGAGGGAGTTCCAGAGAAATCAACGGTGGGATTTCTATGGAAAAAAATTTCTGGTAAAAAAAAATTTATGGTAAAAAAATTACAATTCTAAATTCATTTTATAGGAATAGACACCGACAGTAAGAGAACTTATAGCACTTATGTCTTTTCTTTGTTTTCATTTAAACCTTACCGGTAACTTAGAGAATTTTATTCTCTACAGAAGAGTGTTGCCTTATGCTAAGTGGAAACCGTTAAAAATAAATTTCGGTTAATTATTTTCTCTTTTACTTGAAGGCTGAGTGACAGAATCTTGAATGCAACTGGCCAATTCGCCAATCCTTATCTGTAACCATTCTTCCATCCTGGCTTCCCAACAAAAGAGTTCCTTCCAATCTGCTTACACACCATCCTCCGTTTCGCAACCACTGAAGCCATGACTGTCTCCGCTAAAACAATGTGCTTTATCATTAATCCCAAGTATCTAATAATCTCACTTACTTTGTCTTTTTACTTATGTATTTATTTATGTCTTATTTCCGCAGCTTTTTATTTCTTCTTTTCATCCGCCTTTCTTTTTGTAAAAAGACTATTCATTGTGCATGTTGCATAATCGAGATTTTCTTAGATAATTGTACTCAGTTACCTCACAGTATTTTCAACCAGCCTACAAGATTATAATCAGTTCTAGAATAAACATCATTCTCTTTCCTTAAACATATATATATATATATATATATATATATATATATATATATATATATATATATATATATATATATATACTACTATTTCATGTATCCACATAAAATTTCATAAGGAGATATAATTTTGTTATGTATCAATTTTCAGTATTTACTTCAACAGTGCTCGATACGTAAATAGAGCTAGGTAGTAAGTAAATGTAAATATATTTATGGCAATTAAGCTACACAGAGGCTCCCGCGAGGGAATCTTCAGCCTGAATATATATATATATATATATATATATATATATATATATATATATATATGCACATATATATATATATATATATATATATATGTACATATATATATATATGCACATATATATATATATATATATATATATATATATATATGTGTACATATATATATATATATGTACATATGTATATATATACATATATATATATACATATATACATATATATATATATATACATATATATATACATATAGTAAGCAATGAAAATATATATGGCAATCAAGCTACACAGAGGCTCCCGTGTTTCATCCCGGGGGGAATCGTCAGGCTAAATGCATTTAGCCTGACGATTCCCCCCGGGGATGAAACACGGGAGCCTCTGTGTAGCTTGATTGCCATATATATTTTCATTGCTTACTACCTAGCTCTACTTACGTATCGAGCACTATTGAAGTAAATACTGAAAACTGACACATAAAAAATTATATCTCCTTATAATAGTTTATGTGGATACATGAAGTACTAATATTATATCCATATATATATATATATACATATATATAAACATATATATATTCATATATATACATATATATATACATATATATATACATATATATATATATATATACGTATATATATACATATATATGTACATATATATATATATACATATATATATATATACATATATATACATATATACATATATACATATATATATATACCTTTATATATATATATATATATATATATATATATATGCAACCGTCCGAGATTATCATATCTGCACTGATGAGGGCAAAAGCTAGAAGCGCTAGCGTATGTAGGTAAAAATAATTTAATATTATTTATTTAAAATTAATATTATAAGCTCCTTTAATAAGATTAAAGTTCAACCCTGTTCGGGGAAGTTAAAAATAGACTGACACGTAGCTATAAGGCATATTCCGACAACACTCGTAGAATCTCTAGTCAGTCTTTCTTGATATGCCGCCCTTCCTATAAATAGAACTTAAATTCCCTACTTGAATGTGGTAATGTCCCGTGGCCTAATGGTTACAGCGTTCGAGATTATCATCCCTGCACTGATGAGAGTGAAAGCTCGAAACGCTAGCATATGTAGGTAAAAATAATTTGATATTATTTATTTAAAATTAATATATATATATATATATATATATATATACAGGGTGGGCAAAAATAAGGGTCCTATTTTTAAAAATTCATAACTTTTTTATTTATTGATTTTTTTTAATTTTTTTTTTTTAGAATAAGTAAAGGACCCCTTCCGAAGCAAGCATGAGCCGTATTAGCCCTAAGGAACGTACCCTCATTTAGAAAACATTATTTTTGCTTAAAAAACTCAAAACAGTGTAAAAAACAATACTTGAGTTTTTGTAAGTTTTAAGAAGTGTTTTTCGGCTAAAATTTGTTTTGTTTATTTCAAAAAATCTCGGAAGAGTCAGTCTACACACACATAAAGTTTGGTGAGTTTAACTTTTATTTTGTGGAAGTTATTCAAATTCAAGTTATTCAAATTTAAAGATAGGACCCTTATTTTGGCCCACCCTGTATATATATATACTAGCTGTCCCTATCCGACGTTGCCCGAGAATCTTTTTACTTTCATTAATACTTTACATGACTAAAATAGTTATGCAAATTAGTCATACAAATAGCTGTGTTTGGGGTTTTTTTCTCTACTATATATACATTATTTCAAAAGACAATGTTTTATTATTGATATAAATAATAGTGAGCAGTTTTGATAAATGAAAAACAAAACTTCTGCATTTATTTATTCAGATTTACATGACTGAGGTATGGTTCTATTCAGCCCTAAGGGGTCCACCCTTCAAAGGTTTTACCTTCCCTCTAAGGAGTTAGTCTATTGCTTATTATCTGAAGCGTCCCCACCAGGAAATGATGACGGGGCTGTTCAGGCATTTTTCTAGGCCAGTGCGCACTTCACCTGGTGTGCTTGCTTTTCAGAACTTGCTTGACCTTGTGTCTAACTTCCTGCAGAGAAGGTAAATAAATATACTTATCTTAAGAAAGTCAGTTATAATCATTACACCTACCATAAAGATACATGAAAATTCTATATCCAATATTCCAATAAATCTATCTCTTTATCAATATATCTATTTATATACCAATCGCTCTGTATACCTATCTATTAATCTCTATATACCTAACTATCTATCAATTTATATGCATACATATCAATCAATAAATCATTGGTCTTTTGGCTGACATCAAAGTGTAGTATCTGTTCATATACTACACTTCATCTGTTCTCTCCTCGGTTAGTGAAGGAGAAATCCTTCTCGACTGAGGCAAATTTTATTTTTGTCCCCATTCAGAGTGTTTTTTAGGGAGCTGGATTTTACCCATATGAAAAACAGACCTCGCATCTAACTCTACCTCGTAAGGAGAAAAGTAAATAGGTATTTACCTGTCAGTCAATCTAACCATGTGTATATCAATTTATCTATCTATTTAATCTCATATCTTTATACCTACCTACCTACCTACCTACCTACCTACCTACCTACCTACCTACTTTCCTTCCTTCCTTCCTACCTATATACTTCCATATATACTTATATACCTAACTCCATATCTATTTTATCCAATAACTCTATGTTACATAATCAAGGCTGTAAGTTTGAATGGAAAAGTTTGGGTGACACTTAGAGGTCAACGGTGACCCCAGACACGGAAGTCGACAAAATCACATGACTTTCGGGGTAGAGAGAATTCGCTCTTTCTAGCATCATTTCAAGCAAAGTGAACACGTAAAATGTGCTGTCCCGATGGAAGAGCGGATACACACGATGTAGCTCGGTGTACTGAGACAAAGCTATCTATCTGCTTATCTATCTGTTTATCTATCTGTTTATCTATCTGTCCCTTCTCTCTCTTTCACGTGTTCACACAAGAAACCTGTCATTTTAAAGTTTTCATTTCTCTCTCTGTTTCTATGTGACTCTACCTTTCTGTTTAATAAATTTATATATAAAATAAATTGCTGCCTTTGTGTAAAATACTTGAGATGCTGATCGAACCTGGGTTCCCGCCGACAAGAATGAGTGTATAATGGTTTCTTCACGCTACGGACAACCGAAACTGTTACATATATACATACTTATTGAATCACATATCTACCTACCTATATATATGCGTATCTATCTATCGATCTTTTCAATCTCATATCCATCTAGCAATCGATCTATCTATCTATATAACTACCTATCTATTTATCTATCTAGTTAAACTTATATATCTCTCTGATAATTAATTTCTACCTCTCTATCTCTATCAATCTATTTATGTATCCATACATAATGTTTGGAAAATCGATGGTATAATTCCGGGATGGCAAACCTCCGGTTCTATATGAGTATTTAGGTCCGGAAACGCTTCGTTTCCGATTTATAGGTCATTAAAATAAATACTAATAAACATTCTTTATTGTAAACATCTAACACATACAATATGTCTGACTGGTATTTCTACTTATGGAATAGATAAACAGTATCTCTATGACAGAATCACAGGTAAAATAAGCCTGGGCCTGGTGTAGCCGCACACACAAAATAAAAGATGAAAAAATGACACCAAAATAAATGTAAAAGCCATGGTGTTCAGAAGAAAGATCTGACTGTCATGATCGGCAGGGGCTCTTTCGTAGCCAACATGGGGGACTAGGTCAGTATTCTGCAAATGTTGTCCCTTCTTATTTCAGGTCACAGAATACAACAGACAAAATACAGGTAAATAAATATGATCATCACAAAGCAAACAACACCTAGAAAAAGAAAGTGCCCACGAAAAAAAATAGACTAGTAATCGAGTGCTATTACAAAAGCAAACCAACACACATATAGAACATAATCCCGAAGTTATGCCATCGATTTTCCAAGCACTCTGTAAACCTAGCTTCTAATAGCATAATAGATTATTCAATATGCATGAAGTATTGTCTTGTCATAAAGGAAAATAGAATGAAAGCAAGTGAGATACATTTGCATAATAAGACATATTCGATGTTTGGGAATAAAAGACATGTTTAATGTTCGAATATCAAAGTATGTGTGTAAATATTCTAAGGAAAAACGGTTGTCATGGTAATAGCTATCAGCAAGACACATGAACATCTTAGATGTCAAGTAAAGGTCAGTCGAACCTTTTTTTGAGATAAGCCTTGCCATTGGCTAATGAAAACATTAACCCGTGGGTAGGAAAAACAACGAATCTGATTGGTTAGCTAGCTAGACTAAACGCCACTTGGATATATAAAAACACGCAGTAAAACGAATTCCATGCACGATTCCCTACGATGAAACACGGACGCCTCTGTGTAGCTTACTTGCCATAAATATATTTTCATAATTTACAACCTAGCTTTACTCACGTATTGAGCACTGTTGAAGTAAATACTGAAAATCGATACATAATATATATATATATATATATATATATATATATATATATATATATATATATCCAGGCAAGCGTTGCTGAACGTCTCGGAACTTGCTCGTTTGTAAATCTTCTTCGTGAGGTTCTCAAACCGTCGAGCTATCCTTCTGGTTTCAGGTGGCAGTCCGTAGAGTATTTCCCCGATTGCTCTTAATTCGGCCATTATATGTATATATATATACTAGAAGAATACCCGTCTCAGAAGAACAGAATAGTTTTGCACCACTTTTATGTCACCGTACGAAGATTAAAATGAAAAAATATGCTACTAAACCTTATGTCTAGAATCCTTATTCTAATTTTGATCAAACTCCATTACATGATTTTGATTCTAGAAAATGTCTCAAATTAAAGGTTTAAGTTCAATGCGATTTAAGAAGAAACTGAAATTCAGAGAATCTTGCTCAATTGATGTCTAATGACGATGGATCAAATTGAATGCAAATTTGATCAAATTGAATGCAAATTTGATCAAATTGAATGCAAATTTGATCAAATTGAATGCAAATTTGATCAAATTTCAAGACAAAATCAGAGGTGTCTAAATTTTCACGAAGTGATTCCACCCCGTTTTACTCCCTTTGCCTAAAACTAAATTAAACTAAATATAGCCCAGTGTTTGACCCCTTACTCATAGCAGCTGTGTTCCAAAATTTATAATGATTAGTTTATTTGTTTAGGAGTCAATCCTGTGCATACGAATATATAAACATTTAAAAATACCTAACTCATATATATATATATGATTATTTTTATTTACACAGACATGTACAAAATCTGCGACACTGGCATGTCGATGTTATCGATCAACAGCTATTATAAACTGAGATCTCATCAGGCAGAGTTAGAATCCGATCTTTACCGTAGATCATATTTGGAAAGAACATATATGCATATATATATACTAGCTGATCCTACCCGGCATTGCCCGGGAGTATTTTACTTTCATTGTGTTTAAATAACAACTTAAAAAGGGTTTTGTGGGTGGAGGAATATGTTGCATAAAAGGTAAAGGTAAAGGTCGCATAGCCTGGACGCGCACGAGTGTCGTTGCCGACATTGCACACTGCCCATGGCCGTATCGGCGGTGATTTGTTAAGAATCACCGTGTCTAGGACACAGCATATGGAAGGCGGAGCCCATCCCTCTCCTTCCGCTGCCTTGAACCTTCCCTGAGTTTTAGTCAGGTACCCATTTACTGCTGGGTGGACAGAGGGAGTTTTCAGACCCGAAAATCCGCATGCCGTGAGCGGGATCGAACCCGGGTTGTCCAAGACAAGTGCTATAACCACTCGTCCACAGGCCCTCCCTACTCGTCCACAGGCCCTTCCTGTTGCATATGACAGTTCAAATAGCAAAAAATGCTACACAAGAGATGCAAAAAGCCATTTAACTCAAAATAATTTACATGACTAAAATAGGAATTTAAAAAAGTATTTATTTTCATATAGGAAGTGGTTAGTAATCATTCGCCATTCGATTTCTTTCCTTATTTCATTTTTTATATTCGTTTCCAAAATATTTGATATACCATAAAATAACAACCAGTCTAAATGTTTTTGATTAGCATGTTGGCGTAGCGATTCATAAAAATGATCGAACGTATGGTGTAATCCGAAAAATCCACTCTTCCTTATTTCTTTATGACTTCATTTAATTTTATACTTGCTTCTAAAATATTTTATATGCTATAAAATAAATAACCAGTTTGAATGTTGTTGATTCACAAGTTGGAGTAATGATTAATATGAAGTGATCGAACACATGGGGTAATCAGAAAAATATAACTCCAATTAGATTGTTTCCTTATTTCTTTATGACTCCATTAAATTTTATACATGTTTTGAAAATATAAAAACAACAACCTCAAGTTGTTGATTTGTAAGTCGGTATAGTTATTCATATGAAGTTATCGTACGTACAATGTAATCTAAAGAATTCACTCTAATTAAAGTTCTTCCATATTTTTACGATTCCATTTCATTTTACACTTGTTTCTAAAATATTTGATACGCCATAAAGCAAACAACCAGTGTCAATGTTTTATTTGACTGATTCGAACGTGATGTAACCAAAAGTGTGATAAAACAATAGTGAATGCAACAAATGAGGTTTGGACATTGAACTTAACTTTACTAAGCCAGTCTCCCATGTTAATAAACGTTGTGGCTCCCCCTATCACCTTGCCACACTAAGTAATCAGCAACAATGGCGTCAATGGGTATTAAGTAGGATTGATATCTGCTCCATTATAAGAGTGTATCTACCCTTGTCTCTGTTTGATCTGTTTGTCTGATTGGGACATTGCAAGATGGAGGGGGAAGGCTGGGCAAAGACAGGAAAATAAAAACTCGAAAAAAGAAAATGTCGACGTGAAATTACAATATGTATGATTCAATCTCAACCATTGCCTTGGAGAAAAATCCAATAAATCTTCTACAGAATGTCAATAAGGACAGAAGAAAAGAAAATGAAGGAAGCAATTTAAAAAAATATATATGAACAAAGCAAAAAACAATTAAAAACAATGTTAAAAGCAATTAAAAAAAAGTAATAAGAAAACAATGTTAAATTATCATTAAAACAATAAATGAATAACCAATCAAAACTAACTAATTCAGAGTAAACAATGAAAAAGAAAAATAATTAAAACTAGCTTTTCCTACGCGGCGTTGCCCGGGAATATTTACTTTCATTTTTAGTTTCGCTTTTTTTTACCAAATTATTATTTTTTAACGTGACTTTCACAGTAAAACTGTATTATTACGGTATAGTTTAGTAATTAAATTATTAACGGAACGAAATTGGTATTAACCTATAACTAATAATGGTAAGATAATTAAGGTTTTAATCTGTATTTTTAAAATTATTGGATGTAAATAGTTTCCAAAACGTTCAATCTTTTAATATCTGTGAATTTGCTAAGAATCTTAAAGCCAGAAATCACTTTCTATTTGACAATTTAAATATTCTCAATATCCTTTCAAATTTCGAAGGGTCACAAAGTAATTCTTTTTTTTTTAATTATCAACAAAAGATTAAAATAGTTGATTTGTTTACGAATAAATGAAGTACGTTACGGTGGATTTTAATTCGTAATTAATTTTTTTAATAGGATTGTTAAGTTTTCGTTTTATTTTATATTGTTAACTCTTTCATTTAAATAAACAATCGATTAATAGTTTAAAAACGAATAATAAATCCCGCACATACACACACTAAGTGATCTTATTTTTTTTTATATTAATTTCGAGATTAAGTGTTTGTTATTTTCCATTTAAGTCCAATAAAAATATTAAAAAATGTAAACAAATAAACCATTTTTTCTCTAGAAATAACATTTAAAATAGTTTTTAAAGTATTTTTTTTAATATTAAGGATCTTAAAAAAAGGTCAAAATAATATTTTTTTAAAGTGGAAATTAAACCGATTTCTTGTTCTAAAAATAAAAAAAGGAAAAGGTAAAAATAATAAAACATGCACACGGCATCCTTTTAAGACTTTGTTAACCGCATTCTATTATAGAAAAAGATAAACAACTGTTCTCTGGTTGACACGTAAATAGTTGCTCAGTGGAAAGTGACGTCTCTTAGAGTGGTTATGTAGTTCTCATCACTGTGACGTTTTAACAGCAGAAATAGAATTGTTCGTTCCCTTCTTCTCTGGTTTTGATGACAGCAGCAGCCGTCTTCCACTTTTCCCTGGTAACATTAATAATGGATAACAATAAAAAAAAACAACAACAACAGTATTCTTGCTCAATGGCGATATGTTTAATATTTTTACAGCACTATAAAATTAGATTTTCTCATTTCTTGTTTCCTCAAGGAAGGGAAACAGAACTCAGAAAAAGGCTCCCGACTGCTTTTAGTTCACTGTCCAAAGAGAAAGAAACCCTTTTTTGCCACGTCTTATTTCAGATTTCTTGTTCGTGACGTCATATCCTGACACGTAACTCTAACTTTAATTTTTTATTTTTAAATGGAATTTTCCATTTCTCTGATTGATTTAACTTTATGTGGAAAATACTGTTCTTAACACTATTTTTACACAACCGTATCTAAATTGTAACATAGCGCAAGTGAGAGGGTCTGTGATCCCCACAGATTGACAGTCATCCTCTTCATCGACAAAAACAGTTTTTCTCTGGTTGACATGTACATAGTTGCTCAGTAGACTTTTTATTAAGTGAGACAATTAAAAATAGTAATTAAAACAGGCGAGGCGGTTAAAATTAATTAAAACACTATTAAAAAGATTAATTCGAAAACAAATGAGACAATTGAAATCGATAATTAAAAACCAAATGACACAGTTAAAATAAAGTAAGAGTTAGTTTAAAATTGTAATTAAAAAGGAAATGATGTAATTAAAATCAATTAAGACAAATTAAAAATTGAAAATACGAAAAAAAATATTGAAATGGAAATAGTGAGGCCATAGTGGGAGATTCCTCACGAAGCAGAACACATTACGATAGAGACTTTATTCCATTTATAGCAAATCTATTGCAATTTTAGAAATAACTACTATTTAAAGCTTTAAATATTGAATATTGAGCTTTAATCTGCTTTGGGAATTGATTCTCAAAAGAATCGATCTGAACTATATAAAAGAATTGTTTTTTATGTGTGTGATAATATAAAACGATTCATTGGAGGCTCGAAAGAAGGGAAAGGTTCCCGAAAATTTCCTACAAAATATTATAACAAAAATGAACAACGAAAATACAAATTTGGGTTTTCCTTGCGTCTAAAATCGTCCAAACCACTCAGCACTAATAATAAGCGTAAACTCAACAGGCGGTTTTGGATTCCAAAACACCTGACGAGTTGACGCTTATTTCAAACATTAACGAAACACAATATATTATGTAGCAAATTGGAATAAAACCATCAACAAAATATATTTTGCTCTGAATTTTCATTGAGCACTCTCATGAACCCGGTTTCAACTTCCTTCGGATTTATACCCCTTGGATATTTGTAATAAGTTAATTATATATATATATATATATATATATATATATATATAAGAAAAAAACGAAAAGTTAAAAAGAAATAAATAAGATAAAATAAAACGTCTCACTGTCTCACCAAATTCAAATAACCAACAAAAATCATCTGAAATCTAAAATATGAAATTAAAAAAAAAAAAAGAAGCTAGCTCTATTACACTTGTTAAGGATACGACTTTATCAAAAGAAATACTAGAATAGTCTTTCCATGCAAAATAAAGAATTTTTATTGAAACCTTGTTAAGACAATGCAACGTAGAGTGTTTGAAATAAATGAGAGTTCAAAGAGTCCAAAAAACGTTCCGAGTGAAAATTCTTTTAGCCTGTAAGAAGGAATTTAATAGACATCTTCATTTCGGCTGGCACCGTGTGCGTTTATATGAGTGTAAATAGGATAGTTATAATAAAGGTGTGCGTGTATATTAGTATGCCTGTTTTTTAATGAAAGAGTGTATGTATGAACTTGTGTGCGAGAGAGCCCAGTTAGCAGTGTGTATATGCTGGTGCTGTATTTAGTAGTTCATAAAAGTCTCTCTTAGCGTCTGCCGAGGGCCTTTCAGCCCCAAAGAACTTAGGCAGAATATGTCGTACGAAAATTTAAAAACAAAACAGGAAAGAGAGATAAAAACGCTGTGTTTGGGTTTTATATTACACGTGGAAATTCGGACTGAATATTCTTGCCTCTGTGATTGGTTGAAAGAAACTGCTAATTTGAGCTTTTGTCCAATCGAGAGTCGATAGGTAAAATAACATTTGCTGCCACTTTTGCTTCTAACACACTCACTCGACGAAACCCAATTTTTAAGCAGTTCCTTTGGTGGGTCCAGAGCTCCTACTTTGGGAAAATCAGGTTTAAATAGCGGCAAGAATCATTTGTTATTGTCTCGTCCCAAGTCGAAAAAAAAAGTTATCCAAAGTGGACATCTCATCTATATATTTTTTTGTTTGTTTTTTAATTTTCTCCTATAAGATAAAGGAAGAGATTGTTATAAGAAATTCACAAGTTGTTTGGACAAGACAACCGAAAACAGAGTACAGCAGACGTTCAAATAACAACAAAGAATATTAACAACTAAGAAAAATGTAGAACAAATTAAGATGGCGGCCTGATTCCATTTACCATTCAAGAAAGAAGACATCAGGGTCCAACAGATTCTACCTTAATTTCTTTTCCTCTCTCTCTCTCTCTCTCTCTCTCTCTCTATATATATATATATATATATATATATATATATAGAGAGAGAGAGAGAGAGAGAGAGAGAGAGACGGAGAGAGAGAGAAAAAGGATTTGGGCGATTCAAAACATTTTTCAAACCAAATTCCAAATAAAGAGCATCCACCAAGGTATTATGATTGTTTCCAGCTGTTTCGAGGCAGCATATATATATATATATATATATATGTGTGTGTGTGTGTGTGTGTGTGTGTGTGTGTGTGTGTGTGTGTGTGTGTGTGTTATTTATCTACCTCCCACAGCGGTAAGATGTGACACAAGGTCGGGAAAGTGGGATTTGATAAATCAGCGCTCGAGAAGTTGAGCACTCTGGCCATTAAAAATTGCCTGGGCAGCCCCGTCGGCATTCCCTGGTAGGGGCGCCTCAAGCGATTAGCAATAAAATTACTCCTTTGGGGAGGCAAAGCCTGTGAGGGTAGACCTCCTAGAACTGCACAGGACAGACCAATAGACCGGCATAAACCTCCGAAGGCTATACCAGTCTATGGAGTGCAGTATCCATCGGAACAGATACTACACTTTGATCTCGACCAAAAGGCCGAGTCTCGGTAGTTTTTCAACCATTAAAACTATATGAAAAAAAAAATGAAAAAATACGTTTGTCCTAAGTCCTTCTGTGCAAAATTACTTTTCTTGTAAGTCAATTTACTTTTTACAGTCACTATATTAGTTTGCTTCCAAGAATTTACGCTAGTCTTAACATAATTTAAGGGATCATCAGTTGTTTACCATGAAAAACTGTTTCGGGAATTTAAAAACAAAACGGTATTTTATCTCATGGCTTCCCAGCAGAGTTGATCAGACTCCACTTCCCTTAAAAGACAAGAACAAAAACGTTCCTTATATTATTAGATCCAAGTTTTGTTCCAGATTAATGTTTTGCTAACTTATTTTGTTATTAATATATATATATATATATATATATATATATATATATATATATATATATATATATATATATATATATAGTCTAAAGAAGCTTAGAGTCATTAAAAAAAAAAAAATGTAAAATGCAGTTTAAATTCCCAGACAAACTAACTAAATCCAAGATATTTCAGACTTAACATTCGTTGGAAAATTAATAAATGAAAAAATATAAGTAAAATAAAAAAATAAATAAAATAAAAAGAAAAAGGGGGGGGGTAATTATCTAAGAGTGAAACAAAAACAGGAGACCTTAAGCGTCTAATATTAACACGGGGATCATCAGCTGTTTACCATGTAACTGTTTCGGAGATTTAAAAACAGGACAGTTATAATATTCATGGCTCTCCAATGGTACTGATTATACGACCATTTCCCCAATAATCAAGTGTCGAAATAATTCAGCTCAAAATATCACTAATATATACATAAAAAATAATAATAATGATAAAATAATAATATATATATATATATATATATATATATATATATATATATATATATATATATATATATATATATATATATGTGTGTGTGTGTGTGTGTGTGTGTGTGTGTGTGTGTAAAATAAAAATGGAATAAAGGATAAACAAATCAACAACTAGGAAAAATTTAAACTCAAAAACACAATATATATATATATATATATATATATATATATATATATATATACACACACACACGAATGTACACCTTCCGTCAAAAATGAGAGGAGAAATATGATTCGCCAGTGTTCGCGTCTAAATCAATGACTTGAAAAAGAAATAAGAAAGAGAGCGTCTAAAACTGGAAAGTTTAGAAAAAGAAAAAGAAAGGAAAGAAGAAAGGACAAAAAAAGAAAGAAACAAAAATTGCAGGTCACTAATCTCTAATTTACGATGTATCTAATCAAAAAAATTTAATATTTTTTAACAAATAATATACACGTATCATAGATGTCTGATTTATTTAGAGGAGTTAATATTTTTTTAAACTACTGCCTAATGAAAAGACCTAAGGATTACCAGAGAACAGAGTAAGGTCTAAGATAGTTTTATGTTTCATTTGTCCCAAATATTTAGACTGGAATATTAATTTCTAAATTTAGCTTTATCTAACTTATTTAGATTTGGTATTATTATAACCATTAAGGGTTTATTGTCTATAATGAGTGTTATTAATTAGTCCAAATATTATATACATATAAACACTTTGGAAATGCACAATTTAGACGAAGAATTTAATATTTCAACTAAAAAAATTATATTAATTAGATTATCCACTTATCAAGAAACCGGAAGAACCCTGAAAAACTATATAACAAACCGGAAGAACCCTGAAAAACTATATAAAACAAACCGGAAGAACCCTGA
Source organism: Sepiola atlantica (assembly GCA_963556195.1). NCBI lineage: Eukaryota > Metazoa > Mollusca > Cephalopoda > Sepiida > Sepiolidae > Sepiola > Sepiola atlantica. The sequence continues at coordinate 36,472,852 of OY744543.1, forward strand.
AAAACTATATAACAAACCGGAAAAACCCTGAAAAACTATATAACAAACCGGAAGAACCCTGAAAAATTATATAACAAACCGGAAGACCCCTGAAAAACTATATAACAAACCGGAAGAACCCTGAAAAACTATATAACAAACCGGAAGAACCCTGAAAAACTATATAACAAACCGGAAGAACACTGAAAAACTATATAAAATAAACAAAGAACCATTGACCACAGAAAACGATTTTTTTCAAAATAACTCCGTACTTACATTCACTCATGAGCTTGACGTTTATAACAACATTCCGTTTTTAGATGTTTTGGCTAAGATCAAAGTGTAGTATCTGTTCCGATGGATACTGCACCCCATAGACTGGTATTGTCTTGTCCTTCGGGACTTGATTTACGCCGGTCTATGGGATTGTCCTGTGCAGTTCTAGGAGGTCCACCCTCCCAGGCTTTGCCTCTCCTCTTTGGGGAGGAGTAAGTTTATTACTTACTGCCTGAGGCGCCCCTACCGGGGAATGCCGACGGGGCTGCCCAGGCAATTTTTGATGGTCAGAGTGCTCACCTCTCGGGCGCTGGCTTTTCAACCCCCACTTTCCGACCCGACCTTGGGTCACATCTTACTTGTGGGAGTAGGATAAAACTGGCCTTGTGCCTAACTCCTGGAGAGGAGTAAATAATAATTACTCTAACAATGACGCATTTATCA
>OY744543.1:36478553-36521053 GCA_963556195.1 Sepiola atlantica
GGTTTGTGCCATCTACCTTTCCAGGTTGAACAAAACCGGATATTAAATTCATTTCTGGCTCATCGATGTCGTCAGCCTGTTAAACATGAATTCAACAGCCAGCGAACAGGCCGACCGCACGGCACTAATCGTCAAGATGAACGTGTAGTATCTTATGCTTGCCTGAGCATGGCGCACAGAATTTTTGGTCCCGTTAAACCCCAGCCTGGTTAACCTAATTGAGTGAACGAGTCAAGTCAGGTCCTGTTTTAATCTTTTGGGAGCAGAAATTCTCCAAGATGCCCATTCCCACTTTCATTTTGATCTTGCCTTCCCCAATTGTTTCTTTTTAATCTCGGAAGGACACCATCCTTTCCCAAACTCCACCTCTATTTCATTTCCTCTCACTTAAGTCCCACTCCTACTTAGAGATCAACCTGCTTGCTTTTAGTTCTAAACAAATCGGAAAACAATGAGCGGTCTATTTTTAGAAAAGATTGGGAGGGTCTTACTGAACTTTATTTCGGGGTGGAGGGTATTGTCCCACTTCTAACCTTTTTTCTAATGAAATTGTATATCTAATATATAAAATTAAGTCCGTCCGATTTTCGAAGTTAGACCTATATTGCAATGCATCTGAAAAAAAATCGATATTTGATTCTGACTAGCGAGTTATTTCGGTTTAATCTTGCAGCAAGTTCTTTACACTAAAAATATAATTAACTTAAATTCATTTCAGAAAATATTTACTCCGGCTATGAAGTTTGTTTGGTTTGGTTTGGTTGTTTTGTTTTACGGCATATCAACCCTTTTCGGGTTATTTAATGCCGAATCCGGTCATTTTGGTAAAAAGTATTTATGCTTCAAGTTCTTTATGTCTTCAAATATTTATTCATGGTGTTTGGTTTGGTTGTTTTGTTTTACGGCATATCAACCCTTTTCGGGTTATTTAATGCCGAATCCAGTCATTTTGGTAAAAGTTTTTATGCTTATGAAGTTTGTTAAACTGGAGCATTTTTCGTTAATGACATAAACACCATCAACCCCTTCTACATGTTTTCGATTTCAAATGAGCAATTTTATTTTTAAATAAATATTAACCTACTTATTTTTTTTGGATTACTTGATATCACAATAGATACTAAGCTTATTTTCCTTATCACACCTACTTGCAATGTTGTTTCAATTACATACTACAAGCAGTCGATTATCTATATTGGGTAACGTTTTCTTTCAATGATTCAACGGGACTCTTATTATTCATGGCCAACGGAATGTTTAATTAATTCATACTCCCCAGTCCGATTCGGCGTCGAAATAATAACAATTAGATAGAGACATTTCTTTTTCATTGCGGCATACGGCATTTCGCTCATTTACTAAAAATAAAAAAATATCCTGTGAGTGGCTGATCTAACCGTCGCCATCTTGCATTCTTACTTACAAAAGAAAAACAAATAAAAAAAAAACGTCACGCTTGCCCTTTATCGATATCAACGTTTCCAAATTGATGCTTGTAATGCAAATATATAACAACTTTAAAACGACTTTTTTTAAAAATAATTACATAACGATTCTTTTCTTTTTCAGAATTATAAACTTTTCAATCATGTATTATCGTTTTTTTTTAAACAACTATTAGTGATGATTTTACGACAATTTGTCTTTCTGCCATTTTCCTTCGAGTTATTTTCCTTAATTTCCATAACAAAAAAAAATGGTTTTAATTTTACATTTAAATAAAACGTATTGAACTACTGTGCATATCATTATATATTATTTACGTTTCCGACTTATCGTATTCATCATATGCTTTTCACTTTTCCGACATATTGTATTTATTATATATTTTTTTCATTTTCGACTTATTATTTTTATCATTTGTTTTTTTACGTTTCCGACATATTCTCTTTTTACATGATTTCTTTACGTTTCCAAACTATTGTCTTTATGATATTTATTTACGTTTCCGATATATTGTCTTTATTATATAGTTTTTAGGTTTCCGACCTATTCTGTCTTTATTATGTTTTTACATTTCCGACCTTTTGTCTTTATAATTTGTATTTTTTTTTCGTTTCCGACATATTGTCTGTATCATTTGTGTTTTTACGTTTCCGACCTATTGTCTTTATCATTTGTTTTTACGTTTCCGACATATTGATTTTTTACATATTTTTTTGTTTCCAATCTATTGTGTTTATTTTATTATTTACGTTTCCGACATATTATCTTGATTATATAGCTTTACGTTTCCGACCTATTGTCTTTTTACATATTTTTTTGTTTCCAATCTATTGTGTTTACTTTATGTTTTACGTTTCCGACATATTATCTTGATTATATAGTTTTACGTTTCCGACCTATTCCGTCTTTATTCTGTTTTTCGTTTTCAACTTATCTTTATCATTTGTTTTGACATATCTGTTTTACAGATTCGGTGTTTCCGACCTATTAGTTTTATTATATATGTTTTACGTGTCCGACCTATTGTCGTAATAGTTTTACGTTTCCGACCTATATTCGATATATTTGTTACGTTTGCGAACTATTGTTTCACCTTTTTATTATTCACACTTCTTTTCTTTGCAGACATTTGTGGTCATAGAGAAGAGATTTAAGAAGAATATAATCCATCGGTTTTCAGCTAAGAGGTCACTTTTCATATTTACACCACGCAATCCCATCCGGCGCCTAGCTGTTTGCATCGCCACAAATGTATGCTTCGACTACTTCCTCATGTTCACTATCATGATAAATTGTGTCTTCCTTGCCATGCCAGGTATACCAGAATTTGTTGAGTGAGTAACACCTTTTTTTATTATTATTATTATTATTATTATTATTATTATTATTATTATTATTATTATTATTATTATTTGTTGTGGTTGCAAGGTTGAACAATAATTAGTGAGGAATACAATGAAGACGCAAACAACAAGGAGAATGCAATAATAAGTGTATTAAAGAAAAGGTATAGTTACAGTATGTACAAATGAAGGTGTCGAGTCAGAGAGTCTTGGTGGGAGGACATGTACGCTCTTCGGCGTCACTTCCGGTGGCATTTAGGTAACACACACTAAGGCCAACCTAGGTTTGCCATTTATAGTGTAACGTTATTCGTATATACAAATGAGTGGTTGCCACCACAACATTATTATTATTATTATTATTATCTACTCACTAGGAGTTCTCACACAGGTCATCATCAGCGACTATAACCAGTAGTGTTCCCTGGAGTCTGAGTGACAATAAGTCTCCCCGGATTTCCAGTACTCTCCACCTATTTCGATAACCATTGCAAATGACTTTGCGTTATCACAACAGCCGCTTACCATTGATTTTTCGCTGGCAACGACCATTGGTTTTCTCTGGGATTTGGGTGGCAATAAACCTCCCCAAGGTCCCAATATTATCGACTCTTCCAATGGATATCTCCCTCCTCGATCTGTTCATTTTCATCATCATTTCTGTCGTATCAGCCGAGACTGGTGCCATGGGGGGGGGGGGGAGATTATGAGATTTCTTGCAGTTTCAGTTCATGTGGTGTTCCATCTATGTTTTTGTTTTATTATTATTATTATTATTATTATTTTATAGTAGTCTAAACTTTTGGATGTTTTTAGTTAGATGTTTTTCTTTTCGAACATCAAGTCAATTCCCTTGACTTTAGACATTCAAGCTGTACCTTAACACTTTCGCTATTCCTAACAGGCAAGCCTTTTGCAGAATTGAAAAAGAAATTGTCTCGTCAATCTGTTTAAGCCATTTATGGTGGCTTTTCGCTGTGGTTCCAAGGGTTGCAATTACAACTGTAATCACCTTGACTTCTTTACATTTCCATAGTCTAACTAATTCCCATTTTATATTTTTATATTTTTTTCGTGTTTTTTATCCTGCACTCTGGTAGCGAAGGGGCAGGTTATATCGATGATTAAGCAAGTTCTTTTGATTTGTTTAGAAAGATTAAGTCAGGTTTGGAATTTTCAGGAACCTTATCAGTGTGTATGTGCATGTTCCAAAGAAGTTTGACATTGTCGTTCTCCTGTACCATTTCTGGCTTATGCTCATACCACTTCTCATTGTGGTCCAATTTATAAAGTTTGCATATATTTTAGTGTAGTACTTAAGCGACTTTGTTGTGTCTCTATTTTTTATACTGGTGTTGTGCTAGCATTGGGCATTCAGATACAATATGCACTAAGGTTTCTTCCCTTTCATTACACAATCGGCATATCGGTGATTCTGCAGTTTTGTCAGTGTAATGTTTGATGAACCTAGTGCGAGTGGCTTGTTCCTGGGCTGGCATTAAGGCGCTCTCAGTAGATCTTTTGAGATCACATCGAACTAACCAATTCCAGCTGTCATTATCTCTAAATGCAGTATTCTTAAAGAATACACTGTGTAGTTTCTTTCCGAATAATTTTAACCCTCTCTCTTGTAACCTTTGATTCTTTTTCACCCCAGTTCTTAGTATTTCCTCTCTTTTCACTTCACGAAGAAAAATCTCATTACTTTCAGAAATATATTTATATAGATAACCTTCTTCTATATTCACGACATCTTCAACACTATGTAGACCTCGACCACTTTCCTTTCTAGGTAGATACAATCGATCTGTGTCTCCTTTCTTTGCAAAAGCTCCAATTATTATTATTATTATTATTATTATTATTATTATTATTATTATTATTATTTACTCACTAGTATTTTTTACAAAATCAGTATCAGTGATTGATCATTGAGAATAACCAGTGGTGTTTCCTGGAGTCTGAGTGACAACAAATCTCCCAAGATATCCAGCACTCTCCACCGCTTTTCGATAACCACTTTGCGTTACCATAGCAACCGTTTTTTTGCAAGCAAGGACCGTTAGTCTTCTTTGTAATTTGAGTGGCACTAAGCCTCCACAAATGTTCCAGTACTTACTCTCTGAACGTTTCCAGTGGAGGTCTGATCAGTGCTCTCTCTCTCTCTCTCTCTCTCTCTCTCTCTCTGCGGTCTTTGCATCCTTTTTTACCTTTTGCAACAGATTTGTGTGGTACCAGCCGAGACTTTTGTCTTTTAGCACCACTGCAAAGAATTTTCCTGTCTTCCTCTGTGTACTAAAACCAAACGGAATTTCCATGAACAGAGTTTCTTTCCAAGAACTTCTCATCTTTGAAACACACTGCCACATGACTGCTTCCCTACAGACTACAATATGGTCGTCATAAAATCTAATGTGAACAAATGCTTGTCGAGCCGTTCTCAAGTAATCAAATGTTGTCCATTCTATTCATCGTTTTCAATCCTCTCATATTATTGTTCATCATTTAATTGACAATCTCATTAATTTTTATCCTCATGTGGCTTTGGGTCTCAGCAAGTAGTGACTTATTATTAAAAAAACAAGTGGTGTTCGCTGAAATCTGAGTGACAGCAAGTCTTCCTGAATATCTAGTACTCTCCACTTTTTGATAATCGTTGCTAATCACTTTGCATTCTCGCAACAGCTGTTTACCATTGATTTTTCTAAAAAGAGCCTCCAAAACCAAAGCAAAGACAACTCTACACAAAGAGAAACTACTACTTTAATTATTCAAGCAGTTACGTCCTCCTGCTCATACGCTATGTCAAATAACTGCCAGGACACGTAGCTCTCACTCGACTTCTAATTGGAAAATTCGCCTCTACTTAATTTTAACCTAACGTGGAAATTTACCATTCTAACTCTATCTTTATACGCCAACATCTAAATATTATTACATGGGGTTATAAAACCAACTGCTCTCTCTCTGACGATTCAGTAAAAAAAAGAAAGATCTTCCTTGCCCATTCGCCACGTTAGATTAGCGTGGCTTCCAGCCTTTAATGTAACTACTGAGACACGTAGCTCTAACTCGACTTCTAATTGGAAAATTCCACTCTACTTAATTTTAACCTAACGTGGAAATTTACCATTCTAACTCTATCTTTATACGTTAGCATCTAAATATTATTACATGAGGTTATAAAACCAACTGCTCTCTCTCTGACGATTCAGTAAAAAAAAGAAAGATCTTCCTTGCCCATTCGCCACGTTAGATTAGCGTGGCTTCCAGCCTTTAATGTAACTACTGAGACACGTAGCTCTAACTCGACTTCTAATTGGAAAATTCCACTCTACTTAATTTTAACCTAACGTGGAAATTTACCATTCTAACTCTATCTTTATACGTCAGCATCTAAATATTATTACATGAGGTTATAAAACCAACTGCTCTCTCTGACGATTCAGTAAAAAAAAAAGAAAGATCTTCCTTGCCCATTCGCCACGTTAGATTAGCGTGGCTTCCAGCCTTTAATGTAACTACTGAGACACGTAGCTCTCAGTCGACTTCTAATTGGAAAATTCCATTCTACTTACGTGGAAATTTACTATTCTAACTCTATTTTTACACACCTGCATCGACATGGGGGAAGTGGAGGGCTCAGCATTAAATTGCCTTGGAAAAAGGTTTGATTTGCTGTGAAAAAAACAGTACAAAGAAATCCAAACTTAATTCTTATTTTTCCTTCATCATTGGCACATATTTAATCCATTATTTCATCCTGGCAAAACTCCTAATAACCAAATAATAAGACCATTATATCATTCTCCAGCCGTTATTACATAAGTTTTCCTGCCTTTGTCTTGAACCCAGTCCAAAATGTCAGAGAAACCGGAACTCAGACGGGAAAACAGGATTCCGATTGGCTGCAGACTTCTGGAAATCATATTTCTTTAAAAATCGAAGACAGCAAGACAAATACCAAAGAGTAACATTAAACCTATCTCTGTGTTTATTTCTGTCGAACGGTTGTGCAACAAACTTTAAACTTTGACGGCATGTCCATGAAAATTCCACAGAGATAAGACATCAAAATATGCAACGTGGGTTGGTTGAGACACACACACACACACACACATATATATATATATATATATATATATATATATATATATATATATATATATATATATATATATGAATTATATATATATATGTATTATTGATTTTTATTTTTATTATTATTATTATTATTTCTTGTAAATACACATATAATATTATAAGGTGATATAATATATTGTACATAGATTTTCAGTATTTACTTCAACAATGCCCAATAGGTTAGTATAGCTTAGTAGTATAAAAATATATCTATGCTAATTAAGCTTTGCCTGATGATTCCCTGTTGAGATGAAATATGGACGCTATATAAATATATATATATATATATATATATAAATATATATATATATATATATATATATATAAATATATATATATATAAATATATATAAATATATATATATATAAATATATATAAATATATATATATATAAATATATATAAATATATATATATATAAATATATATAAATATATATATATAAATATATATATATATATATATATATATATATAAATAAATATATATATATATATATATATATATAAATAAATATATATATATATATATATATATAAATATATATATATATATATATATATAAATATATATATATATATATATATATATATATATATATATATATATATATATCATCATCATCATCAAGTGGAGAACTAAAAGCGAACTTATAGGAAAGGTAAAACCTATTGTGAAAAGTATACAGCTCAATATACCGGATAGAGCAGATAGATATATAAAAGGATGAAAAGGAATTAGAAAAGCGACGGTGGCAGATCTTTTTTCAATTCAGTTGCTCAATGCAAAGTATATTCCGCAAAAAATCTTTCTCCGCTGGACTTTTTGACACCGGATTTTTCTGCAATCGGACACTTGCTTGCATTCAGGCAGCTTTTTGCCTTGTTTTTTTTCCCCACAATCTTTATTTTACTTTTTCAGATTTTAAATCTTGGCCTTTGCCAACTTATCTATCCCAGCAATTTCCTCTGATGATAAGATTTTGATCTTTGAAAAGCCTGGCTTAAGGAAAAAATTAATTGAGTAAATTGCTATTTTGCGGAATATACCTTGCATTGAGCAACTGAATTGAAAAAAGATCTGCCTCCGTCGCTTTTCTAATTCCTTTCCATCCTGTTACCTATATATATATATATATATATTTCTTATCGTTGTTCTTCCTTGCTTTTTAAGTTTGACCTTTATTTTTATTTTTATTATTTTTTTTCCTCTTCTCTTCTTAAGTGACCTCAACTATTACAACGCCACATTGTGTTTTGTCGGCAGTTGAAACCAGTATTCCAGACATTTAATTTCCCTGATGATCTGCCAAGCAAGTAACTGCTTGGTAGTGAAACACGTGTAGGAAAAAACATTTAATTTGAATAAATAGTATTTGTAAGAAAAAATATCTTTAATGGTGATCATTGGTGTCTTGAAAGGAATGCTTTGGTAAGCCTTCATAAAATCACATATATATATATATATATATATATATATATATATACTATCAAGAGTATGAATATATAGATACCAGCTATGACCGTGAAGATCCATAGCGTTACAATATCTAAATAAGTAGTGACAATTATTTGCATTATACTAGCATGGCTACCCGGCGTTGCCCAGGGCCATGGACAACAAAATAGAAGAGTTGAAAGTGTGTGTAACATTTTTCTTTTAAAACTTCTCTTTCTCTCTTTATCTATCTCTCTCTCTATCCCCCTCTCTATCTGTATCTCTATCCCGTCTTCCTTCAGCTATCTCTCTCCACCCTTCCTTTCCCTACCCTCTCTCCTCTCCCCTTCTCCCCTACTCCTCCCCAGTCTCCCCTTCCCTCCTCTCTCTCTCTATCACCACCTTTCTCTCTCTATCACAAATACAATTCCACACCAAAGGTCGATCGAAAAAAAATCGCTCTGAATGTTGAACCCCCCTCCCAATTACTAATTTTGTTTCATGTTGACCACCAAGTATTACAAAAGTAAAGGTGTCTACATTCTGTTCAAGGCAATGCTGAAAAAGAATACTCCAGCTTTTTGGGGTGCATCTTGTGTTGTTTCTAACTTTTAAGTGGATGCACACACAAACAGACAGCTGCAGACTTTTGGTCACCTATAGGCTCCAAAACTATTCGAAAAAGTTCTAGTATCAAGAAATCGATCGAGGAGGAGTCTAAATAGCTGCCCATTAACAATAAGAAAGCATAGATACTTTGGACTGTCGGGTTACTTGTGACTCACACATTCCTTGACAATAACATTTAAGATGGAGGATGTAGTAGAAATATTCTTAATAGTTTGAATTCAAACAGTATAGAAGCTAGCCATGTTCGACGGAAGTGCTGTTTCCTCACTTTATTGAAGTGAGGAGATACATGTGAATCTATATATATATATATATATATATATATAAATTCCCGAAACAGTTTTTCATGGTAAACAACTGATGATCCCTTAAAATAGTGTTAGAAATAAACTAATATAATAACTGTAAAAAATAAATTGACTTACATGAATGATTTTCCACTGAAAGACTTGGGACTATTAGTTTTTGTTTTTTTTAATATAGTTTTAATGGTTGAGAAACTTCCGAGACTATATACAGGGTGGGCCAAAATAAGGGTCCTATCTTTAAATTTGAATAACTTGAATTTGAATAACTTCCACAAAATAAAAGTTAAACTCACCAAACTTTATGTGTGTGTAGACTGACCCTTCCGAGATTTTTTTAAATAAACAAAACAAATTTTAGCCGAAAAACACTTCTTAAAACTTACAAAAACTAAAGTATTGTTTTTTACACTGTTTTGAGTTTTTTAAGCAAAAATAATGTTCTCTAAATGAGGGTACGTTCCTTAGGGCTAATACGGCTCATGCTTGCTTCGGAAGGGGTCCTTTACTTATTCTAAAAAAAAAAAAAAAAAAAATCAATAAATAAAAAAGTTATGAATTTTTAAAAATAGGACCCTTATTTTTGCCCACCCTGTATATAGATATCGATTTAAACAAGTAAATGATACACTCTCTCGAAGAAATAGCAAATTGCATTGGGCTTTTTGTTAACACAAGCAGAACAGAGCACATTCTCCTGAACCAACATGGAAATATCCTTCCCCTAAATGGGACTTATCTAAAAAAAATGTCGATGAGTTTACCTATCTTGGCAGTAAACTTGCAACGCAAAATTGCACAGAGTGAACTGAATGTACGAATCAGCAAAGTCTGGGCTAGACTGGATAAGATGTAGTTTTGTTTTGTTTTACGGCATATCAACCCTTTTTAGGTTATGTAATGCTGAATCTGGTAATTTTGGTGAAAGTTGTTTATGCTTCAAGTTCTTTATATGTTTAAGTATTTATTCATGGTGTTTGGGTTAGTGAAAGGGGGAAAGGGGGAAAGAGGGGAGGGGAACGAAATTGTTTTTTGTTTTGGATTTTGCAGAACATGATTGAGTTTTGCAAAGAAAAAAACAATAAAACATCAATGTTTGGTGCATTTTGAGTCAGCAAGTCAATAACTTCAAACAGCCTGATCTGGTAGTGCCAGTAGGTTCTATTTGACCCATAGATAAGGTCCTTACAGGTACTAGCACTCTGGGCCAGAGTAAACCTTGGAGCAATGGCAACTAAGGGGCAACTCCACATTCCCCACAGCTCCCAAGTGGAGGCTTCACCACTGGGTGTCTTTTAAGGTCATGCCAAGGACCCTGGATAAGATGATAGCAATCTAGAAGTCAAATCTTCTTACCAAGATGAAACATGATATTTTTAAGCCATTGTTACATCAGTTATTGTATATGGAAGTAGAATCTGGACTTTTGCCAAACGATTGAAGAAGAAAATTGACGATGTGTACATCAGAATGCTAAGATCTGCTCTTAACATCCCCTGGAGGCAGTACCCCATGAGAGACCAATTCTACGGACATCTTCCTCGGATCTCAGCCCTGATCAGATAAATAAGAACCAGATTTGCTGGTCACTACTGGAGGGTTAAGGATGAAATCGTCAGCGATGTTCTTCTGTGGATTCACAAACAGGGTAGTGGTTCAGTGGTAAGACTGTACAAAACCTATGTCAAGCAACTAACAGAGGACTCACAATCCAGCCATGAAGACCTACCGGGTGTAATGGGGATAGAACGAGATGGCGTGAGAGTGTTAGGAGGATCTATGACACTACCACCACTGGATAATGATAATGATATGATGAATAAATACATTTTTATGCACTAATGAGTCACTGCTAATCAAGGCCAAAAAGCCACTCGAGGATAAGGATCAATGAGTTTGTCAGGTGAACGGCGAGACAACACCTTGAGGATTGGTAACGATGGTTGCAACTGGTCAGAATTTGATTATTTAACAGGACGGCTCAACAAAAATTTGTTAACATGGGACTTGAAAACAATCATGTTGTAGCTAGCTGGGAAACAGCCTCTTGGGATTGTGTTTCACAGACGGGTAAATAGAATCTATTGTTTACAGTCTATTTTAATTTTAAAAAAACAATATACACCTACGAAACAAGTTAATCTTCCACTCTATGATAAAGAGCAATGTGTTTTATTTATAAATATATATCCATCTTGTCACACAAAAGTCTGCCCGACGAATAAGGGAAGGAAGAATGCAAATCTATTTCCATAATGAGAGGTTTTCTAACGGGTTATTAAGGCCCAAAGGCCACTCGAGGATAATGGTTCATGAGTTTGTCAGGTGGACGGTGAAACAACACTGTGAGGATTTCTAACAACTGCTTGACATAGGTTTTGTACAGTCTTACCACTGAACCACTACACTGTTTGTGAATCCACAGAAGAACATCGCTGACGATTTCATCCTTAACCCTCCAGTAGTGACCAGCAAAACTGGGCAAAATTTGATTATCATAGAGAACGACTCTACAAGAATTTGTTAACATTGGACTTGAAAACGACTAAGTTGTTGTCAGATAGGAAGCAGTCCCGTGATATTATGTTCCACATACGGGCATTTTTTTGGAAAGAAACTTTGCTCATGGAAGTTCCATTTAGTTTTAGAGAAGGAAAGTAAAATTATTTACAGTGGTTGTAGCTAGACGAGTTTTTGTTATAAATTACGAATAATCTATCTTGAATGAGCCCATTAATGGAGAGATAGGAATCCTTTTTACTGTTTTCTAATGTTAACAGTTGGATCATTGTTTTATATAACATACGGGCAACGCCAGGTAGCCCTGCTAGTACAATACATCAATCTATTTATAGAATGTATATAATGTAAGTACAATGAGAATCAAAAGGCGGAATGAGATCAATCAAGAATGATATATCAGTGTAAATTAGAAAATGATATCTGATCCAAATGCACACAATATGCGTCTTTCGAAGGAGGGGGGGGAGCTTCATTTGATGTCGATATCAACATAAAACAGATTTCAAATTGCCGCATGGAATTAACCATTTTCTGTGGCTGTTGATCAAAAACAGAACAAAAAATAACAAAAACAAGAAAACCGAAAGAAAAAAAAAAATGGCAGAAAAGACAAAAGAAGCCCAGAATGCCAAAAGCAATGTTTCCACTTTTGTTTCAGAACCGATTACAAATTGGAATTCTTTACTTTTTCACTGAGAGGCTGAAAAAGCAAGTCACAAGCTATTAAAGGATTTAGATTCTGTAATACCTTGTCAAATTACTTCTTATATATGTATATATATCTATATATATATATATATATAATTTATACTTTATTATGTTTGTGTTTTATCCCATATAAAATATAATTGCATATATATATATATATATGTGTATATATATATATATATATATATATATATATGTTTTGATTTCTTACATATACAAACATATGTGCATGCGTATATGTACATATATGTATATATATATGTATATATATATATATATATATGTATAAATGTATATATATATGTATGTATAAATGTATATATATATATGTATAAATGTATATATACATATGTATAAATGTATATATACATATATATATATATATAAATGTATATTTGCATATATATATATATATATATATAAATGTATATATGCATATATATATATATATATATATATAAATGTATATATGCATATATATGCATATATATATATATATATATAAATGTATATATGCATATATATGCATATATGTATATATACATACATATATATATGCATATACATATATATATCATACTTTGTCATCTTTGTTTTTACTACATATAAAATATAAATATAAAGTTTTCTTGCATATACAAACATATGTACATGTATATATAGATAGATATATACTGACATATAGTATGTATATGCATATGTATACATATGTACACATATATATATATGTATATATATATATGTATATACATACATACGTATATATACATATAAATAAATGTGTACATAACATAATAGAAAAACAAAGAAATAGATAGATATACAGAAAAGCTGAAATAAATAAATTACATGCAGCACATGGAACACATATATATATATATATATATATATATATATATATATATATATATATATAATAGTTATCTTGTGCAATTCTCTCGTACAGAATTATATAGCATTAAATCTGACAAATCGTTATTTGATTCTACCTAAAGGATTTAGATTCTGTAATACCTTGTGCCTTGTTAAATTACTTTTGACTCATATATATATATATATATATATATATTTCAAATTATTTTCGTTCTTTTTTTTTTTAAGCATTGGTGATAGGTAATAAATGTCAATAGAAAGCCCTTACAATGCAAGGTAGACTTTTTTTTTTACTGTTGTCTTATATATTTCGGAGAAACACTCCATTTTCAAAGATGTATTTTTTTTTATTTTTTTTTAAAATAAACAAACTGATAGTTTTGTTTATAGAAGAAACGTCTTGTTGGTCTGACGTATTTATCCGCTCTGTGATGGAATTCGCGGTAGTAGGTAGAAAGAACTGAAGCATCGGGCATGCCGGGAGTTAAATTCAAATTATTTTCGTTCTTTTTTTTTTTTAGCATTGGTGATAGGTAATAAATGTCAATAGAAAGCCCTTACAATGCAAGGTAGACTTTTTTTTTACTGTTGTCTTATATATTTCGGAGAAACACTCCATTTTCAAAGATGTATTTTTTTTTCTTTTTTTTAAATAAACAAACTGATAGTTTTGTTTATAGAAGAAACGTCTTGTTGGTCTGACGTATTTATCCGCTCTGTGATGGAATTCGCGGTAGTAGGTAGAAAGAACTGAAGCATCGGGCATGCCGGGAGTTAAATTCAAATTATTTTCGTTCTTTTTTTTTTTAAGCATTGGTGATAGGTAATAAATGTCAATAGAAAGCCCTTACAATGCAAGGTAGACTTTTTTTTTTACTGTTGTCTTATATATTTCGGAGAAACACTCCATTTTCAAAGATGTATTTTTTTTTCTTTTTTTTAAATAAACAAACTGATAGTTTTGTTTATAGAAGAAACGTCTTGTTGGTCTGACGTATTTATCCGCTCTGTGATGGAATTCGCGGTAGTAGGTAGAAAGAACTGAAGCATCGGGCATGCCGGGAGTTAAATTCAAATTATTTTCGTTCTTTTTTTTTTAAGCATTGGTGATAGGTAATAAATGTCAATAGAAAGCCCTTACAATGCAAGGTAGACTTTTTTTTTTTACTGTTGTCTTATATATTTCGGAGAAACACTCCATTTTCAAAGATGTATTTTTTTTTCTTTTTTTTAAATAAACAAACTGATAGTTTTGTTTATAGAAGAAACGTCTTGTTGGTCTGACGTATTTATCCGCTCTGTGATGGAATTCGCGGTAGTAGGTAGAAAGAACTGAAGCATCGGGCATGCCGGGAGTTAAATTCAAATTATTTTCGTTCTTTTTTTTTTAAGCATTGGTGATAGGTAATAAATGTCAATAGAAAGCCCTTACAATGCAAGGTAGACTTTTTTTTTTACTGTTGTCTTATATATTTCGGAGAAACACTCCATTTTCAAAGATGTATTTTTTTTTCTTTTTTTTAAATAAACAAACTGATAGTTTTGTTTATAGAAGAAACGTCTTGTTGGTCTGACGTATTTATCCGCTCTGTGATGGAATTCGCGGTAGTAGGTAGAAAGAACTGAAGCATCGGGCATGCCGGGAGTTAAATTCAAGTTATTTTCGTTCTTTTTTTTTTAAGCATTGGTGATAGGTAATAAATGTCAATAGAAAGCCCTTACAATGCAAGGTAGACTTTTTTTTTTACTGTTGTCTTATATATTTCGGAGAAACACTCCATTTTCAAAGATGTATTTTTTTTTATTTTTTTTAAATAAACAAACTGATAGTTTTGTTTATAGAAGAAACGTCTTGTTGGTCTGACGTATTTATCCGCTCTGTGATGGAATTCGCGGTAGTAGGTAGAAAGAACTGAAGCATCGGGCATGCCGGGAGTTAAATTCAAATTATTTTCGTTCTTTTTTTTTTAAGCATTGGTGATAGGTAATAAATGTCAATAGAAAGCCCTTTTTAAAAAAAAGAAAAAAAAATACATCTTTGAAAATGGAGTGTTTCTCCGAAATATATAAGACAACAGTAAAAAAAAAAGTCTACCTTGCATTGTAAGGGCTTTCTATTGACATTTATATATATATATATATATATATATATATATATATATATATATATATATATATCAAATTATTTTTACCATTTTAACCTATGTACAACATCATTTCGAGCTTATGGCTCTCACCAGTGCAGGGAAATAACAATCTCAGACGGTCATAGAGTGCGAAACCGGTTCACAGATACACCGGGAATCTGTAGGCCTGTATCATGTAGCCCCATTAGGCCACGAGAGATTGTCACGTGATAACGGAGAAATTAAGTGATGTTTACACTGAAAGCGGCTAGCATAGACATCTAAACATTCGATAGTACTCAACGACAGAGTTGGAGCGTTACACTGAAGCTTTTAGGTGAATGTTTATTTTTTATCTTTCCGACAATGCTCAACTTTCAATTTTATTTGGAAGGGGCTCATAATAATATTAATTTGGTTTTAATATTTTACCTACATTCGACGTCGTTTCGAGCTTATGGCGCTCATCAGCACAGAGAAATAACAATATCAGACGGTCATAGGGCGCAAATCTCATTCACAGATACACCTTGAATCTGTAGGCGTTCACCAAGTCCCATTAGGCCACGAGAGATTGTCACGTAATAAGGAAGAAATTAAGTGATGTTCACACTGAAAGCAGCGAATATCTAAGCATTTGATAGCACTCAACGACAAAGTCGGGGCGTTGTCTATATATATATATATATATAAAGTTATCTTGTCGGATTATCAAAGTTAGACCCAAATAGCATTGGATCTGACAAATCGATATTTTTTTCTTCCCCTATGTCTAAAATATAATTTAGTTTGCTTAAGTTGTTTTCTGTTAATAAACCGGCTCGAAACTTTGTTAGTCTAGGAGAATTTTTTATTCATACCCAATCATCACCGGTCGCTTAAGAAATTGATGAAAAGAGATTTCAACGTTTTCTCATATCCGATTTCAGATGAAAATGTACATTTTAAAAATATTTATTAGCATATTCATTTCTTAATATTATTCGCATTTCACAGCAGGAGGTAGAATAATTTGTTTGAAAAAAAGAAAACTATTTACTGTGTCCCTTTCATAAAATGCTGAAAGGAGCTTTTCTCAACATTCTGATTATTATATCGTCATAATTAAATTTAAGTTTCAAAATCCTTTTTTTTTTAAGTCGTTTCACTTTCTTTAAAATATAGCGTCCAACAAGAAAAAAGTTCAAGTAAAGACTTCTGTAACTATCTACTTTTGTTACTATTATGTAATGTTAACCACAATGTAATAACAATGTATGTCATCATATGTTCTACATAATAAAATGGTATGAAAACAATCGTCTGCCTGTGACAATGACTATTATCATTGAAAATTGCAGAAAGAATTACGATTTTCCTGTATTTGATAACAACTTTTTGTGGTATTAACAAGTATGAAGTCAGAGTTATCCCCCCTTTGTGATTGTGTCATTCAGCAGACATTTTGTATTTACTCTGTTTAAATTATTTTTTTGTTGTTGTTTAAACCATGGAACCTTTATTAACAGATGTAGTCCTATGTTTTAAAGTTAAAAATTGTCTTGGTGCTACTAAATCAAGCTGTCTCAAGATACTGGCTTCCTAACCAAAAATGCACCAAACATTGAAAGTTTTGTCTTTTTCCCTTTCCCTTCGCAAAACTCAATCCTGTTCTGAAAAGCCAAAAACAAAAACAACAATTTTCCCTTACAAAAAAAAAAACTTCAAACACCATGAATAAATATTTGAATATATAAAGAAATTGAAGCATAAAAACTTTTACCAAAATGCCCGGATTTGACATTAAATTACCCGAAAAGAGTTAATATGTCGTAAAACAAAACAACTAAACGAAACGCCATGAATAAATATGTGAAAATATAAAGAAGTTGAAGCATAAAAACATTCACTAAAATGACTGGATTCGGCATTAAATAACCTGAAAAAAGTTGGTATGCCGTAAAACAAAACAACCAACCCACTAAAAATTATCAAGCTGTTATAGTTAGCTCTTAAATGTGCGTGTAACAACGTTTCTATAACCCACCCACCCTCTCTCTCTCTCTCTCTCTCTCTCTCTCTCTCTCTGTGGCTGTTAATTTTTGTACCGAAATATTATTGTTTAAATGTATCGGACGTATTCTATTCTTGTTATCACGTGAATGTGTGTGCGTTCTTTTAAAACTCCTTCCTCTCTCTCTCTCTCTCTTTCACTCTGTATCAATTGAGGGTAAACGTTACTATTGGTGACGCAAATTATTTTAAATTAAATACAGTTGAGAAATTAGTCAAAAACTATTTATTTGGATTTACCTACTTATTTGTGGCTTATTTGCGTTAAAAAAAAGTTTAATATGTAATATAAAATATAAGCATGTTTATTTGCCCTAAAAATTGGTTGTGAGTAAAGTAATCAGCGGCAGCCATCTTGCTTTTTAGGAAATAAGGTCCCAGACCGGACTGGAAATAAGCGCCAGATACTACTTTAATTCAAGCGATTAAATTAAAAGTAGGTTCTTTGATATGACGGGGGAGCGATTTCCAGTCCGATCTGAAGTCGAAAATCAGACTGACTTAATTTTATATATTAGATTAATATTATTTGAATATTAAGTGATATTATAAATGATATTGCGTAAAAAGAATTTAATTTTGTAAATATTAGCCACAATGCAAAGGCAATGCATGTGATCCTGTCTTGATTTATAAAAGTGGAAAGAATCAGATATCTCCCCAGCAAACTATTTACATTAAAATATTTGAACGAAATTAAACCACGTCTTTACCACTTGATCCGTGTTCTAAATAAGGTAAAAAAAAACAACATGTTTTTCAATAAAAAAATTGGATTTTTTATTTTTTTGTATTTTATTCAATTTATTTAATCACCAAACAATTAAAGCATAACGTTAAGTATTATTAAATACATTCTCCATAAAACATGACATAAAAAAATTATGCTCTGCTAGGGTTCGCACTAATATTCATGTAAAATACTAGAATTAATTTAATTTTTCACATATAAATTAGTATTATCATAAAAAACTTACTATTTAACTTCTTTTTCAAGAAGAATAAAATTGGTGCCAAACTATTCATATAAATTAGTATTACCATTTCTGATGACCTAAAAGAAAAAACTTACTATTGCACTTCTTTTTCAAGAAGAATAAAATTGGTGCCAAACTATTCATATAAATTAGTATTACCATTTCTGATGACCTAAAAGAAAAAAACTTACTATTGAACTTCTTTTTCAAGAAGAATAAAATTGGTGCCAAACTATTCATATGAATTAGTATTACCATTTCTGATGACCTAAAAGAAAAAAACTTACTATTGAACTTCTTTTTCAAGAAGAATAAAATTGGTGCCAAACTATTCATATAAATTAGTATCATCATTTCTGATGACCTAGCAACTATGTTCTAAAATTCATAATGATCAATTAATTTGTTTAGAAGTGAATCCTATACATCGAAATATATAAACATATACACGTACCTAACTTATATATATAATTAATTTTTATTTTTAATAAATATTAATTTAACATCCACGTGCATATATGTTTAATCTCCACCAATAATCATCAGTGTGGTTATATATACAACTGTTCTAACGGTCACATGATTGGAACCCCTGCGCCTAATCATACAAACTACCTATAGTATAGCATGTATAAGATATTTACTGTCTTAATGAGTGTTTTGTCTCTATTGCTACTTAACTTATCACTAATGTTATTGGTGAATGTTCTATATGGAGGGTCTATCACTGATACTGCCTTAACCTAGGGTTCCATAATTAGGCAATCTATATTCGACGCCTTCACTTAATTTCCAAAAGTTCATTAAAAGTATAACTTTAATTCTTAATTGCAAGTTTTTCAGCATAGCGACACAATATTATCTATCTCTGTGAGTAATTTTACTTCATACTTTATCCTTACGTTAATCTTGTAATTTTCTTTTCTACCACTTCTGGCGAAGTTGGACGGGTTTTAACTGGACTTCTTACTTAAAACTTTTTTACAAATGGCTCTACCACTGATAATAAACTTCAGTTCCCTTATAACCTATTTCTCATTGTAAGAGCATAGATGTGGATGATTTTTCCTTTTAGCAACTTTTATGTTTTGTATGCTTTGATAAATGTGTTGCTGTTTCCTAGGGTGTGCTACTCCCTACATGTAATATGACTTCGACTTTCTTTAACTCTGAACCCTTATATACATTTTAAAACTATTTCTCAATGCGTCTGCTATAATTTGAAGAGGTGCATACATAAACTCCTCCCTCCCTTGATAACTTGCTGTGTAAAAGAGTGTGTTAGTATGCTTTTCCATTGATATTGTCTATATGCCTTTAATTTGGTGCCTATACCCAGTGCTGACGATAGGATCAGATAGTAAAAATAAAAATACATTGTCCCTGAAACGATCGTACACTATTCCATTGTTAGTTGATTTCATGGAACACAAATTGATCATGTAAAGGTGTTTATATAGATATATGTTATATATATATATACATATATATATATATATATATAGATAGAGATAGATAGATAGATAGATAGATAGATAGATAGATAGATGAAAGAAGAGGGATAAACATTTATTTCCCTCTCCATTAGTTAATATTTTTTCAAATTTTTAATTTTGGCTTTTCCACTGCCAACTTATCTATCTACAATAACGCACTTCTTAATTCGGGATACACTGATGAAATTTAATATGAAAATAATCCCTTTATCCAGAAGAACAAGCCTTTAAATATAATTACACACAAAATGGCAATACAGGATAAACAGCGAGCTAACACTACACTACCCAAGAAATCCAAAACATATATAAATAGACCCACTAAAACTATCAATATTGACAAACCAGTTAACCCTCAAGAACGCGGTAAAAATAAAAATATTAGAAGAAAGAATAGTATTTGGTTTAACCCACCCTATAACTACAATGTGAAAACAAATATAGCTAAGGAATTTTTCAAAATTTTAGATAACTCATTCAAGCACCCGTATAAGTACAGCACTATTTTAAATAAAAACTCTATTAAAATTTCCTACTCCACAATGCCCAATATAGCACAAACCATCATCACATCTAACAACAAAAATATTAAATCTGCCCAACAACCAGCACCTACTATACACCCCATTAATAACTGCAACTACCAGAAATCTAGAGAATGCCCATTAAATGGTAATTGCATACAAAGTAACGTTATCTATGCTTGCACTGTTAAACAATTCCCCCAAAACACCATTATGCAAACTAATACCAACATACAAATTCCTCACTCACCCTATAGCTCTTCCCATCTACAACTCCCTGTATCAACTTAACACTTAACCAACTGGGCATTCTTTTAAACTATTTTAAATATTTATACATTTAACTCTGAAAAACTAGTTTTTGCCGGATTTATCACATATTTAATATTTAAATCACAGATTCTCATTCACTTGAACCATAATTTTCCCGTTGAAACTCTTTTAATCTTTCGAAATTATTTTTGTTTTTCGTTCAAAATCCGTTTTAATTACAGACCCCCCCCCCCTTCTTTCAAATAATATATACACTCAATGACCTAAATTCCACCTCTGGCCAATCCCTACTCGCATCGGCTTTAGTGCCTACCAGCAATACACTTTATCATAAGAACCCCTCCTCCCCTTCCCTTTTCTTTCCAGCATCAGCCATAGCTCATTCAACTAACCCTCCTACCTTCTTCCCTTTATGCTTTAGTTTATTTTATCCCTTTCCAATCCCCCTCCCTCTTTTTGGCCACGTTTTTAACTAAAGGATTTCGTCTTTCTTAGAATTGCTTAAATATTTCACTGCCAACGTCAACTGTACACGGTTCAACTTCAATTCCTACTTCGACCCATGGAAGTAATTTTTAAAATGGACCGATTTCTCATATTTAATTCCGATTAGGTGCGCTCCACCTACGATTTGAACTCAACATCTCACTATTGGAGTTACTTCATTTTTGAACGCTTTTCCATGCTGCCTTCACGAAAACACTTCTTTTCCATCTAAATCTCCTTTCATTTGACACCTTATCAACGGACAATTACCAACTGGACAAACCCCATATCTTTTTCACACGAACTTTTTTTCATGCTCCATTACTTAATATTTTTTCAAATTTTGAATTTTGGCTTTTCCACTGACAACTTATCTATCTATGTAATTCCTCTGATGATAAGATTTTGATGTTTGAAAAGCCTTGGCTTAAGGAAAGAATAATAAACATAATTTTATTACCGAGTATACCTTGCATTGAACAATCAGAGTTGAAATAAATTTGTCATTCGTACATGTTTATCCCTTTTCTTTCATCTATCTTTATAATTGTTCTATCTCGTATATTGAGCTTAAACCATTTCACTATAGGTTCTATCTACTAAAAGTATACTTTTAGTTTCATATTTTATTCTATATATATATGTATATATATATATATATATATATATATATATATATATATATATATATATATATATATATATATATATATATATATAATGGTAATAATCCAGGTGAAAAATATCCACAGGGTGGTAATCCAGAGAATTTTAACCGGGTTTATAAAAAGTGCTCAATATCAAAATAGAGCTTTATATATGATAATTTTATTTACACAGACATGTACAAAATCTGCGACACTGGCATGTCGATGTTAGCGATCAACAGTTACTATAAACTGAGATCTCACCAGGCAGAGTTAGAATCCGATCTTAACCTCAGATCATATTGGCTCTCTCCAAATATGATCTGAGGTTAAGATCGGATTCTAACTCTGCCTGATGAGATCTCAGTTTATAGTAACTGTTGATCGATAACATCGACATGCCAGTGTCGCAGATTTTGTACATGTCTGTGTAAATAAAATTATCATATATATATATATTATAGAAATTTGATAACTAAAATGTAATTTTTTAAATAAATAGATACCTTATTTAAAGACTGATACTTTTGACAAATAACCATGCTTACACATCAATACTTGACTTTACTTTAAAACTCTCGTCATCAACACTGGACGTATATTTTTCTGTTTTCACTGGAGGGTTATCCCTCCATAGGTTAATATCAGTAAAATGAAAAGAGAGAAAGTCTCCGCCTTAAAAAAATGAACAAAAAAGAAAAGCAGAAGTCTTGCTTTGAAAAAGACATATTTGTCGAAAGTGTCAGCGTTTAAATAAATCATTTTATTCATTTTAAAAAAATACATTATTTTGGTTTTCAAATTTCTATAAATAATACTATACACAAATAATGTTTCCTAAGATGTGACCAACTTCTTATATATATATATATATATATATATATATATATATATATATATATAAGAAAATGAATGATGAAAATCAAAAATTGGGTAAATTACAATATTTATTCATTCAGCAAATATTAAAACACGGAATATAAAAGAGATAAAAAACAATTACGATCTATGATGAAGATATAATATTTATCTTTGTTGTTCCATTATTAATATATATATAAATATACATACATATACATATATATATATATATAGAGAGAGAGAGAGAGAGAGAGAGAAAGAGAGAGAGAGAGAGGGAGAGAATTAATTAGTTAAATATTATTTTAATATCCTCATACATAAATGTTTCATCTTCACCAATAATCATCAGTGTGGTTATATACAACTTTTCCGTCGGTCGCATGATTCGAACTCCGGACTTCAGTCCCCATTGGCATTCAAAATCCAATCACTCCAATCGATGCAGAAATATATATATATATATATATATATATATATATATATATATTGAAGTTCAGTTTAATAAGTAGAACGATCTTCCAATATTGTTATTCATTACACTTTAGATCTTAAAGGATTTATTTCTTGAAATAAATTACAAATTAAGTTAATTAATAATAAGTAATTAATTGAAATAAAGAAATCTCTTTATGTTCTTTCGTCTGAAGATTATTTTGATCTTTTTGGTTGGTTTCCAATTGTCTTCAATGGCATTGATTTTCTGACCTTTTTTTTTGCTTCCTTCTGTAATTATTTTGTCTAAGATTTAATCTTCAACCCTGCAACAAAGTAGAATTGGCAATTGTTGTGAAATCTTTTAATTATCGTTTCCTGAATCTATGACTCAATGCGGAATGGTCCAAGTATGTTTGAGACTGTTTTGCTGCACTCTGTATCACCCTTCAAAGTACTTATTTAATTTCTTTGATTTTTATCTTGCAAACAGAAAAATATGATGATTTCAATAAATATTATCTAATAAGACTCTATGTAATAATACGTTAACGCATTTCCACTCTCCTTTTTAAAAGATGGGATCGCCCAATCATCAAAGATGCCATGCAGAAAAAGTAATTTTAAATCATGAAACTTGGACTAAATACACTTTCTTGCCTTCGGACTAGGTTCAAAGTGTAGTATCTGTTATGTCCAAAAATGGTACAATAGTATCGTGGGGTCTGCGTTCGCACTAGATGTCCATGTTTGAAACCGTTTCTTTGCACTCCGTATCACCCTTCAACATTCTAATTTCATGTCTTTGATTTTAATCACGCAAACACAAAACATGATGATTTCTAACGATATCATCTGATAAGTATCAATATTATTGTTGTTAGATGCAATCATAATGATTTGAAAAACGTATCATCTGAAAAGCATCGTTTTATCAATATACTAGAGTAAAGGGGCAGCTTTAGGGGATGCAGGGCTCGATTAAATTTTTTAAAGAATTTTATGAACGGGCATGAAAACGAAGCATTTAAAATACGTTTCCTAAATTTAAACGTTATTCAATAAATCTAGCATATAAAGTTATCTTGTCGGACCTAAATAGCAGTCCATTTGACATATCGATACTTGGCTTATTTGCATAATTGTAACAATATTTAAAATGATAAATACAGCATTATTATGTTAACACACCGGTTCACGCTAGACAACCGAAGTTAAGTGACGTTGAGCCTGGCCAGTACTGAATGAGTAACCATTTGGAAATACCAAGGATCTGTATGTGAAAGGGCTCTCTGTTTATCACGGAATTGTTTCTAGTCATCATAGACGTCTTCTTGATCAAGCAATACCGGTTCAAGAGAGGTGTGGTTGGGAATTACATAACCCTTGCTCACAATAGACTTCCCGCACAAGCACCCTTACAGTGGGTATCCATTGTCTCTTGAGATTGAACGGGGGCCTACTATTTAAGCTGAGAGAATTAGGTTACACAAAATATGGGTTAGCGAATAAATGTGTCAAGGGTAGAGTTGGCTGCATCTGGAATTAAAAGCTGGGTTGTTTTGAAAGGTTTTGATTTATGAAATTCGTTAGGTGAATTATGATTATTTGTGTTTTGTTGTTTTCAAAAAAGATTTTAATAAATATAGTGAGCTGATCGAAAAACCAGACTTCGAAAAGTATGGACCTCCTATTCTTTGGAGAATCTGTTGAACATAGAAGAATAAGTGTGGCAGTAAGCGATAAAAATTAGGCAATGTAAAATCCTCTCGTTTTTAGTCTTCATTGTGCCAAGAGAAAGAAATGGTTACAAGTGTATTCGAGCTGACAATGGAATAAAGTATAAAGGATAGCTGAACAGATGACAAAGATAAATATAGATATTGTTGGAGAGAAGTGCATTCGAAATGAAATGGATTAAAGTAATTAGAATAGTTAAACCGATAGCAAATATAAAAATAGATATTGTTGAAGAGAAGTGCATACGAAATGACAATAGAAAAAAGTATTCAGGATAACTAAACAGATGGCAAGGATAAATATGAATATTGTTGGAGAGAAGTGCATTTGAAATGACAATGCAATGAAGTATTCATAATAGCTAAACAGATGGCAAAGACAAATATTGATGTTGTTGGTGAGAAGTGCATTCGAAATTACAATTTTGTGTTAGCAACAAATGGACAAGACAAGAGAAATGCTTGGAAATGCCACTATGAGAAATTGTTGAATACTTACTTTCCATGGAAGTGTAAAAATTTAGAAGTTGCAGAAGCAGTAGCCGGTCTAGCTATAAGAATTGAGAAAGAAATGGTATGGAAAACTGTAAGATGAAGAAAGGAAATTCTTGAGGACCCTCAGGCATTATTGCAGAAATGTTGAAGGCTGTGGGTGAACCAGGTATCGAGATGATCAGAAACTTGACAAATCAGATCATTAAAAAAAGAGAATATTCTGAACGACTGGGAACTTAGTAGAATTGTGAATTGTTACGAGGGCAAAGATGCAGCATGAGATGAAAGTAATTACAGAGGCTTAATGTTGATGAATCAGTTCCTGAAAGTGGTTGAGAGAATAATTGAGCAGTCAGATAAGCATAGATGAAATGCAGTTTGGTTTTATGCTTAGGCAAGGTACCACTGGTGCTATACTTATCCTGATACAAATGCAAGAGAAGTACCTTAAGAAAAAGAAGAACCTATATTTTTCTTTTGCGGATACAGAGAAAGCTTTTGACAGAGTGCCAGAGAGTATATCTGGATCACGAAGCTGTTGAGGTAATTCAGAAGTTTTGTTAGTTTGGTCATACCATTTGAGCACAGGATGGAGCAGGTGCTAGTGTGATTACAAGAGTTAAAGGTGGATGGAGTAAGTTAAGGGAACTTCTGCCATTACTAACCAGCAGAGCGTTACCACTGTCGACAAAACGAAAAGTCTATCAGTTATGTGTACGTAGTGTGATGATGCATAAAAGTGAAACCTGGCCAGTAAAGTTCAAGGACATGCATTGCATGGAGATAAATAATATGAGAATGATACAATGGATGTGTTATGTGAGTCTTAAACACATGCTTAGTTCTGATGACCTCAGAGTAAGATTAAATTTTGACAGTATAGGGAAATGTGTACAAAACAGGAGACTTTGATGGTATGGCATCGTTGAAAGAATGGATTAGAGTTCTTGGGTCAGTAGATATAGTACAGTTAAGGTAGTAGGTCCAGTTCACAAGAAAAGTCCAAAGGAAAACATGGGAGGAAGTGATTAAAATGGACTTGAGTGAAATGAGGATAAATAAAGACCTGACCATAGATAGGTTAGTTTGGGAGTCAATTTCTTAAAGCCGTCCAACACATGCCAGCATATAAAACGGACCTTAAACCGAATATGATGCTGATGAGTGTGTTCTAACCTGTTAGGGAATTGCTGCCTGAAATTACTAGACGATCAATTGTTCATCATACAACTGACAATCTCATTAACACTTATCCTCGAGTGGCTTTTTACCTTGATAAATAGGGATTCATTAGTATATAACAAAGGATAAAATACATGTCGTTCTCAATGGGAGATCCCATCAACATACCGATATCTAATTTTATGAGTGGGTGTATAGGATAACAATTATATTGATACTTGTCAGATAATGTCTTTAATTGGGATCTTCAGATGATATTTCTTGAAATCACTATTTTGATCTTTCCTTATTCCTTCTGGTCAGCTTTTAACACAGTATCAGATGTAAGATCAAATTCCAATTGAATAGGCTTTGTACAAAAAGAAACCTGCTTCTTTATAAGCCCCCCTCCCCACAAAAAGAAACATCCAACTGTTTATATTTAAATTAACATTTAAATCTGTCTTAAAATTCAAAACATAATGTTCAATTCTTCATTTTCATATTGAAATAAAACTATTGAAGGCAAAAGATGATTTGTTTTATTATCGATTTTTTTGTCAATCCATCCATCAAACTATCTATCTATTATACTAAATCGATCTATTATATTAAATCGATCTATTATACTAAATCGATCTATTTCTGATTGGTTAGCTTATTTGATCAGTTCTTTTTCTCTTTTTCTCTTTTATCTACTTGTTTATTAATCTCTCTGTCTATTTCTATTTTAATAAGGTATTTATTTACTTTAGATTATTTACTCATTTGATTTGCAATAAATCCACTTGAAAAAAATACCTCAAACATTTAACTTATAAACATTTTATCTTATTTACCCTATCTATTCATCTCTCTTTCTCTCTCTCTCTCTCTCTCTCTCTCTATCTATCTATCTCCCCCTCTCTCTCTCTCTCTCTCTCTCTCTCTCTCTCTCTCTCTCTCTCTGTCTATTTCTATTTTCATAATTTATTTATTTACTTTAGATTTATTAATCTTTCTAAACTTATCTTATTTACCTTATATATTCATCTCTCTTCGTCTGTCTGTTTATCACTCTCTCTCTCTCTCTCTCTCTCTCTCTCTATATATATATATATATATATATATATATATATATATATATATATATATATATATATATACTAGCCGAAGTATCTGTCTATGCCGGGATACTCAACTTTTTTCTTCCTGGAATTTATTTCACTATGCCACAACTATATAGTTATATATATATATATAGTTATATATATATATAGTTATATATATAGTTATATATATATATATATATATATATAGTTATATATATATATAGTTATATATATATAGTTATATATATAGTTATATATATATAGTTATATATATATATATATATATATAGTTATATATATATATATAGTTATATATATATAGTTATATATATAGTTATATATATATAGTTATATATATATATATATAGTTATATATATATATATAGTTATATATATATAGTTATATATATAGTTATATATATATAGTTATATAGTTATATATATATATATATAGTTATATATATATAGTTATATATATATAGTTATATATATATATATATATAGTTATATATATAGTTGTATATATATAGTTATATAGTTATATATATATATATAGTTATATATATATATAGTTATATATATATACTTATATAGTTATATATATATAGTTATATAGTTATATATATAGTTATATAGTTATATATATATAGTTATATATATATATATAGTTATATATATATAGTTATATATATATAGTTATATATATATAGTTATATATATATAGTTATATATAGTTATATATATATAATGGTAATAATCCAGGTAAAAACATCCACAGGGTGGTAATCCAAAGAATTTCAATCGGGTTCATAAAGAGTGCTCAATATCAAAATAGAGTTTTATAGGTTCTCTCCAAATATGATCTGAGGTTAAGATCGTATTCTAACTCTGCCTGATAAGATCTCAGTTTATAGTAACTGTTGATCGATAACATTGACATGCCAGTGTCGCAGATTTTGTACATGTCTGTGTAAATGTGGGCCAAAATAAGGGTCCTATCTTTAAATTTGAATAACTTGAATTTGAATAACTTCCACAAAATAAAAGTTAAACTCACCAAACTTTTTGTGTGGGTAGACTGACCCTTCCGAGATTTTTTGAAATAAACAAAACAAATTTTAACCGAAAAACACTTCTTAAAACTTACAAAAACTAAAGTATTGTTTTTTACACTGTTTTGAGTTTTTTAAGCAAAAATAATGTTTTCTAAATGAGGGTACGTTCCTTAGGGCTAATACGGCTCATGCTTGCTTCGGAAGGGGTCCTTTACTTATTCTAAAAAAAAAATTAAAAAAATCAATAAATAAAAAAGTTATGAATTTTTAAAAATAGGACCCTTATTTTTGCCCACCCTATATATATATATAGTTATATATATATATATATATATATATATATACATATATTTTTATATATATATAGTTATATATATATTTATATATATATATATATTTATATATATATGTATAGTTATATATATATTTATATATATATATTTATATATATATATACATATATATATTAACATAGTTCACCTCAAACAAGGCAGGTCGCCACTGTAGACGTAAGAGGCTACTGAGAAAAAAGAAAAGGGGAGAAGGTTGAGGGTGGGGTCAAACTAAACTGGGATCTGCGCAGCGAGATGTCTTTTTACATTAGTTTTAAATTTCTGCATGTCAGTACTGTCGGGGAAATAGGGGGCAGGGAGGGAGTTCCAGAGGCCAGCAGCACGAGGAAAGAAGCTATTTGAGTAGAAGACTCCCGGGCATCTAGGGAGCTCCACAGTGAATGAATGGGATTTAGTTGATTGTCGAGTTGGTCTAGTATATATATATATATATATATATATATATATATATATATATATATATATATATATATATAACACCAGTACTTAAAAATACAACTCCTACGTCCAAATATAAGAACTACCCCATACAATTATCATTACCACAACTATACTCAATAAAAATATACATGCATAAATATAAGAACTACCACATACAATTATCACTACGATACAATTATCACTACGATACAATTATCACTACGATACAATTATCACTACGATACAATTATCACTACCACAATTATCACTACCACAATTATCACTACCATAAATGTAAGAACTACCTCATACTATTATCACTACCATAAAGTTATCACTACCACAATTATCACTACCATAAAATTATCACTACCACAATTATCACTACCACAATTATCACTACCACAATTATCACTACCATAAATGTAAGAACTACCTCATACTATTATCACTACCATAAAGTTATCACTACCACAATTATCACTACCATAAAATTATCACTACCACAATTATCACTACCATAAATGTAAGAACTACCTCATACTATTATCACTACCATAAAGTTATCACTACCACAATTATCACTACCATAAAATTATCACTACCACAATTATCACTACCATAAATGTAAGAACTACCCCATACAATTATCACTACCACAACTATACTAAATACAATATCTACCAATACTCCTTAATGCAACTACTATCACCACTACTCACAAATAAAAATATTACCATTCGTAATAAAACCATCACATCGACTACTGTAAAAATGCAACTATCTACCACCAAACAGAACTTCCACTACCATCAACATTGCCTCTAAAATAGGGCAAACGACCAGAACCGTGGTCGAAACTACCACCTATCAGCATTGCCAAATACATCTAATACGACTAGAACCACCACTGTCACCAATATCACCAAATACGACCATCTCCAGCGTGACTACTTCTACCACCACCATGGCTCACTTTCATGCCCCTAAAATGCTTTTCATCCAAGAATTGGATTCTCTATTCTCATGCACATCTGAAGACATAAGAAATTGCTGCAATTGCCAAAGGCAAGACTTACACGTTTGACTAAAGAGAATTGTTGGAACGAATACGAAGCGAGACACGTCGCCTGCAAGGCATTTTCTTGACGACGGTTCAAAAGGACCCGCAAAATAAGTTCATTAGTTCTTATACCCATCATTTCCTTCCGAAGGTGCGACTCCTCCCCATCAAAATCCCGGTATAATTGGACTGATTGAGAAGCTAAAAAGCCTTTCATGTGTTTGAATGACGAGATAAGTTCGATATTTTCTCCCGCCAACGCAAAGTGATAATTTCGTTTGGAATTTTGCTCATATATAATCGTTACCGCTATCTTGAACATGTTAACTCAGTTATGGCGTCCAAATGTTACGTCACACATTTCAACTAGCCAAAATAATACGACGTATTATTTTGGCCGGCAATAAATAATACAAATGGAAGTGAAATATATTACAAATTTTTTTTTTTATTTTGAAAATATTATTTAACAAATAATTTTTTTATTTTTTATTTTAAAAATATTATTTAACAAATAATTTTTTTTTTCTTTTTTTTAAAAATATTATTTAACGAATAGTTTGATTTTTTTTTCATTTTTTTTCATTCAAAAAACAACAAAATACGATGTATTATTTTGGCCAGTTTTTTTTTTGTTGGCTTTTTTTAAATAATTTGTTTTCTAATTTTTTTCGGTAAAAAAATAAAAATGAATTTGAAATATATTACAATTTTTTTAAATTTTTATTTTAAAAATACTAATTAATTAACAAATTGTTTGCTTGTTTTCATTTTTTTTTTTTCAAATATTAATAAATGAATAAATGATAAAATACAAACACTATTTTTTTTAAATAGAACTGAAAAATATTTTTTAAATTTGGGTTAGGGTTGGGGTTGATACGCCAGTCTTGCTGGATATTTGTACTTGGAGCTCTTCTAATGACCACCAATCCACGATTTCTATAATTTGGCTTAACGTGAGATGCGAATCTTGAAAGAAGGATCCAAGCCGCGGGCATGAAGCACAAGTAAAACAAAAAATTTTTGAATCCGCCAAGATCGAACCGGGCGAACATAAAAGGGGCATTATTTTTGCCCTAACACCGGTCGAAATGTTCAAAATAACCATTGTATTAAGATCAAAGAGAAATATGCATGGTTGGTCTAATAAATACCATCAAAATCGACTTCACAATCTAGTGAGGATGATCCCTTCTTTTCCCTACAACCCCCTTTTCTCACAGAAGAGACGTTGCTAGTCTTGTTCTACTCTATCATTATTTTCATGGTAGATGTTCGATCGAGCTTCAATCTCTGGTCCCCCCTGTAAAACATTCACAGCAAAAACTCATCTAGCTACAACCACTGCAAAGAACTTTCCTTTCTTTATCAGTGTACATAAAACCAAACGGAACTTCCATAAACGAAAGTTTATTTCCAATAACTTCCCATCTGTGGAACACAATACAGTGGGACTTCTTCCAAGCTGACTACAACATGTATTACATGATAGATGTATGTGAACGATTACATGGATTTGGTATCTAGGTGGACCAGTGCAAAATCTTGAAACGAAAATCTGGAGAACAAGTTAGCTCTCAGACTTAAAATATCAACAGGCCTGAACTTTAACCCCCTCCCTGATCTGTGATCTAACAGGTGCGTGGTGACAGGCTCAGACTCCCCATTAGAGGCAATTACGTCACAATCGTGGGAACGAGAGAAAAGAAAGAAGCATTTTTAGTCAGTCTGTCTCTTGGAAGCACGGTGAACAGACGCAAAATCGAGATGTAAATCAGGAAAAGGAAAATGGGAATTTAATTCCCAAAAGAGTTGATAGCGACTGGTAATGCCCCCTTCCTTCCTATCCCCGTAACGAAGTATATCTAAGTTAGGAATAACAGTTTGGCTTCTCTCTTCTAAGCTAATGAAGGTATGAACTTTTTATAATTATGACGAGAAAATATCTTACTCCAATAAAGACTCAGTTTAAAACTCTCTGCCGGATTAGCCTTTTTCCCCCCTCTACGTTTTAATTACAGACCTAGACGATTACGATGACTACAACCATGTAGTGCACTGGATGATGATGATGATGATGATGATGATGATGATGATGATGATGATGGTGATGGTGATGGTGATGGTGATGGTGATGATGATGATGATGATGATGATAGTGACGGCAACGATAACAGTGACAGCGAAAGAACGTGTTTAAGAAACGAATACATTACACATGATCATTTTCAAATCCAATATTACCAAATACTTAATGAGTCGTCATCTTTTCCAATCCTCCCATAGTATTGTTTATCATTCAAGTGACAAGCTCATGAATCCTTATACTTGAGTGGCATTTAACCTTGGTAAGTCGTTACTCATTAGTATAAAAGAAATTACACGGTATGAAATCGGCTATGGCGAGTTCAAAGCACATAAAATCTTCTTTTTTGTCTGAAACAGATAGTCCGAACTAGTGATGAGATGATTCCAATATTTTTTCCCAATTCCGATCAGTTACCGATTCTGATACAATTACCGATTCCGATTCTAAAATCGCCTTCTTAAATTCTACCTTTTTTTTTTGGTATGGGGGGGGGTATTTAGCAGAGAGTCCTCATCTACTTTTAAATGTCGATATAATTTTCTTTCTAATTTGACAAACTTCTTAATGTTTTTCATTTATGTATTGTATCCAAAGTTTCATCTATATTTTCATTTGTGCCATTTTTATTATCTACCCACTCGTGCCATTTTTATCTGTGCCATTTTTCCCGGTGATATTTTCACCTAAGTTCGTTATTATGATCTATAAATTTTTACTTTTACTGGTGGTTTAAAATCAATGAATATTTATAATTTTATAATTCGTACCACTAATAGAAAATTAATTTAAAACAAGGAATTTTTTTAAAGAATCTTTTTGGGAATCAGAAATTAGGATAAATTTTTTCCGATTCCCATACCGATACCGATTGTGATACCTCAAAAAGTTCCGATTTTTCCGATTCCCGATTCCGATTTCGATTAATCGATCCAACACTAGTCTGAACCATTTCCATTACAGGATGCTAGTCTGTCGCCGATTATACTTCCAGTAATTCATTCATACACCTGGACGTAGTATTTTGCTTACAGCACCTCGAATATCTAAATGGTCATCCATCTAAACAATGACCAGACACAACGTTGCTTAACTTTGATGATCTAATAAGAACTAGTTTGTTAACATGCTTCAGCCGTAACTCTAATGTGGTCGTTTACTCACTATTACTTTTGAGAAACGTATAAATCCAAAATTTCCATCAATTAGCATCTTTTGTTCAATTAATTGTATATACAATGAATTATGCTCCAGCATTAGATATCTCAAAATATGGGGGGGGGGGATACTTGAGTAATCGTCTCATCGGTAGAAGATGTGACCATAAATGGGCTTCATGACTGGGAGAAGTCTTCAGTAGTTCGAAATTCTTTGTATCTCCCACATTGAACCTTCAACCTTCAGATGACAATCACTTGGAACTGAATTTTACTTAGTACTATATCCACTGCGCCACGGATCCTAGAAGACTGAAGACTTCTCCCAGTCATGGCTGATGGAACAAGTGCATGTTACTCCCGTCCAGATTCTCGAATTCGTAAAGTTACACCTGAAAAAGGTTGGAGGTTACAGCGGCCGAAACGTTGTGAAGTTAAACACTCAAGATGGGAACTGTAGTCAAAATAATCCAAATTATACAAATTTAAAATTTATATTTTTAGATTATAGTTTGGTCTGGTGTTCATTTCAATTAACCGTTGATGTAGTGGGGTAAGTTGGTAGGGGAAGGAAAACATGACAGAAAGTGATAAGGATGGACTTGACAGAAAGAGGGATAAATAAAGACCTGGACAGAGATAGGTTAGTTTGGAAGTCAATTTCTAGAAACCGTCCAACACATGCCAGCATGTAAACTGGACGTTAAACGGAATATGAGGATGAATGGTGATGACTTCACTGGGAATTGAATTATATAACAATAGATAGCTTGATTACGACAATTAGCATGAGCTCATTCTTAAGGCCTTCACCGTTTGTAACGAGTATATATCAGTCACTTGATTTAAAAACAAAAAACAACTCTTCATTCTCTTTCAATTCAGTTCGATCCATTTTTGTTTTTGTCTCCTCTTAAGGGCCCGTTTCATTGCGCAATGCAAATGGAACAAAATCCGCGTGTGATTATTAATCAACTGTGAGGAAGAACTATCGATCTCTGACTTGAAGCTCGGCCAATCAGTTTAGAACGATCAATGAATTCTTTAATCTTCCCCGTTCAGCATTTCTGATCATTATTATTTCATCCTTTGCCGAAGTTCACCAATCATAAAGCTGCAATTAGTGGCTTTAATATATAAATAGCGTTCTTCTTTATCACTCTCTTTTTGTCTATCCTGATATATCTGCGTATAAAAAGTTCTATCTTGAGCAGGAATGTGAAAGCTTGTTTAAAAGAATAAATATCCGATAGAATGTATAGGTTATACCTACAAGATAAGAATAAACTAATGAGAACAAAGAACAAACTAAATAGAATAGGAAAAATTAAAACAGAATCATGCTTCTTTGATTTGATAATTTTCGTTTTAGTTATGAAACTTTGTTAAGCATAGCATTTATTGAACAGAGTCAGATTAAATACACAAAACGTTGGATGTTGTGGTAGGATAGTTAAACCCCATGAGGTAGGTTGGTAAAGTGAAGGAATGTGTTAAAGTGGGAGTGAAGTGAGATTGGTAGTGCTACTTAACATACTATCAACCTCACTTCCATCTACTCTAACACATTTTTTCACTTTATCCATCTGCATCATAGGCTTGCTTCTCTCTAACCACAACTTACAAATTTGTGTATATTTGATATAACTCTGTTCATTAAATACTTTTCTTGACAAAGTTTCATGAAAAATTTCTCCATCCTAACAATCTTCCTAAGCGGAAAAAGTATTATTATTTTTAAAGAAACTAAAGCAAAAAAACAGCTTTCTTATTTTAAAGAATATGG
Source organism: Sepiola atlantica (assembly GCA_963556195.1). Lineage (NCBI taxonomy): Eukaryota > Metazoa > Mollusca > Cephalopoda > Sepiida > Sepiolidae > Sepiola > Sepiola atlantica. Next base: position 36,514,245 of record OY744543.1, read on the forward strand.
TAGAAAGATGAAAGAAGAATCGGCTAGTCAAAATCAATCATCGATTTGGCAGATGCATTGCTACATTATCTAATTTCGATCATTCGAATACCTTAATTTCATATATTAAATCAGATTAAATACATATAAAATTGAATATATTAAAAATTAAATATATATATATATGAAATTGGGCTACTTATACTAAAAATGAGATTAAAATGCAAAATTTATATTCACAATCGAAGATCAATAGCTTTATTGATAATATACGGATCATGTGTATGTGATCACCGTCATAAGGTTAACTAATTTACATATTGTTTTGCAAAACGACATTTCATTAATTTACTATTCGTTTTTATTGTTTTCTAATAGAATGATTGTTTTCATTTTACTATAACACATACTTCTATTTATTAATACTTTTATATTGTGGATAAAGAGCTGAGGTCTCATCAGGCAGAAGGTTTTTTTGTGATCCACCTGGTCGGTGAAATCCAGGAAGAAACTTCCTGGATTTCACCAACCTTCTGTCTGATGAGACCTCAGCTCTTGATAGCTGTAGATCGATAACATCGACATGCCAGTGTAGCAGACTTTTTACATGTTTAAATAAAAAGCATTCACTATATATATATATATATATATATATATATATATATATATATATATATATATATATATATATAGACAACGTTTCTTGCCCAGGAAAGTTGACTGCTTGCTATACGTGTTTTCTGATTTGACATTATCGACTTTAAATTCCCTTCTTTCCGTGTTGATTAATGGTGGCCTCGGGTTAAAAGCTAAGCCTGCATTTTCGAAGGTTACTTTATTGCTGGGTTCGATTCCTTAGAACAGTAGTAATTAACATTTCCTACACTGATGATTGCATAGGCATGAAACACTAGTGTCTGTAGGTTAAAATAATTAATATTTATAAAAAACATTAGTATATATATGGTTTTTCTCTATTTTTTCTTTTTCTTATCATTTTGTTTTTGCTGGAGATGGGGCATTCATCGGCTATTTCAGACACTTCAGCCTAGAGATCTTTTTAAGATTCTAACCGTCTCTTTAAGTGCACTTGTTTGTATTTCTCTTGCACTTGGTTCACCGGGTATACTCGCCAGATAGCTCTTGGAATTCTTCTTCATTAGTCCTGTTGCTCCTATAATTACTGGTATGATGGAGATTTTCCTAAGATTCCAGTTTCTTTTCATGTCGTACATAAGACCTTGGGTATTTCGTAATCTTTTCCCTTTCTGCTCTGTTCAATCCTACATCATTAGGGACACTGACTTCAACTAGGGTTGCTACTTTCTCCGTTTTGTCCCATATTACGATGTCAGGTTTAACAGCTACGCTTTCTAGATATGTAGCTGTAGGGATTGCATAGTATTAGTGGATGGTGTATAAATTATTTCCAACTGTTCTTTCTGGTATATGCTCCCAAGACTTGCTGCTACACTGGATATTCAACTTTTTACAAATAGTCCAGTGATGATATTTACACACTCCGTTGTGTCGCATTGTATAATAGCCATCCCCCAGGAGAACCTTACAACCGGATGTCAGGTGGCTCACACTCTCTACTTCTGTGTGTGTGTGTGTGTATTATAATGTGTATATTCATGATTAGGTATATATGTATGAGAGTGGGTTTTATTTACTCCTCCCCAGGAGTTAGGCACAAGGCCAGTTTTATCTTATTCCCACAAGTAAGATGTGACCCAAGATCGGGTCGAGAAAGTGGGGTTTGAAAAGCCAGCGCTCGAGAGGTGAGCACTCTGGCCATTTAAAAATTGCCTGGGCAGCCCCGTCTGCATTCCCCGGTAGGGGCGCCTCAGACAGTAAGCAATAAACTTACTCCTCCCCAAAGAGGGGAGGCAAAGTCTGGGAGGGTGGACCTCCTAGAACTGCACAGGACAGGCGTGCAGTATCCATCGGAACAGATACTACACTTAGATCTTAGCCAAAAGGCCAAGATGAGAGTGGGTATATATATATATATATATATATATATATATATATATATATATATATATGTATGTATTTTCTACTTTGCCCTTTTGAAAAAGCCAGCTTTTCATTTAATGAACACTCCAATTACGACGAATCGTCCAATTTATTTTGCTGCTTTTAATAAGTCGAGAGATGAAGCCGCCCTCAGACAGAAGAGGATAATTATAATTCCGTTGTATAATGCACCAAGACTAGAAAATAAAGAAAATATACAACGAAAAAGGAAAAGTACTTAGCTGTCAGTTTTCTCGGGAATATTAATATCCATCAAGTTTCACACTCTGCATTTCGAAGCGCAAACTACAGTAGGAGGAATCGCACCAGGTCTAATGCAACCGCGTTTTTTTCTGAAGAAGATCCAGGTATTTATAATACTTGTCTGCCTTAACAAGAAAAATAGTATGGCACAAGGTTAGTTTAAAAAGAGGACTTTAACACTATCGTAGCATAATGTTTTTTGCTGTCAAGTATTTTATCTAAACCGAACGGTCAACTTTGAAAGATTTATTCATTTAAAACCATACCTTACTTTTATTGATTTAAAACCATACCTTACTTTCATTTATTTGAAACCATACCATATTTTTATTTATTTAAACCCATACCTTACTTTTATTTATTTAAAACCATACCTTACTTTTATTGATTTAAAACCATACCTTACTTTTATTTATTTAAAACCATACCATACTGTTATTTATTTAAAACCATACCTTACTTTTATTTATTTAAAACCATACCATACTTTTATTTATTTAAAACCATACCATACTTTTATTGATTTAAAACCATACCTTACTTTTATTGATTTAAAACCATACCTTACTTTTATTGATTTAAAACCATACCTTACTTTTATTTATTTAAAACCATACCATACTGTTATTTATTTAAAACCATACCTTACTTTTATTTATTTAAAACCATACCATACTTTTATTTATTTAAAACCATACCATACTTTTATTGATTTAAAACCATACCTTACTTTTATTGATTTAAAACCATACCTTACTTTTATTGATTTAAAACCATACCTTACTTTTATTTATTTAAAACCATACCATACTGTTATTTATTTAAAACCATACCTTACTTTTATTTATTTAAAACCATACCTTACTTTTATTTATTTAAAACCATACCATACTTTTATTTATTTAAAACCATACCTTACTTTTATTGATTTAAAACCATACCTTACTTTTATTGATTTAAAACCATACCTTACTTTTATTTATTTAAAACCATACCATACTGTTATTTATTTAAAACCATACCATACTTTTATTTATTTAAAACCATACCATACTTTTATTGATTTAAAACCATACCATACTTTTATTTATTTAAAACAATACCATATTTTTATTGATTTAAAACCATACCATACTTTTATTTATTTAAAACCATACCATACTTTTATTTATTTAAAACCATACCTTACTTATATTTATTTAAAACCATACCATATTTTTATTTATTTAAAACCATACCTTACTTTTATTTATTTAAAACCATACCATACTTTTATTTATTTAAAACCATACCATACTTTTATTTATTTAAAACCATACCATATTTTTATTTATTTAAAACCATACCTTACTTCATGCCTCCCTGACTTAGGGCACCTCCGATGCGTGCATCTATCAAACGAAGCATTGAAAATTAATGGTCGTCAGACATTCTTTTTTATACAAAAGGCAGCGATGAATAATTTGATAAACACCAGATCGAGAAACAATAGTTTTATTGAGTCGCACATGACTTTCACATTACAATTAATTACATCATCGTTGGTTGATCATAAGCTGTGATCGTCTCATAGTAATGGTCTTCATTGACATAATTGTTTTTGTCCTCAAGTATTTTATTTCTATCGAACAGCCGACTCTGAAATATTCATTTAAAATCATACCTTCTTGTCTGACTCACTGACTGAAAGCACCTCTGTGTGTCTGTCCAAATTTGTTGCTGAAACGAAGCACTGAGAATCAATGGTCGTCAGATATTCTTTTCTTATAAAAGGCAGCGATTAATAATTGAACAAACATCAAGTCGGAAAACGTTAGTTTTATTGAGTTGCACCAACTTTTCCATTGCAATTATCAGAGTTGGTTAATTATGTCCAGCTGTGATCGTCTCATAATGGTGATCTACATCTACAGAAATAGCAAGAGTCTATCAAGTATAAAGCTTTCTAGATTACAAACGTGTTATCACATCTTGTCTCTTGATCGCTTCTATTGAGACTAACAACGATCTTTCTCCCAGAATTCCTTTACCTTTGTATATATGATGTCACTTTCGCCTACTCGTATAATAGACTTCCATTCTCACGATCCTGGCTTTGTTAATCGTTGTTGGCCTCGTGACTATCCTATTTCCTGCTATTTCCTAACTGTCAATATATGTGGCACTAGTTAACTCGCCCATTTGAATATCTAATTCTATGACCAGCCTACTCAGACAGGTATAAAATCTGACAAAAGTCTTTATTCCCTCATATGTTTGGGGCACAAAACTTTTCACTGACTGAATTTTTACTTCGCTCGTATTTGGTATATGGGGAGCTGCTACTGTAGCTGGATCTAATTTTAACTACCTATAAGCTTCTTCCATGAACGGCAGTATTTACTCCTAGCTTGTAAACGTTCTCATACGAGTCATTGCCAGTATTCTTTCACTGGTAGAAAAAGGGTGTGTTCCCTGGATTGTGAGTGACAACAAGTATCCCCTAGATTTTCAATACTCACCACTTCATTCCGTCACCATTGAAATTCAGTTGATTTGCTTGAACCAGCTGTTTACCATCGTGTTCTCGTTGATAACGGTTGGAATTTAAGTGACAATAAGCCGAGTCAGAATTCCAGTACTACCTATACCTTTCTAGTCTATTTCTTGCCATCTACTGATACTATTCTCTGTGGTATCACCTGAAGTTGGTGTCACTGCATTTCTTTTTTTTAGGAGTGAGAGGATTATTATTAATTTTTTTTTCCCTACTAGAGTCATTATCAGAGATTTCTCACTGGCAATAACAGTGTCTGCATGACAACAATTTTCTCCAGATTTCTAGGATTCTCCACCTCCTTTGAAAACCATTGAAAATAGCTTTGCGTATTTGCAACAGCCGTTTGCTATTGATTTTTACGACTGTTGGCTTTCTCTGGAATTTGAGTGGCAATATACCTACCCATGATTCCAGTACTCTCTACACCTTTCTTGTGGAGGTCTGGATGGTGCTCTCCCTCCAAGATTTTCCCATCCTCCTTGGCCCTTCATGACCGTTTTCTGTGTTATAAGCCAAGGCTGGTATCACCATTTTTTATAGGGAGGAGGGGGTCAAATTTGAGGACTTCTTGCAGTTTCAGTTCCCTTGGGCTCATGTCATGATCTTTTTATATTTTTTGTTTTACTTTTATTTCTACTTGCCTGTGGTTGTTAATATTTACCTGGTTATATGGGTTATTTTCAGCTGCTTTCCTATTTTTTTTCATTTTACTTCAGTGTAAAGTCTCGGAAATCAAGGAGCTCCTTCCTGAGGCTAACAATTGATCTCTATATGAGATGCATAGATATCCAACTGTTCAATTAAAGTTATTCTTTACCTCTCAAACGTTGTGTTAGTAAAGAAGTGAAGAACATTAATTTTCCTCTCATCAATTGACCAGTTAACTATGTTATAGTATATCTTTTTTTTGGGGGGGGGGGTCTCTTGGTTTGACCGGATTCCAGAACAAGAATTCATCTAGTCATCCAGCTAAGTACTGTTACTTGAGGTAACATCACTAGGAGATGGTACACCATTCCTCGTATGAGCCAGTGTATACCCGTGTCGAGAGGATATTATTTGGGCTTCGAATACTATGTTATTTTGGTCAGGGTTTACTTGGAGGGTGAAGTATCCTCATGTCAGGTTGTCCTGACAAACTTTTCTACAGAGTGACCGAAGACACTCGAGGATGGTGTCTTGCGAATAATTCAAACTCTCCATCTGTTTTTATCAATGTAGTATGTTGTGTGATGTCAATCCTTCCTTTGATACCAAATCTTTTTTCCAGGTTTTTCAGAACTGTCCCTAGTACCCCTACGATTATTTGAAGACAAGTAGCTATTTTACCCATAGCTGGAGGGAGAAGTCAAACTTTTCCCAATAGCATTATAGTTTATTTACTAACTACACGAATACACAAATCATTACGAGTGATCGCTCACTAGCAGAAACAGGTGGTGATCACTGGAATCTGAGTGACAATAGGTCTCACTAGAATTCCAGTAATCTCTACTTCTTTCGATCTCTGTTGCAAATGACTTTGCATCTTCGTAACGGCCTTTTACCATTGAATTCTCACTGATAACGGTCATTAGCTTTCTATGCAATTTGAGTGACACTAAGCCCCTTCAGGATTCTGGTACTCTCTGTGTCCTTCCAGTGGAACTCTAGGTGGTGCTCTCCCTCCTCGGTCTTTCCATCCTCTTAAACTATTTACCAGTATTTTCTGTGGTACAAACTGATGTTGGTGCTTGTGTGTGTGTGTGTGTGTGTGTGTGTGTGTGTGTGTGTGTGTGTGTGTGTGTGTGTGTGTGGAGCGAAAGTCTGTGTCCGATTATGAGATGTTTCTTATACATCTACTCTGGTCGTCTCAAGTTCCTTTGTGTTTGCCTGGGCATTTTTTTTTTATTGAAACAGAACATCTGCAATTACATTATGGATCAAATTTCACAGGAGAGATCGCGCCATATTAATTCTCTTTCATGTTATCCGATCTTTATCTACTTGTAGATGTTTGTGCAAT
>OY744543.1:36526053-36631053 GCA_963556195.1 Sepiola atlantica
TTGCAAATTACGTTAAACATTTTCAACATCTCATACATTTTTTTTTTTAAGAATTTTCTCTAAATATTTCTTAACACTTTTTCTTACTTTTCATTTTTCAGATATATATTCCTTGGTATCTACACAATGGAAATGGCTATAAAGTTAGTTGCAAGGGGATTTTTTATCGACAAATATACATATCTACGGGATGCATGGAACTGTTTAGATTTCACCGTAATCATGATTTCGTACGTATCCTTTTTACTTCTTATTTCATTTTAAATATTAAATAACCATTTTTTGTTTACTGTTTTTTTTTTTTTTGAATATTGTTGCTATTTATTTTTCGACCATGTTTGAGTCATGGCACACTTTAGCCATCTTTAAATGTATTTGAATTGATTTGGCTTTGAAATCAAGTGGATTTGCTAGTTTTTTGTTGCAAAATGTTTGAAAGGTGAGCTGACACTGCATAAAAGATCAAATATCCCTTTTGTTCACCCCAAGCAAGGTATATTGCCACTGAAGCCTAAGGGGCTACTTTGATAGGGACCAGATTTATAGTGATGAAACCTGGGTGAGAAGTTGTGCAGCAAGATGTTTGTTCACATTACATTTAAATTTCTGCATGTTAATACGGTCAAGGAAACAGTGAGCAGAAAGGGAATTACAAAAGCAAGTGGTCTGAAAAAAGACGCTATTAGAGTAGAAAATCGTATGGCATCTAGGTACCTCTACAGTGAAGGGGAGGGATTTTGCTGCTAGTCAGGTAGGTCTGGGGTATTTATGTTGAGAGGATACAAATGCAATAAGTTCATCGGGGCACATTCCGTGGAAGTACTTGTAAAACAAGTACAGGGATTAAAAACTGTGGTGATGCGACAGAGGCTGGAGCTTTACAGACAGTGCGGGACATATTAGGTTAGATTTTCCTGGGAAATTATGCATCACCCACCATGTTATCTTGACTTCCGACCAACAGATTACAATTCCTTTAAAAGTTTGCAAAATAAATCGAATGGATTAAGACTTTAACGGAAGTCAAAAATTAGTTATTTTTTCTTATATTAGTTGAAAGCCTAAGGAATTATATGAACGTGACATTAAAAGCTCATCGACAGATAAAAAGAAATCATAGAGAGAACACTTATTAGATTAACGATTAAATTAATCTGATATTATAATTTTCATTCATGGTCTTTTTACATTATTAAAATGTGTTCCTTTGAACCTGGAGAAAACAAAAAAGTCACATAGAGCAAGATCAGGTGAATACGAAGGTTGTTCCATTACGAAAATGGTTTTCTCTGCTAGTGACAACTGAAGACTTACGGCATTGTGAGTAGGTGCATTGTCATGAAGAAGAGGTTTAAATAATGCAATGCTTGTAGAAAGTTATATACTCCCAAGATGTTAGATGATGACATAATCCATTTTTGCTTCTTAGTGTAACATCCAAATATTGGCACACTAAGTTAGATTAAGTAGAAAAGCAAAACCTTCAACTAGAAATCTAAGAGTAGAATTTAAGCTGACATGTTCAGGAAGGTTCATCATGGAGAGGAAGTTCGAGTGACACGTAGTAAATAAAATAATCACGTCTATCTCTTTGGCTAGCAGTCTTAATGGAGTCGGACGTTTTTTTCACAGCTCTTTTCGTTCTAAGAAGTAGCTTAATACATATATGTAACATATATTCCACTAGAAATCTAAGAGTAAGATTTTAAGCTGACATGTTCAGGAAATTTCGCCATGGACACGAAGTCTTCAGTGACACGTAGATAATAAAGTCTATCTCTATGGTTGGCTGTTTGAACAGATTCAGATGTCTTTTTCAGAGCACTCTCCATTCCAGGAAGGAACTTAATTTTTTTTTTTACTTGATTTCACCCAAGACACTGAGACGAAAGGGACTATTGTGGACTAGGGGCCAGAAATTAAAGGGGACATCCTAAGTGAGGAGCTGTGCAGCGAAATGTTTGTTTACATTACATTTAAATGTCTGCATGTCTGTACAGTCAGGAAAACAGGGAGCAGGGAGAGAGTTCCTAAAGCTAGCAGCTCAAGGAAAGAAGCTATTAGAGTATAAAGCTCTCCAGCATCTCGGGATCTCCACTGTGAATGGGTGGGATTTAACTGATTGTCGAGTTGTTTGGATGTATTTACGCCGAGGAAGCACCAGAGCAGCAAGTTCATCGGAGCGCATTCTATTGAAGTAGTTGTAAAGCAAACACAAGGATGCAACATTGTAGTGATGGAACAATGGCTGGAGCTTAGTGGATAGTGAGGGACCTATTAGATTAACGACTCTTTTTTGGATCCTATCGAAGAGGGAGAGACTAGTGGATGGTGCACCAGCACAGATGTGACAACAATATTTCATGTATGGCCTTGTAGAGATATAGGATATTGGCAGGTGTGAGAAGTTTTCTAACATGGTAAAGGGAGCCCACTTTTCTTGCAGCAGACTTGGCAATGTCTTCTATGTATTTGTTCCAATTCATGTTACCTGTGAATGTTAGGCCAAGGAGCTTGAACGTTGGACTCTCAGTTAGAGTGTTATTATCTATAGTAATATATGTAAGTCTACAGTATGCTGTATAACATAAAACAACAAAAGAATTTAATGGCAATAATGTTGTTGGTGTTCTTTAACACTATTCCAACCGTTATTACAGAACTATGAAAACGAGAAAGAAAAAGAAAAACTGTACTAGCTTATACTAAAGAAAGAAATGAAAAGGGGGAGAACGACTCTGCTGTCACTACTAAAGAAAGAAAAAGAGAGACGTCACAACTGATTGAGCTTACTACTACTGCATGTCAATAAAACACAGCTGTTAGCAGGTTATGCATGCTGACATAGAGAGAGAACGACTCTACTGCCACTACTACATAAAGAAAAAGACAGACGTCACAACTAATTGAGCTTACTACTACTGCATGTCAACAAAACACAGCTGTTAGCAGGTTATGCATGCTGACATAGAGAGAGAACGACTCTACTGCCACTACTACAGAAAGAAAAAGAGAGACGTCACAACTAATTGGGCTTACTACTACTGCATGTCAATAAAACACAGCTGTTAGCAGGTTGTGCATGCTGACATAAAGAGAGAACGACTCTACTGTCACTACTACAGAAAGATAAAAGAGAGACGTCACAACTAATTGAGCTTACTACTACTGCATGTCAATAAAACACAGCTGTTAGCAGGCTGTGCATGCTGACATAGAGAGAGAACGACTCTACTGCCACTACTACAGAAAGATAAAAGAGAGACGTCACAACTAATTGAGCTTACTACTACTGCATGTCAACAAAACACAGCTGTTAGCAGGTTGTGTATGCTGACATAGAGAGAGAGAACGACTCTACTGTCACTACTACAGAAAAATAAAAGATAGACGTCACAACTAATTGAGCTTACTACTACTGCATGTCAACAAAACACAGCTGTTAGCAGGTTGTGCATGCTGACATAGAGAGAGAACGACTCTACTGTCACTACTACAGAAAAATAAAAGAGAGACGTCACAACTAATTGAGCTTACTACTACTGCATGTCAATAAAACACAGCTGTTAGCGGGTTGTGCATGCTGACATAGAGAGAGAACGACTCTACTGCCACTACTAAAGAAAGAAAAAGAGAGACGTCACAACTAATTGAGCTTCCTACTACTGCATGTCAATAAAACACAGCTGTAAACTGGTTACACGTGTCACCGTATTTGTTGTGAAGAATGATCCCTGCTACTGCTACATGACATGTCAACAAGACTTCAGCTGTAAACGTAATGAGCCATCGTTCTGGAAATCTGTTGAGCTTGAACAATTCCCCACAGAATACTAGATTTGCCAACAGCTCATACATTACTTTTCAGACTGACCTCTTGTATAGAATTATGCTTCAATTTCAGATATAGTCAGGCCATATTGTTTACAAAAGCATCTGAGTGGATGAAAACTAACTTAAAGAGAAGAAGTCGAAATTTGTTAATTTAAAAAATTTTTTTTTTTAACATAGTTCACCCCAAACAAGGCAGACCGCCACTTCAGACGTAAGGGGCTACTGAGAAAAAAGAAAAGGGGACAAGGTTGGGGGGGGGGGAGGGGGTCAACATAAATTGGGATCTGCGCAGCGAGACGTCTGTTTACATTAGTTTTAAATTTCTGCATGTCAGTACTGTCGGGGAAACAGGGGGCAGGGAGGGAGTTCCAGAGCCCAGCAGTACGAGGAAAGAAGCTATTTGAGTAGAAGGCTCTCCGGCATCTGGGGACCTCCACAGTGAATGAATGGGATTTAGTTGATTGTCGAGTTGGTCTAGTGAATTTACGTCGAAGGGGCACCAGATTAGCCAACTCATCGGAGCATAATCCATTGAAGTATTTGTAAAACAAGTACAAGGATGCTATATTGCGGCGATGGGACAGGGACTGGAGCTTGGTTGACAGTGAGGGACCTATTAGGTTGGTGACTCTTTTTTGGACCTTGTCAAGGAGGGAGAGACTAGCGGATGATGCACCAGCCCAGATATGGCAACAATACTCCATGCATGGGCGGATGGTGGCTTTGTAGAGAAAGTTTCCTTTGTTAGTTCAAATCTAAGGAAATCTATGAAATGGACATTAAAAAGCAACCTGGTCGGGGAGGTCGGTGTTGCATGGGGAGAAATGATATGAGAATTATACGATAGATGTGCAATATAAGTCTTAAAGATGAATTTAGATCTGATGACCTCAAAGAAAGGTTAAATTTGTAGAGTATAGGGAGATGTGTGCAGAACGGGAAACTTTGTTTATTTGGTTACACTTAAATAATGGATGAGAGTTATTGAGTTAGTAGGTGTAGAACAGTTGAGGTAGCAGGGTCAGTTGGCAGGGGTAGGTGAAGAAAAACATGGGAGGAAGCGATAAGGATGGATTTGGGAGGAAGAAGGATAAATGAAGACTTGAGAGAGGTAGGTTAGTTTAGAAGTCAATTTCTAAAAGCTGTCCAACACATGCCAGTATGTAAAACAAACGTTTAACCGATGATGATGATGATGATGATGATGATGATGATGATGGATTGAAAGAACAGTGACGACATTAACAATTAAATAAATGTGATATTTTGTTGTTTTTTGTAATTGTTTTATTGAGTCATAAAGAACGGACATAATTTCCGTTACAATCTGATGGTTCACTCGATATTTTGCATAGTTTATGATATGATTTTTTTTTTACCAATGTTACTTCCTAAGGCTAAAATACACCAGAGGATAATGTCTAATGACTTATGAGGACGGTTTATGACAAGTGTTCAATGAAGTTTGATTTGAAGAGGACCATGTTGTAGTCCTCAGGGAAGACATTCTTATGCCAAATCAGATCGGAGGTTTTGCGAAAGAAACTCTGTTCATGGAAATTCTGTTTGATGTATGGCACACGAAATTTAAAAAAAAGAAAGTTTTTTTTTTGCAGTGGTGGTAGTAAGACGGGTTCTTGCTGTGAAAATTTTATAAGAAGGAACCAAAGATTGAAGCTCAGTCAAGTAATTTCCATGAAAATAACGATAGAGCAGAGAAAGACTAGCAACGTCTCTTCTGTGAGAAAGGGGCTGTAGAGAAGAAAAGAGATCATTGCCCACTAGATTGTGAAGTCGATTTTGAATTGTGTCAAGACAAGAAAAAATGTGATGATGTATGTGGCAGAACACTATCTTATGCCCCATCTCTTATAGGAGCCAGATGCTTTCTTGAGCAGTAGAATTTGGCCAAGATCAAAGTGTAGTATCTGTTCCGATGGATACTACACCCCATAGACCAGTATCGTCTTGGCCTTCGGGTCTTGATTCTGCCGGTCTATGGGACGGTCCTGTGCAGTTCTAGGAGGTCCACCCTCCCAGGCTTTGCCTTCCCTCTTTAGGGAGGAGTAAGTTTATTGCTTACTGCCTGAGGCGCCCCTACCGGGGAATGCCGACGGGACTGCCCAGGCATTTTTTAATGGGCAGAGTGCTCACCTTCTCGGGCGCTGGCTTTTCAAGTCCCACTTTCCCGACCCGACCTTGAGTCACATCTTACCTTGTGGGAGTAAGATAAAACTGGCCTTGTGCCTAACCTCCTGGGGAGGTAAATAAATAGAATGATTCAACCATTTTTCCACCATATTTTATACAAATGTATTTTTGAACCACTCACCAATTAGGAATTTAAATGATATTCTTAAACAGTCTTGGAGACTAAAAGTCGCACAGTCAGAAACTGATTTTTAGGTTATGAAGTTATTTCCATATTGTTTTTTAAAAACTTTAAAAGGAAGATATTTTGATTCCTTTTATTTATAATAAACCTTGAGATATTTCTTGCCCTTGAATTATCATGAGTTAAAATGGAATTGTGGAAAAAGGTCTATTTTTGATTCTTTGAGAAGATCTTATTCATTCAAATGGTGACAAAATGGAGAGTTTAATTTATGAACAAACGTTGATGAAAGTGTAGTGTTGGGATTCTCGCCCAAGAGAAAATAGGCTGTATACTTGAAAATAAGCGTTGAAAGTTGAATTGGGAGCGACAGCTTTTGAAGAAAACGAACAACAACTATGTATATTAATTGAACACTTTTACTTAGGCAAGTAATAAAGAATGATATACAAACAGTAAAAGGGAAATATAAAGAATGAGGGTTTGCAAATATATGCATCTGCAGAACTTATCTTATCTGAAGAGTGTTCGGTTAACAGGTGCACACGCTTTGGCCCCTAACAGTTGTTGGCTTTTACAGTCATAAGCGGATCGGCTTTGCTTGTGACAGCCTTCTGCCGCTTGTGTTGTAATGCAGTCAACCGTTAACCGACGTAAACTGTAGTAGTGAAAATGGGAAAAGAGGCATGAGTCCTAAATGTTTGAATTTATATAGATTGGATCACATGACCTCTAATGAAGCAGTGATTGGGTATACTTTTTGTCCAATCAACTGATCCCTTACAGGGGCAATGGAAGATAACTCCACTGATCAGTCTATGAATGTCTTATAAATTACAATAGTAGATAGATAATAAAGAAACTGTGCTTGATAGATAATGAACGGACTGATATAGATAGGGGACAGATTGGTATACATAGACTAGAAGAATAACCGTCCCAGGACGGGTAAGGTTAATTCCTCGAACAAAACAGTTTTGCACCACTTTTATGTCCCGTTACAAAGATTAAAATCAAAATATAATGCTACTAAACCTTATGCTTAGAATCCTTATTTTAATTGTGTTCAAAATCCATAAAATGATTTTGATTTTTAAAAATGTTTAAAATTTAAGACTTAAGCTAATGAGGTCTCAAGAAGAAATTGAAATTCAGGGAAGCTCGTTTAATTTGTGTGTAATGATTATGGATCAAATTTAATGTAAATCTGAAATAACTGAATTTTCAAATGGGTGATTGTGTCCATATTATGCCCCATAAAAACCTTTTAAAATATTCCAAGAAAATTGAAATTTGGTGAATATTTATTTATTGCTGTCTAAAACTTACAGTCAAAATTTCTCCAAAATAGGGTGTATCTGAATTTTGATGAAGAACTTTCACTCTTTCTTAGCCCCATTTGTATAAAACTAAATTACCTAGGAAGATCGGTCAAAGTCCTAACTAGGAAAATCCCTAAATAAAGCTCTTAGGAACACTTGGAAAATTACTACTAAATTCTAATAATAGCTAATTATTAATATGAAAGGTGATAATACCTAATTAAATATTTTTTTATTTAAAGTGAAATTAATACGAAACTGGGGTTTAAAGATAAACCTAGGTAATGAGGCTAGCTCCGTGTGGCTTTAGTTTTATAACCACCAAAAGGTAGCCGTCATTCGAATCCTGTTTGATTGTTTCCTGTGGCGGGGGGGGGGGGGGCTCCATTTGTTTTGATGCCTTTTCTATCACGTGAGTTTTCTTCCATGTACTCCAAATTACTATGCTTTTATTGGAACGCTAATTTTAAATATCCTCTCGTTTTTCCTTTAGTTTTTCTCCTGTTTTTTTTTTACATCATAAGATGTTGCTACAATTTCAATAGACATTCTAATATTCTCTGAAGATTGACAGAAAGGCTATTTAACTGTAATTTTTGTACCAATCTACCAAGAAACATGTGTAGGATTGCAAAAGATTAAAGATGAAAACATTTCTCTTTATATGTGAGATGCAAATAATAAAAATCTACCGAGGTGTTGAGATAATTGTAAAATAAACAATGTTAAAAATTAAAAAAAATGAGGGATTTCATAAAAATGATGACTTTGGACTGATTTCTGCATGGTAATTGGAATGAATTAATATAATATATATGCTCTGAATCTTGTAATATCACTTCATTGAGCTTATAATTGAAAATTTTCGGACATTAAAAAGAGTATAAAATTGAAAATGTACATTCTTTATAAAAACCTATATATATATATATATATATATATATATATATAAGTTAATCCAACAAAAGATATAAGAGGCAACTAATAAATTTTAATTAGTGAACATCCGGATAAAAACTGAAGCTCAATATACTGGATAGAGCATTAATAGCATAATATAAAATGAAATAATAAAATAAGGTGCGAATCAAATTTTATTAGAATTATCTTTGAAAACTCATGAGTTAAGGACTTTAAAGTACTTTGCCTAAATTTTGAATTCTAATAAAATTTGATTCGCACCTTATTTCATTATTTTATATTATGCTATATATATATATATATATATATATATATATATATATATAATCAAAATTCTTCTTCAGAAGACATCGTAAAGTGAAAATATATTTTTATTTAAACCAAATCGATGTTGATATTTATTTATTTTTAATTATATATGCAATAAATCAAATATTTCGATCAACACAGATCTTTTTCGATGAAAATCAGACATTGTCCTTTGTTTTCTTTTCCTCATTGTCGATTTATGACGGCAAAGCCGAGATGTCTCGACCTTGTGGAAAATATTCCGAGCAGAATAAAGTATATTTGAAAAGAGACGTAAGCGAAATAAATCTTCCCTGAACTATACTGATAAGAAATGACAATGAATCTTAAATTTTGAAGGCCAAAAAAGATTCACACATACATGAGCCGAGATTGTAAATTGAGCCTTGTCTCTTTCCAGCTCTCCATTTTTACATGGTTGAACAATGCTGATGCGATATAGCTAGACTTAGCTTATGGCCAGTAAGAAGGGACTCTTAGTCAGCTACCCGTTTCAGCATGGCACCTTTTTCTATAAAAAGTAAATGGTATTTTATTTCATATTGCCCAATCATTATTCCGTGTCGATCTCAGCAACACATGTTTGTCTTAATTGGGTTTAGAGATTTATAACATAAACTTTTATGTAGGAATTACGTTTCTGTGTATCATGGATTATGTCCCTTTTACGTTTGCCTTTGACAAACCTTCTGTGAGAAAATAAATGTGTGTTTAGATATGTAAATACAATCATCTCATTAGCATTACCGTTTACTTCCTCATTGTCTTTGTTTTTTCCATTTACTTCCGACGCTCGTATGTACTTTAAACTACTTATCCAATATGGCGGCGCTCGTGATGGAGAAAGGAGTCCACCACATGCGTCGCTTTACAAACGTATAAAATGGAATAATACAATATTCTCGTTTCATAGAAGAATTGAATTAAGTATTGATTTTTAATTTTTTAGTTACACTCTCAAATCTCCAGATGTTTCGTAAAATCTACAGATTTTTTGTGTAAAAAAATACAAATATAAAATAATAATAATGATGAACAGAACAACAGGAACACATGCATATTTGTTTTAGATTAACTAATACATTTATTTACAGACGAAGGAGTAGTATATGTGTTTAGCTTGTTTAATGCACATGTATGTATGTATGTATGTATGTATGTATGTATGTATGTATGTATGTATGTATGTATGTACATGTATGTATGCATGCATGCATGCATATAAACGCATTCATTAGTTTTTTACATGTCAACATGAGGAAATAGCGTTCTCATAAGATTGCGAATTTTAGGCAAGAAATATATAAAATCTTTCGATGTGGATTCGTGAAGCAAATAGTTAAACTGACTGGTGTGTCAAGTGTTGGTGGGGTTTTGTAGAGCTCTCTCATAACTTTCTAGAAACTTTAAGATTTTTGGACACTATGCTCCGATTGGTGCCAAGTTCGAATCCTTTTGGTTTCATAGCACCACTTTCACTATGGATGTTGGCAACCTTCATGTAGTCCCTCCTCTTTGTACCTCATTCAAGAAAGAACTGAGGAAATGCCAACAACGAAATAGAGCTGGTCAACAAAGAATTTGCATTCGTTATTAGTATATATATATACATTGAATAAAAATGGAGCACAAGGAGGAACAGGTGCTAGTTTGATTGGAGGAATTAAGTGGATGAAGTAAGTTCAGGGAACTTCTGTTATTACTAACCAGCAGAGCGTTACCACTGTCAATCAAGAGAATAATTTATCAGGCATGTGTGTGCAGTGTGATGATGTATGAAAGTGAAATCT
The DNA here is from genome assembly GCA_963556195.1 of Sepiola atlantica. Lineage (NCBI taxonomy): Eukaryota > Metazoa > Mollusca > Cephalopoda > Sepiida > Sepiolidae > Sepiola > Sepiola atlantica. The sequence goes on from OY744543.1 coordinate 36,536,565, forward strand.
GGCCAGTGAAGGTTGAGGACATACGTTGCATGGAGAGAAATGATATGAGAATGATACTATGAATGTTTAATGTGAGTCTTAAATACAGGTTTAGATCTGATGACCTCAGAGGAAGATTAAATCTGGACAGTATAAGCAGAACAGGAGACTTTGATGGTATGGTCACGTTAACAGAATGGATGAGAGTTATTGGATTAGTAGATGTAGAACAATTGAGGTAGCAGGGTCAGTCAAAGGAGAAGGCCAAGAAGGGAAGAAGTCATAAGAATGGACTTGAGAAAAAGAGGGATAAATAAATACCTGGCCCGAGATTAGTTTGGAAGACGATTTCTGTAAGCCGTCCAGCACATGCCAGCATGTAAAATGGACGTTAAACCGAATGTGGTGATGAAGTGTAAGTTGAAGTTTATTTGCACCAAATATGGTTAGGGTTTAGGGTTAGGGTTTAGAGTTAGGGTTTAGGGTTTAGGGTTAGGGGTTAGGGGTTAGGGTTAGGGTTTGGGGTTTAGGGTTTAGGGTTAGGGGTTAGGTTTAGGGTTAGGGTTTAGGATTAGGGTTTAGGGTTAGAGTTAGGTGGCATTTCTTAGGATCACCTTGTACTATGTACTTCATATAATATGAATCGGGAGAAATTCTCTCTTACACTAGAAAGAAACTGGCCCTCATTTGAACAGGCTTTTAATGGTAAGAAAACTTAGCATTTGTTTTAATTAAGGAAAACATGGGAAAAGTTATAAGGATGGACTTGAGAGAAAGAGTGATTAAGAAAGACTTAGCCAGAGATAAGTTAGTTTGGAAATCAAAGCCGTTCAACACATGCCAGCATATAAAACAGATGATGATGATGATGATGATGATGACGATGATGCCTCGAAGACAGAATGTGCAAGTGTGTACACAATAATATTTGATTGGTTTATTTGCCTATTCTTCTGGTTGAGCAGACGTATATATGCACAGTTCGTGCATATTTGGCTTTGCCGCAGGCGCGTGCAATTGAATGATATCAATCGGAAATAAAAATGTGCATGTGTGACTGAATACACTTTAATGTTTGCAAGCTAAGATGTCTGCTGTCACGTGACGCACACTTTATCATATGCAGAATTGCTTTCCACATGGAAATTCACTGTTCGAACAATTTCTGTTAAGAAAGATAGACATCTTTATTTAGGTATGTGTATATGTTTATATATTTCTATGTGTATGATTCACTCCTAAACTAATTAACTGATCCTTATGTATTTTAGAACACAGCTGCTAGGTGTAAGGGTGGGTAATATGGGTTATATTTAGTTTTAGTTTCATGCAAAAGGGGTAAAAAAGGGGTGGAAGCTATTGATGAAAATTCAGCTACCTCCGATTTTTGTTACATTTTAACAATAGGTATCAGATATCAATTAATAAATATTCCTGAAATTTCAGTTTTTTAGGAGTATTTTAAAGGGTTTTTTAGGGAGCATAATATGGGCACAACCTTACATTTGAAAATTAAATATTTCAGATTTGCATTAAATTTGATCCATAGTCATTACACACGAATTAAGCAAGATTCCCTGAATTTCAATTTCTTCTTAAGGCTCCTTAAACTTAAGCCTTAAATTTGAGACATTTTCTAGAATCAAAATCATGTAATAGATTTTGATCAAGATTTGAATAAGGATTCTAGATATAACGTTTAGTAGAATCATATCTTGATTTTAATCTTCGTAAAGGGACATAAAAGAGGTGCAAAACCGTTCTGTTTTGGGAATTCATTTTACCCGTCCCTGGACGGGTATTTATCTAGTGGCCATATAAAAATAAAATAAAAGACAACTCTTATCTTTTCAAATCATTAGAAAACAATAATCACCAGAAAGTAACGGATAAATGCCATATAGGCATAATTTATTTATGCGTTTAAAAGAAAAAGTGAAATTTATCTATTATCGCCTGCCAGTGTCTGGTGGGCGCAGATCATAACGAACGACCCCAGACTGTTCGTTTTAGTTACAAGGTCACTAGAACCGGGTTTTACATACAGCATCTTATATTTCCAGAAACGGTCACCCATCTCAGTACTGATCAAGCTGAATGTCGCTTAACTTCGGTCATCTTACAGGAAGTGATGTGTCAGCGTGATTATAGCTGGATATATTTATTCATATGTGGGCAATATATTTTATCCTACTGGGGTGCCACGCACAAAAAAGAAACAGGAAATTTAGGACGTATGATTAACAAGTACGTGCAATTGTTGGAAATAGAAAAAGGTTTTTAATGAGGGAAGCATTGAACAAACAGAAGAACAACGCAAATGTTAGATGAGATGTTTCTATGGGCAGCTGCACAACGACATAGACGGTCTAGCCAACTACCAGTCCCTTTTTGTATGATTTCAAGTGGGAGTTTTTAAGGATTTTTTGTCTGTAACCTTTCTCCTCTGTAATTGAAGTTGATGTAATTAGAAATTCAAGTTTTATCGGTGAAACTAGCCGTCCATATTAAATAGGTCGAGATATCGTTATTCCTTGACGCGCGACAAAATCTCACTTGCAAAATATCTGTCTCGTGTCATAACGTTAAGTTAGGGCCATACCCCCCCCCCCAACCATCCCCAACCACTTTTAAATGGCTATAGACACCCATTCCTAACATCCCCTCTTTCTCTTTCTCTTTCTCTTTTTCTTTTTCTTTTTCTTCTTCTTTCCTCTTTTTTCTTTTTCCGTTGCCTCCCCCCCCCCGGCCCAGCTTAGCGTTGAATATAAATATGAATTATTATATAATTAAACATTTTCAATGGCCAATTTTTTTTTTAATTGGTCACATGACTATTATTCCTCCTTCTTCGTTTGCTTAGCTCAATTCTTCCTGGACTTCATCGATCGGGTTGGATCACAAAAAAAACCTTCTGCCTGATGAGACCTCAGCTCTTGATAGCTGTAGATCGATAACATCGACATGCCAGTGTAGCAGACTTTGTACATGTTTGAATAAAAAATCATTCATGATACAGCTCTATATTCTTATTGAGCACTTTTTTATAAGCCCGGTTTGATTCCTTTTAGATTTCTACCCTGTGGATTTTTATCCTACCTGGATTACTATATATATATATATATATATATATATATATATATATATATATATATATATATATATATATATATATATATATATAGGAAATATTGAAATAATGCAACAAAAGTAAAGTTACATACATTACAAGTTTATTATAATCATCAGATGTTTAAACAAAGGATAAAATAAAATATGAGAATGCCCTTTAATCCATGGATTTTCAAAGAATTTACTTTAATCCTCAGAAGGAAAGACCAAAAATTTGCTAATTATTGGTAAGTATTAATTTGAAAAGTTTACAACATAATAATAATAATAATAATAATAATAATAATAATATATATATATATATATATATATATATATATATATATATATATATATATATATATATATATATATATATATATATAGTTTATGGCTATTTTATCTAGGAAGTTTATTGGGGTCAAAATATGTCACAGACAAGCCTGGCTGGCAGTAGATGAGGGATGGGGGTACGGAAGCTATCAACTAATAAGTCGAAACCATCAATCCCATTCATCTCGCGTCCTTTCAAGGAGACAGGCCACTGCTGATAACGCTACTACCAATATCATGTTTTTTATTCTCTGCTTTTTCACGTCAACAACCATGACGAAGTCTGGACACTTTCTGACAAATCAAAATTAATATTCTGCATGATTTTTCTACATTGCTTTCTTCATCCTGAGAAAGTCTGTCAATAAAGACGAAACGTTGATGAATACATAAATCACATAGTTTTGGGCTTTCTTTTTTCCTTTTCTATTCGAATTATGTGGGAAGTAGTGAATAGTTCTATCTCTATGCTGACGAGTCCCGATTAAAGGACGAAACGTATGCGTACATAGATAATAAACAAAACAAATATTATATATATATATATATATATATATATATATATATATATATATATGGGAAGAGAAGGATGAAGGTAATCCGACGTGATGGTAAAATAAAAAAGGAAAACCAAAAAATGGATGTTTTTTATGTGTACATCAACGTTTCGTCTTTATTTATAAGACTTCATCAGGATGATGATATAGAGAAAAGATGTCATGCAAGTACAGATACATGTAGGGTAGATATATTGGGAGGAAAAATAAAATAAAATGAAAATAATGGCCACTGCTTGGTGGACGTCCGTACTTGTTAGAGAATAAAAATGAATGAAGAAAATGAGTGGGGAAAAAAAAAAAAATGGAAGGATGGGGTGAGCAAGGACTACTGTGGCTGGTGGTAAGAGAAAGAGATTAGGATTCATTATTTTCATTTTATTTCATTTTTCCTCCCAATATGTCTACCCTACATGTATCTGTACTTGCATGACATCTTTTCTCTATATCATCATCCTGATGAAGTCTTATAAATAAAGACGAAACGTTGATGTACACATAAAAAACATCCATTTTTTGGTTTTCCTTTTTCATTTTACCATATATATATATATATATATATATATATATATATATATATATATATATATATATATATATATATTATGGTGTACTTTTATAATTAATGGTTCTCATATTGTATTAAATTCTATACTAGGTCTGCTTATGAGGCCATTGTCGCCAAACATATGCACTGCTTCTTTGCGTCGTCTTACTCTCCACCATTCTTCTCTGTCTATAATTTTTACTTTGTTCCATAAGGATAGATGGTTTCCCTCTTCTCTCCATATGTGGTCAGCCATACCTGATTTTTCGATATCTTCACATATTACGGCTTTCCGGTGTTCTTCTAGCCTTACTTTTAGTGGGTGACATGTCTCACCTTTGTATATTTTCCCACATTTACATGGAATTGCATACATACAGTTCTTAGTCATTACTTTTTCCGTAGGGGGTTTGACTCACACAAGATGCTTTCAGAGAGTTGAGTCGTTCCTGAATACTATCCTGATGTTATATGGATTACATATTCTTTGAATTTTTTCCGACAAGCCCTTAATATATGGTAGAAAAACTGTGGTGAGCATTCAGGTGGTATCCTTTGATGTTTGATCCAGATTTCTTTGAGCTGATGTCATGCTCTCTGGATAGTTGTTTCAGTGGAGGGTATCTCTTAGGCTGTCCATCTCCTCTGTATATGTATTGCTGTTACTACATATTGCCTTTGCTCGATGTTGTAGGCAATCAACGATTCCTTTCTTTACATTATATTGATGGTGGGAGTTGAAATTTAGATATTGCCTAATGAAAGTTGGCTTTCGATATACAGATAACCTAAACCCCTGATCAGTGCAAGTTATCAGCACATCTAGGAAAGATAATTTGATATCATGTTCCTTTTCCATTGTGAACTGTATACATGGATGGAGGGAGTTCACATGGTCCAGTAATGTTTGAACATCTTTCTGGTGAAGCCAGAGTATGAATGTGTCATCCACATATTGTAGCCACATTGTTGGCTTTAGTGGTGTTGATCCTAGCGTCATTGCCTTAAAGTATTCCATGTATACATTAGCCAGTACTGGGAACTATGGTGATCCCATAGCTAGACCTTGTTCCTGTCGATATATATCAGATCAATATTTCTATGAGATTATCAATTGGGATACAAGTGCGCTCTTCCAGTGGTGTGTCTGAAATCAACTAATCCCGTACCACAGTCAGAGTCTCACCAGTAGGAATTTTCGTGAACAAACTCACTACATCTAGACTCACTATCTGGTTGGAATGAACTGGAGCATTGTTGATTTTTTTCTATGAAGTGAGCTGAATTCTTGAAATAGGATGGAGATTTGCCTGTGAGTGGAGTGATTATATCTACCAGAAATCAGCTCAATGGATGGCATGCTGAACCTCGGGCACTGACAATGGGTCTTAATGGAATCCAGTCTTTGTAAATCTTAGGAAGGCCGTATAGGTGTGGTAGTTTGCTGTAATGCTGAACTAGCTGTCTGTATTTTTCAGGTGGTACTAGGTCTTTGTTCTTACTAAGGATCTGTGACAGCTTCCTCTCTGTTTTCAAAGTCGGATTCTTTTTTACTTTCCGTGCAGATTCCTGAGTTCAAGAGAAAGATTCCTGAGTTCGACAAGATACACCTGAAGAAGGTCGGAGATTACATTGTCCGAACCGTTGTGAGAATAACACTCAAAGTGAGAACAGTAGTCCGAATAATCCAAATTATACAAATCATCAATCCTCATCTCAAAAATTCAGAAACATGAAAATAAGGGGAAGTCATCTGCGCTGATACAGACTTGTACTGTTCACAAATGGCAACACTGTCTTGAAAATGGGATTTAAGATGGTGACCCCTAGGAAAAGGCCTAGGGGACGACCGAAACAATGGTGGTTTGATACCTTACATCAAGATCTCAAGACGGCCCCACTTCACTTTGACGAAGTCTTTGACCGTGTATGGTGAAGGGGAAAATATAGTGCAGACTCTGATGCGCGAGATAGATGCAGGATGATGAGTATAAGCAATGATAATCCATAAAGAAATGTAGCTCTTGTAACATGATTCGAACCTTAATCTACAAGAGAACCGTCTTTTATATATTTATTTATATATATATATATATATATATAGAGAGAGAGAGAGAGAGAGAGAGAGAGAGAGAGAAATGTGATATATCTGTTTATCTACACAATGTTACAATGCATGCTTGAACTTGAGTTGAGCACAGTTCTGAAGATGGGAAGAGTTCCCGAAATATTATATCATAAGGAGTTTCCACCAGACCATCTTGATACAGGTATTACATAATATTGTAACATTGTGTAGATAAACAGATATATGTGTGTTTGTGAAAATAAAGAAAGAAATAATAAATATATATATATATATATATATATATATATATATATATATATATATATGTGTGTGTGTGTGTGTGTGTGTGTATACATTGTATTTAGGGTGAAACTATTTAATTTGTTCCACCATTATATGTCTTATTTGCTCCAACTTGTGTCTCTGCATTGTGTTGCCCTCTAAGTATCACATTTCTATATACTAATAAACAATGCTTCAAGCAAACTACATAAACCTCTTATAGATATATATATATATATATATATATATATATATATATATATATATATATATATATATATGTCTGTGTTGATTGAGTATGCATTGATGTATATGTCTATCAGTGTCTGTCTCTCTCTCCCTAACTCTCTTTTTCTCTCTTCTTTTGTCTGTGCATGTTTTTTCTGTGTTGACTGAGTATGTATTTATATATATGTGTGTATGTGTGTGTGTCTGGCCGTCTTTTTTCTGTCTGTCTGCCTGTCTGCATGTCTCTCTCTCTCTCTCTCTCTCTCTCTCTCTCTCTTTCTCTCTCTCTCTCTCTCTTTCGTTGTACTTTAAAAAGTTTTTTTATAGATTTAAAAAAAAATCTTCATAGTGTATTTCTTTTATATATATTATTGTCTAAGTACATTCTTATGGAATGATTACACACATGTTCGGTGTCTGTCTGTCTCTGTCTCTCTTTCTTTCTCTCCCTCTCTTTGTCTGTCTCTCCCTCTCTCTTTCTCTCTTTTCCTCGATGTATTTAAAAGTTTTTTTTCATATTGATTTAAAAAATGTTCAATAATTCAATTTCTTTTATTCTATTTAATAGTTAGATTTCTTTTTACATTAAAAAAACATTTCAGACAACCTTTTTTATCCTCTCCACATGCAAAATATGTTTATCTATTTCATAAAATAATTGTCTGCGTAAAAAAATTTTCAAGACTATTTTTTTTATTTATTCAATCTTGGCACAATAAACATTATCTACATGTAAATGAATGTATATATCTACATACTACTAAAACTAGCTTGTTCTCTGTTTGACCAGTTACACAGCCTCAAGTACATTATTTAGACAACAAATTCATATATTTTATAATCCAGCTGCCTGAAAAGACATATATATATATATATATATATATATATATATATATATATAGAGAGAGAGAGAGAGAGAGAGAGAGAGCGAGAGAGAGAGAGAGAGAGAGAGAGGGAGAGAGAGCGAGAGAGAGATTTCATTTATTTGTTTATTTTTTCTGTGATACGTTTGAACGGAAAACACTCTACTTAAATGCTAATTGGGAATATTTTTCCCTCACCAATGTGATGCTCCCAGATGAGGAGCGACATATACATTTTTTCAATATAATTATCCACAGGCACGTGTTTCGTCGAACAGTAGATTCTACTGTTCAAACCAGTTGCACGATTCGAACTCCGGAACATGAGTTTCCTTTAACTCAATTCCGACCACTCTAACCAATAAGGCGAATTTTAACCGTTACACAACGAGTAGAGAAATAAAACCTATTGATGTCAAATCAGGCGAGTAAACATAGTCAGCCGTATTAACAGTGTTCAACAAATAATATAGAAAGGAACTTGCATTTTTAGCTTAGATTAGACGACTTATATTATTTCTCATTAAAGGCCCGGCCAAAAGGTGGCTATAAATAATTATTTAATAATAAATATTTAATTATCTACATACGTATACGTTTCATCCTTGCAGAATCTTCAGTGTAGAGATAACTGTTCAAACCGGTTCGAAATGAAAATATATTTATGGCAATTAAGCTATACAGAGGAATCCGCGTTTCATCCCCGCAAGGAATCGTCGGACTAAGTGCACAAATATTTTGTTTGTTTTTATATATCCACATGATGTTTTGGTCTAGCTAATTAACCAATCAGACTCGTTGCTATTTAAAATGAGGAGTATTACCTTAATAGTAAATAATAAATTCCCAACAAATAAAGCAGATGCCATGACAGGAAATCGAAACCGAAACCTTGAGATCTTCAGTCTGAGGTTCTACCAACTGGTTTGGTTTGGTTTGGTTTGTTTTACGGCATAGCAACCAACTATGGGTTATGTAATGCCGAATAAAGTTGTCAAATACAATTCCAATTATTTCACATTGTCTTGAAAGGCAATGAAAAGTGAAATCAAGAATTTGTGATTAAATTTTTTGGAACAGTCCAACTTCCTTGATGAAGTCTAAAATTTTCATCACATTTATGTTTTCAAACAAGTCTTTTAAATTTTAGTAGGCATAATACTTGTTTCGGGTTTGCTGCAGATCTTGACAGTCTATTAATATATGTTTGACTGTGTAAGATTGTTGACATGCTATGCACATTGGAGACTCCTCTCCTTCCAATAAGTGCTTATGAGTGGTATGCGTGTGTCCCATCAGAAGTCTTGTTATTATAACCTTCTACCAACTGACCTATTTGGACTTTCTTATAAATAGATGTTAAAGTATTACCATAACAAAATAACTATAGCTTTGGCATGACGTCACAGATTTACATGTTTCAAAACATGAATTCAACGATAAGCGATAATAAGAAATAAATAAATGAATGGGTAAACATTATCAATAGCGTTGGAAATTATTCTAATAGTCTAAAAAAATGATTTTGCTTTAACTACGTATTGCATGTAGTTCGTTCGCAATCATATAATCCTCCCAGCCGAGCAAAAAATATGCAACCAGAAGGAGTGCTAATAGAGTACAGACCGGACACGTATACGCCATATTGTGGTGGATCGAGATGTGATTCGAACGAACATCGAAAAGCAAATGGCTTGAATAGCCACCCTCTTTCTTTTCCCTGGTTCGTTGGGATATGCTTTACTCTTCACTTCCAAAAACAAGTGAGTTTTCACTCAATATTTTTCAACCAATGAATATCGTTTCGAACCTGAAATCTAACAAGCCGACACGAACTGAAGACTCCCTATAAAGACAAAGAAATAGACAGAGTTCTCCACAGATCCAACCCGGTGCACCTCGAAAGAATCCCAAGAACGTATGCTCAACACACACCCTCCGTGCATTTAGCCGCGGGGGGAGGCGGAAAGAAATAAACACTTCAAAACTCACGTACAAGCTCTATCACCTCACGCACATATACAGACGCACTAACAGAACAAGGTAAACCTACGCATACTTACACAGTGCCACATCGTCTAATACTCACATACGCATATTACTCACACACACTTATTCACAGAACATTTTCCTACCTAAAACACGAGTTGTATAAACTTTACCAAATGAATATTTCTTCACTAAAAATTACTTTTATATTCATGTAAACTTATAGTTATATAAATGTTTTGTTATTTAATCATGTTTTCCTTGATTTTTCATTCACAAAACTCTGTTCATGTTAAGTTAGCACTTGCTAGCTCTTGACCCAAATATTCTCTCAAACTTTATTTCATTTCCATTTAATATGCATGCACGCCCGTATATATCCCCATTTCCTTCCTTTGCCATTTACAACCCACATTTTATCATTTTTATTAATTGTCGGCGTGGTTCTTGGTAAAATCCTAAAGATGACAACATCGCCTAAAAATGTCCCTACCAAGGCCAGGCACCACGCCACAACCTCCTCTCCATAATCTTAGGTACAATTTCAGCTGTGGTTTTGAAAAGCCAGCACACTAGGATTAGCATGTTCTGGCCTACAAAAAATGCCCGAGCAGCCCTGTGGATATTCCCCGGTAAAGGGGTGCCTCAGAAATAAACTAACCCATTTTCAAAGAAAAGGTAAAGCCTGCGAGGGTGGATCTCCTAAGAGTGAACAGAACTATGCTATATAAATGTTTTGTTATTAATCATGTTTTCCTTGATTTTTCATTTACAAAACTCTATTCATGTTAAGTTAGCACTTGCTAGCTGATGACCCAAATATTTTCTCAAACTTCATTTTGTTTCCATTTAATATGCATGCACGCCCGTATATATTCCCATTTCCTTCCTTTGCCATTTACAACCCACATTTTATAATTTCGCCTAAAAATGTCCCTACAAAGACCAGAGACCATACCACTGTTTAACTTGCTTCCAGTCCAAAGACAGAAAGAGGAAAAGCTTCGTTCTGAATCTCACACATGTAGAAAGCAAGTCTTTTTTGTAGTTCTGAATAGAAGAGCACACTTGAATATGGTTGAAGGGAAATAACTCCTGAATATCTTGAGCCAAAAAGAGCTTTCCGTGTATGAGAGAGAAGAAGAGACAGCAACATCTGACATTCTCACATATTTGTTGTGGCCCGGGTGAATTTGCTGTTGATTTCTCCACGTTTGTCATTTTTAAGGTTCTCAAAAAGTCCCTTAATATACCTCGTCACCAGTTGTTGTGGCCCTGTAATGGGTCCAGAAAGAAAAACACGAACTCAGGGTTAAGTGAAACAAAGCATATTGAAGAAAGTGTAATACAACATAGAACAAGAGTTGTTGAACGTCTGTGATGATTGCCAGTATTAGACTAGGGTAGTTCTAACACCGAGAGGTGTGTGTTCTCGGTATTTATAGTAGTCCGTAAAGGTGGATACCATAACACTTATAGAAGCAACTATGTCTCTATGTACACGAGAACAAAGTTGGACAGTTTTTGATATGGAGAAAATCTTCAGATTAGAACAGCAATAAAAATTCCCCCAGTCTAGTTGGACCTCCTCTTCTCTAACCAATGCTTTATTTGCAACAACAACAAAAATAACAAATTTTACAAATTATGCACAAAGCCTCTAAAAGTGCGAGGAGAAGAGGCAATGGTCATAGACGCATTTTGACTCATTCGCCCAAGCACGTTTCCTTTCATTCTTTCAGCATTTGTCCATCACGTTCACTTCAACTGTCACCACAATACCACATTTACTTCATGGACTACTCTACCTAAAATATGTTCAATAGTTTAAAGTTAATTTATCTACAAAAGATATTTACAATTTCATAAAAAATTATGGGGAATAGGGCAATAAAGCCACCCAAAAAGAAAGAAAAAGAAATCAAATAAAATCAGGGGCAGTTTAGTAAAATCCTCCTTACCTTTTTCTGGTTTGTTTAGAACCGGAAACAAACAGGTAAATCTCTAAATGGGAGTGAGACCTAAGTAGGAGCAAAAGAAATAAGAATCGATAGTAAACTTTAATCCTAGCCTGAAGGCTGAATAACACGTCACCAAAGCAGCTACGTCTGTTAAATTAGATAAGAGATGTTTCTTCTTCTTCTTCTTCTTCTTCTTCTTCTTCTTTTTCTACGTCACTTCAATTACATCATTAACGTAATTCCTAACCTTAATTCCTGGTGGAAATTTCCTTTTATAGCTCATCTAACACATCCCACATACAATATCGTTACAAGAGTAAAAGGATAGATAGTTTTAAAGTCCATCCAGAGTATTAGAAAATTAAGTTACCGCCTGCTTTGAATTTCAGAAATTAGCGACATTTCAAGAATAAGTGTGTTATATGACAGTTACGATTAAAAATAAACACAGTATTTTACTATCACAAGCCTGCTGTTAAATAAAACTATATTTATGTCATTTAATCAAAATCCTTGTTGCCATGGTGAGCTATCAGACAGACGGCCGATTACGGGTTGACCCATTATTTATGTCATCTATTATTTACCTCATTATTTACGATATTATTAACGACATTATTTAAGAATTATTAACGACATTATTAACGACATTTTATTATTAACGACATTTTATTATTAACGACATTATTAACGACATTATTTAAGAATTATTAACGACATTATTAACGACATTTTATTATTAACGACATTATTAACGACATTATTAACGACATTTTATTATTAACGACATTATTAACGACATTATTAACGACATTATTTAAGACATTATTTACGTCATCTATTTATTTACCTCAACCCCTTTCTCTCCTCTTACCACTGATCGTCTCTTCGCCCTTCTTTACTCCCACCATCTGATATATTCAATGTGCAAAAATTTGCATGCAAGACTATTAGAGTCTTTTCCACATCGGATGTGGATTGTGCGTTGGCCATGGTGGCACGAAATAATCTTCTCCATGAAATTCTATCATTATTTACACTAGTTTCGATGTGCGATTGTTTGAGGTCATCTTTGACTGAACCATTTCTAATTTCTTTAGCCTGCCTTTTCCTCTGTTACACTCAATTTAAATGTGTGTATATAAGTGAGACAGTAAAAGCTCCTCCTGCTTCTTTTATTTATAACTAATAAAAGTAACATATTGATCAGGATTAAATATTAAAATCGATGAACTCGATGGAAAATAGCATTTTATTACAGATGAGAGTTCTTTATAATATTACCAAGTGAAAATGTGAGAAAATAATTCAGTGTGAAGATCGAATTCACGTCAATATCTTACACTATAACATAGCTTCTATATATGGCAATAAAACAATGCAAAATATAGCATTTTTATACAAAACTTCGTCGTATCATCATCATCATCATCATCATCATCATCATCATCATCATCATTACTATTACTATTACAAAGATAAATTATTTTAAAGGACCGCTGGGAAAAAACAATTTATTTTGATTTACTTACTCATGTGTGACCTATTTGCATAAAAGAAAGAAATATTTAATGTTTAATATAATATAAGTTATAAGCTTTTAAAGTTCCCTAAATATTATAGCTCACAAAACTTGACCCATGCAGCCATCCACTCTCTCTCTCTCTCTCTCTCTCTCTCTCTCTCGCTCTCTCTCTCCATTTTCTCTTTTATGCTTGCCAGTAAGAATTCTAGTGAGCGAGCGATGTTAGCTTAATTTAAAAAAAGAGTTTTAAGAAGTTATCCATTTTTTTATTAAATCACTTTAATTAATTACTGTTACAACGAAACTATTGCATATATATAGAAACAAAATAGAACAATAAAATTACAAATGAATAACACCAAACATTAATTTACTATGAACTGTTTAAAAAATAGTTATGCAAATTAGGCATTCAAATAATCGTCTTTGGATCGTTCGTCGGTACTATATATAGAGTATTTCAAAATACTATCCTGTATTATTGATTTAAATAACAGTAACCCGTTTTGATGGCAATATAGGAGGGATAAATGAAAAAATCTTTCGCATTTATTCATTTAGATATGTTGAGGATAAGGCAATATCAAAGTCTATCCATACAAAAATGTATCAAATTTATTGACAACTTGTTAAGACAACCAAAAGTAAAGACTTAGTAGATAATAAGAATTCAAAGTGTCCAAGATCGTTTTAGGTGAAGAAAGAGTTGTTTTGTCTGTAAACAGAAGTTTAGTGGCCATGTTTGTTTCGGCTGGCGTCGTGTGAGTTTACGTGTAGCAGTGTGTGTAAATTGGGTAGGCATTGCATCTGTTTTGTCAGTTAGAGAGGGTGTGTGTGTATGTGAACTTTGTGTATGCATGTTCAGTGAATAGTTTGTATGTGCTATGGCTATGCATACATGAATGTCTCTTGTGAATATGTGTGCATTGGCGTAAGGACCAAGGCTTTTTTGAAGGATTTTCTCAAGTGTGTCGAGTCTGAAGAAAAAAAAACGAAAAAAGAGAAAGAAAGTTGTGAAATTAGGAGGTGAATATTCTTGTGTCTATGATTGGTCAAAAGAAACTGCTGCTTTGAGCTTTTGTCCAATCGAATGTCGATGCTAAAAAAAAAAAACATTCGCTGGTTACTGCTGCTTTCCATAAATAAACACCTGATTATTTTTTAAGTTTTAATTCGTTACGTGATGTGTTTTTGTTTTTTTTGTAGACATAGTAGTGAGAGAGGTCGTGTAACTCGTTTATCAAATCTGCTTATTAAAATTTTGAGTTTATTTTATTTTCAATTTTTCTACATCTCACATTTGCCGAGAGTGCATTTCCTTTTGCTAAACTTGCAATAAAGGAAAACTTAAGCATAGGAAAATGGCTTCAATTTGCAAAGGCCGCCTGTATATTATTGAAAATGAAATACAACCATAACCTTATAACATCACAAGAGAAATGAAAACTAGAAAAAAAAAAGAAAAGACAGGAAATAAAAATCTTTTTTCAAAGAAACTGAAATGTTCTATTTATAAGAATTTGATATTTAACCTGACTGAAAAGAACCACGGGTTTGCGTGACTTCAAGTTTTTATTTTTATTTCATTTTTATTCTTTTCTGTTGTTTATTGAAACTTTGCCAGAAGTTGAAGAATTTCTTTTTATTTGGAGAAAGAAACAAGACAAGAGTAAGTGTTTCTAATATAATCAATAATGGTTCTTGAAAAGGCACCGGAATGGAATTACTTTAAAAGAGAAAACTGCGATAAAATGGCGGCGTTTCTTTAATACTTCAGCCGTTATTACAACTTCAATCATACTTATGGAAATGACAGTGATGCAATGGTTACCAGTGCGGACTGTGTATTGATTTACTCCTCTCCAGGAGTTAGGCACAAGGCCAGTTTTTATCTTACTCCCACAAGTAAGATGTGACCCAAGGTCGGGTTGGGAAAGTGGGGTTTAAAAAATTGCCTGGGCAGCCCCGGTGGGGGCGCCTCAGGCAGTAAGCAATAAACTTACTCCTCTTCAAAGAGGGGAGGCGAAGCCTGGGAGGGTGGACCTCCTAGAACTGCACAGGACAGACCCATAGACAGGTGTAAATCAAGACCCGAAGGCCAAGACAATACCAGTCTATGGGGTGCAGTATCCATCCGAACAGATACTACACTTTGATCTTAGCCAAAAGGCTGTGCGGACTGTGTAGAGGTTAAAAAATATGTTTTGAATGAATACACGAACCAGCTCTACAAATAAGATTTTCTTTTTACAAACGAGTCACAACTTACCAAAGCCCAAAGGCCACTCGAGGATAAGGGTTATTGGGTTGTACAGGTAGACAGTTAGACACCGAGGGGATTTGTAACGATGGTTGTAACTGGTACAGAATTTGATTATTTAAGAGGACGGCTCAGCAAGAATTTGTTAACATTGGACTTGAAAACGGCAATGTTATAGTCAGCCGAGAAGCAGCCCTGTGGTATGTGTGTTCCACAGACGGGCAGTTCTAGGAAAGAAACTTTGTTCATGGAAGTTCTGCTTAGTTCTAGGTACACAGATGTAGAAAAGGAAATTTATTGATAGTGGTTGAAGCTAGATCAGATTTTGTTGTGGATGTTTTACAGAGGGGTGGGAGCATAGAATGGAGCTCAGTCGAGCACCTGCCATGAAAGTAACGATAGAGTAGAGAAAGACTAGCAACGTCTCTTCTGTGAGAAAGAGGCTGTAGGGTGGAGAAGAGGACATCTGCCACTAGATTTACCTAAGAAAAACTTCTTAGTCCAGAGTCGTTCACTGAAAAAGAAATGAGCGATTTTACGCACTTGTTCAATTGTATCCTAGAAAGTTATACAGAAACTGGGCGCATTGTGCATCAGTTTGTGCATTAGAAGAAGAGCCAGATACGAATGTTTCCTGCCTAGGCATGGCACACAGGGCCGGCGGGACAGTTATAAAAGTGTGTGTGGGGGGGGTTCTCCTAAAAAGTGGGGGGAGCCCGGTTAAACACATGCATATCAACTTAATTATTGATGATCGTAAAGTGGGGGGGGGGGCCAAGTCAAAAAGTGTGTGTGCCGCCGTCCATGGCACACACGATCCCGTGTCCTTCTAGAACCTACCCTGCTAGAAATAGACTCTCAGTTGAGTATTGATTTACTCCTCTCCAGGAGTTAGGCACAAGGCCAGTTTTTATCTTACTCCCACAAGTAAGATGTGACCCAAGGTCGGGTCGGGAAAGTGGGGTTTAAAAATTGCCTGGGCAGCCCCGTCGGCATTCCCCGGTAGGGGCGCCTCAGGCAGTAAGCAATAAACTTACTCCTCTCCAAAGAGGGGAGGCGAAGCCTGGGAGGGTGGACCTCCTAGAACTGCACAGGACAGACCCATAGACCGGCGTAAATCAAGCCCCGAAGGCCAAGACAATACCAGTCTATGGGGTGCAGTATCTATCGGAACAGATACTACACTTTGATCT
The DNA here is from genome assembly GCA_963556195.1 of Sepiola atlantica. Lineage (NCBI taxonomy): Eukaryota > Metazoa > Mollusca > Cephalopoda > Sepiida > Sepiolidae > Sepiola > Sepiola atlantica. The sequence continues at coordinate 36,553,461 of OY744543.1, forward strand.
TAGCCAAAAGGCTCAGTTGAGTAACTGAGTCCCATCCCAACCTTAATTCTTCTGGAATTAGAGCTCCTCCAAGATGCACACTTTGCTCATTTATTTTGACCCCGGTGTACCCACATCCCGTCCCAACCGTAGTTTTTCTGGTATCAGAAATGCCAACTCCGCACATTTATTTTGCCCTCGACCTACCCAAATCGTTTTTATCTTGGAAAGACACCATCTACTCCCCATCTGTAAACCGCTTTTTCTTTCTTCCCACTTAAAACTCCACTACCACAGAGAGGTCTACCTGCTTGTTTTCGGCACAGACAAACCGGAAAACAGTGGGAAGTCTACAATTATCAAGGGTTAGGAGGGCCATACTTTCTCATTTTATTTGATTTTTTTTTTGGGGGGGTGGGGGGTTAGTTGCCCCTCTCCCAATCATTCATACATCTGTACATATTCTTCTTGTAAATAAAAGTCATCAACACTGTGGATTTCCTAAGTAGTTAAGCCCATAGAGCAAATGCGATATTATGGCGAAAGTGTCTAGTTTAAGAGAAGATTATAGACCAGCACGACCCTCTCCTAAAATGTATTTGTTATAAAAATTGTTAGCTATTATATAAAAGGCAGTTGCCTGTTTTGAAAAAAAAAAAGACAACTGCCTTTATATGTATGTATGTATGTATGTATGTATGTATGTATGTATGTATGTATGTGTGTATTTCCAGTTAAAAGTTATACAAAACTACAAAACAAACACCCATAAAGTTGTTATATTCTTGATCGGCGTTGCCCTGGGTGAATAATCTACAAAAAAATATGTTTTAATTCACTCTTTGGAGGTCAACTGGGTCAGGTTTCAGTCATTTCCAATGCTATCTATTATATAAAGGAGAGGTGAATAACTTGAATTATTATCTTCTTTTTTTTTTTCTTTTTTTAACAAAGTTCACCCCAAACAAGGCAGACCGCCACTGTAGACGTAAGGGGCTACTGAGAAAAAGGGTGAGAGTTTTTTTTTTTTTTTAAGTTTTTTTTTTAGGGAGACCCGGGTTAACCTAAATTGAGAGCTGTGCAGCGAGATGTCTGTTTACATTAGTTTTAAATTTCTGCATGTCAATACCGTCAGGAAAACAGGGAGCAGGGAGGGAGTTCCAGAGTCCAGCAGCACGAGGAAAGAAGCTTTTGGAGTAGAAAGTTCTTTGGCATCTGGGGATCTCCACAGTGAATCGATGGGATTTGGCAGATTTTCTGGTTGGTCTAGTGAATTTGCATTGTGGGGGCACCAGAGCAGCAATAGAAAGGAATGGGCTCTTCGGAAGTGAAAGGGGGGTGGGGGGTGGGGGGTGAGGTATGTAGAAAAATAGGGAATGGGGAAAAAGAGAAAGATAGAGAGACGGATTGAGAGAGGTAGAGAGATAGAAGTTTTAATATAGATATGTTACACACACTTTTAACTTCTATTTGTTTTGTTTTTTTTGGCCCAGGACAACGCCGAGTAGACCTGCTGGCGTAAATATAATAATGAATTAATATATCAGTTGATTGATTACTTGTGTTAGTAAGGCAACCTGTCTGCATGATATATATATATATATATATATATATATATATATATATATATATATATATAGAGTAGTTATGATGCTCAGCATGTGGATCAGTCCCTACTTACTTGCCTCCTATGAGGACAAAGTAAGTGATGGGAATAAAAATTGTGACAAGATACAATATCTATTAAATCATCAATCGTTCAAAACAGGGGATTTAAATAAGAAAATTATTTTATTATTCCTTCCTTAAACGCTGCCTTTTCAAATATCTAATCTTATCGTCAGAGGAGACTCGACAAATAAGTTAGTAAAATAAAATTTACCATAATGTCAATATTTGAAAAGTATAGAAATATAAAAAAATATAAAAAATACAAAAATATAAAAAATATATTACTCTATCTCGTATATAGAGCATTAACTCTTCATGATAGGTTATATTTAAAAGATATATTTTATATCGTTATTTTCCGTTTCCCACAACATATATATATATATATATATATATATATATATATATATATATATATATATATATATAAGCAAAAACTACTCGCCCCCTGGGCAGCAGTTAATCAAATTTTAGCCTTCTTTACAGAAAAACAAAGAAACAATTTTCATTTCACATTTTAGTAGTTTGGAGAAAAACAACAAGATGATTGTCATAATGTTATTTGATATATTCCAATGTGCTGGAAATTTACTGTGTATGAACATAGTCACATTTAATTAATTAAGAAAAAAAACAAGAAAAAGGTTATTTTATATGTTTTTTTATATTCAAAGTTGAGGGATTTGATTTTGCGTACGCACAAAATTAAAAACTGATTATATAATGAAATGAATAACCGAAAAAGCCGGGTGTAGATTGGTCAAATAAAACAATTATATATTTTTGAGTAATTTGAAATGATTACTTCGTATTTTTCGTCTTTATTATTGAAGATAGAAAAATAAAAATAAAAACTTACTGAAGAATTTAAAAAATAAGAATCTGTTGAAAAAAACAAGGTTATAGGCAGGAGGAAAACAGTCAGCAAAAAGAGAGTTCCTCAAGCATAGGGTTCTTGGAAAGAAACTACTGGAATATGAAACTGTATTACAATGAGGTATCAAAACAGCGAATTGATGGAGACCACTAGATCAACGAGTTAAACGAGCTGGAACAAAAGAAGCGGGGAATACATCAGATAATTCTGAAGAACACATGCCATAATAGTTCTTATAGAAAAGACTGAGACTAGCAACATCTCGTCTGTGAGAGAGAGAGTGCAGAGAAGAAGAAAGGGTAGGGCCAATCAAATTACAGACACGTTTCTGCACCTAATCAAGAACCCTCAAATAGGACAGAGATTCACCAGCCCAAATATGACATCAGTACTCCATACATGGTCGGCTTGTAGATTTTTAGAGATAGAGAATAGCCTCAGGTGTGAGAAAGTGTTTGGACCGATAGAGAGAACCAACATTACGAGAAGCAGAAAGAGCAATGGATCTAATGTATGAACTTCAAGAAAGATTTGATGAGAGAGAAAGACCAAGAAGTTTCAGAGTCAATTTCTTCTCAAGAGCAGAGCCATTCATGAGTCTTAGCAGGATTAAATGAAACAAGCCATTTTGTACCCTCATACACAACTGAACCCAGGTCAACTTCTAGATCAGCTGCATATTTCCGACGAAGATGGGCGAGAAGCAACACCAGAATAGAGAGTGGTATCATCAGCATAGATGTTAATTTTCTGAACAATATTCTCTGGAAGATCATTTATATAGATAAGAAATAATGTTGGCATGAGAATAGATCCCTGAGGAACACCAGCATTGATAGGAAAAGAGAATGAAGAGACACCGTCCAAAGTTACTCGTAAGCTTTGATCAGAAAGAAAAAACCTAATAATGTCAAGAACTTCACCATCAATACCATAACCCTGAAGTTTGTGTAGGAGACCAGAATGCCACACTCTGTCAAACGCCTTCAAAATGTCAAGCGCAATAGCTCTTCTTTCTCCTAAATTATCCATAAATCGACAGATCCACTCAGTTACAACAGTCAAAAGATCAGCAGTTGAACGAAAACCACGAAAACCATACTGAACATCACTAAAATTGTCTAGCCTTTCCAAAAATTGAACAAGCTTGCCGAGACAAACAGAGATTGAATAATTTAGAGAGGATAGAAAAAAGTCCAGGAGCACAACAGGAATTGAATCAGGACCGGAAGCCTTAGATTGGTCAAATCAGAAAGAACGCTAGCAACCATCCTTGAAGTGATAATAACAGAATCAAGAGACTGATCAGTTTTCAAAGGAAAATTAGGAAGAACAGCACCAGAATCATCAAGAGAAAAATTGTCAGCAAAAAGACGAACAAAGAGATCAGCCTTATCCTTAGAAGATGAAATAACCTGAAGACCATTAAAAAGAGGAGAAATAGCAGACTTTCCAATATTAATAATACTATTGTAGATTCTCTAAAAATCACGAGAGCCAACCCTTTGAGATGAGATAGAGTCACAAATCTTTTGAGAATAGCTAGACTTAGCCTCAGAGATTGTTCTCTTGCAGGTATTGCTAGCTTTTCTGTAGGATTGTCTAGAATTCTCAAAACCATCCTAACGATATCGATTAAAGTAATGATTACGATGGGCAATGGCAGAAGCACAAACAAGTGAAAACTATGAAGGAGAATGAGGTTTGGTTTGAAACTTACAATGAAGAATGAAGGTGTTAATTCCAACAAAAAGCCAGTCAGTAACCTCCTTAGCAGCATCATTCGGAGACATACCAAAGATAGAACGCCATGGAACGTTACATAGGAAACTGTGAAGCCCATCCCAATCAGCCTTTCTGTAGTTGAACGTCTTCCTATGGAAGGGACGATCAATGGAAGACTTCACCGAAAAATTAACCTCAACATCAACAACAGCATAATCAGAAGAATCCAATGGAGGAGAAGAGGAAATATAACATGAGTCAGGAACAGAAATGAGAAAAGATCAAGTAAAGATGTTTGATGAACATCATTATCAGGAAAATGTGTGAGGAAGGTGGCAATTTGGGACAAGTCATGAGACAGAAAAATTAAGATAGATTTCACCAGCTAGGTCTGTGCGGTTAGAGTTAGGGAGCCAGTCAGAATGGTGAGCATTGAAGTCACCAAAAACAAAAATGGAGCTTGACGGATGAATTTGCAATGCATCATCAATACTGCTGGATATAGCATCAACAACAGAGTAGTCATTGTCAGAAGGAGAACGGTACAAAAAGAACAAATAGGAAGTGGAATGCAACCAGGACAACCTCGAACAGATAAAAGAACATACATGCGATTCAAGGCTGGGGACACATGCAATGTGGAGATGCTTGTGAAGAAAAAAAGCAAGACCATGCAAATGCGGGAAGAGTCTAAGCGGACAAGAGGCAAATAACCATCCACATGTAGATCGTTGCTATCAATAGAAGCATCCAGATTTGTCTCACAAAGAGAAAGGATGTGCGGAGATTTGTCCAAGAGAAAAGAATTGAACATCAGGAAAGTTTGACCTGAGACCTCTGATTTTACTATAGGAAATAGTAAGGTGTTCGTTGTGTGGATTTGCAGAAGGCATAATAATAAAAAGAGAGAGAAAGGTAAAATAACTTCAAGACAAACCAGGCCTGAAAGAGACCTAACTACCAGTATTCAATCCCCTGGACTCCAAACAGGCTAGCTACAAAATAAGCCCTTCAAAAGCCAAATAGGGAAGGAAGGGGTTACTAGGCTGGCTGACAAAAAAGTCTACCCCTAAACTGGTCACGTGGCTAATCAGAAACAAGTGTTTTTATGGTGACACAATCACGCCCAAACACAGGCTAAAGATGGCCTTCCCCTCAAGAGGTAAGACACCATCCTGTCATTTTAAGAGTCTCAGCATCAAAAGTGACCAGGAAATCCCATCCATTCACTGTGTAGGTCCCCAGATACCGAAGAGCTTTTTACTCTAAAAGCTTCTTTCCTCATGTCGCTGGACTCTGGAACTCCCTCCCTGCTCCCTGTTTTCCTGACGGTACTGACATGCAGAAATTTAAAACTAATGTAGACAGATATCTGGCTGTACAGCTTATCCCCCCCCCCCCCAACTTTCACCCTTTTTCTCAGTAGCCCCTTACATCTACAGTGGCGGCCTGCCTTGTTTGGGGTGAACTATGTTAAAATAAACAAATTTTAACTATGCAAGACAGGAGAGGGGGTCAGCTCATGAAGTATTTACATACCCACATATATATGTTAAACTAGAGTGACTCTTGTTTTTGTTTGATTTTGATGGCAAATGGTTGTCATCATCATCATCATCATCATCATCATCATCATAACCACCACCACCACCACCGATAACAACAAATCTAGTTTTAAAAATAAATGTATCTGTCTAGTTATTAAAAGAAAAACTTTGTTAGTCATTGCATTCAATGCAGAGTTTATTATTTAAAAGACATTATTCCAAAGTAATCTAAGTGTTTGCTATGTGCAAATATACTCGTGCATAAACTTTACCGGAAGTTGTCATTTGAATTTGAAAATAATTAAAAGGAAGCTATCATTTGAAATTTGAATATATTTAATCAAATTGCTTTAATTAATATTACTACTGATAATAATAATAATATTAATATCAAGAAAACTATTTAATATATATAAGAAAATAGGAGAATCAAATTATAAATAAATCGTACAGTATATTATTTTATTAGAAACTATTTATAAAATAAATATGCAAATGAAGTATAGTCTTGACCGTGTTTTGTAAGTTTTCCCATTAGTATATATAGTGTATTTGAAAATATTTTGTATCATTGATTGATACACCCCATGGACTGGTATCGTCTTGGCCTTCGGGGCTTGATTTACGCTAGTCTATGGGTCTGTCCTGTGCAGTTCTAGGAGGTCCACCCTCCCAGGCTTTGCCTCCCCTCTTTGGGGAGGAGTAAGTTTATTGCTTACTACCTAAGGCGCCCCTACCGGGGAATGCCGACGGGGCTGCCCAGGCAATTTTTAATGGCCAGAGTGCTCACCTTCTCGGGCGCTGGCTTTTCAAACCCCACTTTCCGACCCGAGCTTGGGTCACATCTTACTTGTGGGAGTAAGATAAACCTGGCCTTGTGCCTAACCTCCTGGGGAGGTAAATAAAAAAAATTGTATCATTGAATTAAGTAAACCTCACATGTTTTGATATAAATATAGTTTGGATAAATGGAAAACAACTTTCGCATATATTCATTTAGATTTTCCCTTTTGTTTTCATTTTACTTCAGTAAGTTCTCAGAAATCAAGGGGACCCTTTCTGGGGCTAACACTTGATTTCTATATGAAAAACATATCCGAGTGTTCAATCAAGATTCTCTTCTACTTCTCAAACGTTGAGTTAGTAAAGAAGTAAAGAACATTAATTTTCCTCTCCCCAATTGACCACTTTACTATGTTATAGTATATCTTTCTTTTGGTCTCTTGGTCTTACCGGATTCCAGGATCAGAATTCATCCGGTCTGGTGGAGTATCCATCTAAATGCTGTTTCTTGATGTAACATCATGAGGGGAAGGTGCACCATACCTCGTATGATCCAGTGTGTAGCCGTGTCGATGGGATATTATTTGGGCTTCAGAAAATATGTTATTTTGAATATTTGGTCAGGGTTAACTTGTAGGGTGAAGTATCCTAATGTCAGGTTGTCCTGACAAACCCTTGTACAGAGAGACCGAAGATGTGTGTGTGAGTAAGTCCATTTCCTAGATCAAAATTATCTGCATGCACCAGAGAGATAGTGCACACAAAGTTGACTTTGTGATCCACAGAGATTGTTAAACAGATTGGGAGCATTCGGTGCAAAACCTTTGTGTATGTGAAAGTTACTTACCTGACCAGCCGTGGAGAGACAGACTGTCGCACGTAATTTACAGGTGAGATATTCCTTACTCTGAATGCTGATGTACTCCTACTCGTCTTATCTTGCAGCATGTTTCATTTGCTGAAGTTTGATCCGATTAGACTCGACACATTTCACAGACTGCTAGATGATGGGCTTGCCAACCAGGTCTGTCGAACCAGTTCATCTTATTTTTAGACAGGAATTGCAGTATTTCTCAGCGTGTTTTTAAGACAGTCCTATATATATATATACGGCACAATCACGTTGACACACCGGTTCCCGTTAGATCACCGAAGTTAAGCAGCGTCGAGCCTGGCCAGTACTAAATGGGTGACCATTTGGGAATACCAGGTGCTGTATGTGCTCTCTGCTTATCTCGGCATTGTTTCCAGTCGTCTTGTATTACTACTTGCCATTGGAATCAAGCAATGCCGACTCAGGAGAGCGGTTGTTGAGGATTGCGCAACCCTTGCAATTACAAATTCATGCAGGCCGCCCCTGGTGGGGCACTCATACGTCGAAATCGACGGGAGAGAGTCCATCACATATATACTAGGTTGAGTCAAAAGTTTTGCAATATTATAACCCCAACGGATTTCTCATATATATATATATATATATATATATATATATATATATATATATATATATATATATATATATATATACTTAGGCAGCATTTCTTCGTTGATGCATGTTTGATTAAACAACAGTGACAATTCCTGTTTGTTTCTTTTTAATTATGTTTTCAGTTTTGGTGAGTTCCTGTTCACACTTGAACAGAACATTAGATCGTTGGTCTGCTAACTTGAAAAGCTGGATCCAAAAAGAAACAAACAGGAATTGTCACTGTTGTTTAATCAAACATGCATATTTCTCTCTCTCTCTCTCTCTCTCTCTATATATATATATATATATATATATATATATATATATATATATATATAATCCGGGGTTTCGAAACGCATGCCCGGTAGTGAATAGTCATATCTCTATGCTGATGAATCCCGGTTTAAGGACGAAACGCACACATACATAGATAATAAACAATAACAAATATGTATTATTATTATTTGTCGCTCTTCGAAAAAGTAGAGCACTGTATGTGTAGTATTAACACAGCATGACATCACTAGCTTTAAATGCATCGTTCCTTCCTTAAAAAAAGTAGAACGCTCTGACGTTAAGCCGCCGATAAAGAGTTAAAATTATCACAGTTTATTTGCTATTTAAAATTGGCCGTGTGGTTAAGGCGTCGGATTTGAGTTGTAAAATACTCGTAATCCGGGGTTTCGAATCGCATTACCGGTAGTGAATAGTCACGTTTAAGGACGAAACGTATACATACATAGATAATAAACAATAACAAATATTTATTATATATATATAGAGAGAGAAATATATATATATATATATATATATATATATATGAAGCAGTCCAACAAAAGATATAAGCGTCAACTAATATCTTATAATTAGTGAAACGTCCGGATAAAAAAACTGAAGCTCAATATACTGGATAGAGCATTAATATTATAATATAAAATGAAGTAATAAAATAAGGTGTCAATCAAATTTTATTAGAATTCAAAGTTAAAGCAAAGTATCTTAAAGTCCTTAGCTCATGAGTTTTCAAAGATAATTCTTCTCTTCAGAGGACCATTACCGCAGTTATACCACTACAGGTAATCAAATTAAACTTTGAAAATATATAAAAATATATACACAAATACATAAAAATACATAACATCAAATATATCAACCCAAAAACATACTTTTTTGTTAAATCTATACAATCCATCCAGGTCATACAATTTGAAAAACATAATCAGGAAAGCAGGAAAGACATCCAGGGGGTTGACTGAAGATTAATCCAGGTTATATATATATATATATATATATATATATATATATATATATATATATATATATATATATATATATAGTTAAGTGAAAGTGAAAATAAACAAATGTTGTAAAGTTACATACTTTACAAGTTTAATAATTTCAGATAGTACAACAAAGTATAGTATAAACTATTCAAAAGTTCTGTAAACAAATACTCTCATCAGAAGGAGAAACCAATTATTTAACAATAAAAGCTTTGGTTTCAATTATTAATTTGAAGAAAAGTTTATAAATAATGTACGAAACCTGAAGTCCTTTATAATTCCAAGTGAAAAAAGCAGAATAAAGTAATATATATATATATATATATATATATATATATATATATATATATATATATATATATATATATATATATAAGTCAGTTCATATTATATTCCAATAACCATGGTTTTATTTTATTATTTTTATTTTTTCACATTTCCCAAAAACATAACATTTCTGTGAGATATATTTTTACGGTCCGTTTCATTTGTCTTGTGCCAAACAACATTTTTATGTCAATATCTTTTAACTTTTTGTGAATTTTTCTGATGATTTTGTAGCGTTGCAGAGACGTTATTGACATAAAAATGTTGTTTGGCACAAGACAAATGAAACGGACCGTAAAAAATATATCTCACAGAAATGTTATGTTTTTGGGAAATGTGAAAAAATAAAAATGATAAAATAAAACCATGGTTATTGGAATATAATATGAACTGACTTATATTTGCTCTGTTATCACTAATTGATAATCATCGAGCTGAATCTTTTAAGGAGACTGCAAAGTAAAAGGATCTGATAGTATATGCTAATACATATATTGTCATTAATAATCTCTTATATAAAGGGCACTTGTCTATATGTATGTATGTATGTATGTATGTATGTATGTATGTATGTATGTATGTGAAGCTTCTCCTCAAAAACTACCCGACGACATGTCAAAAAGTTTATATCTTCAGCACCGTACATATCCTGGGATCATAATATCTCAAAATCGCAAATAACGATTCACTCGCTGACAGTCAACCGGACCACTTTCCGACAAAAGGTAGCAGTTTTTTTCGTATTTTACACGAAATTGCAACGTTAATATGTACTAAATTCGAAATAATCTAATGTATTTATGTACTAATCCGATAAAAATGCAGAGTCATTGTAAACATCCCATAATCCCTTGCCGGATGTACCCGGTCTTGCCCTAAATTGTGTCCGGTTCTATCAGATCATCCAATAACTTCTGTCCGGATGCATCAATAACAACATAGGAATCCTACGTTAAGAGTGTGTAGTGAAACAAGGGTTGCTCAATCACATCCGCACCTGTCCCGTAATCCCTTGCCGGATGTACCCGGTCTTGACCTAAATTGTGTCCGGTTATATCAGGTCATCATGACGTCAGAGAGTGGCAGTTTTTTTTCCCTCTCACACTTTCTTTCATAATTATTAATAGACGCTAATATTTTCCTCCCCCCTCCCTCCCTGTGGCCGTTCTGTTATCATGATAGGAATTACCTCCTCCTTTCAGGCCAAATTGGGGGGGGGGAACGGTATTCGCTGGTGTGAGCATTACCTCCTCCTTTCTTGAGAAGTGTTGAGGTAGGGTAGTATCGGTTCCGTTGTCATGATGCACTGATCCCATGCATTATCTCCTCCTTTTTTGAGAAATGTTGAGGTAGGGTCGTATCGGTTCCGTTGTCATGATGCCCTCATCCCATGCATTATCTCTTCCTTTTTTGAGAAATGTTGAGGTAGGGTCGTATCGGTTCCGTTGTCATGATGCTCTCATCCCATGCATTATCTCCTCCTTTTTTTAGAAGTGTTGAGGTAGGGTCGTATCGGTTCCGTTGTCATGATGCACTATTCCCATGCATTATCTCCTCCTCTTTTGAGAAGTGTTGAGGTAGGGTCGTATCGGGTCCGTTGTCATGATGCACTATTCCCATGCATTATCTCCTCCTTTTTTGAGAAGTGTTGAGGTAGGGTCGTATCGGTTCCGTTGTCATGATGAACTCATCCCATGCATTATCTCCTCCTTTTTTGAGAAGTGTTGAGGTAGGGTCGTATCGGTTCCGTTGTCATGATGCACTCATCCCATGCATTATCTCCTCCTTTTTTGAGAAGTGTTGAGGTAGGGTCGTATTGGTTCCGTTGTCATGATGCACTATTAGGATACCTAAGTGATTTCAGGAGTGCTTTGGACTATTTCGCAGATCAGAAGGAGAGAGGATACCTAAGGTATTTCATGTGGGTTCATGAAGCCTCCTTGATTTTCTAAGTACTCGGCGTTGTCCGGGAGAAAAGTGCTCAATATCCTAGATAGAGCTACTGTAGTGATAGGTTTGGAAAATATTTTAACGCCATCTTCGTTCCCCTTTGGACTATTTCGCAGATCAGAAGGAGAGAGGATACCTCAGTGATTTCAGTAGTCTCAAAGAGGCCTCCTTGATTATCAAAGTACTCGGCGTTGTCCGGGAGAAAAGTGCTCAATGTCCTAGATAGAGCTACTGTAGTGATAGGTTTGGAAAATATTTTAACGCCATCTTCGTTCCCCTTTGGACTATTTCGCAGATCAGAAGGAGAGAGGATACCTAAGTAATTTCAAGAGTGCTCATGAAGCCTCCTCGATTTTCAAAGTACTCGGCGTTGTCCGGGAGAAAAGTGCTCAATATCCTAGATAGAGCTACTGTAGTGATAGGTTTAGAACATATTTTAACGCCATCTTTGTACCCCTTTGGACAATTTTGCAGATGAAAAGGAGGGAGGATACCTAACTTATTTCAGTAGTCCCCAGGAGGCCTCTCTGATTTTCAAAGTACTCGGCGTTGTCCCGGAGAAAAGTGCTTAATGTCCTAGATAGAGCTACTGTAGTGATAGGTTTGGATAATATTTTAACAGCATCTACGCTTAAAAGGATGTGGTAATCGATAAGAGTTATTTCAGTAGTGCTCAGGATGGCTCTTTGATTTTGAAATACTCGGCGTTGTCCGGGAGAAAAGTGCTCAATATCCTAGATAGAGCTACTGTAGTGATAGGTTTGGAAAATATTTTAACGCCATCTTCGTTCCCCTTTGGACTATTTCGCAGATCAGAATGGGGAGAGGATACCTAAGTGATTTCAGTAGTCCCCAGGAGGCCTCCTTGATTATCAAAGTACTCGGCGTTGTCCGGGAGAAAAGTGCTCAATGTCCTAGATAGAGCTACTGTAGTGATAGGTTTTGGAAAATATTTTAACGCCATCTTCGTTCCCCTTTGGACTATTTCGCAGATCAGAAGGAGAGAGGATACCTAAGGTATTTCATGTGGGTTCATGAAGCCTCCTCGATTTTCAAAGTACTCGGCGTTGTCCGGGAGAAAAGTGCTCAATATCCTAGATAGAGCTACTGTAGTGATAGGTTTGTAAAATATTTTAACGCCATCTTCGTTCCCCTTTGGACTATTTCGCAGATCAGAAGGAGAGAGGATACCTCAGTGATTTCAGTAGTCTCCAGGAGGCCTCCTTGATTATCAAAGTACTCGGCGTTGTCCGGGAGAAAAGTGCTCAATGTCCTAGATAGAGCTACTGTAGTGATAGGTTTGGAAAATATTTTAACGCCATCTTCGTTCCCCTTTGGACTATTTCACAGATCAGAAGGAGAGAGGATACCTAAGTAATTTCAAGAGTGCTCATGAAGCCTCCTCGATTTTCAAAGTACTCGGCGTTGTCCGGGAGAAAAGTGCTCAATATCCTAGATAGAGCTACTGTAGTGATAGGTTTAGAACATATTTTAACGCCATCTTTGTTCCCCTTTGGACTATTTTGCAGATGAAAAGGAGGGAGGATACTTAACTGATTTCAGTAGTCCCCAGGAGGCCTCCTTGATTATCAAAGTACTCGGCGTTGTCCGGGAAAAAAGTGCTCAATGTCCTAGATAGAGCTACTGTAGTGATAGGTTTGGACAATATTTTAACGCCATCTTCGTTCCCCTTTGGATTATTTCGCAGATCAGAAGGAGAAAGGATACCTAAGGGATTTCAGTAGTCCCCAGAAGGCCTCCTTGATTATCAAAGTACTCGGCGTTGTCCGGAAGAAAAGTGCTCAATGTCCTAGATAGAGCTACTGTAGTGATAGGTTTGGAAAATGTTTTAACGCAATCTTCGTTCCCCTTTGGACTATTTCGCAGTTCAGAAGGAGAGAGGATACCTAAGTGATTTCAGTAGTCACCAGGAGGCCTCCTTGATTATCAAAGTACTCGGGGTTGTCCGGGAGAAAAGTGCTCAATCTCCTAGATAGAGCTACTGTAGTGATAGGTTTTGGAAAATATTTTAACGCCATCTTCGTTCCCCTTTGGACTATTTCGCAGATTAGAAAGAGAGAGGATACCTAAGAGAATTTCATGGGTGTTCATAAAGCCTCCTCGATTTTCAAAGTACTCGGCGTTGTCCGGGAGAAAAGTGCTCAATATCCGAGATAGAGCTACTGTAGTGATAGGTTTGGAAAATATTTTAACGCCATCTTCGTTCCTCTTTGGATTATTTCGCAGATCAGAAGGAGAGAGGATACCTAAGGGATTTCAGTAGTCCCCAGGAGGCCTCCTTGATTATCAAAGTACTCGGCGTTGTCCGGGAGAAAAGTGCTCAATATCCTAGATAGAGCTACTGTAGTGATAGGTTTGGAAAATATTTTAACGCCATCTTCGTTCCTCTTTGGATTATTTCGCAGATCAGAAGGAGAGAGGATACCTAACGGATTTCAGTAGTCCCCAGGAGGCCTCCTTGATTATCAAAGTACTCGGCGTTGTCCGGGAGAAAAGTGCTCAATATCCTAGATAGAGCTACTGTAGTGATAGGTTTGGAAAATATTTTAACGCCATCTTCGTTCCCCTTTGGACTATTTCGCAGATCAGAAGGAGAGAGGATACCTAAGTGATTTCAGGAGTGCTCATGAAGCCTCCTTGATTTTCAAAGCACTCGGCGTTGTCCGGGAGAAAAGTGCTCAATATCCTAGATAGAGCTACTGTAGTGATAGGTTTAGAAAATATTTTAACGCCATCTTCGTTCCCCTTTTGACAATTTTGCAGATAAAAAGGAAGGAGGATACCTAACTGATTTCAGTAGTCCCCAGGAGGCCTCTTTGATTTTCAAAGTACTCGGCGTTGTCCGGGAAAAAAGTGCTCAATTTCCTAGATAGAGCTACTGTAGTGATAGGTTTGGATAATATTTTAACAGAATCTACGCTGAAAAGGATGGGGGAATGGATAAGAGTTATTTCAGTAGTCCCCAGGAGGCCTCTTTGATTTTGAAATACTCGGCGTTGTTCGGGAGAAAAGTGCTCAATATCCTAGATAGAGCTACTGTAGTGATAGGTTTGGAAAATATTTTAACGCCATCTTCGTTCCCCTTTGGACTATTTCGCAGATCAGAAGAAGAGGGGATACCTATGTGATTACAGTAGTTTCCAGGAGGCCTCCTTGATTATCAAAGTACTCAATGTTGTCCGGGAGAAAAGTGCCAAATGTCCTAGATAGAGCTACCGTAGTGATAGGTTTGGAAAATATTTTAACGCCATCTTCGTTCACCTTTGGACTATTTCGCAGATCAGAAGGAGAGAGGATACCTAAGGGATTTCAGGAGTGCTTATAAAGCCTCCTCGATTTTCAAAGTACTCGGCGTTGTCCGGGAGAAAAGTGCTCAATATCCTAGATAGAGCTACTGTAGTGATAGGTTTAGAAAATATTTTAATGCCATCTTCGTTCCCCTTTGGACAATTTTGCAGCTGAAAAGTAGGGAGGATACCTAACGGATTTCAGTAGTCTCCAGGAGGCCTCTTTGATTTTCAAAGTACTCGGCGTTGTCCGGGAAAAAAGTGCTCAATGTCCTAGATAGAGCTACTGTAGTGATAGGTTGGGATAATATTTTAACAGTATTTACGCTGAAAAGGATGGGGTAATCGATAACAGTTATTTCAGTTGTGCTCAGGAGGCCTCTTTGATTTTGAAATACTCGGCGTTGTCCGGGAACAAAGTTCTCAATATCCTAGATAGAGCTACTGTAGTGATAGGTTTGGAAAATGTTTTAACGCCATCTTCGTTCCCCTTTGGACTATTTCGCAGATCAGAAGGAGAGAGGATACCTAAGTGATTTCAGTAGTCCCCAGGAGGCCTCCTTGACTATCAAAGTACTCGGGGTTGTCCGGGAGAAAAGTGCTCAATGTCCTAGATAGAGCTACTGTAGTGATAGGTTTTGGAAAATATTTTAACGCCATCTTCGTTCCCCTTTAGGCTATTTCGCAGATCAGAAGGAGAGAGGATACCTAAGGGATTTCATGGGTGTTCATGAAGCCTCCTCGATTTTCAAAGTACTCGGCGTTGTCCGGGAGAAAAGTGCTCAATATCCGAGATAGAGCTACTGTAGTGATAGGTTTGGAAAATATTTTAACGCCATCTTCGTTCCTCTTTGGATTATTTCGCAGATCAGAAGGAGAGAGGATACCTAAGGGATTTCAGTAATCCCCAGGAGGCCTCCTTGATTATCAAAGTACTCGGTGTTGTCCGGGAGAAAAGTGCTCAATATCCTAGATAGAGCTACTGTAGTGATAGGTTTGGAAAATATTTTAACGCCATCTTCGTTCCCCTTTAGACTATTTCGCAGATCAGAAGGAGAGAGGATACCTAAGGGATTTCAGGAGTGCTCATGAAGCCTCCTCGATTTTCAAAGCACTCGGCGTTGTCCGGGAGAAAAGTGCTCAATATCCTAGATAGAGCTACTGTAGTGATAGGTTTAGAAAATATTTTAACGCCATCTTCGTTCCCCTTTGGACAATTTTGCTGATGAAAAGGAAGGAGGATACCTAACTGATTTCAGTAGTCCCCAGGAGGCCTCTTTGATTTTCAAAGAACTCGGCGTTGTCCGGGAAAAAAGTGCTCAATGTCCTAGATAGAGCTACTGTAGTGATAGGTTTGGATAATATTTTAACAGCATCTACGCTGAAAAGGATGGGGGAATGGATAAGAGTTATTACATTAGTCCCCAGGAGGCCTCTTTGATTTTGAAATACTCGGCGTTGTTCGGGAGAAAAGTGCTCAATATCCTAGATAGAGCTACTGTAGTGATAGGTTTGGAAAATATTTTAATGCCATCTTCGTTCCCCTTTGGACTATTTCGCAGATCAGAAGAAGAGAGGCTACCTAAGTGATTACAGTAGTTTCCAGGAGGCCTCCTTGATTATCAAAGTACTCGGTGTTGTCCGGGAGAAAAGTGCTCAATGTCCTAGATAGAGCTACTGTAGTGATAGGTTTGGAAAATATTTTAACGCCATCTTCGTTCCTCTTTGGACTATTTCGCAGATCAGAAGGAGAGACGATACCTAAGGAGTTTCAGGAGTGCTCATGAAGCCTCCTCGATTTTCAAAGTACTCAGCGTTGTCCGGGAGAAAAGTGCTCAATATCCTAGATAGAGCTACTGTAGTGATAGGTTTGGAAAATATTTTAACGCCATCTTCGTTCACCTTTGGACTATTTCGCAGATCAGAAGGAGAGAGGATACCTAAGGGATTTCAGGAGTGCTTATAAAGCCTCCTCGATTTTCAAAGTACTCGGCGTTGTCCAGGAGAAAAGTGCTCAATATCCTAGATAGAGCTACTGTAGTGATAGGTTTAGAAAATATTTTAATGCCATATCCGTTCCCCTTTGGACAATTTTGCAGCTGAAAAGTAGGGAGGATACCTAACGGATTTCAGTAGTCCCCAGGAGGCCTCTTTGATTTTCAAAGAACTCGGCGTTGTCCGGGAAAAAAGTGCTCAATGTCCTAGATAGAGCTACTGTAGTGATAGGTTTGGATAATATTTTAACAGCATCTACGCTGAAAAGGATGGGGGAATGGATAAGAGTTATTTCAGTAGTTCCCAGGAGGCCTCTTTGATTTTGAAATACTCGGCGTTGTCCGGGAGACAAGTGCTCAATATCCTAGATAGAGCTACTGTAGTGATAGGTTTGGAAAATATTTTAACACCATCTTCGTTCCCCTTTGGACTATTTCGCAGATCAGAAGGAGAGAGGATACCTCAGTGATTTCAGTACTCCCCAGGACGCCTCCTTGATTATCAAAGAACTCGGCGTTGTCCGGGAGAAAAGTGCTCAATGTCCTAGAGAGAGCTACTGTAGTGATAGGTTTGGAAAATATTTTAACGCCATCTTCGTTCCCCTTTGGACTATTTCGCAGATCAGAAGGAGAGAGGATACCTAAGTGATTTCAGGAGTGCTCATGAAGCCTCCTCGATGTTCAAAGTACTCGGCGTTGTCCGGGAGAAAAGTGCTCAATATCCTAGATAGAGCTACTCTAGTGATAGGTTTAGAAAATATTTTAACGCCATCTTAGTTTCCCTTTGGACAATTTTGCAGATGAAAAGGTAGGAGGATACCTGATTTGAGTAGTCCCCAGGAAGCCTCTTTGATTTTCAAAGAACTCGGCGTTGTCCGGGAAAAAAGTGCTCAATGTCCTAGATAGAGCTACTGTAGTGATAGGTTTGGATAATATTTTAACAGCATCTACGCTGAAAAGGATGGGGTAATCGATAAGTGTTATTTTAGTAGTGATCAGGAGGCCTCTTTGATTTTGAAATACTCGGTGTTGTCCGGGAGAAAAGTGCTCAATATCCAAGATAGAGCTACTGTAGTGATAGGTTTGGAAAATATTTTAACGCCATCTTCGTTCCCCTTTGGACTATTTCGCAGATCAGAAGGAGAGGATACCTAAGGGATTTCAGGAGTGCTCAGAAAGTCTCTTTGATTTTCAAAGTACTCGGCGTTGTCCGGGAGAAAATTGCTCAATATCCTAGATAGAGCTACTGTATGATAGGTTTGGAAAATATTTTAACGCCATCTTCGTTCCCCTTTGGACTATTTCGCAGATCAGAAGGAGAGAGGATACCTAAGGAATTTCATGTGGGTTCATGAAGCCTCCTCGATTTTCAAAGTACTCGGCGTTGTCCGGGAGAAAAGTGCCAAATGTCCTAGATAGAGCTACTGTAGTGATAGGTTTGGATAATATTTTAACGCCATCTTCGTTCCCCTTTGGACTATTTCGCAGATCAGAAGGAGAGAGGATACCTAAGGGATTTCAGGAGTGCTCATGAAGCCTCCTCGATTTTCAAAGTACTCGGCGTTGTCCAGGAGAAAAGATCTCAATATCCTAGATAGAGCTACTGTAGTGATAGGTTTAGAAAATATTTTAACGCCATCTTCGTTTCCCTTTGGACAATTTTGCAGATGAAAAGGTAGGAGGATACCTGATTTCAGTAGTCCCCAGGAAGCCTCTTTGATTTTCAAAGTACTCGGCGTTGTCCGGGAAAAAAGTTCTCAATGTCCTAGATAGAGCTACTGTAGTGATAGGTTTGGATAATATTTTAACAGCATCTACGCTGAAAAGGATGGGGGAATGGATAAGAGTTATTTCATTAGTCCCCAGGAGGCCTCTTTGGTTTTGAAATACTCGGTGTTGTCCGGGAGAAAAGTGCTCAATATCCTAGATAGAGCTACTGTAGTGATAGGTTTGGAAAATATTTTAACGCCATCTTCGTTCCCCTTTGGACTATTTCGCAGATCAGAAGGAGAGAGGATACCTAAGGGATTTCAGGAGTGCTCATAAAGTCTCTTCGATTTTCAAAGTACTCGGCGTTGTCCGGGAGAAAAGTGCTCAATATCCTAGATAGAGCTACTGTATGATAGGTTTGGAAAATATTTTAACGCCATCTTCGTTCCCCTTTGGACTATTTCGCAGATCAGAAGGAGAGAGGATACCTAAGGAATTTCATGTGGGTTCATGAAGCCTCCTCGATTTTCAAAGTACTCGGCGTTGTCCGGGAGAAAAGTGCTCAATGTCCTAGATAGAGCTACTGTAGTGATAGGTTTGGATAATATTTTAACAGCATCTTCGTTCCCCTTTGGACTATTTCGCAGATCAGAAGGAGAGAGGATACCTAAGGGATTTCAGGAGTGCTCATGAAGCCTCCTCGATTTTCAAAGTACTCGGCGTTGTCCGGGAGAAAAGTGCTCAATATCCTAGATAGAGCTACTGTAGTGATAGGTTTAGAAAATATTTTAACGCCATCTTCGTTCCCCTTTGGACAATTTTGCAGCTGAAAAGGAGGGAGGATACCTAACTGATTTCAGTAGTCCCCAGGAGGCATCTTTGATTTTCAAAGTACCTGGCGTTGTCCGGGAAAAAAGTGCTCAATGTCCTAGATAGAGCTACTGTAGTGATAGGTTTGGAAAATATTTTAACAGCATCTACGCTGAAAAGGATGGGGGAATGGATAAGAGTTATTTCAGTAGTCCCCAGGAGGCCTCTTTGATTTTGAAATACTCGGCGTTGTCCGGGAGAAAAGTTCTCAATATCCTAGATAGAGCTACTGTAGTGATAGGTTTGGAAAATATTTTAACGCAATCTTCGTTCCCCTTTGGACTATTTCGCAGATCAGAAGAAGAGAGGATACCTAAGTGATTTCAGTAGTCCCCAGGAGGCCTCCTTGATTATCAAAGTACTGTGCATTGTCCGGGAGAAAAGTGCTCAATGTCCTAGATAGAGCTACTGTAGTTATAAGTTTGGAAAATATTTTAACGCCATCTTCGTTCCCTCTTTGGACTATTTCGCAGATCAGAAGGAGAGAGGATACCTAAGGGATTTCAGGAGTGCTCATGAAGCCTCCTCGATTTTCAAAGTACTCGGCGTTATCCGGGAGAAAAGTGCTCAATATCCAAGATAGAGCTACTGTAGTGATAGGTTTAGAACATATTTTAACGCCATTTTCGTTCCCCTTTGGACAATTTTGCAGATGAAAAGGAGGGAGGATACCTAAGTGATTTCAGTAGTCCCCAGGAGGCCTCTTTGATTTTCAAAGTACTCGGCGTTGTCCGGGAAAAAAGTGCTCAATGTCCTAGATAGAGCTACTGTAGTGATAGGTTTGGATAATATTTTAACAGCATCTACGCTGAAAAGGATGGGGAATCGATAAGAGTTATTTCAGTAGTGCTCAGGAGGCCTCTTTGATTTTGAAATACTCGGCGTTGTCTGGGAGAAAAGTGCTCAATATCCTAGATAGAGCTACTATAGTGATAGGTTTGGATAATATTTTAATGCCATATTCGTTCCTCTTTGGACTATTTCGCAGATCAGTAGGAGAGAGGATACCTAAGTGATTTCAGTAGTCCTCAGGAGGCCTCCTTTATTATTAAAGTACTCAGCGTTGTCCGGGAGAAAAGTGCTCAATGTCCTTGATAGAGCTACTGTAGTGATAGGTTTGGAAAATATTTTAACGCCATCTTTGTTCCTCTTTGGACTATTTCGCAGATCAGAAGGAGAGAGGATACCTAAGTGTTTTCAGTAGTGCTCATGAGGCCTCCTTGATTTTCAAAATACTTGGCGTTGTCTGGGAGAAAAGTGCTCAATATCATAGATAGAGCTATGATAAAGACTATCATGAGAGGATTGAAAATGATGAAGACTATCAAGAGAGGATTGAAAATGATGAAGGCTATCATGAGGGGATTGAAAATGATGAAGACTATAATGAGGGGATTGAAAATGATGTACACTATCATGAGGGGATTGAAAATGATGAAGACTATCATGAGGGGATTGAAAATGATGAAGACTATCATAAGGGGATTGAAAATGATGAAGAATGTCATGAGAGGATTGAAAATGATGAAGAATGTCATGAGAGGATTTAAAATGATGAAGAATAGACTGACAGGATTGGAAATGATGAAGAATACCATGAGGGGATTCAAAATGATGAATAATATCATGAGGGGATTGAAAATGATGAAGAATATCATGAGAGGATTGAAAATGATGAAGACTATCATGAGAGGTTTGAAAATGATGAAGACTATCATGAGAGGATTAAAAATGATGAAGACTCTCATGAGAGGATTAAAAATGATGAAGACTATCATGAGGGGATCGAAAATGATGAAATATACCATGAGAGGATTGAAAATGATGAAGAATATCATGAGGGGATTGAAAATGATTAAGAATATCATGAGGGGATTGAAAATAATGAAGAATATCATGAGGGGATTGAAAATAATGAAGAATATCATGAGAGGATTGAAAAAATGAAGAATATCATGAGAGGATTGAAAATTATTAAGAATATCATGAGCGGATTGAAAATGATGAGGAATATTACGAGAGGATTGAAAATGATGAAGAATATTATGAGGGGATTTAAAATGATTAATAGTATGAGGAGATTGAAAATGATGAAGAATATTATGAGGGGATTGAAAATGATTAATAGTATGAGGAGATCGAAAATGATGAATACAACGAGGGGAGTTAAAATGATGAAGGATATCATGAGGGGATTCAAAATATATAGTATGAACACCGGGGCGGTTATAAGTACCTATATAGAAGGCGCAGACAGTGGTGGTACTTTTTATAGAAATAAGTCATACTATTGCCCTGTGAAACGTAGGATGAAATGGTGGGGAAGAAACAGCTTTCGCAAAAGGCAAAATTTAAAAGTAGCGACCAGGGTAGAGAAAAGTAGAAAGATAAAGAGACAGCTATAGAGAGAGAAGGAGAGAAATAGAAGTTTTAATATAAAGATGTTACACACGCAATTTTTCTTCAATTATGTTTTTATGACCCCGAGCAACGCCGGGTAGCCCCGCTAGTCTCTTATATAAAGGGCAGTTGTCTATATGTATGTATGTATGTATGTATGTATGTCTGTATGTGAAGCTTCTCCTCAAAAACTACCCGACGACATGTCAAAAAGTTTATATCTTCAGCACCGTACATATCCTGGGATCATAATATCTCAAAATCGCAAATAACGATTCACTCGCTGACAGTCAACCGGACCACTTTCCGACAAAAGGTAGCAGTTTTTTCGTATTTTCCACGACATTTTCAACGTTAATATGTACTAAATTCTAAATAATCTAATGTATTTATGTACTAATCCGATAAAAATGCCAAGTCACTGTAAACATCCCATAATCCCTTGCCGGATGTACCCGGTCTTGCCCTAAATTGTGTCCGGTTCTATCAGATCATCCAATAACTTCTGTCCGGTTGCATCAATAACAACATAGGAATCCTACGTTAAGAGTGTGTAGTGAAACAAGGGTTGCTCAATCACATCCGCACCTGTCCCATAATCCCTTGCCGGATGTACCCGGTCTTGACCTAAATTGTGTCCGGTTATATCAGGTCATCATGACGTCAGAGAGTGGCAGTTTTTTTTCCCTCTCACACTTTCTTTCATAATTATTAATAGACGCTAATATTTTCCTCCCCCCTCCCTCCCTGTGGCCGTTCTGTTATCATGATAGGAATTACCTCCTCCTTTCAGGCCAAATTGGGGGGGGGGGGGGTTACGGTATTCGCTGGTGTGAGCATTACCTCCTCCTTTCTTGAGAAGTGTTGAGGTAGGGTAGTATCGGTTCCGATGTCATGATGCACTGATCCCATGCATTACCTCCTCCTTTTTTTGAGAAATGTTGAGGTAGGGTCGTATCGGTTCCGTTGTCATGATGCCCTCATCCCATGCATTATCTCTTCCTTTTTTGAGAAATGTTGAGGTAGGGTCGTATCGGTTCCGTTGTCATGATGCTCTCATCCCATGCATTATCTCCTCCTTTTTTTAGAAGTGTTGAGGTAGGGTCGTATCGGTTCCGTTGTCATGATGCACTATTCCCATGCATTATCTCCTCCTTTTTTGAGAAGTGTTGAGGTAGGGTCGTATCGGGTCCGTTGTCATGATGCACTATTCCCATGCATTATCTCCTCCTTTTTTGAGAAGTGTTGAGGTAGGGTTGTATCGGTTCCGTTGTCATGATGAACTCATCCCATGCATTATCTCCTCCTTTTTTGAGAAGTGTTGAGGTAGGGTCGTATCGGTTCCGTTGTCATGATGCACTCATCCCATGCATTATCTCCTCCTTTTTTGAGAAGTGTTGAGGTAGGGTCGTATCGGTTCCCTTGTCATGATGCACTATTAGGATACCTAAGTGATTTCAGGAGTGCTTTGGACTATTTCGCAGATCAGAAGGAGAGAGGATACCTAAGGTATTTCATGTGGGTTTATGAAGCCTCCTCGATTTTCTAAGTACTCGGCGTTGTCCGGGAGAAAAGTGCTCAATATCCTAGATAGAGCTACTGTAGTGATAGGTTTGGAAAATATTTTAACGCCATCTTCGTTCCCCTTTGGACTATTTCGCAGATCAGAAGGAGAGAGGATACCTCAGTGATTTCAGTAGTCTCCAGGAGGCCTCCTTGATTATCAAAGTACTCGGCGTTGTCCATGAGAAAAGTGCTCAATGTCCTAGATAGAGCTACTGTAGTGATAGGTTTGGAAAATATTTTAACGCCATCTTCGTTCCCATTTGGACTATTTCGCAGATCAGAAGGCGAGAGGATACCTAAGAGAATTTCATGGGTGTTCATGAAGCCTCCTTAATTATCAAAGTACTCGGCATTGTCCGGGAGAAAAGTGCTCAATATCCTAGATAGAGCTACTGTAGTGATATGTTTGGAAAATATTGTAACGCCATCTTCGTTCCCCTTTGGACTATTTCGCAGATCAGAAGGAGAAAGGATACCTAAGTGATTTCAGTAGTCCCCAGGAGGCCTCCTTGATTATCAAAGTACTCGGCGTTGTCCGGGAGAAAAGTGCTCAATATCCTAGATAGAGCTACTGTAGTGATAGGTTTGGAAAATATTTTAACGCCATCTTCGTTCCCCTTTGGACTATTTCGCAGATCAGAAGGAGAGAGGATACCTAAGTGATTTCAGGAGTGCTCATGAAGCCTCCTCGATTTTCAAAGCACTCGGCGTTGTCCGGGAGAAAAGTGCTCAATATCCTAGATAGAGCTACTGTAGTGATAGGTTAAGAAAATATTTTAACGCCATCTTCGTTCCCCTTTGGACAATTTTGCAGATGAAAAGGAAGGAGGATACCTAACTGATTTCAGTAGTCCCCAGGAGGCCTCTTTGATTTTCAAAGTACTCGGCGTTGTCCGGGAAAAAAGTGCTCAATGTCCTAGATAGAGCTACTGTAGTGATAGGTTTGGATACTATTTTAACAGCATCTACGCTCAAAAGGATGGGGGAATGGATAAGAGTTATTTCAGTAGTCCCCAGGAGGCCTCTTTGATTTTGAAATACTCGGCGTTGTCCGGGAGAAAAGTGCTCAATATCCTAGATAGAGCTACTGTAGTGATAGGTTTGGAAAATATTTTAACGCCATCTTCGTTCCCCTTTGGACTATTTCGCAGATCAGAAGGAGAGAGGATACCTAAGTGATTACAGTAGTTTCCAGGAGGCCTCCTTGATTATCAAAGTACTCGGCGTTGTCCGGGAGAAAAGTGCTCAATGTCCTAGATAGAGCTACTGTAGTGATAG
The DNA here is from genome assembly GCA_963556195.1 of Sepiola atlantica. NCBI lineage: Eukaryota > Metazoa > Mollusca > Cephalopoda > Sepiida > Sepiolidae > Sepiola > Sepiola atlantica. The sequence continues at coordinate 36,578,197 of OY744543.1, forward strand.
GTTTGGAAAATATTTTAACGCCATCTTCGTTCCCCTTTGGACTATTTCGCAGATCAGAAGGAGAGAGGATACCTAAGGGATTTCAGGAGTGCTCATGAAGCCTCCTCGATTTTCAAAGTACTCGACGTTGTCCGGGAGAAAAGTGCTCAATATCCTAGATAGAGCTACTGTAGTGATAGGTTTGGAAAATATTTTAACGCCATCTTCGTTCACCTTTGGACTATTTCGCAGATCAGAAGGAGAGAGGATACCTAAGGTATTTCAGTAGTGCTTATAAAGCCTCCTCGATTTTCAAAGTACTCGGCGTTGTCCGGGAAAAAGTGCTCAATGTCCTAGATAGAGCTACTGTAGTGATAGGTTTGGATAATATTTTAACAGTATCTACGCTGAAAAGGATGGGGTAATCGATAAGAGTTATTTCAGTAGTGCTCAGGAGGCCTCCTTGATTTTGAAATACTCGGCGTTGTCCGGGAGAAAAGTGCTCAATATCCTAGATAGAGCTACTGTAGTGATAGGTTTGGAAAATATTTTAACGCCATCTTCGTTCCCCTTTGGACTATTTCGCAGATCAGAAAGAGAGAAGATACCTAAGTGATTTCAGTAGTCCCTAGGAGGCCTCCTTAGTTATCAAAGTACTCGGCGTTGTCCGGGAGAAAAGTGCTCAATATCCTAAATAGAGCTACTATAGTAATAGGTTTAGAAAATATTTTAACGCCATCTTCGTTCCCCTTTGGATTATTTCGCAGATCAGAAGGAGAGAGGTCACCTAAGGGATTTAAGAAGTCCCCAGGAGGCCTCCTTGATTATCAAAGTACTCGGCGTTGTCCGGGAGAAAAGTGCTCAATGTCCTAGATAGAGCTACTGTAGTGATAGGTTTGGAAAATATTTTAACGCCATCTTCGTTCCCCTTTGGACTATTTCGCAGATCAGAAGGAGAGAGGATACCTAAGGGATTTCAGGAGTGCTCATAAAGCCTCCTCGATTTTCAAAGTACTCGGCGTTGTCCGGGAGAAAAGTGCTCAATGTCCTAGATAGAGCTACTGTAGTGATAGGTTTGGATAATATTTTAACAGCATCTACGCTTAAAATTATGGGGTAATCGATAAGAGTTATTTCAGTAGTGCTCAGGAGGCCTTTTTGATTTTGAAATACTCGGCGTTGTCCGGGAGAAAAGTGCTCAATATCCTAGATAGAGCTACTGTAGTGATAGGTTTGAAAAATATTTTAACGTCATCTTCGTTCCCCTTTGGACTATTTCGCAGATCAGAAGGAGAGAGGATACCTAACTGATTTCAGTAGTCCCCAGGAGGCCTCTTTGATTTTCAAAGTACTCGGCGTTGTCCGGGAGAAAAGTGCTCAATGTCCTAGATAGAGCTACTGTAGTGATAGGTTTGGATACTATTTTAACAGCATCTACGCTCAAAAGGATGGGGGAATGGATAAGAGTTATTTCAGTAGTCCCCAGGAGGCCTCTTTGATTTTGAAATACTCGGCGTTGTCCGGGAGAAAAGTGCTCAATATCCTAGATAGAGCTACTGTAGTGAAAGGTTTGGAAAATATTTTAACGCCATCTTCGTTCACCTTTGGACTATTTCGCAGATCAGAAGGAGAGAGGATACCTAAGGTATTTCAGTAGTGCTTATAAAGCCTCCTCGATTTTCAAAGTACTCGGCGTTGTCCGGGAAAAAAGTGCTCAATGTCCTAGATAGAGCTACTGTAGTGATAGGTTTGGATAATATTTTAACAGTATCTACGCTGAAAAGGATGGGGTAATCGATAAGAGTTATTTCAGTAGTGCTCAGGAGGCCTCCTTGATTTTGAAATACTCGGCGTTGTCCAGGAGAAAAGTGCTCAATATCCTAGATAGAGCTACTGTAGTGATAGGTTTGGAAAATATTTTAACGCCATCTTCGTTCCCCTTTGGACTATTTCGCAGATCAGAAAGAGAGAAGATACCTAAGTGATTTCAGTAGTCCCTAGGAGGCCTCCTTAGTTATCAAAGTACTCGGCGTTGTCCGGGAGAAAAGTGCTCAATATCCTAGATAGAGCTACTATAGTGATAGGTTTAGAAAATATTTTAACGCCATCTTCATTCCCCTTTGGATTATTTCGCAGATCAGAAGGAGAGAGGTCACCTAAGGGATTTCAGAAGTCCCCAGGAGGCCTCCTTGATTATCAAAGTACTCGGCGTTGTCCGGGAGAAAAGTGCTCAATGTCCTAGATAGAGCTACTGTAGTGATAGGTTTGGAAAATATTTTAACGCCATCTTCGTTCCCCTTTTGACTATTTCGCAGATCAGAAGGAGAGAGGATACCTAAGGGATTTCAGGAGTGCTCATAAAGCCTCCTCGATTGTCAAAGTACTCGGCGTTGTCCGGGAGAAAAGTGCTCAATGTCCTAGATAGAGCTACTGTAGTGATAGGTTTGGATAATATTTTAACAGCATCTACGCTGAAAATTATGGGGTAATCGATAAGAGTTATTTCAGTAGTGCTCAGGAGGCCTCTTTGATTTTGAAATACTCGGCGTTGTCCGGGAGAAAAGTGCTCAATATCCTAGATAGAGCTACTGTAGTGATAGGTTTGAAAAATATTTTAACGCCATCTTCGTTCCCCTTTGGACTATTTCGCAGATCAGAAGGAGAGAGGATACCTAAGTGATTTCAGTAGTCTCCAGGAGGCCTCCTTGATTATACAAGTACTCAGCGTTGTCCGGGAGAAAAGTGCTCAATATCCTAGATAGAGCTACTGTAGTGATAGGTTTAGAAAATATTTTAACGCCATCTTCGTTCCCCTTTGGACAATTTTGGAGCTGAAAAGGAGGGAGGATACCTAACTGATTTCAGTAGTCCCCAGGAGGCCTCTTTGATTTTCAAAGTACTCGGCGTTGTCCGGGAGAAAAGTGCACAATGTCCTAGATAGAGCTACTGTAGTGATAGGTTTGGATAATATTTTAACAGCATCTACGCTGAAAAGGATGGGGTAATCGATAAGTGTTATTTCAGTAGTGCTCAGGAGGCCTCTTTGATTTTCAAAGTACTCGGCGTTGTCCGGGAGAAAAGTGCTCAATATCCTAGATAGAGCTACTGTAGTGATAGGTTTGGAAAATATTTTAACGCCATCTTCGTTCCATTTTGGACTATTTCGCAGATCAGAAGGAGAGAGGATACTTAAGCGATTTCAGTAGTCCCTAGGAGGCCTCCTTGATTATCAAAGTACCTGGCGTTGTCCGGGAGAAAAGTGCTCAATGTCCTAGATAGAGCTACTGTAGTGATAGGTTTGGAAAATATTTTAACGCCATCTTCGTTCCCCTTTGGACTATTTCGCAGATCAGAAGGAGAGAGGATACCTAAGGGATTTCAGAAGTGCTCATAAAGCCTCCTCGATTTTCAAAGTACTCGGCGTTGTCCGGGAGAAAAGTGCTCAATGTCCTAGATAGAGCTACTGTAGTGATAGGTTTGGATAATATTTTAACAGCATCTACGCTGAAAAGGATGGGGTAATCGATAAGAGTTATTTCAGTAGTGCTCAGGAGGCCTCTTTGATTTTGAAATACTCGGCGTTGTCCGGGAGAAAAGTGCTCAATATCCTAGATAGAGCTACTGTAGTGATAGGTTTGGAAAATATTTTAACGCCATCTTCGTTCCCCTTTGGACTATTTCGCAGATAAGAAGGAGAGAGGATACCTAAGTGATTTCAGGAGTGCTCATAAAGCCTCCTCGATTTTTAAAGTACTCGGCGTTGTCCGGGAGAAAAGTGCTCAATATCCTAGATAGAGCTACTGTATGATAGGTTTGGAAAATATTTTAACGCCATCTTCGTTCCCCTTTGAGCTATTTCGCAGATCAGAAAGAGAGAAGATACCTAAGTGATTTCAGTAGTCCCTAGGAGGCCTCCTTAGTTATCAAAGTACTCGGCGTTGTCCGGGAGAAAAGTGCTCAATATCCTAGATAGAGCTACTATAGTGATAGGTTTAGAAAATATTTTAACGCCATCTTCGTTCCCCTTTGGATTATTTCGCAGATCAGAAGGAGAGAGGTCACATAAGGGATTTCAGAAGTCCCCAGGAGGCCTCATTGATTATCAAAGTACTCGGCGTTGTCCGGGAGAAAAGTGCTCAATGTCCTAGACAGAGCTACTGTAGTGATAGGTTTGGAAAATATTTTAACACCATCTTCGTTCCCCTTTGGACTATTTCGCAGATCAGAAGGAGAGAGGATACCTAAGGGATTTCAGGAGTGCTCATAAAGCCTCCTCGATTTTCAAAGTACTCGGCGTTGTCCGGGAGAAAAGTGCTCAATGTCCTAGATAGAGCTACTGTAGTGATAGGTTTGGAAAATATTTTAACAGCATCTACGCTGAAAATTATGGGGTAATCGATAAGAGTTATTTCAGTAGTGCTCAGGAGGCCTTTTTGATTTTGAAATACTCGGCGTTGTCCGGGAGAAAAGTGCTCAATATCCTAGATAGAGCTACTGTAGTGATAGGTTTGAAAAATATTTTAACGCCATCTTCGTTCCCCTTTGGACTATTTCGCAGATAAGAAGGAGAGAGGATACCTAAGTGATTTCAGGAGTGCTCATGAAGCCTCCTCGATTTTCAAAGTACTCGGCGTTGTCCGGGAGAAAAGTGCTCAATATCCTAGATAGAGCTACTGTATGATAGGTTTGGAAAATATTTTAACGCCATCTTCGTTCCCCTTTGGACTATTTCGCAGATCAGAAGGAGAGAGGATACCTAAGGAATTTCATGTGGGTTCATGAAGCCTCCTCGATTTTCAAAGTACTCGGCGTTGTCCGGGAGAAAAGTGCTCAATGTCCTAGATAGAGCTACTGTAGTGATAGGTTTGGAAAATATTTTAACGCCATCTTCGTTCCCCTTTAGGACAATTTTGCAGCTGAAAAGGAGGGAGGATACCTAACTGATTTCAGTAGTCCCTAGGAGGCCTCTTTGATTTTCAAAGTACTCGGCGTTGTCCGGGAAAAAAGTGCTCAATGTCCTAGATAGAGCTACTGTAGTGATAGGTTTGGAAAATGTTTTAACAGCATCTATGCTGAAAAGGATGGGGGAATGGATAAGAGTTATTTCAGTAGTCCCCAGGAGGCCTCTTTGATTTTGAAATACTCGGCGTTGTCCGGGAGAAAAGTGCTCAATATCCTAGATAGAGCTACTGTAGTGATAGGTTTGGAAAATATTTTAACGCCATCTTCGTTCTCTTGTGGACTATTTCGCAGATCAGAAAGAGAGAAGATACCTAAGTGATTTCAGTAGTCCCTAGGAGGCCTCCTTAGTTATCAAAGTACTCGGCGTTGTCCGGGAGAAAAGAGCTCAATATCCTAGATAGAGCTACTATAGTGATAGGTTTAGAAAATATTTTAACGCCATCTTCGTTCCCCTTTGGATTATTTCGCAGATCAGAAGGAGAGAGGTCACCTAAGGGATTTCAGAAGTCCCCAGGAGGCCTCCTTGATTATCAAAGTACTCGGCGTTGTCCGGGAGAAAAGTGCTCAATGTCCTAGATAGAGCTACTGTAGTGATAGGTCTGGAAAATATTTTAACGCCATCTTCGTTCCCCTTTGGACTATTTCGCAGATCAGAAGGAGAGAGGATACCTAAGGGATTTCAGGAGTGCTCATAAAGCCTCCTCGATTTTCAAAGTACTCGGCGTTGTCCGGGAGAAAAGTGCTCAATGTCCTAGATAGAGCTACTGTAGTGATAGGTTTGGATAATATTTTAACAGCATCTACGCTGAAAAGGATGGGGTAATCGATAAGAGTTATTTCAGTAGTGCTCAGGAGGCCTCTTTGATTTGGAAATACTCGGCGTTGTCCGGGAGAAAAGTGCTCAATATCCTAGATAGAGCTACGGTAGTGATAGGTTTGGAAAATATTTTAACGCCATCTTTGTTGCCCTTTGGACTATTTCGCAGATAAGAAAGAGAGAGGATACCTAAGGGATTTCAGGAGTGCTCATGAAGCCTCCTCGATTTTCAAAGTACTCGGCGTTGTCCGGGAGAAAAGTGCTCAATATCCTAGATAGAGCTACTGTATGATAGGTTTGGAAAATATTTTAACGCCATCTTCGTTCCCCTTTGGACTATTTCGCAGATCAGAAGGAGAGAGGATACCTAAGGAATTTCATGTGGGTTCATGAAGCCTCCTCGATTTTCAAAGTACTCGGCGTTGTCCGGGAGAAAAGTGCTCAATGTCCTAGATAGAGCTACTGTAGTGATAGGTTTGGAAAATATTTTAACGCCATCTTCGTTCCCCTTTGGACAATTTTGCAGCTGAAAAGGAGGGAGGATACCTAACTGATTTCAGTAGTCCCTAGGAGGCCTCTTTGATTTTCAAAGTACTCGGCGTTGTCCGGGAAAAAAGTGCTCAATGTCCTAGATAGAGCTACTGTAGTGATAGGTTTGGAAAATGTTTTAACAGCATCTATGCTGAAAAGGATGGGGGAATGGATAAGAGTTATTTCAGTAGTCCCCAGGAGGCCTCTTTGATTTTGAAATACTCGGCGTTGTCCGGGAGAAAAGTTCTCAATATCCTAGATAGAGCTACTGTAGTGATAGGTTTGGATAATATTTTAACGCCATCTTCGTTCTCTTGTGGACTATTTCGCAGATCAGTAGGAGAGAGGATACCTAAGTGATTTCAGTAGTCCTCAGGAGGCCTCCTTTATTATTAAAGTACTCAGCGTTGTCCGGGAGAAAAGTGCTTAATGTCCTTGATAGAGCTACTGTAGTGATAGGTTTGGAAAATATTTTAACGCCATCTTTGTTCCTCTTTGGACTATTTCGCAGATCAGAAGGAGAGAGGATACCTAAGTGTTTTCAGTAGTGCTCATGAGGCCTCCTTGATTTTCAAAGTACTTGGCGTTGTCCGGGAGAAAAGTGCTCAATATCCTAGATAGAGCTATGATAAAGACTATCATGAGAGGATTGAAAATGATGAAGACTATCACGAGAGGATTGAAAATGATGAAGGCTATCATGAGGGGATTGAAAATGATGAAGACTATAATGAGGGGATTGAAAATGATGAAGACTATAATGAGGGGATTGAAAATGATGAAGACTATCATGAGGGGATTGAAAATGATGAAGACTATCATGAGGGGATTGAAAATGATGAAGACTATCATAAGGGGATTGAAAATGATGAAGAATGTCATGAGAGGATTGAAAATGATGAAGAATGTCATGAGAGGATTTAAAATGATGAAGAATGGACTGACAGGATTGGAAATGATGAAGAATACCATGAGGGGATTTAAAATGATGAATAATATTATGAGGGGATTGAAAATGATGAAGAATATCACGAGAGGATGGAAAATGATGAAGACTATCATGAGAGGTTTGAAAATGATGAAGACTATCATCAGAGGATTAAAAATGATGAAGACTCTCATGAGAGGATTAAAAATGATGAAGACTATCATGAGGGGATCGAAAATGATGAAATATACCATGAGAGGATTGAAAATGATGAAGAATATCATGAGGGGATTGAAAATGATGAAGAATATCATGAGGGGATTTAAAATAATGAAGAATATCATGAGAGGATTGAAAAAATGAAGAATATCATTAGAGGATTGAAAAAATTAAGAATATTGTTAGAGGATTGAAAATTATTAAGAATATCATGAGCGGATTGAAAATGATGAGGAATATTACGAGAGGATTGAAAATGATGAAGAATATTATGAGGGGATTTAAAATGATTAATAGTATGAGGAGATTGAAAATGATGAAGAATATTATGAGGGGATTGAAAATGATTAATAGTATGAGGAGATCGAAAATGATGAATACAACGAGGGGAGTTAAAATGATGAAGGATATCATGAGGGGATTCAAAATATATAGTATGAACACCGGGGCGGTTATAAGTACCTATATAGAAGGCGCAGACAGTGGTGGTACTTTTTATAGAAATAAGTCATACTATTGCCCTGTGAAACGTAGGATGAAATGGTGGGGAAGAAACAGCTTTCGCAAAAGGCAAAATTTAAAAGTAGCGACCAGGGTAGAGAAAAGTAGAAAGATAAAGAGACAGCTATAGAGAGAGAAGGAGAGAAATAGAAGTTTTAATATAAAGATGTTACACACGCAATTTTTCTTCAATTATGTTTTTATGACCCCGAGCAACGCCGGGTAGCCCCGCTAGTCTCTTATATAAAGGGCAGTTGTCTGTATGTATGTATGTCTGTATGTGAAGCTTCTCCTCAAAAACTAAGCGGCGACATGTCAAAAAGTGTATATCTTCAGCACCGTACATAATATCCTGGGATCATAATATCTCAAAATCGCAAATAACGATTCACTCGCTGACAGTCAACCGGACCACTTTTCGACAAAAGGTAGCAGTTTTTTCGTATTTTATTCGACTTTTTCAACGTTATTATGTACTAAATTTGAAATAATCTAATGTATTTATGTACTAATCCGATAAAAATGCAGAGTCATTGTAAACATCCCATAATCCCTTGCCGGATGTACCCGGTCTTGCCCTAAATTGTGTCCGGTTCTATCAGATCATCCAATAACTTCTGTCCGGATGCATCAATAACAACATAGGAATCCTACGTTAAGAGTGTGTAGTGAAACAAGGGTTGCTCAATCACATCCGCACCTGTCCCATAATCCCTTGCCGGATGTACCCGGTCTTGCCCTAAATTGTGTCCGGTTATATCAGGTCATCATGACGTCAGAGAGTGGCAGTTTTCCTTTCTGTCATTTTTCCCTCTCACACTTTCTTTCTTAATTATTAATAGACGCTAATATTCCTCCCCCCCCTCCCTCCCTGTGGCCGTTCTGTTATCATGATAAGAATTACCTCCTCCTTTCAGGCCAAATTGGGGGGGGGGGGTTACGGTATTCGCCGGTGTGAGCATTACCTCCTCCTTTTTTGAGAAGTGTAGAGGTAGGGTAGTATCGGTTCCGTTGTCATGATGCACTGATCCCATGCATTACCTCCTCCTTTTTTGAGAAGGGTAGATGTAGAATAGTATCGGTTCCGTTGTCATGATGTGCTCATCCCATGAATTACCTCCTCCTTTTTTGAGAAGTGTTGAGGTAGGGTCGTATCGGTTCCGTTGTCATGATGCCCTCATCCCATGCATTATCTCCTCCTTTTTTGAGAAGTGTTGAGGTAGGGTCGTATCGGTTCCGTTGTCATGATGCACTATTCCCATGCATTATCTCCTCCTTTTTTGAGAAGTGTTGAGGTAGGGTCGTATCGGTTCCGTTGTCATGATGCCATAATCCCATGCATTATCTCCTCCTTTTTTGAGAAGTATTGAGGTAGGGTCGTATCGGTTCCGTTGTCATGATGCCCTCATCCCATCCATTATCTACTCCTTTTTTGAGCAGTGTTGAAGTGTGAGCGCCTCAGGCGAAATCCGGGGAGGGGGAATGTCGGCATTCGTCGGTATGAGCGCCTCAGGCGAAATCTGGGGAGGGGGAATGTCGGCATTCGCCGGTATGAGCGCCTCAGGACTATTTGGCAGATCAGAAGGAGAAAGGATACCTAAGGGATTTCAGTAGTGCTCATGAAGCCTCCTCGATTTTCAAAGTACTCGGCGTTGTCTGGAAGAAAAGTGCTCAATATCCTAGATAGAGCTACTGTAGTGATAGGTTTAGAAAATATTTTAACGCCATCTTCGTTCCCCTTTGGACAATTTTGCAGATGAAAAGGAGGGAGGATACCTAAGTGATTTCAGTAGTCCCCAGGAGGCCTCTTTGATTTTCAAAGTACTCGGCGTTGTCCGGCAAAAAAAGTGCTCAATGTCCTATATAGAGCTACTGTAGTGATAGGTTTGGATAATATTTTAACGCCATATTCGTTCCCCTTTGGACTATTTTGCAGATCAGAAGGAGAGAGGATACCTAAGTGATTTCAGTAGTCCTCAGGAGGCTTCCTTTATTATTAAAGTACTCGGCGTTGTCCGGGAGAAAAGTGCTCAATGTCCTAGATAGAGCTACTGTAGTGATAGGTTTGGAAAATATTTTAACGCCATCTTTGTTCCCCTTTGGACTATTTCGCAGATCAGAAGGAGAGAGGATACCTAAGTGATTTCAGTAGTGCTCATGAGGCCTCCTTGATTTTCAAAGTACTCGACGTTGTCCGGGAGAAAAGTGCTCAATATTCTAGATAGAGCTATGATAAAGACTATCATGAGAGGATTGAAAATGATGAAGACTATCATGAGAGGATTGAAAATGATGAAGACTATCATGAGAGGATTGAAAATGATGAAGACTATCATGAGGGGATTGAAAATGATGAAGACTATAATGAGGGCATTGAAAATGATGTACACTATCATGAGGGGATTGAAAATGATGTACACTATCATGAGGGGATTGAAAATGATGAAGAATGTCATGAGAGGATTGAAAATGATGAAGAATGTCATGAGAGGATTTAAAATGATGAAGAATAGACTGACAGGATTGGAAATGATGAAGAATACCATGAGAGGATTTAAAATGATGAATAATATCATGAGGGGATTGAAAATGATGAAGAATATCATGAGAGGATTGACAATGATGAAGACTATCCTGAGAGGATTAAAAATGATGAAGACTATCATGAGAGGATTAAAAATGATGAAAACTATCATGAGAGGATTGAAAATGATGAAGACTGACATGAGAGGATTGAAAATGATGAAGACTATCATGAGAGGACTGAAAATGATGACGACTATCATGAGGGAATTGAAAATGATGAAGACTATCATGAGGGAATTGAAAATGATGAAGACTATCATGAGGGGATTGAAAATGATGAAGAATGTCATGAGAGGATTGAAAATGATGAAGAATGTCATGAGAGCATTGAAAATTATGAAGAATAGACTGACAGGATTGGAAATGATGAAGAATACCATGAGAGGATTGAAAATGATGAATAATATCATGAGGGGATTGAAAATGAGAAGAATATCATGAGTGGATCGAAAATGATGAAATATACCATGAGAGGATTGAAAATGATGAAGAATATCATGAGGGGATTGAAAATGATGAAGAATATCATGAGGGGATTGAAAATAATGAAGAATATCATGAGAGGATTGAAAATTATTAAGAATATCATGAGCGGATTGAAAATGATGAGGAATATTACGAGAGGATTGAAAATGATGAAGAATATTATGAGGGGATTGAAAATGATTAATAGTATGAGGAGATTGAAAATGATGAAGAATATTATGAGGGGATTGAAAATGATTAATAGTATGAGGAGATCGAAAATGATGAATACAACGAGGGGAGTTAAAATGATGAAGGATATCATGAGGGGATTCAAAATATATAGTATGAACACCGGAGCGGTTATAAGTACCTATATAGAAGGCGCAGACAGTGGTGGTACTTTTTATAGAAATAAGTCATACTATTGCCCTATGAAACGTAGGATGAAATGGTGGGGAAGAAACAGCTTTCGCAAAAGGCAAAATTTAAAAGTAGCGATCAGGGTAGAGAAAAGTAGAAAGATAAAGAGACAGCTATAGAGAGAGAAGGAGAGAAATAGAAGTTTTAATATAAAGATGTTACACACGCAATTTTTCTTCAATTATGTTTTTATGACCCCGAGCAACGCCGGGTAGCCCCGCTAGTCTCTTATATAAAGGGCAGTTGTCTGTATGTATGTATGTCTGTATGTGAAGCTTCTCCTCAAAAACTAAGCGGCGACATGTCAAAAAGTGTATATCTTCAGCACCGTACATATCCTGGGATCATAATATCTCAAAATCGCAAATAACGATTCACTCGCTGACAGTCAACCGGACCACTTTCCGACAAAAGGTAGCAGTTTTTTCGTATTTTATTCGACTTTTTCAACGTTATTATGTACTAAATTTGAAATAATCTAATGTATTTATGTACTAATCCGATAAAAATGCAGAGTCATTGTAAACATCCCATAATCCCTTGCCGGATGTACCCGGTCTTGCCCTAAATTGTGTCCGGTTCTATCAGATCATCCAATAACTTCTGTCCGGATGCATCAATAACAACATAGGAATCCTACGTTAAGAGTGTGTAGTGAAACAAGGGTTGCTCAATCACATCCGCACCTGTCCCATAATCCCTTGCCGGATGTACCCGGTCTTGCCCTAAATTGTGTCCGGTTATATCAGGTCATCATGACGTCAGAGAGTGGCAGTTTTCCTTTCTGTCATTTTTCCCTCTCACACTTTCTTTCTTAATTATTAATAGACGCTAATATTCCTTCCCCCCCTCCCTCCCTGTGGCCGTTCTGTTATCATGATAAGAATTACCTCCTCCTTTCAGGCCAAATTGGGGGGGGGGGGGGGGGGTTACGGTATTCGCCGGTGTGAGCATTACCTCCTCCTTTTTTGAGAAGTGTAGAGGTAGGGTAGTATCGGTTCCGTTGTCATGATGCACTGATCCCATGCATTACCTCCTCCTTTTTTGAGAAGGGTAGATGTAGAATAGTATCGGTTCCGTTGTCATGATGTGCTCATCCCATGAATTACCTCCTCCTTTTTTGAGAAGTGTTGAGGTAGGGTCGTATCGGTTCCGTTGTCATGATGCCCTCATCCCATGCATTATCTCCTCCTTTTTTGAGAAGTGTTGAGGTAGGGTCGTATCGGTTCCGTTGTCATGATGCACTATTCCCATGCATTATCTTCTCCTTTTTTGAGAAGTGTTGAGGTAGGGTCGTATCGGTTCCGTTGTCATGATGCCATAATCCCATGCATTATCTCCTCCTTTTTTGAGAAGTATTGAGGTAGGGTCGTATCGGTTCCGTTGTCATGATGCCCTCATCCCATCCATTATCTACTCCTTTTTTGAGCAGTGTTGAAGTGTGAGCGCCTCAGGCGAAATCCGGGGAGGGGGAATGTCGGCATTCGTCGGTATGAGCGCCTCAGGCGAAATCTGGGGAGGGGGAATGTCGGCATTCGCCGGTATGAGCGCCTCAGGACTATTTGGCAGATCAGAAGGAGAAAGGATACCTAAGGGATTTCAGTAGTGCTCATGAAGCCTCCTCGATTTTCAAAGTACTCGGCGTTGTCTGGAAGAAAAGTGCTCAATATCCTAGATAGAGCTACTGTAGTGATAGGTTTAGAAAATATTTTAACGCCATCTTCGTTCACCTTTGGACTATTTCGCAGATCAGAAGGAGAGAGGATACCGAAGTGATTTCAGTAGTCCCCAGGAGGCCTCCTTGATTATCAAAGTACTCGGCGTTGTCCGGGAGAAAAGTGCTCAATGTCCTAGATAGAGCTACTGTAGTGATAGGTTTGGAAAATATTTTAACGCCATCTTCGTTCCCCTTTGGACTATTTCGCAGATCAGATGGAGAGAGGATACCTAAGGGATTTCAGGAGTGCTCATAAAGCCTCCTCGATTTTAAAAGTACTCGGCGTTGTCCGGGAAAAAAGTGCTCAATGTCCTAGATAGAGCTACTGTAGTGATAGGTTTGGATAATATTTTAACAGTATCTACGCTGAAAAGGATTGGGTAATCGATAAGAGTTATTTCAGTAGTGCTCAGGAGGCCTCTTTGATTTTGAAATACTCGGCGTTGTCCGGGATAAAAGTGCTCAATATCCTAGATAGAGCTACTGTAGTGATAGGTTTGGAAAATATTTTAACGCCATCTTCGTTCCCCTTTGGATTATTTCGCAGATCAGAAGGAGAGAGGATACCGAAGTGATTTCAGTAGTCCCCAGGAGGCCTCCTTGATAATCAAAGTACTCGGCGTTGTCCGGGAGAAAAGTGCTCAATGTCCTAGATAGAGCTACTGTAGTGATAGGTTTTGGAAAATATTTTAACGCCATCTTCGTTCCCCTTTGGACTATTTCGCAGATCAGAATGGGGAGAGGATACATAAAGGGATTTCATGGGTGTTCATGAAGCCTCCTTGATTTTCAAAGTACTCGGCGTTGTCCGGAAGAAAAGTGCTCAATATCCTAGATAGAGCTACTGTAGTGATAGGTTTGGAAAATATTTTAACGCAATCTTCGTTCCCCTTTGGATTATTTCGCAGATCAGAAGGAGAGAGGATACCGAAGTGATTTCAGTAGTCCCCAGGAGGCCTCCTTGATTATCAAAGTACTCGGCGTTGTCCGGGAGAAAAGTGCTCAATGTCCTAGATAGAGCTACTGTAGTGATAGGTTTGGAAAATATTTTAACGCCATCTTCATTCCCCTTTGGACTATTTCGCAGATCAGAAGGAGAGAGGATACCTAAGGGATTTCAGGAGTGCTCATGAAGCCTCCTTGATTTTCAAAGTACTCGGCGTTGTCCGGGAGAAAAGTGCTCAATGTCCTAGATAGAGCTACTGTAGTGATAGGTTTGGAAAATATTTTAACGCCATCTTCGTTCCCCTTTGGACTATTTCGCAGATCAGAAGGAGAGAGGATACCTAAGGGATTTCAGGAGTGCTCATGAAGCCTCCTCGATTTTCAAAGTACTCGGCGTTGTCCGGGAGAAAAGTGCTCAATATCCTAGATAGAGCTACTGTAGTGATAGGTTTGGAAAATATTTTAACGCCATCTTCGTTCACCTTTGGACTATTTCGCAGATCAGAACGAGAGAGGATACCTAAGTGATTTCAGTAGTCCCCAGGAGGCCTCCTTGATTATCAAAGTACTCGGCGTTGTCCGGGAGAAAAGTGCTCAATGTCTTAGATAGAGCTACTGTAGTGATAGGTTTGGAAAATATTTTAACGCCATCTTCGTTCCCCTTTGGACTATTTCGCAGATCAGAAGGAGAGAGGATACCTAAGGGATTTCAGGAGTGCTCATAAAGCCTCCTCGATTTTCAAAGTACTCGGCGTTGTCCGGGAGAAAAGTGCTCAATATCCTAGATAGAGCTACTGTAGTGATAGGTTTAGAAAATATTTTAACGCCATCTTCGTTCCCCTTTGGACAATTTTGCAGCTGAAAAGGAGGGAGGATACCTAACTGATTTCAGTAGTCCCCAGGAGGCCTCTTTGTTTTTCAAATTACTCGGCGTTGTCCGGGAAAAAAGTGCTCAATGTCCTAGATAGAGCTACTGTAGTGATAGGTTTGGATAATATTTTAATAGTATCTACGCTGAAAAGGATTGGGTAATCGATAAGAGTTATTTCAGTAGTACTCAGGAGGCCTCTTTGATTTTTAAATACTCGGCGTTGTCCGGGAGAAAAGTGCTCAATATGCTAGATAGAGCTACCGTAGTGATAGGTTTTGGAAAATATTTTAACGCCATCTTCGTTCCCCTTTGGAGTATTTCGCAGATCAGAATGGGGAGAGGATACCTAAGGGATTTCATGAGTGTTCATGAAGCCTCCTCGATTTTCAAAGTACTCGGCGTTGTCCGGGAGAAAAGTGCTCAATATCCTAGATAGAGCTACTGTAGTGATAGGTTTGGAAAATATTTTAACGCCATCTTCGTTCCCCCTTGGATTATTTCGCAGATCAGAACGAGAGAGGATACCGAAGTGATTTCAGTAGTCCCCAGGAGGCCTCCTTGATTATCAAAGTACTCGGCGTTGTCCGGGAGAAAAGTGCTCAATGTCCTAGATAGAGCTACTGTAGTGATAGGTTTGGAAAATATTTTAACGCCATCTTCGTTCCCCTTTGGACTATTTCGCAGATCAGATGGAGAGAGGATACCTAAGGGATTTCAGGAGTGCTCATGAAGCCTCCTCGATTTTCAAAGTACTCGGCGTTGTCCGGGAGAAAAGTGCTCAATGTCCTAGATAGAGCTACTGTAGTGATAGGTTTGGATAATATTTTAACAGCATCTACGCTGAAAAGGATGAGGTAATCGATAAGAGTTATTTCAGTAGTGCTCAGGAGGCCTCTTTGATTTTGAAATACTCGGCGTTGTCCGGGAGAAAAGTGCTCAATATCCTAGATAGAGCTACTGTAGTGATAGGTTTGGAAAATATTTTAACGCCATCTTCGTTCCCCTTTGGACTATTTCGCAGATCAGAAGGAGAGAGGATACCTAAGTGATTTCAGTAGTCCCCAGGCAACCTCTTTGATTATCAAAATACTCGGCGTTGTCCGAGAGAAAAGTGCTCAATGTCCTAGATAGAGCTACTGTAGTGATAGGTTTGGAAAATATTTTAACGCCATCTTCGTTTCCCTTTGGACTATTTCGCAGATCAGAAGGAGAGAGGATACCTAAGTGATTTCAGTAGTCCCCAGGAGGCCTCCTTGATTATCAAAGTACTCGGCGTTGTCCGGGAGAAAAGTGCTCAATGTCCTAGATAGAGCTACTGTAGTGATAGGTTTGGAAAATATTTTAACGCCATCTTCGTTCCCCTTTGGACTATTTCGCAGATCAGAAGGAGAGAGGATACCTAAGGGATTTCAGTAGTGCTCATGAAGCCTCCTCGATTTTCAAAGTACTCGGCGTTGTCTGGGAGAAAAGTGCTCAATATCCTAGATAGAGCTACTGTAGTGATAGGTTTAGAACATATTTTAACGCCATCTTCGTTCCCCTTTGGACAATTTGTCAGATGAAAAGGAGGGAGGATACCTAAGTGATTTCAGTAGTCCCCAGGAGGCCTCTTTGATTTTCAAAGTACCCGGCGTTGTCCGGGAAAAAAGTGCTCAATGTCCTAGATAGAGCTACTGTAGTGATAGGTTTGGATAATATTTTAACAGCATCTACGCTGAAAAGGATGGGGAATGGATAAGAGTTATTTCAGTAGTGCTCAGGAGGCCTCTTTGATTTTTAAATACTCGGCGTTTTCCGGGAGAAAAGTGCTCAATATCCTAGATAGAGCTACTGTAGTGATAGGTTTGGAAAATATTTAAACGCTATCTTTGTTCCCCTTTGGACTATTTCGCAGATCAGAAGGAGAGAGGATACCTAAGTGATTTCAGTATTCCCGTAGGAGGCCTCCTGGATTATCAAAGTACTCAGCGTTGTCCGGGAGAAAAGTGCTCAATATCCTAGATAGAGCTACTGTAGTGATAGGTTTGGAAAATATTTTAACGCCATCTTCGTTCCCTATTGGACTATTTCGCAAATCAGTAGGAGAAAGGTTACCTAAGTGATTTCAGTAGTGCTCACGAAATCTCCTCGATTTTCAAAGTACTCGGCGTTGTCCGGGAGAAAAGTGCTCAATATCCTCGATAGAGCTACTGTAGTGATAGGTTTAGAAAATATTTTAACGCCATCTTCGTTCCCCTTTGGACAATTTTGCAGATGAAAAGGAGGGAGGATACCTAAGTGATTTCAGTAGTCCCCAGGAGGCCTCTTTGATTTTCAAAGTACTCAGCGTTGTCCGGAAAAAAAAGTGCTCAATGTCCTGTATAGAGCTACTGTAGTGATAGGTTTGGATAATATTTTAACGCCATATTCGTTCCCCTTTGGACTATTTCGCAGATCAGTAGGAGAGAGGATACCTAAGTGATTTCAGTAGTCCTCAGGAGGCTTCCTTTATTATTAAAGTACCTGGCGTTGTCCGGGAGAAAAGTGCTCAATATCCTAAATAGAGCTATGATAAAGACTATCATGAGAGGATTGAAAATGATGAAGACTATCATGAGAGGATTGAAAATGATGAAGACTATCATGAGAGGATTGAAAATGATGAAGACTATCATGAGGGGATTGAAAATGATGAAGACTATAATGAGGGGATTGAAAATGATGTACACTATCATGAGGGGATTGAAAATGCAGAAGACTATCATGAGGGGATTGAAAATGATGAAGACTATCATAAGGGGATTGAAAATGATGAAGAATGTCATGAGAGGATTGAAAATGATGAAGAATGTCATGAGAGGATTGAAAATGATGAAGAATAGACTGACAGGATTGGAAATGATGAAGAATACCATGAGGGGATTTAAAATGATGAATAATATCATGAGGGGATTGAAAATCATGAAGAATATCTTGAGAGGATTGAAAATGATGAAGACTATCATGAGAGGATTGAAAATGATGAAGACTATCATGAGAGGATTGAAAATGATGAAGACTATCATGAGGGGATTGAAAATGATGAAGACTATAATGAGGGGATTGAAAATGATGTACACTATCATGAGGGGATTGAAAATGCAGAAGACTATCATGAGGGGATTGAAAATGATGAAGACTATCATAAGGGGATTGAAAATGATGAAGAATGTCATGAGAGGATTCAAAATGATGAAGAATGTCATGAGAGGATTGAAAATGATGAAGAATAGACTGACAGGATTGGAAATGATGAAGAATACCATGAGGGGATTTAAAATGATGAATAATATCATGAGGGGATTAAAAATCATGAAGAATATCTTGAGAGGATTGAAAATGATGAAGACTATCATGAGAGGATTAAAAATGATGAAGACTATCCTGAGAGGATTAAAAATGATGAAGACTATCATGAGAGGATTAAAAATGATGAAAACTATCATGAGAGGATTGAAAATGATGAAGACTGACATGAGAGGATTGAAAATGATGAAGACTATCATGAGAGGACTGAAAATGATGAAGACTATCATGAGGGCATTGAAAATGATGAAGACTATCATGAGGGGATTGAAAATGATGAAGAATGTCATGAGAGGATTGAAAATGATGAAGAATGTCATGAGAGCATTGAAAATTATGAAGAATAGACTGACAGGATTGGAAATGATGAAGAATACCATGAGAGGATTGAAAATGATGAATAATATCATGAGGGGATTGAAAATGAGAAGAATATCATGAGGGGATCGAAAATGATGAAATATACCATGAGAGGATTGAAAATGATGAAGAATATCATGAGAGGATTGAAAATGATGAAGAATATCATGAGGGGATTGAAAATAATGAAGAATATCATGAGAGGATTGAAAAAATGAAGAATATCATGAGAGGATTGAAAATTATTAAGAATATCATGAGCGGATTGAAAATGATGAGGAATATTACGAGAGGATTGAAAATGATGAAGAATATTATGAGGGGATTGAAAATGATTAATAGTATGAGGAGATTGAAAATGATGAAGAATATTATGAGGGGATTGAAAATGATTAATAGTATGAGGAGATCGAAAATGATGAATACAACGAGGGGAGTTAAAATGATGAAGGATATCATGAGGGGATTGAAAAATATATAGTATGAACACCGGGGCGGTTATAAGTACCTATATAGAAGGCGCAGACAGTGGTTGTACTTTTTATAGAAATAAGTCATACTATTGCCCTGTGAAACGATGGATGAAATGGTGGGGAAGAAACAGCTTTCGCAAAAGGCAAAATTTAAAAGTAGCGATCAGGGTAGAGAAAAGTAGAAAGATAAAGAGACAGCTATAGAGAGAGAAGGAGAGAAATAGAAGTTTTAATATAAAGATGTTACACACGCAATTTTTCTTCAATTATGTTTTTATGACCCCGAGCAACGCCGGGTAGCCCCGCTAGTTATATATATATGTATATATATATATATATATATATATATATATATATATATATATATATATATATATACTGGAGCAGATATAGATAGATTTATTTCTTTTATAACTATTTTATTTTTCAAAATTTTGACCACCCACAGTCAGTTTATATCAATCTTCTTCAAACACTTCTAATTCGCTGCAACTTATGTTTTCTGAAAAAAATTTTTGAATAGTTTTAAAACCCTTTTCTTTTCCAAAAATATCCAGAGCGGAAGGAAGTTATCCATCAGATCAGCTGTCTCCTCTAGCTTCTCCTCTTCATTATGTCTCCTCCTGAGTTATCTCCCCTGTACTAAAAATGATTTTTTTTTTATTAAATGTCTCCCATCAATCATTTGTCTCCCAGTTCATATCTAATCTTCGACTTGTCAATCTTGTTGTTTGCTTTGTATGGACGTCAACTTCCTTTGCACATCTTGAAATGCTTTCCTGAAAAACGGCAACTCCTGTTTTTTTGTTGGCTTCAACGCCCTTGTCACTATTTATCGTATTACAATACCATTTTCAGTGATGGATTTAGGCTCAGAGAAGAGCAAGCAGAAATTGCCTTCGTGGACCTCTTAAAACGAGAGCACAAACGCAATGGTTTTTAAAACTTTCTAAATGTGTTCTATTTTATTGGTAAAAACTAATATTAACGTTAAATTCTACAAAATTGAAAAAAAAATTTCTTGAATCTTTACAATAAAATTTTTATTTATTAAGAACCAATAAAAGTTAGATTTTGGAACGATTGTAGAATATAGTTAACAATAAATAAAAAGGGGGGGGATTAAACAAATAGGCAACAAATAACTTTTACCAAACGCAAGAAAATTTACTTTTCTACTTACTTGTATAATTTTAACGTGTGTTTACTGATTTTAAGTTTGAATATCTATGCATTTGTTATTGTCACTTTTACTTAGCCAACCACGCATGCTTACAAACATGGCCAACAATTTTGGGAGAACTTGGTCGCGTATTTCAAGCTTAAAAACTAGTAAAAAATACATTTTTAAGGGGGGTTAGTGGAACTGTAAGCCTAAGTCCGAGGGCGGTTACCAATCGGATTAGGGTATGTTTTTGTTATTATTATTATTATTATTATTATTATTATTATTATTATTATTATTATTATTATTATTATTATCTAACTTCAATTCCTTCTTTACTTATCCAAGTATTGTTACCAGTTGCCTTGAACTATTCGTTTGCCACTGGATTGAAGCAGTGACGTATCAGGAGAAAGTGCAGTTAGTGATTGTGCAGCATTTGTTTCATTGGTAATGAAGTGTGATGATTTACTACAATAAGATTAGATGACCATCCGAAGAAAAGACTGAGAATATTTACCTGTATAGAAACATAAGACAAAAATTACCAGACCAGTCCCCCATTGTCACCATTGTGATCATGAGATTATAAGGGAGTGCAAAGAAAGGAACAGATCACACATTTTGGTCGCGATCAAAGTGTAGTATCTGTTCCGATGGATACTGCACTCCATAGACTGGTATCTTCTTGGCCTTCGGGGGCTTGATTTACGCCGGTCTATGGGACGGTCCTGTGCAGTTCTAGGAGGTCCACTCTCCCAGGCTTTGCCTCCCCTCTTTGGGGAGGAGTAAGTTTATTGCTTACTGCCTGAGGCGCCCCTACCGGGGAATGCCGACGGGGCTGCCCAGGCAATTTTTAATGGCTAGAGTGCTCACTTTCTCGGGCGCTGGCTTTTCAAACCCCACTTTCCCGACCCGACCTTGGGTCACATCTTACCTTGTGGGAGTAAGATAAAACTAGCCTTGTGCCTAACCTCCTGGCGAGGAGGTAAATAAATCACATGTAACTAAAAAACATAATCTTTCGATAATATATGTATCGAAAGTCTCACATTTTACTACAGCCAATAAAATGGAGTCTGTGGCTGTAGAAAATTTATAAAAAAACAGGTACTTTCAAGTCAATAGCAGCTTTCTTCTTATCTGCAGTCTCTCTCTCTCTCTCTCTCTCTCTCTCTCTCTCTCACACACACACACGTTATGTTGCTAGTCTGAGTCTCTTCTCTAAATACTATTATGGCATATGTTCTTCAGAATTGCCTGATTCATTTCCTGCTTCATCTGCTTGACTCGTTAGTCTAGTGAGCTACATCAACTCGCTGTTTTGATACCTTATTATAATACAGCTTCCTATTCAAGTAGCTTCTATTCCTGTTGACTGTGTTCTTCCTACTTATAGCCTTGGTCTTATCAAGACTAAGGTCAATAGGCATCTCTCGTCTTTGCATTAATCATCTTCCGTTCTTCTTAGCTCCTTACATCAAGTGGATTCATGTCTTGTCTGGAGCGACTTCCATAAAAATGAAAAAAGAAAAAGCTCGTGTTTTACTTGTTCACTGTATGTTAATTGGTTATTAGCGCTGTTCATTGGTTCCCATGGTTCGTTGCATTGTCTGTCACTCAGTTTGGTACTCTATAAGTCATTCTTGTTATATAGTAAAAGGATTCTGATTATGCGCTATCATGTGTCAGGAGAGAGAGGCACATTTGAAATAGTTAGTAGTTAAGTAATTAATTAGTGTGTTACCAGCCAAGGTCAACAGTTCTCACTTAACACAGGTTTTGAAAGTGGCTAGCTCGCGCCCAAGTTCATTCTTTTATAACAAGCATCTGGTGCATTTCATGGAGACACACCTGACTAAGACGAGTCCCACACCCTTGTTATATAGTATATTGTGAGCAGTGTGTGTGTGTGCGCTTCACTGGTGGTTATATTTAGAAGTCTATGAAAGTCTCTCATTATGTGTGTTCTGTTGACCTTGGCTGGTAACTCACCAATTAATCACTTAATAGGTTGGCTTAGTGACCAAACTGAAGAGGAAATCGTAAGAGGAGTATAACAGAGAGAAGTTACTCATGGATATTTGATTCCAAAATAAGCACGGCATGCTTTCTTCACAAAATCATTACTTTTACTTGAAACAACCATAGCATAATCAGTTAGGATGGTTTTGACACTTGCAATACATTTGAAATACAAATTTAGACATGAAAAATGAAAACAAAATAGTTTTTAAGTAACCCTTAGCCAGCTGCAGCAAAAACAGAGCTGATAAAGATTTAGATGATAGCGCTATTTTGGAGAAAAAAATATGCTAGAATAAAAAAGAGCCTATTTTTGAAAAATAACCTAAATGGATGATACTTTTTAATTTTTAAATTAAAAAGAATCATCCATTTTCTTTAGGTTATTTTTCAAACATTATTCAAACATTATTCAAACATTATTTTTTGCACATATGATTTTAAATCATTTAGAAAGCTCATGGCCTAAGTATTAAACAAATACATGATAAATGAATAGATTATTTTAATTTTTAAATTAATTAAATGCATATCAAAATTTTATTTTAATGTTTAATAGTAATTTTTATTTGTTGGGTTTACATGAAAATTACAAACAATGGAAAACTGAGACGATTTTGTTCAACTTGCAATTGACAAAATAACATTGGAAACATTACTCTATTTTGAGTTCTTTTTGCCAGGGAAACGCCGGATACATACAGCTTGTAAAATGTAAAGGAAAGTAGTTCTCAAATTGAAAGCCCCATTTCTATAAATCAACCTTGGCTTTATAAGGATTATTATAAATGTCACTTTTTATTAATTTATTGGCTTTTTCTGTATAAATTTTAATGAAAATTTACTTTGATCTTAGCTTTATATGAATGAGCAATTTGTATTTTGTATTCATTTGGAGGGTCAATAAATATTGATAATTTCTTTGTTTGAATTTCTATGATCAGGAATTATCATTTATCAATTGTTTGCGCAATCACATATTTGCATAATTGTAACGAAATTACCGCGGGGCAGCAGAGAAAGTAATAATAATACTAATAATATTAATATTATTTGGATTATTTGGACTACTGTTCTAATCTTAGATGTTATACTCACAACGTTTCGGCTGATATAACCTCCGACCTTCTTAATATGTTGTAATATATAGCAATTACTAGTAATATATAATGATAAGTAGTAAGACTACACACCTAAAACAAGAATCGGTTTATCGCTCCCAAAATTCATACTAGAATTGTCCGCAAGGACCTGTGACGTAACAGATATAATTGCTAAGAAAACAATTATGAATTACTTAAGACTTCTACCCGGTTATGGCTGATGGAACGAGAGCAAGCTAACCCCCTAGATTAAATAAAGGGTTCAGTTCGAAATTCCGTACAGATTCCCGAGTTCTGACAAGAAGGTCAGAGGTTACATTGGCCTAAACGTTGTAAGAATAAACCCTCAAGATAAAAACAGTAGTCTGACCCCTTTATTTAATCCATTAAGACTTAAATATGTTTAATTATATTCTCAGTATCGCCTGCATTGAGGATTGAACCTTCAACCCCCAGAAGACTGTCGCTTAGAACTGATCATCACATATCACTTTTATCCGTTGGGCTACAGAATTATTCTGTTTTGCACATCATCTGTTATTTAAGAATTTCCAGACAATTTACCACAAAAAAAGGGCCCCTTAAAAATTTAGCAAGTTTCTGACATGAATTTTCAGTCTCTTTACTTTGAAATAATACTAGCTGTACCTACCCGGCGCTGCCCGGGCATCTTCGTATTTTATTTTGTTTTGCATTTTTTGTTTTTTAACTATTCTGTTTCTTTTGTTGTTATTTTTTACAAAAGTATTATTTTTATTATTTTAGAAATATAATTTTATTTTTCCAAGATGAGAACAGTAGTCCGAATAATATAAATAATACAAATTATAAATCCTCATCTAAAAAATTCCGAAACGCAATATTTTAGAATATCTGGTTCTAATTAACACAAGGTTCTTTTAAGGGAAGAGTCAATTTTGCTGAAAATTCCTTCTAGAATTTTAGTTGTTTTTGTTTGGGAGGGGCGGATTTCTTTTGCAAAGTATTTTAGTATTATTATCCACGATTTTCTCATGCGGAAGAATCTTCTGGGGGATGGGGGGTGCGGTCAGATTTAGAAGAATTATGAAAATCATAGTTTTGTAGAAATTATTACCTCTGGTTTCAGAAAGACGTAATAGTGAAAGTTTTTCATTGTTTTATAAGTACAGCGATGTCCTCTTCGCGCAATACTTGTCCCCCCCCCCTCCTCGTAGCTTTCAATCAGATTTATTATCTCTTGTTGCAACTTGACACCTTCATTCACGTGACACATGAAATTCTCATGTTATTCTCGCTGTTCAGAACGAAAACAGCTTGACCCTGTGATCCCGAATATACCACATAATATTTCAGATGTTAGAATATGAAAATGCACTTGCCTAGAAAAGCGACACCACATTCACATTACCCTTTGACCTGGAACCACCAAATCCCATTTCAGTTAGAAGTTGGTATTTTGAGATAGAATTTTTTAAATACTAAAAATGTCCTATTTTTTTGCCTTAAGCTGTTCTTGAGGTAAGGGCATGTTCCCATACGGAAACGTTGGCAAGTTATAAACATATTTGCCAATTTCTTTGTCCTTTTACATACAGTAGAAATCGAGAGTATTCATCGTTAGAGTCTTGCTAAAATTGAATTTCATTGTACAGACATAATTAAAGAAATGTGATGTGATATAATGTTATATAGTTGGCACTGGAATTTATTTCTGACAGTATATAATGCATCACGCTGCTTTTTTGTTGACACTCATATTTTTGTAGGTAATACCATTAAATAAACGGTTCATTTATTCCTTGGGGCTGGAAATAAAAAAGAAACCCACCCGTATTAGATGGTCCCTTTTTTGTGGCAGAGTTCAACTCCTGTGCAAGTCTAATTTTTTACTTTGCAGTTTTTTTTGTTTATTCCCAGCCCTGTGAACTAAATTAATCGTTTATTTAATGGTATTCCATACGCAAACACGAGTGTCAGCAAAAAAGCAACATGATGCATAATATACTGTCAGAAACCAATTCCAGTGTTAACTATATAACAACCGTATTCGTTGTTTATTTATCAAATGATAGTCCTATATATATATATATGGGCAAAAATAAGGGTCCTATTTTTTAAAATTCATAACTTTTTTATTTATTTATTGATTTTTTTTTTTTTTTTTTAGAATAAGTAAAGGACCCCTTCCGAAGCAAGCATGAGCCGTATTAGCCCTAAGGAACGTACCCTCATTTAGAAAACATTATTTTTGCTTAAAAAACTCAAAACAGTGTAAAAAACAATACTTTAGTTTTTGTAAGTTTTAAGAAGTGTTTTTCGGCTAAAATTTGTTTTGTTTATTTCAAAAAATCTCGGAAGGGTCAGTCTACACACACATAAAGTTTGGTGAGTTTAACTTTTATTTTGTGGAAGTTATTCAAATTCAAGTTATTCAAATTTAAAGATAGGACCCTTATTTTGGCCCACCCTGTATATATATATATATATATATATATATATATATATATATATGATTTCCTCGAAAGGTTTCTAGTACTTTATTGAATGACTCAAATATGCGACCTTTCGTGAAGTGTTACATTGATCCGAATAGATCGCAGTCAGATGGGGTAACATTTGGCCTATCGGGTGGATGTGGCAGAACTTCCATGCAGTCCAAATCTTACTGCCGGTCTTTCTGGAAGTATACAGTTTTGAAATGTCTCATTCAAACAAAGTGTATTTTCAACAAACAAGATGTCAGTACTCTTCAATCAGCTTATCGTAGACTTGATTAAGTTGCTTGCACTTAAGTTCAGCATTGACGGCATGACCATTCAACACAAGTCCAAAATGCTAAATTCTTTCAAATTTCCACCAAACGGAAACCATGATTTTCTTTAAAAATTATTGTAACATGTTTAAGATTATATAATATATTGTGTATAGATTGTCAGTATTTACTTTTGCAGTGCTCAATACGTGAATAGAGTTTAGTAGTAGTAGTAGTGGTAGTAGTAGTAGTAGTAGTAATATTGTTACATTACTTGTTATAACAACCGTTGTCACGTCGAATCTCTTGCGTCATAGAACTCTCGTCTGTTGATCCTGAAACGGGACGATGTGTCGCTTCTATTCGCGTTTCCCAGTTGCAGGGAAACTATTTGTACTAACCGTGCATCCCTCCTCTTCACCGCCATTGTTGTCGTCCGCCTTGGGTTGCTGCTGCTATCATCTGCCGCTTCGCCGAGCGTCAACTTCGCTCGCTTCTTCCATCATACCGGCGATCTCCTTGCAGGCTGAAATCAAACCTTTTATGCACAATAAAATATAACAAGGCTTCTCCTTTTTAATCTAGAGCCATTTATTTACTATCCATCCCGTCGATACTGAGCAAGTTCGTTGTAGAAAAGAGAGAGGCTTACGCTAGTTAATTTCTTAATTAATCACCTAATCACTTGTAAGGGAAGGAAGAAGGGGACATCGTCTGGCTCTCATTTTTGGGGGATCCGGAATCCCCTAGGGTGTAATCGCTACATGGCTAAAGCGTGTTGACTCGTTGGCTTCCAGTCAAGAACTCTTAATCTCAATCCCAGTTTTCCCACCGAGAAAAACTGTGACGTCACGAAATCTCGTGATCGACGCGCAGGTGTGAACTAAGGTCTCATCACCCGTCAATGCGACAGTGAGAAACAACATTGCATCAAACTTGCACGAGATGACTTTGTTACAAATCGCGCAAGCTAAGCGATCTCTCTGTACGTCCATCCACACATGCGTCCCATTATATAACAACATGAAAGTATATTATTTCCACGACGTCCAATTTTTTCATCTTGCTGTCGATCTTTCTGGCAGTATGCAGTTTTGCACTGTCTTGCTGAAACAAAGAATACTTTAAACAAGTGCACCGATCCTTTTAAAAATGTATTACCATAGATATATTTTCATAATACTATATATATATATATATATATATATATATATATATATATATATATATATATATATTAAATATATTAAATGTATTTCCATAACTTACTAGCTTTAGTCAGTATTGAGCACTGTTGAAGTAAATACTAAAAATCGATACATAATATATTACTAGGCCTGTCTAAAATGTATCCAACCTTAGGCCATAAAAAATATTTCAAATACGTGACGGGGTTGGGGACTCTAATCCTCTTCAAAGCAGGTCCCTTGTGCTTGCACGCACGTAGCCCACCGATTCATCCACTGACAGTAACACCTCTGGAAGTCTTCTTTTGGAATGGTGCTCATCTTCGCCGTTGTGTTAGATTCAGCAGGTGTTTGGAGAAGATGCGATGTGTAACACAAATTAAGGAGTGGTTCAACCGATTCAAAAATGGACGCACATCAGCGGAGAGTGACCAGCATTCTGGCAGGCCCCAAACTGCTCGAAGTGCAGCTGTTGTTGAGAGGGTGCGAAAAAGGGATCATGCGGAACATTCCCGTGTCGCAGATTTTGTACATGTCTGTGTAAATAAAAAATAAAGACGAAACGTTGATGAATATATAAAAAAACATCCTTTTTGGTTTTTCCTTTTTCATTTCCCATTACGTCGGATTACCTTCATCTTTCCTTTCTCATATATATATATAGTCTAAAGAAGCTTTGAGATATTTTAAACAAAAAGACAAAAAAAAGGAAAATGCAGTTTAAATTCCCACAGAAACTAACTAAATCCAAAATAGTGCAGACTTAACATTCGTTGGAAAATTCATAAATAAATAAAATATATAATAGTAAGTAAATAAAATAAAAAGGGGGATTAAGTATCTAACAGTGAAACAAAAAGCAGGATACCTTAACGTAAGCATCTAATATTAACACGGGGATCATCAGCTGTTTACCTTGTAACTGTTTCGGAGATTTAAAAACAGGACAGTTATATGCATGGCTCTCCAATGGTACAGATCAAACTACCATTTCCCCAATCAAGTGTCGAAATAATTCAGCTTAAAATGTTACTTATATATAAATAAATAATAATAATAATAATCAAAACAATAATAATAATAATATACTACCCTTAAGACTACCGTGCGATATGGTGATTTGCATATCAAATAAAATTCTTTATAACAATAGTAATAATAATAATAATAATAATAATAATAATAATAATAATAAAAAAAAAATGCTATCTAAACACTACACGCAAGAACCATTCTGCGATATGGTAGCTAGAAATAAAATTATATAGGAATTAAATATATATATGTTGAACTTAAAAGAGACCAGCTCCGTTGTTAGCTTCGTATCCAAATGACCTAAATAGACATATGTAGGCTAATTGATGTAACTTTAAACAGTAAAAAAAATTAGCCTCAAGTGAAGAATTTTTATAAGTAAATTATAGAACTTATTAACTATTTTTAAAAATATTACTTAATTAAAATTATAAATGTCCACACAACTTTTAGGATATACTAGCTTTGAACGAAAAATTCAAAATGGTGTATTAGTGGGTTCCTCCTCATGTGAGAAAATAAAAATAAAAATAATAGAATAAAAACATGTTTATTGGAATATAATATGAACCTGACTTATATATATATATATATATATATATATATATATATATATATATATATATATATATATATATTGTGTGTATTTAGGCAGCAAGTTTTCCTTTAGGCAAACGTTGTTGAATAGCATGGAGTGTTTCTGCTTTGTGATCTTTTTTTAAATTTTTTCCATCTTCCGAATGGTCAACTTCGTACCTCAATCAAACTGGTGTATGAAGTTTCCGTAGTTTTGTTGTTCCATCTTCCTTGCGAGTACTTTCGATTTCATATCCTCAAATCATCTTCAGGCGTGTTAATGTGAAAAAAGAATATGTATTTATAGAATGTAAAGAGAGGAAAAGAGTATGTCTTTACTTTTTATTTTATTTATTTATTCTATTTATTAATTTATTTTTTATTTTTATTAATTTATTTATTTATATTTATTTTTTTATTTCATTTTTATTTTTTAATTCATACAACTTTTTAAAAAAAAGGAGCGTCTAAAGTATTGAAAAGTTACAAGGGTGTGATTATGTTCGAAGGGGTGTGAAGTTAAGGTTTGATTTCTTAAGCGCAAAAAAAAAAAAAAAAAAAAAAATTCGACCATGTTTTAAGAGCGTTTAATATTCAAACGTGTAGTTGTTTAATGGTTAGAAATTTAATAACGTTGATTACTAAGCTAGACACTTCAAAATGTTGTGACTAGTCTCATAAACAATGTTATTGATGTTATTATTATATATATATATATATATATATATATATATATATATATATATATTCACAATAACTAACAAATTAATATAACGACCAAAAGATATGAGTATGGGTCACTGTAAGTATTGGGTTGGACAAAAACTCGTTCGTTCTTTAGAAGGCATATTTCCGGCTTACCAAAGATCGTTTTATATTCATATTCTTCAAATCCTGTATTTGGTGTAGCGAGTATGTTGACGTCAGTGTGTAATAAGCCTCCCGAGCAGAGGAGTTCTTACATTTTTGCTTGTATTTCAGGCCTTGAAATGGAAGATCAAGCAGAGCACTACTGACATCTGATGCTTGTTTTACTACAGAAAAGAAAAAAAAAGTTAGAAAAACCTGTATAAAGATATGTCATATGTATGTGGAAAATGTTGTTACAGAACGGGCGTGCCAGAAATGGTTTTTCGGTTCCGAAAAGGAAATTTTTCAGTAAGAGGTCGTCTATCCTTTGGCCGTCCAAAGTTGATCAACAGTGACCAAGTGAAAGCCGTAGTGGAACAAGATTGCCGTTTGACAACCGGACAAATCGCAGACATTCTCAAGATTTCCAAATCAAGCGTGGAAAATGAATTGTATAAACTCGATTATGTTTCTAAACTTGATGTTTGGGTTCCTCTTTCCTAAAAAACGAATGAACTTTTGGGCCAACCCAATAATTAATTTTTGTTTTCATTTTTTGTCTTACACAGATATGTCACCCTTCTCCTACAGACAATAAATGACAAAGTAATCAGCGACATCACGGGCCTGCGGACCTTTCGGGTGCTGCGTGCATTGAGGACTCTTTCAATCATCCCTGGTAAGTAATTGTAAATATATATATAAAGAAGCAGACCTTTTTTCTTTCATTTATTTTCATTTTATTTACATCATTTTCAGGTTTGCAACCCTCATTGAAAATCGATCGATTGATGTTAAACTTGAAAGTGCTTGAAAAGATTTAATTTATGCTTGTCTCTCAGAATTCACGTTCAGCTGAGTAATCTTAGATTATGAAAAATGCGTGAAATGCATTACAATGTGTTCTTTACTTGTCGGACAGTTTGATGAGCAAAAAGAATCATCTTGTACATAGTGCTCTAATACTCCATGTAGTCGCAAAACTTTGAGTTTCATTGGACCCCTGGATAATCACACTCTGCAAATCCCGCACTCATCTTTCATATGCAACATTGTCTGTAATTTTCTCGTTGTCAGGAAACAGCTGAGTCCCTCGTTGACACGTTGTAAGTAAATGCTTAATCGGTACTCACGTCTAGTTGTAAAGATTGTCTTAGTTTTGATGTAGCAACCATAAAGATGTTGATCTTTTCTTTTTCTCTTTGTGCCTGTAATAATGAAAGCAATTAAAAAGAACAACAATTAACCCCATTATTTGCTCTGGGATTTGTTTTATTTTTTCTAGCAGTTTACAGCAAGTATATCTAGATGAACAGCATCTCCCTAGTCAACCTCCGGGGGTTTGTGAAATAATCTCTAGAATAGACGTCCGTTCATCTTGACGCCGAATGCCCAAGAGAAAGAAACGATTTCGCTTCTCTGTCATTTTAGCCTGAAGATTCCCCCCCCCCCGGGGATGAAACGCGAGAGCCTCTGTGCAGCTTATTTGCTATAAATATATTTTCATAACTTACTACCTAGCTCTATTTACGTATCGAGCACGGTTGAAGTAAATACTGAAAATTGATACATAAAAAATTATATCCCTCTTATAAAATTTTATGTGGATACATCAAATAGTAATTATATATATATATATATATATATATATATATATATATATATATATATATATATATATATATACATATGAAGAAGAATGGAAAGGAATTAGAGAAGCAAAAGCCAAATCAAATTTCAATTCAATTGCTCAGAGCAAGGTATATTCCGCAAAAAGGCAATTTATTCAAGTTAAATTTTCCTTAAGCCAGGCTTTTCAAAGATCAAAATCTTATCATCAGAGGAAGTCGCTGAGATAGATAAGTTGGCAAAGGCCAAGATTTAAAATTTGAAAAAGTAAAATAAAAGTTGTAGGGAAAGAAACACAGGGCAAAACTCTGCCCGAATGCAAGCATAATAGGTTTTACCTTTCCTAAAAGTTCGCTTTTAGTACACCACTTTATATATATATATATATATATATATATATATATATATATATATATATATATATATATTAGTACTTCATGTATCCACATAAAATATTATAAGGAGATATAATTTTTTATGTATCAGTTTTCAGTATTTACTTCAACAGTGCTCGATACGTAAGTAGAGCTAGGTAGTAAGCAATGAAAATATATATGGCAATCAAGCTACACAGAGGCTCCCGTGTTTCATCCCCGGGCATTTAGCCTGACGATTCCCCCCGGGGATGAAACACGGGAGCCTCTGTGTAGCTTGATTGCCATATATATTTTCATTGCTTACTATATATATATATATATATATATATATATATATATATATATATTGCCTCTGAGTCATTTCCATGTGCTGTTGAGCTGTCATCTTTAATTGTCAAGCATGTGCTTTCGTCAGCCAAGATGTTAACAACATAACACAATAAATGATGGTTCCCTTGTTTATTAAACCCTGGCCAGGGAAAACATTTTTGTAAACCGTTGTACTAAATCGCCAATATGTACCCTAACTTCTCCATCTGTAGGTCAAGGGGGGGAAGATTGTGTCAACTTTCTCTGAACTTTAACTGAGAAAAGACACAGTTCGGCTACTCTTCTCACATGTGACGTCACAACCACATAAGATTAACTCTCACCTCGTCTCTCAATATACAACACACACACACACACACACACATATATATATATATATATATATATATTTTTTTTTGATTTTATTCCATTAAAAAAAAAAAAAAAAAAAAAATATATATATATATATATATTTTGCTCTGAATTTTCATTGAGCACTCTCATAAACCCGGTTTCTACTTCCTTCGGATTCATACCCCCTGGATATTTGTAACAAGTTAATTATATATATATATATATATATATATATATATATATATTGTTATTGTTCTTACTGGCGATAGTGAACCAGTGTTTACTGGTGCGTTTATTATTTGTCGCTACCCTGAGCGTGTTTTTTTTTTAAGAATATGCAGAGTACTGCATTTTAATTCACACTTAATCGGACGTGTCATCAATTGTTGTATATCTAGATTTTTTAATTAATTAATTTATAAATAAGTTAATTTAAATATATTGCCATGACAGAAGTAAATAAACATTCCACAAAACATAAATAATTTATACATGCTTAAAGTCTGAAATCTTGACCATCATTTTCGTCTGTGTTTATCTCACGAAGTGAGGTCCACACTGGATTTTTCTCTCCATCATACATGGTCAAAGTCTCAGTCAAGATGAAGTCTGGCCGTCTTGAGATCTTATTGCAGGGTATCCAACCACCTTAGTTTCGGCCATCCTTTCGGCCTTTTACCAGGTGCCTCCATTCTGAATCTTATTTTAGCAACACTGTTTTTTTAGCCTTACATGTCCGTACCAACGCAGACGATTTTTCTTCCTTTTATCTGAGATGAATACTCATATTGGCCAACCATGAAATCTTTAGTAAAATTATATAATACATAGATTATGTAAACAAGCTGCTATCAAGAATGCGACAAAACTTAAAGGTTTCAAGGCATCGGTCCAATCCTTCCTACTCTACATATCAGATTCTTGGACACTAAATGTTGCTCGATCGAAGAAACTTGATGGATCATACACCAAAATGCTAAATGTCGTCTACAACATATCGTGGTGAAACCATGTTACAAACAAAATCGTGCATGTTTGCCTTCCATGCATATCTGCAGTTGTTAAACGGCGAGTTTTGACGGATATTTATCTTGTCACAATGAACCTGCTGGAAAAGTGCTTCTGTGGACCCCAGAGGTCAAGTGTCAAGCTGGGAGGCCTCAACTTACAACCAAGAGACCAATGTCTTAGTTTTCCAGAAAATTCCAAAAAACCTTAAAAATGACCATTGTATTGAGGCATAGTCTTTACAAAAGTAGTGACATTCCATGAAAAATGCCAGTATACTGAAATCATATGCCCTTAATAGGGTTAAGATGAAAATTCATATACACTAAATGTACAAAAGCAAGGAAATTCCCAAATGTTTACACTTTTATTGTCATTAAGGGCATGCGAGCACAACAGGGCTATGTATTTTACTGGTAGGAATTTTTCTTAAGAGCACCGCACACACTTCATCCACTCATGCATAGAGATTTATACTGTAGTGATGTGATAATGAAATGGTTTGGTTGATATGTAGTCATACCCTTAATGACAATAAAAGTGTACAAATTTGGGAATTTCTTTGCTTTTGTACATTTAGTGTATATGAATTTTCATCTTACCCCTATTAAGGGCATATGATTTCAGTATACTGACATTGGTCTCTCAGGATTGGAGCTTCTGGCCGCAGTGAGTGAGCAAGCATCATGGTACACGAACGTTGTGAATTGTTTCAGCATCAATTGATAGATGACTCAAGACAATATTGTTGCATGTAGCAACAGTATAATTGGATATACCTCTCATAAACTTATAGAACAACATAATCCTGCGGTAAACTGCAACATTGGATACTTGTTATATTAACAGGTTCATGATACGTTCGTAGAATGTCGGAATCTCTGGACGTCGTAGAACTCTCGTCTGTTGATCCTGAAACGGGAGGATGTGTCGTTTCTATTCGCGTTTCCCAGTTGCAGGGAAACTATTTGTACTAACCGTGGCTCTTTCTTCACTGTCATTGCCTCGCCGTTGTATGGACACTATTTGTACTAACTGTGCATCCCTCCTCTTCACCGCCATTGTTGCCCCTGCTTTGTGTTGCGACTGCTACCTGTCTGTCACTTCGCCAAGCGTCAACTTCGCTCGTTTCTTCCATCATACCGGCGGTTTCTTCGTAGGCTGAAATCAAATCCCTCACGCACAATAAAATATAACAAGGCTTTTCTTTTTTAATTTAAAGCCATTTATTCTATCTAGCTTGTCGATACTGGGCAAGTTCGTTGTAGCAGAGAGAGAGGCTTACGCTAGTTATTTTTCTAACTACTTAGCTACTTGTAAAGGAAGGAAGATGGGGGACATCGCTTGGCTCTCAATTTCGGGGGATCCGAAATCCCCTAGCTTGTAATCGCTACATGGCTAAAGCGTGTTGACTCTTCGGCTTCCAAGTCCAAACTCATAATTTCAACTC
Source organism: Sepiola atlantica (assembly GCA_963556195.1). Lineage (NCBI taxonomy): Eukaryota > Metazoa > Mollusca > Cephalopoda > Sepiida > Sepiolidae > Sepiola > Sepiola atlantica. The sequence continues at coordinate 36,613,099 of OY744543.1, forward strand.
ACGAAACCTCGTGATCGACGCACAGGTGTGACCTTAACCCCCGACTCTGAAGTCTCATCAATTGTCCCCGCAAATGGTGAGAACACATCACACCAACTTGCACGAGGTGACTCCGCTACAAATCGCGCAAGTCAAACCGGATCTCCAAGAGACACGTCCATTCCCATAGAGCCATTATCTGACACACTGAGTGAGGGTTAATAAAAGAAATTTCTCAGTTTGTAAATATTTTTAATGTATTTCTGATTCTGAGATGAACGTTCGAATGATGTTGTTTGTTGTGCTTTTCTTTGCAGGTTTAAAAACCATGGTCAATGCCCTTTTACGTGCGCTTCGTATGCTGATTTCTGTACTCATCCTCATCCTCTTCTGTTTGTGGATCTTCTCGCAAGCTGGCGTTCAGCTTTTCGGAGGAGCTTTGCGCCACAAATGTGTCTTACAAATCCATGGAAGTCCAGCCTTTGGGAAAACCTATGATGAGTTTTATGCTGAACACGTTGAAAACAGTGGTAAGTAAATAGTCTTCTTTCACAGTCAGTTAATATAGTTAACAACCACAAAAAATGTGGTTAGGGATAATTCATAAACCACTAGCATAAGCAATATTATGCATTTTGTTGTTGTTGTAATTTGTTTGTTTTTTACATGGTCGTTGAAGTTATGTGTGAATTGTCCAGAGTCAACGAAATTCTTTAAAAATGAGAAACTAGCTCTCCCATCACGGAATTGCCCGGGAATAGTTATTTTACTTGTATTTTTATTTATTTTAATATATTGGATACACTCCACGGGCCGTTAGCAAATCAAAATAAGTTTAACCCAAATTATTGTTTGCCAGTTAAAATTTAAGAGGATAAAATTTTAGAATTAAAGACAGTTAATAGTAAGTATATAAAACTCAATATGTGAGTGTGTGATGTTTGTGTGTTCCCTATAGAAAGAAACTTTAGAGAATCTACATGAAATCTAAAAGTGTATTCTCATGTAAAATTTATCAGGAAGAGATTGGAAGTGTTCTCGAATCTCTGAGTGCAAACCTAGGGGAGCTATAAGGGCATAAACCCCCTTAAAACTTCAAATATATACTATTTTTATGAAATTTAAATCATATTTATTAAATTTTCTGTGGAAGACAATGGAAGTGGTCCCGAATATCTATGTGCCCCCACCTCTAAGTGACCCATGGGGACAGAACCCCCTTAAAACTTCAAATACATATATCTGAGTTTAATTAAATTTAAACCATATTGATAAGTACTAAGTGTTGTGAAGTTGTCCAACAGTAAATAATAAATAAAGGAAGTCAAGTCGAGGGTTGGTTTAACAAGTGTATTAACAAAGTAAGAAAGTGACTAGCACTTGGCTAGACAGTTACAAGACTGTGCTTTGTCTTCTATGTGTCTCTGGTGACTTGCACTATTTATAGTGACAACCGGTGTTGTTTCTCCTGTGTAAGAACGGCCGGTGTAACACTAAGTCAGAGAGGTTTCGAACATTTTAGCTTCTTCCAACTATAATACGAGAGGAGAGGGACAGTAAAAACAAAGAAAGCAATATGGTGTTATGAGTATAGTAAAAAAGTACATGGTAGTGATCCTCATTCAATCCCGAGCAACGCCGGGTCTTCCTGCTAGTAGTAAATGATGGAAGCAAGTTAGTATATAAATATCCAACTGAAATGAGATGCAATTGATAATTCGGTTCATTCACCGGTTGAATTTAAGAGAAGACTTATTTTAACTATAAGCCGTTGGATACATCCTTGGAGCAGCATTATAATCTACCACATCACGCAATACGCAACATGAGATGCATACTACTACGCACAGGCTTTAATTCCACACAGCATCGCAGAAAAAAAAAACGAAATTAAATGGATCCATAAATTAAATACACACATTTAAACTTAGAGTCTTCTTTCAATTAACTAAAGTTTCTTTTTCTTTCCAAAAACGTTACATATGTGAAATAGAAAACAACGACGGGGGTGCTATATCTGTTTACTAAGTTATGCTGCTAAGATTTTCCACGTGGTTGGTAAACAGGTTATGGGTCTGTAGTTCAATGGATTATTTCCTTTCTAGCCGTCTTCAATTTGGTTACGTCTTTTGTCATCTACTCCAATCTGGAAAGGTGAGCTTCAACAAGCGACCAGGGCTCTTTCTATCACCACAATTCGTTTAAAGGGGAGTTATAAACGGTCCAGATGGATAATCTTTATCGACTCGGTTTCATTCATGAGCTCGATGGAATAAAAGACTTCGATTTACCTGTCTGTATTTTGACCCTGAAGAGAGGTGACCTTGAAGAGAAACGACCATGTGTGAGCAAATAAAATGGACGAGATCAGGACCAGCCGGCTAAGAACTCAACAAAATGGTTACCTTCTTCACTATATTTTCCAGTGCATCTAATACAGAACGTTTTTTTCTTGGTTTGGAACCAATTCTATCTATTATTCCTTTTCTATCAAAAGAAAAATCTAATCTTTAAGCTTCCTGCCATTTATCATTGATCATCAGACAATTAAAGTTGTTTTTTTTTGTCTCCCCTCGCGCCCAAATCTAAATCATTTTGTTTGTGGCATATTTGACAGTGTGGAGCATTAAAAGATTATCCATTTTGAACGGAGCAGTCCGTCTGTTGCTAACGTTGACTTCGAAGAATCTAGTCAAGTGTCAAATATAAAAATTGGCACTAAAAGGAAAAGTCAGAGATTAATTTTGGGGAAAGAAGAAAATCGAACAAGCAATAAAAAAAAAAAAAACGAAAAAAAGTATTTTTAAGATGCATCTATTCAATCTGCATATTTTGTAATGGAAATAAGAGGTGGCAGTTGTGAAGTGGATACAGACACAAACTGACGACATTGGGGTGCCAAGTTCAAATCCAGTTGGTTCCATAACACCACTTCTTGCACTAATGGATATTAGTAATCTCAACGTAGTCTCTCGTTTAAGTACCTGATTCTAAAAAAAGAACAGCTATTCCAATCTTAAACATGAGTCGCAGTGTGACAGACAGACAGACAGACAGACAGACACACAGACAAAGCTTCTTATAGAGATGCAGAAACGCATCGAAAAATGCTGTAACAGTATGAAGTGTAGTATCTGTTCTGATGCTGCACTTAGTCTATTCTGTCCTAGGTCAGTACAAAGTCCTTCTAGACTGAGGCAATTTTTATTTTTTGTTCCAATCCAGAGTTCTCCTTTTTGGGGAACTGGATTTTCACCACATTAAAAACTGACCTTGTGTCTAACTCTGCCCTCGTGGGGAAGCAAGTAAATAGGAACACTACGATGAACCAATTCTTTGATTCCAGGCCGTAACAAAATATCTCCGGTCAGTGTCTTGCAGTATACAGCTGATTGACACGTCGTAAGTTGTTCTATGGAAAGTGACGTCTCTCGGAGTGCTGGCAATAGCAGGTAAAGTTTCCGTGGCTTCCTCTCCTTCTTGTAGTTGCAATCTAATCCGTTACTAAGATTGCTATGAAAATGGTTGAATCATTCTACAGCTCCAAAAAAGTACCTGACTCCTGATGCAATCTAATCAGTTACTAAGATTGCTATGAAAATGGTTGAATCATTCTACAGCTCCAAAAAAGTACCCGACTCCTGATGCAATTCTCTACCTATACTAGAGGCATCTGCCACATCTGGAGAAGTGTCACTCCTAGCACCCTTTCTTGTCTGGACAGAGTACAAAATCGACTTTGCAATCTAGTGGTGAATGATCTCTTTTCTTCTCTACATCTCTTTTTCATAGAAAAAGAGATGTCTTTATTTCCTTGGAAAGTACTCGGCTGAGCTCTAATCTCTGGTTTATCATTGTAAAACATTCACGGCAAGAACTCGTCTTACAACCACAGCTGCAAAGAACTTTCCTTTTTTCTTCCTTGTGCTTTACTTCAAACAGAAGTTCTATGAGCAGAGTTTTTTTTCAAGAACTTTCCATCTGTGAAACATGTTACCACGGGACTGCTTTCCTGCAGCCTACAACATGATCGTCTTCAAATTCAGTATCAAAAAATAATTGTCGTAAACCGTCCTTATGAGTAATAAAATGTTTTTCATTCCATTAATCATTTTCAATCCTCTCATACTATTCTCCATCATTCAAGTGATAATCTATCTCATTAACCTTTATTCTCGATTGGCTTTTAACCTTGATAAATGGTGACTCGTTAGAAAATTTTTTTTAAATAATGTTACAAGATAATAGACAAAAAAAACATCAACGACATTGTTGCTTTATTCTTTTTTTGCGTTAACTTCGACTTGCCCTCTTCCTGGAGCGACAAACGAAGACAAAGCTTCGAAAAATGTCCAGATATAATTAGCCAACAGGCCAAAGAGGCAGATCTTTCTCTTTTCTTTGCCACGTCTCATTTTGTATTTCCTGTCCGTGACGTTATACTCTGATACGTAACCTGTAACTTGAAACTTCTAATGGAATTTTCCATTTTCTATCCTTATGAAAAATACCGTTCTTAACATTATTTTTACACACCCAAAGTCAAATTTCGCTACAACAGAATAATGTTGTGACTGTTGGATAAAGTATGACCACTGGTTCAACGTTATTTGTAAAGAAGATCCTAATGGTGATGTAACAGCTGAAGTTTCCGTGCCTTCCTCTCTCTTTTTAGCTGCATCAATGTAACAAAATAAAAGAAAAAAACAGCTGTTCGTCTCTCTGACACAGAAGTAGTTGGCTCATTGTATAGTGATGTTTACTTGTAAAGACGATCCTAATGGTGATATAACAGCCGAAGTTTCCGTGCTTACCTCTATCCTAGCTGTAATAATCTACAAACATAAAAGAACACCAAAAACCTTGTTGCTTAATGACGTATGTACTTTGTTGCTGTATTCTTTTACAGCATTACCATAGCTTCCTATCCCCTCTCCCCTCTCCGCTCTCCCCTCTCCCTGGAGCAGCAAACAAGATACAGCTCATAAAGGATAAAGTTATAACCTCTGTCCTAGAAGGCCATCTTCCCATTCAGTACCTCCACCATTTCATTAAAGGCATAGAGAGATGTGTATTAACTATTTATGAGATTTATAGCTGTTTTCTGCCAACGTCACAATGGCAGGACATCTGATAAGGATCGAACAACTCTCTACACAATGTTATACTTTCAGCTTTCGTTATAATTTTCTTATTCAGGTGGCCATGAAGAATGGAGATTCATGCATGTACCTGTAGGCTAACTTCAATTGTCTCTTGCCAACTGATTTAACATAAATTAAAATGACTTCACTGCATCCTGAGCAACACCAAGTAGGTACAACACATAAAGGATAAAGTTATAACCTCTGTCCTAGAAGGGCATCCTCCCATACGTTGCACTAAAAGAATAGGGAGAGGTTTATTGACTGTCACCTGAGCCACTCTCACTTATCTTAGAAATCACCTACTTTGGAGGGAATGCCGAGAGAATTAAAGAAATTTATTACCAGTTCATTAATGGTCACCACCCACATTGTTGTCATCTCCATTGACAGAAACAATTGTCCGTCTCTCTGACACATAAGTTAGTAGATGCTCAGGAGATGGTGACGTCTTTCTATAGTCGTGGCAGTAGCCATCATCGCCGTGTAGTTCTAACAGCACAAACAGAGTTGTTTGTTCTCTGCTTCCCTGCTTGTAATGATAGCAGCAGCCGTATTCCTCTCTTCCCTGGTAGCTGTAATAATGGATAAACATAAAAGGAAAAAAAAAACGTCAACAATATTGTGTCTCAATCGCTCATGGTTTTTGTCACTTTATTCTTAGCTTCCCCTCGTCTGCTCTTTGGAGAGACAAACAAAGACAGAGCTTTGAAGAAAAACACGTCTAAACACAGCTCACAGACTGAAGAGAAAGATGCTTCTTTTTTCTTCTCCAAGTTTTATTTACGACTTTCTGTCCATGACGTCATACTCTGACATGTAATTCTAACCTCTAACTTGACTTCTTTTTCTTTTTTTTATGGAAATCGTTCCAGACATGGCATGAAGCCATTTGATGTAAGGAGCTAAGAAGAACGAAATATGATTATTGCAAAGATAGGAGATGCCTATTGGCCTTCGTCTTGAGAAGACCAAGGTTATAGGTAGGAGGAAAACAGTGAACAGGAAGAGAGTTCCACGAGCCTTCAGATCTTGGAAATAGGCTACTGGAATAGGAAACTGTATTATAAAGAGGTATCAAAGTTAAACGAGGTGGAACAAAGGAAGCAGAGAAAAGATCACACAAGTTTGAAGAACACATGCCATTACAGTATTCATAGAAAAGACTGAGACTAGCAACATCACGTTTGTGAGACAGAGGGTGCAGAGAAGAAGAAAGCGTGGGGCCAATCAAATTACAGATACGTTTCTGCACCTCATCAAGAACCCTCAAATGGGACAGATTCACCAGACGAAATATGACAACAGTACTCCATACATGGTCTGATTGTAGATTTGTAGAGATAGAGAATAGACTTATAAAATGAGAAAGTGTTTAACACAATAGAGAGAATCGACTTTACGAGAAGCAGAAAGAGCAATGGATCTAATGTATGAACTCCAAGAAAGATTTGATAAGAAAGAAAGACCAAGAAGTTTCAGAGTCGATTTCTTCTCACGAGCAGAGCTATCCATGAGAACCTCAGGAAGAAAAAAGAACACACATGCGATTGAAGAAAATGGGCTGAGTGTTAACTATATTAATGGAAAGAAGTCATTTCGTACCCCAATCTTCAACCGAACCCAGGTCAACTTCTAGATCAGTGGCATATTTCAACAGGAAGTGTTCATGCCTCTGCTTAATTTAATCTATGTGTAAAAATACTGTTTTCAACACTATTTTTACACACTTGCATCTAAATATTGCGAAAATGCTATTTCAAAATGGCGCTCTTGTATAAGCAGTAACCGATCTGAGGGAGATAACTCTATTTTTCTTACCCGCCGCTATTCCGAATTCGCTTATACTTTGGCAAGGGAGATAACTTTGTTTATTAATAAAAAACATGTTACGGTTTTGAAATGCGTTAAAAACCCTAACCCTAACCCCTAACCCCTAACCCTAAACCCTAACCCTAAACCTAACCCTAACCCTAAACCTAAACTCTAACCCTAACCCTAACCCTAAACCTAACCCTAACCCTAAACCCTAACCCGTTCAAAATAACTTTTAAGCACTTTTATTTACATGCCACAAATTGTATATACTTTATATAAACATAAAAAGAAAAGTTATTTCTGCTGCGATAAACAAAGTTATCTCCCTTGCCAAAGTATAAGTAGATCGGTTACTGCTTATACAAGAGCGCCTTCAAAATGTCACATGGCAGACAAATCTACAGACAGAGCCTCTTATAGAGACACGTGGATGCATCTTAAAAGTTTAGTTCAAACTGAAACTAGACAGATTGACGAAAATGATCATTTGAATTTAAGCGTGTCAAACCGATAAACTGACGGACAGAGACCCTTATAGAAATACATGGTCGCATCTAAAACATCAAGGAAAAAATTTTGACCAAGAAAAATAGATGATTGTGAAACATCAAGGATAAAATTTTGAACAAGAAAAATAGATGATTGTGAAATTTTAGATGAGGATTGATATTTTGTATTATTTGTATTATTCAAACTGCTGTTCTCATCTTGGTTGTTATTTTCAAAATTATTCGGCCGTTACATCGCCATTTCAGCTGCATCTTTTCGAACTTTATAAGTTTTATGTCGAACTTGGAAACCTATACGAAATTTTGAGCTGAAGCTTTCATTTAAACCATCCATGGGGGTAGATCGTTCTTTTTCCGTCAGCCATTACAGGGTAGAAGTGTTATCGGACATGCCTCAAAACATAAGTCCCCCGATTTTATAAATCGGCGGACTTATGTTTTGAGGCATGTCCGTCCGTCCGTCCGGATTTTTCTCCGCAACCATCTATTGAATTTCTCTGAAATTTTGCATCAAGTTGTAACTTTGGTCAGGTTAGAAAGTGACATTCTCCGATTTTTGAAAAAAAAATCTGGTTAGCCCCCCAAGGGGTCAAAAGGCCCCGAAATGGCAAAAAATGACATTTTTTGCCCCATAACTTTTCATCCATTTATTCAATTTCTCTTAAATTTGGCCAAAATGTGGAGGCAATTGTTCCTAATAGAAAATAAGTATCGCTGACCTTGGAAAAAATCTGGTTCGCGCCCCCAGGGGGTCAAAAGCCCTTAAAATGACAAAAAATGACCCTTTTCTCCCATAACGTTTGATCCATTCATTCAATTTTTCTGAAACTTGGTCAAAATGTAGAGGCAATTGTTCTGGATATAAAATGAGCATCCTTGACCTCAGAAAAATTCTGGTTCGCGCCCCCAGGGGGTCAAAGGGGGGTCAAAAATGCCCCAAATTGCCCAAATTTATTGCATTTTACACTCACCACATCGAGTCACATACAGAGGGGGACCACGCACGCGCGGCTTGTTTTTTAATGTTTTTTTTTTTAATTATTATTTCTTGTAGAAAAGCTCAAATTTTCAACCTACAGAAAACTGTCACTAAGAACTAATTGTTAACTAACGTTATTAACTGCTATGTCAGTCTTATCTATTTTATGATGTAAGCTGATCTACCTATTTCAGGAATAAATGGACTTACCCAGACACAATAAATACAGTAACATCTAAATGTCATGGCAGCGATTAGTGGCAGTTATGGCCTCAGAATCAAACGCATACTTCTGTAACATACTTTTGTTAATACACTTTTATTAATTATACCACTGTGTTTGTCTTGATTATTACCGGCCTGCAAGGCCACAATAAGCAGACAGCTTGCCAAAACTAATAACCTTGTTATGGAAGGCTCATATAGAAGTTATCCGGTATTATTTAAATGGCAATTTGCTAATTTGTGTAATTTTTTTTTTCAAATAAATATTCAAAATTAGCCAAGCTCATATGATTTGTTTTTGTAGTAACATATAAACAAGAAACATATTTGATGGGAAACTGACATCAGACATAACTTACTTAATTCAATTCTTTGCATATGGGTTATTCCATGATTTCAAATAGGGAGTAACAGGTAATGATTTTTTTTCCTAACAAGGCTATTACTATATGTGGGCAGATAGCTTAGGACGAAGGCGTCTCGACGCGAAACAATTTAATGAAAAACAAAATTAAAAATGCGAAAAGATTATTTGATGGATAAATTTGGAAACACAACTGTTTATGTCGACATTTCTTTAAAATGACGTTAATCGTAAAAACAATGATCATGATAAAACAAATTAATCAAATGATTTTTTAAAATGACGTTAATCGTAAAAACAATGATCATGATAAAACAAATTAATCAAATGATTCTTTAAAATGACGTTAATCGTAAAAACAATGATCATGATAAAACAAATTAATCAAATGATTCTTTAAAATGACGTTAATCGTAAAAAACAATGATCATAATAAAACAAATTAATCAAATGATTCTTTAAAATGACGTTAATCGTAAAAACAATGATCATGATAAAACAAATTAATCAAATGATTCTTTAAAATGACGTTAATCGTAAAAAACAATGATCATAATAAAACAAATTAATCAAATGATTCTTTAAAATGACGTTAATCGTAAAAACAATGATCATGATAAAACAAATTAATCAAATGATTCTTTAAAATGACGTTAATCGTAAAAAACAATGATCATAATAAAACAAATTAATCAAATGATTCTTTAAAATGACGTTAATCGTAAAAACAATGATCATGATAAAACAAATTAATCAAATGATTCTTTAAAATGACGTTAATCGTAAAAAACAATGATCATAATAAAACAAATTAATCAAATGATTCTTTAAAATGACGTTAATCGTAAAAACAATGATCATGATAAAACAAATTAATCAAATGATTCTTTAAAATGACGTTAATCGTAAAAAACAATGATCATAATAAAACAAATTAATCAAATGATTCTTTAAAATGACGTTAATCGTAAAAACAATGATCATGATAAAACAAATTAATCAAATGATTCTTTAAAATGACGTTAATCGTAAAAAACAATGATCATAATAAAACAAATTAATCAAATGATTCTTTAAAATGACGTTAATCGTAAAAACAATGATCATGATAAAACAAATTAATCAAATGATTCTTTAAAATGACGTTAATCGTAAAAACGATGATCATGATAAAACAAATTAATCAAATAATTTTGAAAGTGGGTCAAGTAACTTAAATTAGAAATATCGTATCGGAAATTGAAGATAACATACTATGACGTAATGCTGATAAAATCAATTGTTTTATAAACACGGGAAGACATCAGACAAACAGATCAGGGTTTCGGAGACAGAAGAATACGCACAGTGATACAGGGTTTGTGCTGAAGAAACTAAGCAAATATCTCTTACATCATTTTGATTTTATAACTGAGTAGAATTATAAAATAATTTCACTCACAGTCATCATGTCACATATATATATATATATATATATATATATATATATATATATATATATATATATATATATATATATAATCCTTTTTTTTATAATGAAGATCTGGTGTCTGTCTCTTTGTTTCATGAACGACTTTGTCACCAGATGTCTTCAAGTTGAGGTCAAATAAGGAGGGCGAATAAGGAATTAATATCACAGGTTTGTGTAGGCTGGTTTTTGAATCACAGTGAAGTTGTCCTCTGACATCTCGTTTCTGATATAGGTGCCTCCATTCCATACTTTTATGGACAAGGCCTGCTTATGACTAGATTTGGATCTCTTTGTGTTATTTATCTTAAAATGTCATATCCAAGGCAATTTATATTAAACCCATAAGTGGGACCCCGACAGTCTTAGAGGGGACCGGGGAGTAATGGTAACTATAATGGTCACCAAAGCTCCGGAATTGGGGCCCCATCACCGGATGCAGTTTCATGTCATCATACTCAGGGTCTCTGGGAGGTACTATCATATCAGGTTCAGGTCGAAGAGGACTTGGACATAATAAAAATTAAGGAGCAACTCCACATTCCCCAAGATTCTCAAATTGTGATATTACCACAAAATGTAGAGGGAAGAGGGCGAAAGGAAGCGGGGGGGGGGGGGGGTAGTTCCATACATCCAAATTGGGAAGGGCATCCAATAATATTCAAACTATCTTCCTTTCTCATACTATTTCTCAGTACTTAGACATACTTGATTGTTTGGGACATACAATCAAGGAGTTTGCGCCGGCCATAAGCAGAGCATCACCAGACTTTTGCACGTCCAGGAGAGATTGGATTTACCCCATAGGTGGAAACATGGCCACAGCTATTACTCGAAATCAGTGGCGTTTGAATTGATTGCAATTAATTATATATTGTATATTATAATATACATATATATATATATATATATATATATATATATATATATATATATATATATATATATATATATATATATATATTCCATGATAAATGCCAGTATACTGAAATCATATGCCCTGAATAGGGTTAAGATGAAAATTCATATACACTAAATGTACAAAAGCAAGGAAATTCCCAAATTTTACACTTTTATTGTCATTAAGGGTATGCGAGCACAACAGGGCTATGTATTTTACTTGTAGGAATTTTTCTTCAGTGCACCTCACACACTTCATCCACTCATGCATAGAGATTTATACTGTAGTGATGTGATAATGAAATGGCTTGGTTGATATGTAGTCATACCCTTAATGACAATAAAAGTGTAAAAATTTGGGAATTTCCTTGCTTTTGTACATTTAGTGTATATGAATTTTTAATCTTAACCCTATTAAGGGCATACGATTTCAGTATACTGGCATTTATCATGGAATGTCACTACTTTTGTAAAGGCTATGCCTCAAGACAATGGTAATTTTTAAGTTTTTTTTTAATTTTCTGGAAAACTAAGGTATATGGTAAACTGAAATTAAAATGCCATCAACTAGACTCTAGAACCTCTATCTCTGCCAAAAATCAGCTGAAACCATCAAATAGTTGATGAGATACAGGGTGGCACACACGTACGTACGTACACACAGATAACACAAAATCATGCCTGACCTTTCTGGATCTCTGGGTTGCCTTGACTAATGATGCTGAAATTCTACACACTTATAGAACCTATCAAATGAAAATTTTGTGCAAAGTTTTAACTAATTTGGTTTATTGGTTTTTGAGTTATGACTGATCAAAGAAATGAGATTTCTAGCATAGGTCGTTTTTGAAGTCTATTAAGGGATAGAGCGCTATCGCGCCACCCTTGATATATATATATATATATATATATATATATATATATATATATATATATATATATATATATCACAACTGAAACTATATTAATATATACTATTGCAATCAAATGCAACCAAACTTCAGATTAGAAGAAAAAGCCATGAAAAATATTATACACAGATACATATCCCCAATTGACAATAACAATAACATTGGACTCATTATTTACTACAAAAAATTTTAAACCCAAAATCTTGTAGTAAAAAACAACTCCTCCCCAACCCCAAAACCACTAGAAAGAACCAATGTTATTTATTAGTTTAAATACCCTTTGGAAGAATGTAACTCCCATAATAATAATAAAGATAATAGCTACATTGGTTTTACAACCACTACCCTATCCCGTCACCTCACCATGAATCTTGTAAACTCTAGCTTAATTTACCAACATCTACAAAAACATCTACAAAAACATCTACAAAAACATAACTGATTTCAGACAAATTCTAGTTAATAACACTAAAATTATACATTCCGAAACCAATTTAAAAAAATTAAAAATACTGGTAGCTATCTACATAAAAACACAACAACCTAAAATTAATAACATCATGTATGAAACCAGTGGCAACATTTTAAAATGCTTAATGTAATGCGATTTTGTTCTGTGATGCCACTCCAGCGTCGTTGAATTTAAATCACTAACGACTTTCCTTGAACAATGCGAAAAACGTTCCCTGCGCGTTTCTCAACCGTCTTTTTATTTAATTCTCTTCATTCTCCAGCTTTTTTATTCATTTGCTTTTGACACCTGAGGATGATTCGCCAAATAATCGAAAACGTTCGCGAAACGTATGGGACATTTATCATATTTTTTTATTTTAATACAAAAAAGACTATCAGAAAAATTTAAAAGATAAAAAAGATATAATTAAACAGACGAATTCTGTTATTTTTAACAATGTTAGCATATATATATATATATATATATATATATATATATATATATATGAACAATATTACACTAAATTCCAGTTATCAAGTTTTTATTCATTTTTTTTTCCAAATCCTAAAACTTTGGTGCATTTTGACAAACCGTTTCGCACATAGATGAACAACCAAACATGTATATGTCAAGTCAGGATCTTTCGTATATGCTGCTCTTCAGAAATCCAAAGTTCGCCTCCAGAAAAAATATGTTGTAAGGCAACAAACAGAACAATCACAAAACAAGAAAGTTACATTAAATCCAGTTCCCACGAGGAAAACCTGAAAATTACCATTTTATTCAGGCAGCAATTTATTTTTCTAATACAGAGTCATTCAATAATTATATATATATATATATATATATATATATATATATATGTGTGTGTGTGTGTGTGTGTGTGTGTGTGTGTGTGTGTGTGTGTATGTGTGTGTGTGTAAAAATGGTTATGGAAAAGTGGACAGAGTAACATTAGGTGAAAATAAGGACACAAACACGTCGTTGGACCAAAATATTTCGGTCGATGGATTCCGACCATATTCATTTGGTGATATGAATATTGTGATCAGAATCCTTCGACCGAAATATCTTGGTCCAACTTTAATGATGCGTTTGTGTCCTTATTTTCACTTATGTTACTCTTTCCACTTTTCCTTAACCATTTTCACATTCTGTCTGAAATTTTGATTTCATATTTTCTCTCTCATATATATATATATATATATATATATATATATATATATATATATATATATATATATATGTGTGTGTGTGTGTGTTCCTCTCAATAGTAGAACACTTTCGACAGCTGCCTTTAAATAGGATTAATCTCCTGCTGATTTACCATGTTGTTGACATCGGATGTGCAGGCTAAGATATTGGAATTTGAATTTGAAATATAACTTGTCTTCCGAGGTTCCAGTCAGGCGACCGGTGTGAATAATTCTTCTCTACACTGACAATTCCCATAAGGATGACATGTATACATATGTAGATAAAAACAAATATTTATAATTATATATATATATATATATATATATATATATATATATATATATATATATATATATATATTATTTTTAAACCAAGTAAGGGTGTAAAAATACTTGGTATAGTACCCAGGTGCAGGGTTACCCAACTCGGTGAGATGGACCTGTAGATCTTGGCAGGTCATCCATCTATCCATCTAGGAGAAGGGAACTCCGATGTAAAACTTGAGTTCTACATCATGGCTTCAGTCATCTTGCCCCAGTTTGTCACTGAAACAAGGCTATGTAGAAGGAGAACATGCTGGGCATATCGTACAAGTGAACAACATAGCCATTTATATAGTGGTGGACTTATATCCCGGATCAAACCAAGAAATTCCTGCTCCCATCTCTAACCCCATATTACTATTTTTATTCAATTTTTTACTTTCTATAAGTTGTGACTCAACACTCTTCAAGGCCCCTAAATTTGGTCCTTACCCCTGGATGTCATATAAGGTTATACTCATGACAGCCACATAGAAAAGAACTGGTACCACCACAGAATAAACCTTTGCAGTACGTGGCATACATAATATGAAACAAAATATAAAAAAAGACACAAAACAAAAGAGAGACTCCTAGACGAATTCCAAAAATGTATATGAGAGCAAGAAATATGCAATTCTTAAGACGATAATAGTTCCTGACAAAGTTAAAGCATAACAAAATGGAAATATAATAAAATAAAACAAGAAAATTATATCTTTTAGCAGTTCAGCATTTATTCAATGCTGATAACTATGTTACTTTTCACCAATAGATGCAAATTCGATGATTTTTCGGTCTTACCCAAGAGGCCTCGAGAAATACAAAGCTTTTTTTTTCAAAACTGTACAAACTTTCGATACAGAAAGAGAGCGGCCATTTTGATTAAGGCAAAAAAAAGAAAAGGTTCTGCTCGACTAAAAATGATTTACCACAATTTTTACTAAAAGAAATAAGAAACATGTAATAATATCATTAACTTCGTCTTACTCTTTTCTTTTTCATAAGAACAAAAAATCTCCTATGGCAAAGCATGTACTGCGCTTCCTGCAAAAGGTTCCACACCTTGCTAAATCTTATGCATGCTATTCAGTGGTGAGATTCAAATTTTTGCAAACTAGCCCTTAATCGTATAAGTGCTCTCATTGTTAAATTGCAACCACATACACACCTTCCATTCCGATGATTATAATTTGAATTTGTCATGCATAAATCAGTGGAAAATCATGCTAACACATACTATGCATGTCTAGTTCTCTATCCGTATCCGATACAATGTATGTTGCAATATGATAAATTTTCAATCAAACTTACTTAAAACTTGCAGTTCATGGAATATATATATATATATATATATATATATATATATATATATATATATATATATATATCCAGTGTAGCAGCAAGTCCTAGGAGCATATAACAGAAAGAACAGTTGGAAATAATTTATACACCATCCACTATGACTATGCAATCCTACAGCTACATATCTAGAAAACGGAGCTGTTAAACCTGACATCGTAATAGGAGACAAAAGGGAGAAAGTAGCAACCCAAGTTGAAGTCAGTGTCCCTAATGATGCAGGATTAAACAGAGCTGAAAGGGAAAAGATTACGAAATACTAAGGTCTTATGTACGACATGAAAAGAAATTGGAATCTTAGGAAAATCTCCATCATACCAGTAATTATAGGAGCAACAGGACTAATGAAAAAGAATTTTAAAAGCTATCTGGCGAGTATACCCGGTGAACCGAGTGCAAGAGAAATACAAACAACTGCACTTAAAGGGGCGGTCAGAATCTTAAAAAGATCTCTCGGCTAGAGTGTCTGAAATAGCCGGTGAATGTCTGTCATCCGGTAGGATGCCCCATCTCCAGCAAATACAGAAAAATAAGAAAAATAAAAAAAATAGAGAAAAAAAATATATATATAAATAAATAAATGTTTTGAGGTACAAAACTTATAAATACATTTAAAAAGAATGCGCGGAAATCTCTCGAAGACCCTTTCGGCTATCATCTCGTCAGGAGAAAATCGATAGTTTTAATTAATAATAACGTCGAAAGAAAGAGCAAAATGGGGGAATTGAGTGTGCCAAAATTAACGATAAAGCGATTAAAATTCAATTTAATGATTTCGTTAAAAGTCGATTAAAAGGCACTACATTAGGGGAAAAAAAAAAGAAAAAAAAAATTGGGAGGGAGTTCAAAGTTCCCCAAAGAGATTAAGCGATCTTACAAATTCCTTCTGCCGGCACAAGGAAGGTTTTCGCATAGCGATAGAGACAGATTCCAATATTTTCAAATGGTTTTTGGAATCTGCTCTATGCAAGACCTCAAAACGGTCTATTTTATAGCTACTGGCACAGCTTGGGTTTTCAACCAAATGCTGGCCAATAGCAGAGTCCAACGAATTAGGGGAGGGGTAACACAAGGACCCTATCCTTCCCTGACGTATTTTTGATAGAACGTGCTGGTTTATGCGGGTCTGCAAATGCAAGGAAGTGTGCCCTATATAGCCAGCATCACATTGGCATTTAAATTGGTATACAATATTACTATAATTTGTCTAGGGCACACTATCCTTGCGAAAGGAAGGAAAAGCAGGTCTAGTAGCATAAACTAATCGTAAGGAAACAGAGTAGAAACAATTGCTAATGCTATCAACAATCTGTTTACCTAGTTTAATACTATTTCCCCCTATCCAAGGTAATTTCAAATAAATGGGGCATTTTACAGGCCCAAATATTTTAGGGGATTTAAAGTCAGCAACCTTTTTATTAATGCAATCATTGATAAGGTCTTCAGGATAACCATTATCAATGAATATATCCCTGATCCTATTAAGTTCACACTCTAATCTACTTGGAGAACAAATCACGAGGGCTCTATGCACCAAAGTGTAAATTAAGCCTACCTTTCTAGACTTAGGCACAAAAGAAGACCAGTTTACATACAGGCCCGTAAAAGTAGGCTTCCTGTAGATGGAAGTGAGAAAGCCACCCCTTGAACGTTCAACAAGAACATCCAAGAAGGGAAGACAATTATCCTTCTCACTTTCCATTGCAAACTTTAGAGCCTCATGAATAGAATTTAACTTATGAAAGAATGCCAATGCCTCACTTTGCAAAGAAAACATCGCAAAAGTGTCATCCACATATCTAACATAAGTATATATATATTTATTAATATTACATACAGACATCGATGTTTCATGCTTATGCAATCTCCAGTGTAGGAGATGTTAATTTTTGCCAGTTGGAGGCGATTAGCAATAAACTAACCCCTTCTCAAAGGGTGAGAAGGCAAAGCCTTGGAGGGTGGACCTTCTAGAACTGCACAGGACTGACCCATAGACCTGCGTCAATCAAGCCCCGAAGGCCAAGATGATACCGGTCTATGCGGTGTAGTATCCATCAGAGCAGATACTACACTTTGATCTTGGCCAAAAGGCCAAGAAGTTACGAGAACGTAAGCTCTACATATATCGTTATATTGTGTTACATTTTTATGCAGATAAAACACGGGCAACTCTTGCTAGCAGGTCATCATCATCATTATCATCATCATATTCAGTTTAACGTCCGTTTTACATACTGGTATGTGTTGGACGGCTGTTAGAAATTTATTTTCAAACTAATCTATTTCTGGTCAGGTCTTTATTTATCCCTCTTTTTCTCAAGTCCATCCTTATCACTTCCTCCC
>OY744543.1:36636053-36638553 GCA_963556195.1 Sepiola atlantica
CAAATAAAAAATAGCCTTATGCAAAACGCATGTTTATATATATATATATATATATATATATATATATATATATATATATATATATATATATATATATATACATAAATGAGTTTTCAATAAGGATATATTTTATTTGACAAATGTGAACAAATTCATTATTAGCCACGAAACGGATGGATATATATATATATATTTATATATTTATTTATTTATTTATATATATATTGAAAGGGTATATTTTTATAACTTTGGACACAATATATAGAACATTGTTGATTAAATTATTTTTTTTTATTTTATGTATTTAAAAAATAAAAATAAACCTACACATGCTCTCGGCCAGCACAGTCTCAGAGGTTAAAATCGATTGCACATGTTTGTGTTATTTAGGGGAAGGGAGCATCTACAGAGCGCGAAAAGAGAGAGAGAGAGAGAGAGAGAGAGAGAGAGAGAGAATAAAATATGTGCTAACATTCCCAAAACTTGAGATATGACAAAGGCTTTAACGCTGCCCTAACATTTACTCTTATTACATTCAAACGAAAATCATGAGGCAACCATTTAGGCAATTCATTTCTTTTCTATAGACGAAAGGGCAAAATCCGTTTTGTTCCGAAGGTCATGCATCATTTGCACAGCTCACGGTGTTATCGTATGCACGCGTTACAAAATGCTTTTAGAAATAGTAAAAAATCTATTGAGAGGTTTCCGATAAAGATCTCTCGGAACAGTGGCCCTCAATCCGAAGCCAAAATGTCTACACGGATAAAGGTTTACAATATGTTTTTATCAAATTAACTGGGCTTATCTAATGCTATTAGTTGTAGCGGTATCTCTAATGACCTGCAACCAGTGCTTGCTGTTTATCATGAGAGATGAAGGGCCGCTACGACTGTTTCTTGTGTCAAAACAATCAGGAAGATTTCCCGGATGATGTATAAGAAAAAGAATATCTATACAAAATGTGATCCTGGAGTTATTAACAAAAACACAATCCACTGATCGATGACCCCTTCTGTTCTCTGCAGCCCCTTTCTAACAGAAGAGATGTTGCTAGTCTTTCTCTACTCTATCGTTATTTCGACCGGATTTCAATCTCCGGTTCTTCCTTGTAAAATTTTCACAGCAAGAACACATCTTACTAACACAACTGTAAAAACGGAATTTTCATGAACAGAGTTTCTTTCTAAGAACGTCCCATCTGTGGAACACATTTCTACAGTATTGCTTCCCGTTGGGCTACAACATGGTAGTCTTCAAATCCAATGTCAACAAATACTTATCATAAACCGTCCTCAAACGTAATCCAATTTTGTTCATTCCATTCATCATTTACAATCCTCTCATAATATTCTTCATCATTCAATTGAAAATTCGTCCATCTCAATAACGCTTATCCGCGAGTGGTTTTTGGCCTTGATAAGTGGTGACTCATTAATCAAAAAAATCCTTAACGATGAAATTGCTATTTGAAACTATAGTGTGACATGTATTGTTTCGATTATTTGAATCCCTATTCTCATCTTGGTTGTCATTTTTAGAAACGTTTCGGCCGATGTCCGACCTTCTTCAGGTGCATCTTATCCAACTTGGGAATTTTTATGCCAAATTCGGTAACCTATACAGAATTTCGAACTGAACGCTTTATTTAATCTACGGAGGGAGATTGTTCTCGTTCCGTCACACAACAGTAAAAGGCGTTAATTAACAAGCAGTTCGAAGTGATAGTCTTCGTGAGGTTGAAAGTTCGATCCTAACTACAGTCGGCAATAACTAGAAATAACACAATACTTAATTAATTAACACTTCTACCCGATCATGGTTGACAGAACGAGGATAATCTACCCCTGTGGATTAAATAAAAGATTCAGTTTGAAATCGGTTTCTGAGTACGACATAGAAATTCCCAAGTTTGATTAGATACATCAGCCAAAACGTTCTGAAAATAACAACCAAGGTGAGAATAGTAGTCCGAATAATCCGAATTATCAATCCTCATCTAAAAAAAATCCAAAACATAGATTTTTGGATTATTCAAACTATTATTCTCGTCTTGATTGTCAGATTCACAACGTTTCGGCCGATGTAACATTCGCACTTTATGTGCATCTTTTCGAACATGGGAAACTTCTTGCGGACATAACAACAAAAGTGAGAACAGTAGTCCGTATAATCCAAATAATCCAAATTCTCAATCCTCATCTAAAAAATTCTGAAACTTAAATGTGACAGACGGACTGACGGACTGACAATGCTTGTATTAAGATAGCACCGTTCCTGAGAGTCAAACGTTGAAACTCGTTGCTCTAACATTCGCAGGCAACATTAAGTGGAATAAGTATATAGAAGATACTGCCACGTCTGCTGTAAAGAAGGTGGGCTCCCTCTATCGGGCTAGAAAACTTCTCACACCTGTCAGTATCCTATATCTCGATAAAGCCATTATTCACCCATGCATGGAGTATTGTTGCCACATATGGGCTAGTGCACCACCAACCAC
>OY744543.1:36643553-36656053 GCA_963556195.1 Sepiola atlantica
GCCTGGGAAGCCCCGTCGGCATTCCCCGGTAGGGGCGCCTCAGACAGTAAGCAATAAACTTACTCCTCCCCAAAGAGGGGAGACGAAGCCTGGGAGGGTGGACCTCCTAGAACTGCACAGGACAAACCCATAGACCGGCGTAAATCAAGACCCACGGACTGCAACCTGAAACCAGAAGGATAGTTCGACGGTTTGATAACCTCACGAAGAAGAGTTACAAACGAGAAAGTTCTGTGACGTTCAACAACGCTTGCTTGGATAATATATATATATATATTTATGGTTATAGATTAATTGAACCTATGGTCAGTTGAATGCAACTATATATATATATATATATATATATATATATATATATATATATATATATATATATAGTTGCATTCAATTAATCTATAACCATAAATTTCATCTGTTCTTTTAATTTCTTTATCTTTATATATCGTCGAACAACCACAATGCAAAGCGATTAAGATAACTGAAACTTTAGGAAATGATTGTACACGAGCTGAAAGTCTTTCTAGGATTTAATAAAATCTTATGGATTCTCTTTTTCTTGGATCACTATGTATATTGAATACCAACCCACGCTATTATGTAAATAAACTGATATATTTATATTATGCCCCTAAGTTTACTTTCGTTAGCCTGGGTGCAAACCAAGGTGCTTGTTTCCATATGTGCACCGATGTGTAATTATTTTACCTTTTTAATCCGTTTTGTACACACTCGTAAATTCTGTGACTTGCATGTCTATATCCTATTTTAAAGGTCATTCTCGTATTGTTCTATTCTTTTGTTTCGCACCTACACCAATTTGCCACAAAGTTGCCAGGTTTGAATACTCTCCTGATAGGGGCCATAGTTAAGTGGATACCGGTGCGGTCTGACAACTTTGTGTGCCGTGTTCGAATCCTGCCATATCCATAGCATCACTTTTACTAGGGATCTTGTCAACCTTCACATGGTCCCTTCTGTGAGTGTATGATACTATCGGACAAACCAAAGCTAACAAATACAAAATCAAGCAAGATAAACTATCGTAACTGGCTTATCTGTGCGCATTGCGTTTGAGTGTCTCCTTGGTGCACATGTTACATAGCGCATAATTATAATTATAACCTCTCACCTGAATCTGACGTAGACAGGTACTATTTTGTATTTTTTTATTACCTTTTTTTTTTCATATGTATTATCTTTTTTTGCAGACCATGTCCTTCAAACTACACCTGCTTACCTGATATTGGAGAGAACCCTAATTATGGATATACGAACTTCGACAACATTGGCTGGAGTATGCTTATATCATTTCAGTTACTTACTCAGGATTATTGGGAAGATGTATATAACAAGGCAAGTATATCTATGTTAGCCCAATACAAAATGCACCAAATCTAATAGTTTTAACGTAATAAAGATATCTAATATATAAAGTAAAGTCAGTCTCTTTCTCAAATTTTGTCATCGATAGTTTTCGTCCTACAAAAATTAATATGGGATTCTAGTTTATCTGTTCTTTTGGTGGATCGATGCAGCATGTTGTTAACAACAATAACATGTAATTCGATTTAATTCCTTCCGGAAAATACTTTGACTGGGTCGGAATTATTTTCACACAAACACCATCCTAAAAAAGGGGGATTAACTCTATATTGGTTAATAAAGAGTTATTTCCCTTTTTTTTTAAACAAAATTTTTTTTTTTTTTAAATGGCATGTTTAGGAATTTTTTAGATGAGGATTGATAATTTGTAATATTTGGATGATTCGGACTACTATCCTCATCTTGCACAGCACCTCTTCTATTTAATTTGCCAAAATTATTTATAATCTTCCATTCAATAATAAAAACCAATGTGTATTTATTTGCATATAAATATATAAATAAATGTATATCCGCCCGTTACACAAAAATTAGCAAGTAAAAAAACTGCCAGACGAAACCATTTCAAGTGTTTAAGGAAAAGCAGAAAGCAAATAGCAAGTCAGACAACCTCCCCCACCATCTTAAATGAATTCGGAAAAAAAATCCTTCATTCTATTTCTTCTTTCTATACCGATTTATACGGTTTTTTTTCCTTTCTTTTTTTCTTTCTTTTTGTAAACTTTCCAGTCTGAGACGTTTTCTTTCTTATTTCTTTTTTTTTAACTTCGCCGATTTAGCCATTATTTTTATATGAATGTAGATACTATTGTAGACACTGGGGAAACATAATTATTTTTCCGTCATTTTTTTGACAGAGGATGGACACTCGTAAGAGTAATTCTCAATCTTTGAAATCAAAAGACTTTAAAATTATGATATCATATCTACGTTAATCGCGACATAGTTTTGGTTACAGATAGACATGTGTAAAATCTCCACGCATAGTAAAACATATATAATTAACATGAAGATCTTATACTAATTAAAAAGATTTTCAAAAGTCTTTTAAATACGTTGATCTTGAGATTGTGAATAAATAAACGAATAAATAATAAACATAGATTTAATAACAGTTTAAAATAACTTTTATAAAAAAAAATAATTGTGTATTCCCGACCACCCTCCCCCCAAATTATGTAAAAATATCTAGTATCTATCTATAGATTTGGGTGCATTTTTTTCTTACGACACCTGATATTCCCAAGCGTTTTCTAATCTAAGTATTAACCAGGTTCACCATTGCTTAACTTTGGTGATATGACGAGAACCAGTGTTGTTTCATCATCATCATCATCATCATCTACATGATGATCATCATCATCATCATCATCATCATCATCATCATCTACACCATCATCATCATCTACATCTACATCATCATCTACATCTACATCATCACCATCATCATCTACATCTAAATCATCACCATCATCATCATCATCTACATCTAAATCATCACCATCATCATCTACATCTACACCATCATCATCTACATCTACACCATCACCATCTACATCTACACCATCACTATCATCATCTACATCATCTACATCTACATCATCATCTACATCTACATCATCATCTACATCTACATCTACATCATCATCTACATCTACACCATCACCATCTACATCTACACCATCATCATCTACATCATCTACATCTACATCATCATCTACATCTACATCTACATCATCATCTACATCTACATCTACATCATCATCTACATCTACATCATCACCATCTACATCTACATCATCACCATTTACATCTACATCATCATCTACATCTACATCATCATCTACATCATCTTCATCTACATCATCATCTACATCTACGTCATCACCATCTACATCTACATCATCATCATCATCATCTACATCTACATCATCATCTACATCATCATCTACATCTACATCATCACCATCTACATCTACATCATCATCATCTACATCATCTACATCTACATCATCATCTACATCTACGTCATCACCATCTACATCTACATCATCATCATCATCATCATCATCTACATCTACATCATCATCTACATCTACATCATCACCATCTACATCTACATCATCACCATCTACATCTACATCATCATCATCATCATCATCTACATCATCATCTACATCATCTACATCTACATCATCATCTACATCTACATCATCATCTACATCTACATCTACATCATCATCTACATCTACATCATCATCTACATCTACATCATCATCTACATCATCATCTACATCTACACCATCACCATCTACATCTACACCATCATCATCTACATCATCTACATCTACATCATCATCTACATCTACATCATCACCATCTACATCTACATCATCACCATCTACATCTACATCATCATCTACATCTACATCATCATCTACATCTACACCATCACCATCTACATCTACACCATCATCATCTACATCATCTACATCTACATCATCATCTACATCTACATCTACATCATCATCTACATCTACATCATCACCATCTACATCTACACCATCACCATCACCATCTACATCTACATCATCATCTACATCTACATCATCATCTACATCTACACCATCATCATCATCATCTACATCATCTACATCTATATCATCATCTACATCTACATCTACATCATCATCTACATCTACATCTACATCATCATCTACATCATCATCTACATCTACATCATCATCTACATCATCATCATCTACATCATCATCTACATCTACATCATCACCATCTACATCATCTACATCTACATCATCATCTACATCTACGTCATCACGATCTACATCTACATCATCATCATCATCATCATCATCTACATCTACATCATCATCTACATCTACATCATCACCATCTACATCTACATCATCATCATCTACATCATCTACATCTACATCATCATCTACATCTACGTCATCACCATCTACATCTACATCATCATCATCATCATCATCATCTACATCTACATCATCATCTACATCTACATCATCACCATCTACATCTACATCATCACCATCTACATCTACATCATCATCATCTACATCATCTACATCATCATCTACATCATCTACATCTACATCATCATCTACATCTACATCATCATCTACATCTACATCATCATCTACATCATCATCTACATCTACACCATCACCATCTACATCTACACCATCATCATCTACATCATCTACATCTACATCATCATCTACATCTACATCATCACCATCTACATCTACATCATCACCATCTACATCTACATCATCATCTACATCTACATCATCATCTACATCTACACCATCACCATCTACATCTACACCATCATCATCTACATCATCTACATCTACATCATCATCTACATCTACATCTACATCATCATCTACATCTACATCATCACCATCTACATCTACACCATCACCATCACCATCTACATCTACATCATCATCTACATCTACATCATCATCTACATCTACACCATCACCATCATCATCTACATCATCTACATCTATATCATCATCTACATCTACATCTACATCATCATCTACATCTACATCTACATCATCATCTACATCATCATCTACATCATCACCATCTACATCTACATCATCATCTACATCATCATCATCTACATCATCATCTACATCTACATCATCACCATCTACATCTACATCATCATCTACATCTACATCATCTACATCTACATTAACATCATCACCATCTACATCTACATCATCATCTACATCATAATCATAATATTTCCCTTGATCCGGGGTCCGTCACTTTCTGACAGCCTGCAATCTCAGTCTCCAAACTTGGCGATCTTGCAGATTGATTCCATTCAAATTCCATTGTCTAAGATCCTTGTTGATGGTTTGCATCCAAGTTTTCTTGGGTCGTCCAACATTCCTCCGGCCTTCCACCTCAAGATCTCTTCATTTTCTTATCCAAGAACCATGCTCTCAGCATTTCGGTGTAAAAACCACACAAACCTTAAAGTATAAGAGAGCTTCTATAAGATAATATATTGAGTAATCCCTCCCCCCCAAAAAAAACTATACCACTCATGGAATCGTTAATAAAATTCACAATCGTTTCTGCAATCCAACCACATTTGCTACAAATAAATTTTAGTCTGAGCTTGACTTGTCCATCAAGTTTCAGTCATGAGTGATCGTTTCATTAGTAGGAGGTGTGATCTTGAATAGGTTTCACATTCACCGGATCATAACCTCCCCTCACACCGAATTTTATCTGTGGGGTTACCTCATGGGTAATGTATAACAAAATAATCCCCAGGCTATTCCTGAACTAAAGAGAGTCATCACAGCCCAAATCAGGTTAATGCGAAGAGAGGAATGTGTCAGAGTTATTGACAATTTTGCGGGGCGAATCCAATGCAGAATTGAACAAAAATTACACCTAGAGTTTACTTTTTTTAATTTTCATTTTCCGATTACGTAAACAGAAACACCATAATTTGCAATTAACTCACCAAAGGCTCCATCTATCACTTTCACCCTCTCTCGCTTTATGTTGTTTGACTCCTCGCTCGTATTCTATACATCCCTATTTACTTGCCTTCCCCCGAGGGCAAAATTAGACACATGGTCAGATTTTTATGTGGGAGATATCCACTTCCCAAAAAAGGGCATTCTGGGTGGGACAAAAATAAAAATTGCCCCAGTTAAAAAAAGGATTTTTCCTCTTTTTACCAAAGGACAGAACAGATAGTATACTTTCATCCGAGCCAAAAAACCAGGGACGTCGTCTATCACGTTTACCCCCCCCCCCATCCATCTCTCTTTCTCTCTGCTTATTATCAGTCAAAAGTAAAATGCAGAAAGAAAAAAAGAAAAAGAATGGAATAGTTCATTATAAATAAAAGAGAATATTACCACAGGCAGTAATACTATTTAACCCATAGTTGGAGCGAAAAAGAGAGCTGAGAGAAACAATGATAAAAAGAGAGAGATGGAGGGAGAGAGAGAGAGGAGTAAGGTACTTTGGGTTTTTTTTTCTGTGTATTGTTTATATTTAACTGGCTTTGCAAACTCGCTTTTTTGGGATTCAAATAATTTAACCCAGGTTCAATTGGTAACCCGACGGGTAACAATTTATAAGTGATTGTTAAGTTTAATCAACTGAATATAGTTCCACCTGACCAAGTAGTGACGAGGTCAGTGACTCTAATCTTAATATTACGTGATGAAATCACTACGCTACAGGAACTACCACGTGACATGTAAATAGTGCCAAATCAGGCGCCAAAAGAGATTCAACTGTTTTATATTTAGTTCGCAATAAAAGTTTGTGCCTCGTGCACGCATATTAATTTTTCCTCATTGATTCTTGTCTTTTCTTCCTCGTCTTTGTGGTTCACTGCCTACCACTATGTCTCACTCTAACACGCAAAGTTTAACAGTGATAATTCCTAGATTGGACATGTAAGAACTTGTTGATGATATCAGGAACGTCAATCTCACTGAAAAGTTCAAGTTCAGTGGTCATTAATGTTAACTTAATGAGTCTGTCTTGTCCCATGGTGTTTAAGTCCTGATTAATTTCAACTTTCTAAAATATCTTTCTCCGTTTCAATTGGTCTCGATAAATGAGTGATAAATTCGTTGAGTGATTTCTATATTTGGAAAAATTGATTTTCAACTCTGATTTTTGTCTGCTAACAGATGATAGAATCGCAATAGCAAGACATCTTTTTGAGATCCAGTGTCAGTTTTAAGTAAGTGAAACAAATTTGGACACAGGCATTATTCTAAATCGTTTTGAAACAAGGTTTTTTTTCTTCAATTGAATAATGAAATCTTTTTTTCTCCCAGAAGAGTCAGATACGTCCTAAGATGGAGTACTGCTAAAAAATCTGGGGAAATGCAGCTAATAGCACTCTTCCTGACCTAGACAGAGTTCAATACTGACTTAGAAATCAAGTTTAGAATTTGGGACCACAACTGCTATTATATAGGAGTCTAAGTTTCGGCTATATTTAGTTTTATGCAAATGGGGCCAACAGGAGGTGGAAGCAGATACCTCTGATGTTTGTGAAGTTTTAACAATAGGTATTAGACATCAGTTAATAAATATTAGACATAAATTAATAAATATTAGACATCAGTTAATAAATATTAGAAATCAATTGATAAATATTAGACATCAATTAATAAATATTAGGCATCAATTAATAAATATAAGACATCAATTAATAAATATTAGACATCAATTAATAAATATTAGAAATCAATTAATAAATATTAGACATCAGTTAATAAATATTAGAAATCAATTAATAAATATTAGACATCAATTAATAAATATTAGGCATCAATTAATAAATATTAGACATCAATTAATAAATATTAGGCATCAATTAATAAATATTAGACATCAATTAATAAATATTAGACATCAATTAATAAATATTAGATATCAATTATTAAGTATTAGACATCAATTAATAAATATTATACATCAATTAATAAATATTAGGCATCATTTAATAAATATAAGACATCAATTAATAAATATTAGACATCAATTAATACATGTTAGACATCAATTGATAAATATTAGGCATCAATTAATAAATATTAGACATCAATTAATAAATATTAGACATCAATTAATAAATATTAGATATCAATTAATAAGTATTAGACATCAATTAATAAATATTAGATATAAATTAATAAGTATTAGACATCGATTAATAAATATTAGACATCGATTAATAAATATTAAGCATCAATAAATAAATATTAGACATCAATTAATAGATATTAGACATCAATTAATAAATATTAGGCATCAATTAATAAATATTAGACATCAATTAATAAATATTAGGCATCAATTAATAAATATTAGACATCAATTAATAAATATTACAAATCAATTAATAAATATCAGACATCAATTAATAAATATTAGGCATCAATTAATAAATATTAAACATCAATTAATAAATATTAGGCATCATTTAATAAATGTTAGACATCAATTAAAGAATATTAGGCATCAATTAATAAATATTAGAAATCAATTAATAAATATTAGGCATCAATTAATAAATATAAGACATCAATTAATAAATATTAGACATCAATTAATAAATGTTAGACATCAATTGATAAATATTAGGCATCAATTAATAAATACTAGACATCAATTAATAAATATTAGACATCAATTAATAAATATTAGATCTCAATTAATAAGTATTAGACATCAATTAATAAATATTAGATATCAATTAATAAGTATTAGACATCGATTAATAAATATTAGACATCGATTAATAAATATTAAGCATCAATTAATAAATATTAGACATCAATTAATAGATATTAGACATCAATTAATAAATATTAGGCATCAATTGATAAATATTAGACATCAATTAATAAATATTAGGCATCAATTAATAAATATTAGACATCAATTAATAAATATTACAAATCAATTAATAAATATCAGACATCAATTAATAAATATTAGGCATCAATTAATAAATATTAAACATCAATTAATAAATATTAGGCATCATTTAATAAATGTTAGACATCAATTAAAGAATATTAGGCATCAATTAATAAATATTAGACATGAATTTATAAATATTAGGCACTAATTAATAAATATTAAAAATCAATTAATAAATATTAGGCATCAATTAATAAATATTAGATATCAATTAATGAATATTAGACATCAATTAATAAATATTAGACATCAATTAATAAGTATTAGGCATCAATTAATAAATATTAGACATCAATTAATAAATATTAGACATCAATTAATAAATATTAGACAACGATTAATAAATATTAGACTACGATTAATAAATATTAAGCATCAATTAAAAAATATTAGACATCAATTAATACATATTAGACATCAATTGATAAATATTAGGCATCAATTAATAAATATTAGACATCAATTCATAAATATTAGGTATCAATTAATAAATATTAGACATCAATTAATAAATATTAGGCATCATGTAATAAATATTAAACATCAATTAATAAATATTAGGCATCGATAATAAATATTAGATATCAATTAATAAATATTAGAGATCAATTAATAAATATTAAACATCAATTAATAAATATTAGACATCAATTAATAAATATTAGGCATCAATTAATAAATATTACACATCAATTAATAAATATTAGACATCAATTAATAAATATTAGGCATCAATTAATAAATATTAAACATCAATTAATAAATATTAGGCATCAATTAATAAATATTAAACATCAATTAATAAATATTAGACATCAATTAATAAATATTAGGCATCAATTAATAAATATTAAACATCAATTAATAAATATTAGGCATCGATTAATAAATATTAAGCATCAATTAATAAATATTATACATCAATTAATAGATATTAGACATCAATTAATAAATATTAGGCATCATGTAATAAATATTAAACATCAATTAATAAATATTAGACATCAATTAATAAATATAAGATATCAATTGATAAATATTAGACATCAATTAATAAATATTAGACATCAGTTAATAAATATTGGACATCAATTAATAAATATTAGACATCAAATAATAAATGTTAGACATCAATTAATAAAGATTAGACATCAATTAATAAATATTAGACATCGATTTATAAATATTAGACATAAATTAATAAATATTAGACATCAATTAATAAATATTAGACATAAATTAATAAGTATGAGGCATCAATTAATAAATATTAGACATCAATTAATAATATTAGACATCAATTAATAAATATTAGACATCAATTAATAAGTATTAGGCATCAATTAATAAATATTTGACATCAATTAATAAATATTAGACATCAATTAATAAATATTAGACATCAATTAATAAGTATTAGACATCAATTAATAAATATTAGACATCAGTTTATAAATATTAGACATCAATTAATAAATATTAGACATCAATTAATAAATATTCCACAAATTTCACTTTCTTTGAAGTATTTTAAAGTGCTTTTAGTAGGCATAATAGGACACAACCTCCTATTTGAAAATTCAAATTCATCAGATTTGCATTGAATTTCATCCATAGTCATTAGACACGAATTAAGCAAGATTCTCTGAATTTCAATTTCTTCTTAAGATACCTTAAGCTTAAGCTTTACAATTTTTTACATTTTCCAGAATCAAAATCAAGTAATGGATTTTAAATGAAATTACATCTCCTTGAGATGTATGATCTTACAGCCCTGAGAAGATGTATTAAAATCGAAACGCTGGTAAACTCGCATAGGCTGTTCTAATGCTTATATAAGTTTATATATATATATATATATATATATATATATATATATATATATATATATATATATATATATATATATATCTTAAATATATATATATATATATATATAGTAAGTTATGAAAATATATTTATGGCAATTAAGCTACACAGAGGCTCCCGCGGGGGAATCTTCAGGCTAAAATGCATGGAATTAGTTTTGCCGGGTGTTTTTATATACACGGCTAGCTAGTTAACTAATCAGGTTGTTTGTTGTTCTCTCAGCCAATCGAGCACTGTTGAAGAAAATACTGAAAATTGACACATAAAAAATTATATCTCCTTATAAAATTTTATGTGGATACATGAAGTAGAAATTATATATATATATATATATATATATATATATATATATAATTTATATATACATATATTTAATTTATATATATATATATATTTAATTTATATATATATAAACGCAGCAACCTAAAATCAATAACATTTCATACGTGACAAGTAAAACAATTTTAAAATGCTTAGCCTAGTTTAGTGATATCAACCGGTGTCGCCTAATTCAATTAAAAAATAGGGACATCTTATTAAAATTACTTACTGCCTATCTCCCCCATTTTCCTTCTCTATAATTATTAGACGAGACAAAATTAAATCAGCCACTATTTTAAATTAAAAATAAGAAGAAGAATAATAAATAAAATTAATAAATAAACGAAGAACTGTTTCAATAGTCACATTTTAAAATGTAGACGTCCGTATTTTACGCGAACGGTTTGCCGGCGTATTTTTTAAGAAATTCCATTCTTTCACTCGCTTTGTATTCATTTTTGCCATTAAAGACCTGAAGATGATTCCGGAGAGAATCGAAAACGTTAATCAAACACATGGATCCTTCATCAATTCATTCCATCTACACGTCAAAAAGATCATTCGACAAATGGAAAAAATAAAAAAAGGAATCACTAAACATAAGATTTCTGTCGTCTTCAATAACACATGCCTTAATGAAAAAATGCTGCCTAAATACACACAATATATATATATATATATTTAATTTATATATATATATATATACATATATTTAATTTATATATATGTATATATATATATATATATATATTTAATTATATATATATTTAATTTATACATATATATATATATTTAATTTATATATATATATATTTAATTTATATATATATATATATATATATACATATATGTATATACATATATATATATATGTATATATACATATATATGTATATATATACATATATGTATATACATATATATATATATATATGTATATATATACATATATATGTATATATATACATATATGTATATACATATATATATATGTATATATATATATATATATATATATATATATATATATATATATATATATATATATATATATGTGTGTATATATATATATACATATATGCAGGGTGGCCCAAAAGTAGGTTTACAGTTATCATTTAATATTTGAAGTTTTTTAACTAGGTTATTCGAAAAACTTTAAATAGGTTAAATATTTATTTGAAATTCTACACCAGAACAGCGGGAAATTCATTATACCTGTTAACATAAAAGCAAATAATTTAATCTCTCAGATGCTCAAAATGTCCTCCTTCAATATTGCAACATTCTTTAAATCTCTCCAGGACACTCTGACACACAGTGCGACACAAATTCTGATCTTCATCAATTTCTGTGAATGCGACATGAATGTAATCTTTTAAATC
>OY744543.1:36661053-36713553 GCA_963556195.1 Sepiola atlantica
TCTTTTCTTTTTTTTTCATATAATATTAATTATTAAATCGTTTCTTTTTTTTCATATAATATTAATTCTTAAATCTTTTCTTTTTTTCATATCTTAAATCTCTCTTTTTTTTCTTTGTTTTCTCTTTCTCGTTTAAATTCTCAACTCTCATAATTCTTGGAATAAAATCTTCTGTGAGGATGATTGTATTAGTATATTATCGACCTCTATCCGTCGCCAGAATATTTTGAAGCAGGGGTCATCTTTTCAATGCCGTATTGAAGTGATAAATTTCCTGCGGATTATTTTCTTCTGTTTAAATCTGGAAAGGATTTACTTCCTTTATTTTTTGAATCAGGGGGATTCAAGTAACAAAGATTCTTCCAACACGATTCCAGCATGGGATTGTTATAATAAATTTCCCATTTGGCAGAGAATTTGGAGGCATTTTCAAGTGTACTTAACAGAACAAAAAAAGGGGTGAAAAAACAAATATGCAACAAATAAATGTTACCAAAGCCAAGATAAGTTACTCTTCGACCTACCTGGGTAAGTTGATATGTGTTTCAACTTATTTTAAAGCGTTTTTAGGGGTAAAAACAAACATAGTGTCCATTAGTGTTCAGTTAGAATGAAAAAGAAGATGGTGTCGATAATCAATGCACGCATACTCCTGGACCCCTCATAATCGCTCAAAAATCAAAAATTAAACAAAATACTGTTAGAACATTACATTTTCGCACGATTGTTGACATTCATTGGATGTGTGTTCTACCAGTATTTTGTTTAATTTTCGATTTTTAAGCGATTACCAGGGGCCCAGGGATACACGTGCATTGCTTATTGACGATATCTTCTTTTTCATTCTAACTGGACCCTATGTCTGTTTTTACAAAAAAAAACGCTTTAAAATAAGTTAAAACACAAATAAACTTATCCAGGTAGGTAGAAGAGTAACTTATCTTGCTTTTGGTAACATTTATTTGTTGCAAATTTGTTTTTTCACCCCTTTTTGTTCTGTTAACTACACTTGAAAATGCCCGAATTTTGTTTAAGGTATAACTGCCTTAAGAGATTATCTTCGACTGATAAACGAACCTATGATTCAAAACGGCTTTCTGTCTTGTGTACCGTTTTCCCTTCAATCTGTTGTTACCAAATGTTATCATTGAGCCTTAGAGAGAGAGAGAGAGAGAGAGAGAGAGAGAGAGAGAGAGAGAGAGAGATGCTAGAGACATCATTAAAAGAAAGGGGCACACTCGTTCTATGAGAAAGAACCAGAGAGAGAGAATAAAAAGGATGTTTTGAGTCCATTACATTGTTTAGGAGATTTTAAGTAGGCTTCAGTGAATACGTCACAATAAATACATATAGCAATGATTAATATATTCAATCAAATAGAAAACATACATCCGGAACATATATAGGTTTATGTTTACACTGAAATAATGATCATATTTTTCACATATTGGCTCAGAGTAGAAGAAAAAGGATTAATAGCATTGACCAGGAAAGACATTAGAGAATATAACCAAGAGTATATAGAGAGCAGAAAGATATAACGAAGATGAAAGAGGGGCTAGGAGTAATCAGAAAGATATAAAGAAGATAAAAGAGGGGGCTAGGAGTAATCAGAAAGATATAAAGAAGATAAAAGAGGGGGCTAGGAGTAATCAGAAAGATATAAATAGATGAAAGAGGGGGCTACAAGTAATGAGAAAGATATAAAGAAGATTAAAGAGGGGCTAGGAGTAATCAGAAAGATATAAAGAAGATGAAAGAGGAGGCTAGGAGTAATCAGAAAAATATTAAGAAGATGAAAGAGGGGGCTAATAGTAATCAGAAAGATACAAAGAAGATGAAAGAGGGGCTAGGAGTAATCAGAAAAGATATAAAGAATATGGAAGTGGGGGCTGGGAGTAATCAGAAAGATATAAAGAAGATGAAAGAGGGGGCTAGGAGTAATCAGAAAGATATAAAGAAGATGAAAGAGGGGCTAGGAGTAATCAGAAAGATATAAAGAACATGAAAGAGGGGCTATGATTAATCAGAAAGATATAAATAAGATGAAAGAGGGGGCTAGGAGTAATCAGAAAGATATA
The DNA here is from genome assembly GCA_963556195.1 of Sepiola atlantica. Taxonomy (NCBI): domain Eukaryota; kingdom Metazoa; phylum Mollusca; class Cephalopoda; order Sepiida; family Sepiolidae; genus Sepiola; species Sepiola atlantica. The sequence goes on from OY744543.1 coordinate 36,663,135, forward strand.
AAGAAGATTAAAGAGGGGCTAGGAGTAATCAGAAAGATATAAAGTAGATGAAAGAGGGGGCTAGGAGTAATCAGAATAATATAAAGAAGATGAAAGAGAGGGCTAGGAGTAATCAGAAAGATATAAAGAAGATGAAAGAGGGTGCTAGGAGTAATCAGAAAGTTATAAAGAATATGAAAGAGGGGGCTAGGAGTAATCAGAAAGATATAAAGAAGATGAAAGAGGGAGCTAGGAGTAATCAGAAAGATGTAAAGATCAAAGAAGGGGGCTAGGAGTAATCAGAAAGATATAAAGAAGATAAAAGAGGGGCTAGGAGTAATCAGAAAGATATAAAGAAGATGAAAGAGGGGTCTAGGAGTAATCAGAAAGATATAAATAGGTGAAAGAGGGGGCTAGGAGTAATCAGAAAGATATAAAGAAGATGAAAGAGGGGGCTAGGAGTAATCAGAAAGATATAAAGAAGATGAAAGAGGGGGCTAGGAGTAATCAGAAAGATATAAAGAAGATGAAAGAGGGAGCTAGGAGTAATCAGAAAGATATAAAGAAGATGAAAGAGGGAGCTAGGAGTAATCAGAAAGATATAAAGAAGATTAAAGAAGGAGCTAGGAGTAATCAGAAAGATATAAAGAAGATTAAAGAAGGAGCTAGGAGTAATCAGAAAGATATAAAGAAGATTAAAGAAGGAGCTAGGAGTAATCAGAAAGATATAAAGAAGATGAAAGAGGGGGCTAGGAGTAATCAGAAAGATATAAAGAAGATTAAAGAGGGGGCTAGGAGTAATCAGAAAGATATAAAGAAGATGAAAGAGGGTGCTAGGAGTAATCAGAAAGATATAAAGAAGATGAAAGAAGGGGCTAGGAGTAATCAAAAAAATATCAAGAAGATGAAAGAAAAGGCTAAGAGTAATCAGAAAGATATAAAGAAGATTAAAAAGGGTGCTAGGAGTAATCAGAAATATATAAAAAATATGAAAGAGGGGGCTAGGAGTAATCAGAAAGATATAAAGAAGATGAAAGAGGGGGCTAGGAGTAATCAAAAAGATATAAAGAAGATGAAAGAGGGGGCTAGGAGTAATCAGAAAGATATAAAGAAGATGAAAGAGGGGGCTAGGAGTAATCAGAAAGATATAAAGATGAAAGAGGGTGCTAGGAGTAATCAGAAAGATATAAAGAAGATGAAAGAAGGGGCTAGGAGTAATCAGAAAGATATAAAGAAGATGTAAGAAGAGGCTAGGAGTAATCAGAAAGATATAAAAAAGATGAAATAGGGTGCTAGGAGTAATCAGAAAGATATAAAGAAGATGAAAGAGAAGGCTAGGAGTAATCGGAAAGATATAAAGAAGATGAAAAAGGGGGCTAGGAGTAATCTGAAAGATATAAAGAAGATGAAAGAGGGGGCTAGGAGTAATCAGAAAGATATAAAGAAGATGAAAGAGGGGGCTAGGAGTAATCAGAAAGATATAAAGAAGATGAAAGGGGGGGGGCGAGGAGTAATCAGAAAGATATAAAAAAATTGAAAGAGGGTGCTAGGAGTAATCAGAAAGATATAAAGAAGATGAAATATGGGGCTAGGAGTAATCAGAAAGATATAAAAAAGATGAAAGAGGGAGGTAGGAGTAATCAGAAAGATGTTAAGAAGATGAAAGAGGGGGCTAGGAGTAATCAGAAAGATATAAAGAAGATGAAATAAGGGGGCTAGGAGTAATCAGAAAGATATAAAGAAGATGAAAAAGGGGGCTAGGAGTAATCAGAAAGATATAAAGAATATGAAAGAAGAGGCTAGGACTAATCAGAAAGTTATAAAGAAGATGAAAGAAGGGGGCTAGGAGTAATCAGAAAGATATAAAGAAGATGAAAGAGGGGGCTAGAAGTAATCAGAAAAATATAAATAAGATAAAAGGGAGGGGCTAGGAGTAATCAGAAAGATATAAAAAAAGATGAAAGAGGGGGCTAGGAGTAATCAGAAAGATATAAAGAAGATGAAAGAGGGGGCTAGGAGTAATCAGAAAGATATAAATAAGATGAAAGAGGGGGCTAGGAGAAATCAGAAAGATATAAAGAAGATGAAAGAGGGGGCTAGGAGTAATCAGAAAGATATAAAGAAGATGAAAGAGGGGGCTAGGAGTAATCAGAAAGATATAAAAAAGATGAAAGAGGGTGCTAGGAGTAATCAGAAAGATATAAAGAAGATGAAAGAGGGTGCTAGGAGTAATCAGAAAGATATAAAGAAGATGAAAGAGGGTGCTAGGAGTAATCAGAAAGATATAAAGAAGATGAAAGATGGGGCTAGGAGTAATCAGAAAGATATAAAGAAGATGAAAGAGGGTGCTAGAAGTAATCAGAAAGATATAAAGAAGATGAAAGGGGGGGCTAGGAGTAATCAGAAAGATATAAAGAAGATGAAAGAGGGGGCTAGGAGTAATCAGAAAGATATAAAAAAGATGAAAGGGTGCTAGGAGTAATCAGAAAGATATAAAGAAGATGAAAGAGGGTGCTAGGAGTAATCAGAAAGATATAAAGAAGATGAAAGATGGGACTAGGAGTAATCAGAAAGATATAAAGAAGATGAAAGGGGGTGCTAGGAGTAATCAGAAAGATATAAAGAAGATGAAAAAAGGGGCTAGGAGTAATCAGAAAGATATAAAGAAGATGAAAGAGGGGGCTAGAAGTAATCAGAAAGATATAAAGAAGATGAAAAAGGGGGCTAGGAGTAATCAGAAAGATATAAAGAAGATGAAAGAGGGGGCTAGGAGTAATCAGAAAGATATAAAAAAGATGAAAGAGGGTGCTAGAAGTAATCAGAAAGATATAAAGAAGATGAAAGAGGGGGCTAGGAGTAATCAGAAAGATATAAAGAAGATGAAAGATGGGGCTAGGAGTAATCAGAAAGATATAAAGAAGATGAAGGGGGTGCTAGGAGTAATCAGAAAGATATAAAGAAGATGAAAAAAGGGGCTAGGAGTAATCAGAAAGATATAAAGAAGATGAAAGAGGGGGCTAGAAGTAATCAGAAAGATATAAAGAAGATGAAAAAGGGGGCTAGGAGTAATCAGAAAGATATAAAGAAGATGAAAGAGGGGGCTAGGAGTAATCAGAAAGATATAAAAAAGATGAAAGAGGGTGCTAAAAGTAATCAGAAAGATATAAAGAAGATGAAAGAGGGGGCTAGGAGTAATCAGAAAGATATAAAGAAGGTGAAAGATGGGGCTAGGAGTAATCAGAAAGATATAAAGAAGATGAAGGGGGGGCTAGGAGTAATCAGAAAGATATAAAGAAGATAAAAGAGGAGGCTAGAAGTAATCAGAAAGATATAAAGAAGATGAAAGAGGGGGCTAGGAGAAATCAGAAAGATATAAAGAAGATGAAAGAGGGGGCTTGGAGTAATCAGAAAGATATAAAGAAGATGAAAGAGGGGGCTAGGAGTAATCAGAAAGATATAAAGAAGATGAAAGAGGGGGCTAGGAGTAATCAGAAAGATATAAAGAAGATGAAAGAGGGGGCTAGGAGTAATCAGAAAGATATAAAAAAGATGAAAGAGGGTGCTAGGAGTAATCAGAAAGATATAAAGAAGATGAAAGAGGGTGCTAGGAGTAATCAGAAAGATATAAAGAAGATGAAAGAGGGTGCTAGGAGTAATCAGAAAGATATAAAGAAGATGTAAGATGGGGCTAGGAGTAATCAGAAAGATATAAAGAAGATGAAAGAGTGTGCTAGGAGTAATCAGAAAGATATAAAAAAGATGAAAGGGGGGGGGGCTAGGAGTAATCAGAAAGATAAAAAGAAGATGAAAGAGGGGGCTAGGAGTAATCAGAAAGATATTAAAAAGATGAAAGAGGGTGCTCGGAGTAATCAGAAAGATATAAAGCAGATGAAAGAGGGTGCTAGGAGTAATCAGAAAGATATAAAGAAGATGAAAGATGGGGCTAGGAGTAATCAGAAAGATATAAAGAAGATGAAAGGGGGTGCTAGGAGTAATCAGAAAGATATAAAGAAGATGAAAGAAGGAGCTAGGAGTAATCAGAAAGATATAAAGAAGATGAAAGAGGGAGCTAGGAGTAATCAGAAAGATATAAAGAAGATTAAAGAAGGAGCTAGGAGTAATCAGAAAGATATAAAGAAGATTAAAGAAGGAGCTAGGAGTAATCAGAAAGATATAAAGAAGATTAAAGAAGGAGCTAGGAGTAATCAGAAAGATATAAAGAAGATGAAAGAGGGGGCTAGGAGTAATCAGAAAGATATAAAGAAGATTAAAGAGAGGGCTAGGAGTAATCAGAAAGATATAAAGAAGATGAAAGAGGGTGCTAGGAGTAATCAGAAAGATATAAAGAAGATGAAAGAAGGGGCTAGGAGTAATCAAAAAAATATAAAGAAGATGAAAGAGGGGGCTAAGAGTAATCAAAAAGATATAAAGAAGATGAAAGAGGGTGCTAGGAGTAATCAGAAATATATAAAAAATATGAAAGAGGGGGCTAGGAGTAATCAGAAAGATATAAATAAGATGAAAGAGGGGGCTAGGAGTAATCAAAAAGATATAAAGAAGATGAAAGAGGGGGCTAGGAGTAATCAGAAAGATATAAAGAAGATGAAAGAGGGGGCTAGGAGTAATCAGAAAGATATAAAGATGAAAGAATGTGCTAGGAGTAATCAGAAAGATATAAAGAAGAAAGAGGGTTCTAAGATGAATCAGAAAGATATAAAGAAGATGAAAGAGGGGGCTAGGAGTAATCAGAAAGATATAAAGATGAAAGAGGGTGCTAGGAGTAATAGGAAAGATATAAAGAAGATGAAAGAGGGGGCTAGGAGTAATCAGAAAGATATAAACATGAAAGAGGGTGCTAGGAGTAATCGGAAAAATATAAAGAAGATGAAAGAGGGGGCTAGGAGTAATCAGAAAGATATAAAGATGTAAGAAGAGGCTAGGAGTAATCAGAAAGATATAAAAAAGATGAAAGAGGGTGCTAGGAGTAATCAGAAAGATATAAAGAAGATGAAAGAGGGGGCTAGGAGTAATCAGAAAGATATAAAGAAGATGAAAGAGGGGGCTAGGAGTAATCAGAAAGATATAAAGAAGATGTAAGAAGAGGCTAGGAGTAATCAGAAAGATATAAAAAAGATGAAAGAGGGTGCTAGGAGTAATCAGAAAGATATAAAGAAGATGAAAGAGGGGGCTAGGAGTAATAAGAAAGATATAAAGAAGATGAAAGAGGGGGCTAGGAGTAATCAGAAAGATATAAAGAAGATGAAAGAGGGGGCTAGGAGTAATCAGAAAGATATAAAGAAGATGAAGGGGGGGGCTAGGAGTAATCAGAAAGATATAAAAAAATTGAAAGAGGGTGCTAGGAGTAATCAGAAAGATATAAAGAAGATGAAATAAGGGGGCTAGGAGTAATCAGAAAGATATAAAGAAGATGAAAAAGGGGGCTAGGAGTAATCAGAAAGATATAAAGAATATGAAAGAAGAGGCTAGGAGTAATCAGAAAGTTATAAAGAAGATGAAAGAAGGGGGCTAGGAGTAATCAGAAAGATATAAAGAAGATGAAAGAGGGGGGGGGCTAGGAGTAATCAGAAAGATATAATAAAGAAGATGAAGGGGGGGCTAGGAGTAATCAGAAAGATATAAAAAAGATGAAAAAAGGGGCTAGGAGTAATCAGAAAGATATAAAGAAGATGAAAGAGGAGGCTAGAAGTAATCAGAAAGATATAAAGAAGATGAAAGAGGGGGCTAGGAGTAATCAGAAAGATATAAAGAAGATGAAAGATGGGGCTTGGAGTAATCAAAAAGATATAACGAAGATGAAAGAGGGGGCTAGTAGTAATCAGAAAGATATAAAGAAGATGAAAGAGGGGGCTAGGAGTAATCAGAAAGATATAAAGAAGATGAAAGAGGGGGCTAGGAGTAATCAGAAAGATATAAAGAAGATGAAAGAGGGGGCTAGGAGTAATCAGAAAGATATAAAAAAGATGAAAGAGGGTGCTAGGAGTAATCAGAAAGATATAAAGAAGATGAAAGAGGGTGCTAGGAGTAATCAGAAAGATATAAAGAAGATGAAAGAGGGTGCTAGGAGTAATCAGAAAGATATAAAGAAGATGTAAGATGGGGCTAGGAGTAATCAGAAAGATATAAAGAAGATGAAAGAGGGTGCTAGGAGTAATCAGAAAGATATAAAAAAGATGAAAGGGGGGGGGGCTAGGAGTAATCAGAAAGATAAAAAGAAGATGAAAGAGGGGGCTAGGAGTAATCAGAAAGATATTAAAAAGATGAAAGACGGTGCTCGGAGTAATCAGAAAGATATAAAGCAGATGAAAGAGGGTGCTAGGAGTAATCAGAAAGATATAAAGAAGATGAAAGATGGGGCTAGGAGTAATCAGAAAGATATAAAGAAGATGAAAGAGGGTGCTAGGAGTAATCAGAAAGATATAAAGAAGATGAAAGAAGGAGCTAGGAGTAATCAGAAAGATATAAAGAAGATGAAAGAGGGAGCTAGGAGTAATCAGAAAGATATAAAGAAGATTAAAGAAGGAGCTAGGAGTAATCAGAAAGATATAAAGAAGATTAAAGAAGGAGCTAGGAGTAATCAGAAAGATATAAAGAAGATTAAAGAAGGAGCTAGGAGTAATCAGAAAGATATAAAGAAGATGAAAGAGGGGGCTAGGAGTAATCAGAAAGATATAAAGAAGATTAAAGAGAGGGCTAGGAGTAATCAGAAAGATATAAAGAAGATGAAAGAAGGGGGCTAGGAGTAATCAGAAAGATATAAAGAAGATGAAAGAAGGGGCTAGGAGTAATCAAAAAGATATAAAGAAGATGAAAGAGGGTGCTAGGAGTAATCAGAAATATATAAAAAATATGAAAGAGGGGGCTAGGAGTAATCAGAAAGATATAAATAAGATGAAAGAGGGGGCTAGGAGTAATCAAAAAGATATAAAGAAGATGAAAGAGGGGGCTAGGAGTAATCAGAAAGATATAAAGAAGATGAAAGAGGGGGCTAGAAGTAATCAGAAAGATATAAAGATGAAAGAGGGTGCTAGGAGTAATCAGAAAGATATAAAGAAGAAAGAGGGTTCTAAGATGAATCAGAAAGATATAAAGAAGATGAAAGAGGGGGCTAGGAGTAATCAGAAAGATATAAAGATGAAAGAGGGTGCTAGGAGTAATAGGAAAGATATAAAGAAGATGAAAGAGGGGGCTAGGAGTAATCAGAAAGATATAAAGATGAAAGAGGGTGCTAGGAGTAATCGGAAAAATATAAAGAAGATGAAAGAGGGGGCTAGGAGTAATCAGAAAGATATAAAGAAGATGTAAGAAGAGGCTAGGAGTAATCAGAGAGATATAAAAAAGATGAAAGAGGGTGCTATGAGTAATCAGAAAGATATAAAGAAGATGAAAGAGGGGGCTAGGAGTAATCAGAAAGATATAAAGAAGATGAAAGAGGGGGCTAGGAGTAATCAGAAAGATATAAAGAAGATGTAAGAAGAGGCTAGGAGTAATCAGAAAGATATAAAAAAGATGAAAGAGGGTGCTAGGAGTAATCAGAAAGATATAAAGAAGATGAAAGAGGGGGCTAGGAGTAATAAGAAAGATATAAAGAAGATGAAAGAGGGGGCTAGGAGTAATCAGAAAGATATAAAGATGAAAGAGGGTGCTAGGAGTAATCGGAAAGATATAAAGAAGATGAAAGAGGGGGCTAGGAGTAATCAGAAAGATATAAAGAAGATGTAAGAAGAGGCTAGGAGTAATCAGAAAGATATAAAAAAGATGAAAGAGGGTGCTAGGAGTAATCAGAAAGATATAAAGAAGATGAAAAAGGGGGCTAGGAGTAATCAGAAAGATATAAAGAAGATGAAAGAGGGGGCTAGGAGTAATCAGAAAGATATAAAGAAGATGAAAGAGTGGGCTAGGAGTAATCAGAAAGATATAAAGAAGATGAAGGGGGGGGGGGGCTAGGAGTAATCAGAAAGATATAAAAAAATTGAAAGAGGGTGCTAGGAGTAATCAGAAAGATATAAAGAAGATGAAATATGGGGCTAGGAGTAATCAGAAAGATATAAAAAAAGATGAAAGAGGGAGGTAGGAGTAATCAGAAAGATATTAAGAAGATGAAAGAGGGGGCTAGGAGTAATCAGAAAGATATAAAGAAGATGAAATAAGGGGGCTAGGAGTAATCAGAAAGATATAAAGAAGATGAAAAAGGGGGCTAGGAGTAATCAGAAAGATATAAAGAATATGAAAGAAGAGGCTAGGAGTAATCAGAAAGTTATAAAGAAGATGAAAGAAGGGGGCTAGGAGTAATCAGAAAGATATAAAGAAGATGAAAGAGGGGGCTAGGAGTAATCAGAAAAATATAAATAAGATAAAAGGGGGGGGCTAGGAGTAATCAGAAAGATATAAAAAAGATGAAAGAGAGTGCTAGGAGTAATCAGAAAGATATAAAGAAGATGAAAGAGGGGGCTAGGAGTAATCAGAAAGATATAAAGAAGATGAAAGAGGGGGCTAGGAGAAATCAGAAAGATATAAAGAAGATGAAAGAGGGGGCTAGGAGTAATCAGAAAGATATAAAAAAGATGAAAGAGGGGGCTAGGAGTAATCAGAAAGATATAAAAAAGATGAAAGAGGGTGCTAGGAGTAATCAGAAAGATATAAAGAAGATGAAAGAGGGTGCTAGGAGTAATCAGAAAGATATAAAGAAGATGAAAGAGGGTGCTAGGTGTAATCAGAAAGATATAAAGAAGATGAAAGATGGGGCTAGGAGTAATCAGAAAGATATAAAGAAGATGAAAGAGGGTGCTAGGAGTAATCAGAAAGATATAAAGAAGATGAAAGGGGGTGGGCTAGGAGTAATCAGAAAGATATAAAGAAGATGAAAGAGGGGGCTAGGAGTAATCAGAAAGATATAAAAAAGATTAAAGGGTGCTAGGAGTAATCAGAAAGATATAAAGAAGATGAAAGAGGGTGCTAGGAGTAATCAGAAAGATATAAAGAAGATGAAAGATGGGGCTAGGAGTAATCAGAAAGATATAAAGAAGATGAAAGGGGGTGCTAGGAGTAATCAGAAAGATATAAAGAAGATGAAAAAAAGGGCTAGGAGTAATCAGAAAGATATAAAGAAGATGAAAGAGGGGGCTAGAAGTAATCAGAAAGATATAAAGAAGATGAAAAAGGGGGCTAGGAGTAATCAGAAAGATATAAAGAATATGAAAGAAGAGGCTAGGAGTAATCAGAAAGTTATAAAGAAGATGAAAGAAGGGGGCTAGGAGTAATCAGAAAGATATAAAGAAGATGAAAGAGGGTGCTAGGAGTAATCAGAAAAATATAAATAAGATAAAAGGGGGGGCTAGGAGTAATCAGAAAGATATAAAAAAAGATGAAAGAGAGTGCTAGGAGTAATCAGAAAGATATAAAGAAGATGAAAGGGGGTGCTAGGAGTAATCAGAAAGATATAAAGAAGATGAAAGAGGGTGCTAGGAGTAATCAGAAAGATATAAAGAAGATGAAAGATGGGGCTAGGAGTAATCAGAAAGATATAAAGAAGATGAAAGAGGGTGCTAGGAGTAATCAGAAAGATATAAAGAAGATGAAAGGGGGGGGGCTAGGAGTAATCAGAAAGATATAAAGAAGATGAAAGAGGGGGCTAGGAGTAATCAGAAAGATATAAAAAAGATGAAAGAGGGTGCTAGAAGTAATCAGAAAGATATAAAGAAGATGAAAGAGGGGGCTAGGAGTAATCAGAAAGATATAAAAAAGATGAAAGAGGGGGCTAGGAGTAATCAGAAAGATATAAAGAAGATGAAAGAGGGTGCTAGGAGTAATCAGAAAGATATAAAGAAGATGAAAGGGGGGGCTAGGAGTAATCAGAAAGATATAAAGAAGATGAAAGAGGGGGCTAGGAGTAATCAGAAAGATATAAAAAAGATGAAAGAGGGTGCTAGGAGTAATCAGAAAGATATAAAGAAGATGAAAGAGGGTGCTAGGAGTAATCAGAAAGATATAAAGAAGATGAAAGAGGGTGCTAGGTGTAATCAGAAAGATGTAAAGAAGATGAAAGATGGGGCTAGGAGTAATCAGAAAGATATAAAGAAGATGAAAGAGGGTGCTAGGAGTAATCAGAAAGATATAAAGAAGATGAAAGATGGGGCTAGGAGTAATCAGAAAGATATAAAGAAGATGAAAGGGGGTGCTAGGAGTAATCAGAAAGATATAAAGAAGATGAAAAAAAGGGCTAGGAGTAATCAGAAAGATATAAAGAAGATGAAAGATGGGGCTAGGAGTAATCAGAAAGATATAAAGAAGATGAAAGGGGGTGCTAGGAGTAATCAGAAAGATATAAAGAAGATGAAAAAGGGGGCTAGGAGTAATCAGAAAGATATAAAGAATATGAAAGAAGAGGCTAGGAGTAATCAGAAAGTTATAAAGAAGATGAAAGAAGGGGGCTAGGAGTAATCAGAAAGATATAAAGAAGATGAAAGAGGGGGCTAGGAGTAATCAGAAAAATATAAATAAGATAAAAGGGGGGGCTAGGAGTAATCAGAAAGATATAAAAAAAAGATGAAAGAGAGTGCTAGGAGTAATCAGAAAGATATAAAGAAGATGAACGAGGGGGCTAGGAGTAATCAGAAAGATATAAAGAAGATGAAAGAGGGGGCTAGGAGTAATCAGAAAGATATAAAGAAGATGAAAGAGGGGGCTAGGAGTAATCAGAAAGATATAAAGAAGATGAAAGAGGGGGCTAGGAGTAATCAGAAAGATATAAAAAAGATGAAAGAGGGTGCTAGGTGTAATCAGAAAGATATAAAGAAGATGAAAGGGGGTGCTAGGAGTAATCAGAAAGATATAAAGAAGATGAAAGAGGGTGCTAGGAGTAATCAGAAAGATATAAAGAAGATGAAAGATGGGGCTAGGAGTAATCAGAAAGATATAAAGAATATGAAAGAGGGTGCTAGGAGTAATCAGAAAGATATAAAGAAGATGAAAGGGGGGGGGCTAGGAGTAATCAGAAAGATATAAAGAAGATGAAAGAGGGGGCTAGGAGTAATCAGAAAGATATAAAGAAGATGAAAGAGGGGGCTAGGAGTAATCAGAAAGATATAAAGAAGATGAAAGATGGGGCTTGGAGTAATCAAAAAGATATAACGAAGATGAAAGAGTGGGCTAGGAGTAATCAGAAAGATATAAAGAAGATGAAAGATGGGGCTAGGAGTAATCAGAAAGATATAAAGAAGATGAAAGAGGAGGCTAGGAGTAATCAGAAAGATATAAAGAAGATGAAAGAGGGGGCTAGGAGTAATCAGAAAGATATAACGAAGATGAAAGAGTGGGCTAGGAGTAATCAGAAAGATATAAAAAAGATGAAAGAGGGTGCTAGGAGTAATCAGAAAGATATAAAGAAGATGAAAGAGTGGGCTAGGAGTAATCAGAAAGATATAAAGAAGATGAAAGGGGGGCGGCTAGGAGTAATCAGAAAGATATAAAAAAGATGAAAGAGGGGGCTAAGAGTAATCAGAAAGATATAAAGAAGATGAAAGGGTGGGGGGCTAGGAGTAATCAGAAAGATATAAAGAAGATGAAAGAGGGGCCTAGGAGTAATCAAAGTAAAAAACAGAGACGAAAAACAGTATCAGAAAGTTACAACCTGCAATGCAGAATGATCTTTGCTTCTTTTTCTTTATGAGAAACTAGCAGGGCTACCCGGCGTTGCCCGAGAATGTATAAAGACCTCATTTATGACTAATTTTTTTATTTTTTATTTCTTAATTTCTCCAAGTTTCAATTTTAATTGGTTCAGAGGAAATAACTTTGAAACTATTGAGTTATTTCCCTTGATTTCTTGAATTTCTTGAATGAAAGAATTGTTTTTTTCTATTCCAGTCACTAACTTGGTCCTCTTTGGCCTCAAATTAATTAATATGTTAGTAATTTTTTACCATAATCTGCTTGAGCTTATACTAAACCATAATATGTAAAGGCTGTAAGTGTATCTTTTGTTGTTTCTGAGATTGAGCTGGACCTAGAGACATACAACTTTTTTTCTTTTTTTTTTAACATAGTTCACCCCAAACAAGGCAGGACGCCACTGTAGACTTTTATTGTCATTAAGGGTATGCGAGCACAACAGGGCTATGTATTTTACTGGTAGGAATTTTTCTTCAGCGCACCTCACACACTTCATCCACTCATGCATAGAGATTTATACTGTAGTGATGTGATAATGAAATGGTTTGGTTGATATGTAGTCATACCCTTAATTAATGACAATAAAAGTGTAAAAATTTGGGAATTTCCTTGCTTTTGTACATTTAGTGTATATGAATTTTCGGTGCAATTTTAGTATAAGGGCGATGCAGTTAATTATTTTCATGTAAAAGCATTATTTTGTACTTACTCAGTCATAGTTTATCTCTCACGGCACGAAAAAGAATTTAAAAATATCAAGCAGAACTTTAATTAGAACGATTTTTCCATTTCCATAAGGGCGATATGAAACGTCGATCGCTGCCATTTTGAGAGTGGCCGGTTGATGGAATAGCTTGGAATAGCTAACTAAGGGCAGATAAGTGTCGCGAAATACCCAGTTACAATGTAAATATGAAAAAAAAAAAAAACAAGAAAATTATATCGTGGAAAGTATCCCGGTGAACAAAGTAAAAATAATTATGTAATTTTCTATTTTTTAATTTAATAAATATATATTTTATTATTATTGCTTATGTGTTTCTTTCTTTTTACAATCCTAACAATAAAAACGGAGTTAATGCCCTTGGCTATTCTATCGACCGCTCACACCCAAAATGTCGGCTCGGCCGCAAATACAGGTTGTACATCGAAATGGAAAAATCGTTCTAATTAAAGTTCTGCTTGATATTTTTAAATTCTTTTTCGTGCCGTGAGAGATAAACTATGACTGAGTAAGTACAAAATAATGCTTTTACATGAAAATATTTAACTGCATCGCCTTTATACTAAAATTGCACCGAATTTTCATCTTAACCCTATTAAGGACATATGATTTCAGTATACTGGCATTTTTCCTGGAATGTCATTACTTTTGTAAAGGCTATGCCTCAATACAATGGCTTCTCATAAGGTTTTTTGGAATTTTCTGGAAAACTAAGGTATATGGTGAACTGAAATTAAAATGCCATCAACTAGACACTAGAACCTCTATCTCTGCCAAAAATCAGCTGAATCTATCAAATAGTTGATGAGATACAAGGTGGCACATACGTACGTATGTACATACGTACGTACACACAGATAACATGATTTTCATGATGAAAGTCTATTAAGAGAGAAGAGCGCTCTCACGCCTCCCTTGATTCACTAGTAGGTGGGAAAAAGTTCTGAGTGGGGTTGAGACACAAATCTATTTATTGACAGTGTGTGGTAACAAACATATCGACGCCCACACTACAGCCAGAAGTTATCTATAACAGTAGAAAAATATTATTGTAGAATAGTTACATCCCATAGTTATTTAAAATACTAATTTAAATTAAAATTTAAAAATTAAACGGAAATAGAATTAGCACTGTTGTTCTACTATTTATAGTTACTGGGGTACTGTCGTAACCTGACGGTTCTTACATACATACGAACGTTCACACACACACAATTGTATCTAGCAATATTTAAGTATAAAAATCTCCTGTGTTTTTTTCATATGTTACGGCAGTTAATTGTAATAAAATCTAAATTATAATTTTATAAATTATAACACTCTAATTTAGGAACGGTTTTATAGCCATACTGCTAAGTTATTTTTAATTTATTTCTGTGCCATCATCACTCTGCTCATTTAATATGTTATCATATTTTATAATTCTTATTTTTTCCTCCAGGCACAGGTTGCATCCAAAAACTTTAACCAAAAGTGCAACCCATGTCTAAAGATGCTAGACATAGAATTTAGTAGCTTTATATATATATATATATATATATATATATATATATATATATATATTTATTCTAAATTTCATAAGTGATATGAAAGTGGTGCAAAACTGGTTTGCTGAGTATATTAATTTTATGATTAACTAGTTGTTTATAATATGTATATTTATATTGTAGTGGAAAAGGAAAAAGGAAAAACCAAAATTACTTATATATTCATCAACGTTTCGTTTTTATTTTAAGACTTTCTCAAGATATATTATATTGTTGTTTATATGTATATATGTTTAATTTAACCTTTTCTTTTTTTGTTTCACTTGTTTAGGTCATTCGCGCTCATAGTCCATGGACTGTGATTTATTTCATCGTCATTAACTTCTTCGGATCATTGTACCTTATGAATCTAATGTTGGCAGTTGTTGCAAGTGCCTATGAACTTGAAGTCAAGAACACCGGAAAAGTAAGGAGAACGCTTCTGTTTTTTCTTCTTTTCTTTTTATTATTCTTCTCTCTTCCATTTTATTTCTTTTTCCTTTTTGCTTAACTTTTTCACTGTTTTATTATTACTATCATTACATTATTACATATTAATATTATTCTTCTCATTATAATTATTCAAAAAAAAAATCGGTAGATGGATACGACGCATTCCATTCCGTTTCGTTATTTAATCTTTTTTTTTTAATCTTTGGATTGATTGATTTGTTCGAGTTTTAGATATGAGTTCAGTTTGCTATGTAAGTTCAATGTTAAACCTCTTCCCCCATCCACTAAAATTTTTCTTATTTACTTTTTTGAAAAAAGAAAATCTTCCGAATACTATACCAAATACACAGATAAGAAAAAAAAATTAATATATAGTTCAAATTTGTTTGTTTCAGAATTTTCTAGACGAGGATTGATAAGTTACATTGTTTGTATTATTCAGACTACTATTCTAATCTTGGTTGTTATTTTCACAACGTTTCGGCCGACGTAACCTTCGACCTTCTTCAGGTACATCTTTTCAAACTTTGTAATGTTTATGCCTAACTCGGGAACCTTGTTGGGATTAAAATAATCCTGTAAATAAAGATCAATTCTCGCACGTGAGAAATGGGTAACAATGTGCAGATAAATCATCAAAAGAGAGATATAGGACGAAAGCCTGAGAGAAGGAACACAAAACACCCGGATGTAGTTTCACAGCAATTTTACTCAGAAAGAGAAAGGCGCAGTCATAGAATATTTACAACAGAGTTTTCAAAGTTCAGTTAGGCATAGTGAATTTGAGAGAGGGTTTGCAGAAACCTTGGTTCGCGAGAACTTATCCGTATAGAGTTCGGGTAACAGCGGGAGGTCATTCTCTGTGACTGCCGTAGTGGGCTGTTGTCACTGAGGATACCAGCCGATGTGTTGCTGACTTGAGCGGAGTCGTCGAAAAAGAGGTGGGAAGCCGTGTGCAAGGGTTTTTAAGGGCTGGCTCACGTGACATCTAAGGGAATAGGGGTTGCAATGCCTGACAGCCAATCCGTGAGGGGGGGGCTTAAATAAATTCCAACAACCTATACAGAATTTTGAACTGAAACCCTTTATTTAATCCAGGGGATTGACCGTTCTCGTTCCCGAGTTTCACATAAAGATTCCAAATTTCGAAAAAGAAAATTCACCTAAACAAGATCGGACGTTACATCAGCCGAAACGTTGTGAAAACACCAATTAAAATGAGAATAGTAGTCCGAATAATTAAAATAATATGGATCTTTGTTTGAGGTAAAATTATATATTTGCCCAACCCACAGCCTGCCTGTTTAAAATTCTGAAAAAGTGTCTGTAAACAGGATTTAGGAGTTAAATTCTGCTCAAGAAATCAAGTAGAGGGAGTATTTTATATTTAATTTACATAGGAAACTGAACTCCCTTCTACAGGTCCATTTTTTTATTTTTGCAATCTGAAAAATTTGGTACTTAAATGGACGTAGTAGTCCGAAGAATTTAAAAAAAAAAAAACATGTTATAGGAAGCAGCATCGTATTTGTCTACCCATTTTTATTATTATTATTATTATTATTATTATTATTATTATTATTATTATTATTATTATTATTATTATTATTATTATTATTATTATTATTATTATTATTATTATTAAAATTAATATCCTTATTCGGTATTATTATTATTACTATTATCGTTATTTCTATTCTTATTCGAATGTGTCGGTTTGGCATTGAATTGCAGTTATGGTGAGCAAGTTTCATTGACAAATGAAAGCACAAAGATTGTCAAGACGGCTTCTTAGTTTCAAGATGGCTTCTTGATAACCTCTTGACCTTTATCGAAATTAGTTGCCATTTTGAATAAATGAAAAATAGATAATAAATTATTTATAACAAAAGAAATTTTAAAAAAGGAAAAGAAATCTGTAATATTTTGTTTATCGCAATGTATGATATTTTTCCTTTCTATGTTTCAAAAATTCAAATGACCTTTTATGATAAACATCTGTCAATATAGTTACACATTACACATACACTCAGATTATATATATATATATATATATATATATATATATATATATATATATATATATATATATATATATATATATATATATATATATATATATATATATATATATATATATATATCTCCGAAACAGTTTCATGGTAAACAGCTGATGATCCCCGTGTTAATATTAGATGCTTACGTTAAGGTCTCCTGTTTTTGTTTCACTGTTAGATACTTAATCCCCCTTTTTATTTTATTTACTTACTATTATATATTTTATTTTTTTATGAATTTTCCAACGAATGTTAAGTCTGCACTATTTTTGATTTAGTTAGTTTCTGTGGGAATTTAAACTGCATTTTCCTTCTTTTTTTGTCTTTTTGTTTAAAATAACTCAAAGCTTCTTTAGACTATATATATATATATATATATATATATATATATATATATATATATATATATATATATATATATATATATATATGATTTTATGTTTTTGTTGTTGATTTTATTGGCGATAGTGACAGTGTGTGAACGTTGCCTTGTAGTTGCCTCACTTTCTAAGTGATCAGGAGTTTCCTCCCTTACATGCAAATGTCTGTACTACGTCGCCCCATAACGGGACTTTCTTTTATTTATTAATATTTAATTTTTACTAACATAAACGTTATCCATGGACACGTGTTTTTTAGTATCCATCAGTAATCAGCATGGCTGACTTCGGCAAGAATCGAACATTGTAGTCTTGCCTGAAATATGTACAATTTTTTTTATTGCTTAAATATTAAGTTAGGTTTTTGTTTTATAATGTGTATATGTTTATATATTTATATGTACAGGATTCACTTTTAAACTAATTAATCAATCATTATGAATTTTGGAACACAGCTGCTAAGCGTAAGGGGTCCAAATGTGGGCTATATTTACTTTAATTTAGTTTTATGTAAATAGAGTAAAAAGGGACTGGAAGGTCTTCGTCAAAATTCAGATACCTCTTGTGGAATTTTAACAATAGCTATGAGACGTGAATTAATAAATATTTCCTAAATTTCCGTTCTTTCTGATGTTTTTAAGGGTTTGGAAAGAGGAGGAAATAATATGTGTGTCACGTTCCATTTAGAGATTCAAATATTTCAAATTTGCATTAAATTTGATCTATCAACATTCGACACGAATTAAGCTAGATTCCCTGAAATCCTTTAGACATTTTTTTAGAATCAAAATTATGGATTTTTATCAAAATTAAAATAAGGATTCTAAACATAAGGTTTAGTATCATTATATCCTGCTTTTGATTTTCATAAGGGGACATAAAAGTGGTGCCAAACTGTTTGGGAATTCATTTTGCTCATTCTTTGATGGTGTTCTTCTAGTATATATATATATATATATATATATTTGTCGCTCCTTAATAATTAGTAGAACACTTTAGTGGTAGTGCAAATACAGCGTGACGTCATTTGCTTTATAATGCATCATTCCTTAATATAAGTAGAATGCCTGTGTCGCTCATCGCCGCTTATAAATGTATTTAAACTACCACAGTTTATCAGCTGTTCGGATATTGGCCGCGAGGTTTAAGACGTTGGATTGAAGTTGAAAAATACTTATAATCCAGGGTTTCGAACCGAGTGACCGGTAGTGAATAGTCATACTTCTACGCTGAAGAGTCTTGATTGAAAAGAGACGAAACATATACGTCCGTAGATAATAAACAACAACAAATATTTTTCATATATATATATATATATATATATATATATATATAATATTTTAAAATTATTATCCACATATATATATATATGTTTCACTCATTTCGGGAATCGTCAGTGGGGAGATAACTGTTTTGCTGGTTAACGGATCAGACCAAGACACGAATCACCTTTTAACTCAAGTCTGAACCCTTTGTGTTCATGCAGCAAACCTAACAGCTATGCGGAAAGAGGGTAATAAAAATCTATTAATGTCTTTAAAAGTGAACATATGTTGCATTGCCCTCTACTTGGGGCCGCGGCTTTTCTCGTTTCGTATACTCGTCCCTGAAAGGGCCGTGGCAGTTCACATTTAATACTCGTCATTTTTTTAAACATAAATCTTATGGTTTGCATACCTCCAAATTTCTCCCTCATCGCGTAGAGGGTCGCCGTCTCGATGTCGTCTAGTGGTTGAACTCCTTCCTCCTCCTTCTGCCGTGAACCACGCCACTGCAACAAAAGCTCCATGATCGGGTCGGAAGACAAACAATCTTTTTAAATTTAATTCTTTTTATTACAAGCGTTAGTTATTTAATCAGCTGGGAGATATTCACTAACGTCGAGAGAGAGAGAAAGTAAATTACTACTTTATCGTAGTTACTTATCAAATAAGTCTTAACCATTCGTGGAGGGGGGAAGGATATCTCTCGCCTGTATTTTCTTAGGGAAATATTTCCCTTAATCGGTTGTAGACTACATGTCTTATCAGTTCGCCTCCAAAACCTAGACTGACAAAACTCGCTTCTCACAAAGAACAAGTGACGTCACGGATCCCTCCGTTTCCCACGCAAGAGCCCGTGACGTCACAGAGCCTCTCGCAGGTGCACATTGACCCTTGATATGGGGTCTCGTTATGTGGTGACCTTGTCACGTCTGTGATTTCCGACTGTAAGAACAGGCCCTATTCTGCACTCGACTGCCGGATCCATCCCACGTTAATTCGCGCAATTCAAACCAACGACTTCCAACAGATATATATATGGTACATGTATTGTATTAGTTTCTGTAGATGTAAATCCATTGAAATTCCAGTGTTTATAAAAAGTGTTCAATAACAAGTAGAGCTGTTCTTTAGTATAAATTTTTTATTTATACAAACATTATTGGTTACATATGTGCATACATGTTTCGGTTGTACTCTTCATAGAGAGTCCACCTCTTCAGACCAAACAAAACAAGAAATATATAGATAAGGAAGGCTCTGTAGACTGGCTCAAAAGAAGATCGCTCAACTATGACCAGGAGCTTCTTTGGTCTGAAGAGGTGGACTCTCTGTGAAGAGTACAACCAAAACATGTATGCATATATGTAACCAATAATGTTTGTATAAATAAAAATTTATACTATATATATATATATATATATATATATATATATATATATATATATATATTATTCTCAATTTTCTTATCTTTTTGTTTTTGCTGGGAATGGAGTGCCCTACCGGATGCCAGACATTCACCCGCTATTCCAGAGACTCCAACCAGAGACTCCAACCAAGAGATCTTTTTAGGGTTCTAACCGTCTCTTTAAGCATAATTCTTTGTATCTCTCTTGCACTTGGTTCACCGGGTATGTTCGCCAGGTAGTTTTTAAAATTCTTTTTCATGAGCCCGTGTGTTCCTAGGATTACTGGTATGATGAAGATTTTCCTAAGATGCCAGTTTCTTTTCATGTCGTACATAAGACGTCTCAGCTCTGTTTATACCAGCATCATTAGGGACACTAACCTCAACAAGAGTTGCTACTTTCTCCCGTTTGTCCCATATCACTATGTCAAGTTTAACAGCTTCGTTTTTTATGTATGTAGCTGTAGGGGTTGCATAGTCATAGTGGATGGTGTATAAATTATTTGCAACTGGTCTTTCTGGTATATTTTCCCAGGACTTGCTGCTACACTGGATATTCAATTTTTTTACGGATGGTCCAGTGGAGATATTTACACACTCTATTGTGTCGCATTGTATAGTAGCAAAACCTTACAACTGGATGTCAGGTGGCTCACACTCTCCAGTTATGTGTGGCAGAACCTGCACTTTTTGCCGCTGCTAAGACCACTCATCTTCTTAAAAGCATTGGTCATCAAGACTTGATCTTGGACAGCCATTATCATCTTCTCCTGGTCATAGATCCTCTTTTCAGCCAGTCTACAGAGCCTTCCTTATCTATATATTCCTGGGATAGTTCTTCTAGAAAATATTTTGCACGTTGTTGGTTGGCCCATTCTTTAAGTTTTCTATCATGGAAGGTCTTGGTGTATTTCTGGCGGCTCTTTGGGGTTATTTCCGTGGCAGGCTTATTTGGTATTTCTGTCTCATTTGTGAGACAGTCTTGTCCAAAATGTTGTCCAAAATGTTTGGTCAATTTTATGATGGAGGTTGTTTTACTGGCTCTTGTTGCATTTATGTTGATGTACCATCATAAGGTTTGGGTTCTGGGATTTCATCAGATATTGACCAGTGCTCACGATAGTGGCTCGATGATGATGATGATGATGATGATGATGTTTATTTATATATATATATATATATAGGTTTATATATATATATATATATATATATATATATATATATATATATATATATATATGATAATTTTATTTACACAGACATGTACAAAATCTGCGACACTGGCATGTCGATGTTATCGATCAACAGTTACTATAAACTGAGATCTCATCAGGCAGAGTTAGAATCCGATCTTAACCTCAGATCATATTTGGTCTGAGGTTAAGATCGGATTCTAACTCTGCCTGATGAGATCTCAGTTTATAGTAACTGTTGATCGATAACATCGACATGCCAGTGTCGCAGATTTTGTACATGTCTGTGTAAATAAAATTATCATATATAAAACTCTATTTTGATATTGAGCACTTTTTATAAACCCGGTTAAAATTCTCTGGATTACAACCCTGTGGATATTTTTCACCTGGATTATTACCATTATATATATATATATATATATATATATATATATATATATATATATATATATATATATATATATATATCATAGTCATCCACAGACCGATGATTTCGCTGTATCACAGATTGTCCGAGTGGCTAGATGAACTAATGCTTCAAGTTGAAATTAAATTCCGCCATATTGTCAACAGTTAGAGTCTTATACCGCTATGTTGTCAACAGCAGATATGAAAGAAGAGACATTTTAATGTTGAGATATTTTTTCATTTTTTTACGGGTGATCACCCACTTCCAGAGCAGACAGCACTTTTAAGGGCCGGTAGATGACTGTCCTTATGTTCGTGATTAAGAACTTTATTAACAAAAGATAGATAAAATGTCTGTTTCCGTAGTCAGATATTGGTGTGTGTTGTTAAATAGAAAACTTTTATTTGCAATCGATTTCATCGATTGTTATATTTAATCCTGAACTATATTTCACTTCTTTTTTATTTTAGTCATAAATAAAGGAAGGCAGATGAGCTTTCACCTTCACAGTCAGCAGTACTGATACTGCTACCTAAATCACCGGGTACTAATTTTATAACAGACAAATGTTTGGATATTCATCGGTGAAAAAGAGGGAAGGGAAGTCTTCATTTGTCCTTTGCACTTTCCTTCTAATTTTGTACCAGACAAATGTTTGGATATTCATCGGTGAAAAAAAGGGAAGGGAAGTCTTCATTTGTCCTTTGCACTTTCCTTCTAATTTTGTACCAGACAAATGTTTGGATATTCATCGGTGAAAAAGAGGGAAGGGAAGTCTTCATTTGTCCTTTGCACTTTCCTTCTCTCCTTTTATTTTGTTTCGTTGACTGACAGGAGATTGGGGAAGACAAAAAGAATCACGTTCTTTCTCTTCTTTCTTTCGTTGCGTTTGGCTGATAAGGAGAATGAAAGACAGAAAGAATTCAGCTCTTCTGGTTTTAAGCAGCATTCAACTGTTAGATATAGAATTGATTCGGTGGTTCAAACTGTTAGCATGCCATACTTAAAGGCAGAGGTCAGAAGTTCAAACCTCACTCTGGCATAATAATTATGTTCACCTGATTTCATCCCAAATAAACTTAAATATTTTAAATTACAATATTCAGCAGACTGTTTAGTTTTTTTTGTTTTTTGTTTTGTTTTTTTGGGGGGGTTGGGGGTCTTTGTAATCTACATAATTTACGGATATTAGGATCCTGGGCAATGACGGGTAAACTGCATTTTGTTTTAACGAGATTAACATATTATTAAAACATGTACGCTTGAGAGTAAAAGGGTCCAAGACGGGATTAGTGGAAGGGTTAGGGTTAGAGTTAGGGTTTAGGGTTTAGGGTTAGAGTTAGGGTTTAGGGTTAGGGTTTAGGGTTTAGGGTTAGGGTTTAGGTTTAGGGTTTGGGTTAGGGTTTGGGTTAGAGTTAGGGTTAGGGTTTAGGGTTAGAGTTTAGGGTTAGAGTTTAGGGTTAGGGTTAGTGGAAGGGTTAGGGTTGGGTTTGGGTTTGGGTTAGGGTTTAGGTTAGGGTTAGGGTTTAGGGTTTAGAGTTTAGGTTAGGGTTAGGGTTTAGGGTTTAGGTTAGGGTTTAAGGTTAGGGTTAGGGTTAGTGGAAGGGTTAGGGTTAGGGTTAGTGGAAGGGTTAGTGGGCGGGTTAGAGTTAGGGTTAGGGTTAGTGGAAGGGACTCATGAAGTGTTAATGGTCTATTTTTGTCTCAGGTGCTGCCAATGTATGCTACACTACTGTAAATCTCTATGTATAAAACTCAATGTCTGTGTGTCTAAATGTGCGATGTATGTGTGTTCCAATAGAAACAAAGGTTAGAGAATCCATATAAAATCTAAAAGTGTATTCTTATGTAAAATTTACCGGGGAAGACAATTGAAGTATTCCCGAACCTCTAAGTGAACCTCTAAGGGAGCTATGAAGGCATAACCTCCTTAAAACTTCAAATATATCCTATTTTTATTAAATTTAAATCAAATTTATAAAATTTTATGAGAAAGACAATGAAAGTCGTCCTGAATCTCTAAGTGCCCTCTTAACCTAAGTAGGTTATGGGGACCGAACCTCCTTTAAAACTTCAAATCTATCATATGTATGAATTTCTCCGGGGAAGACAATGGAAGTGGTCCCGAATCTCTACGTTATCGTCTATATTGTGAATATCTATGTGTCCATGCCTCTAAGTTACTCTTATTTCAATGAAATTTAGACCATATGTATAAGACACTAATTCAGAGAGTTTCCCAACATTTTATCTTATCCCGAGCAACGTCGGGTCATCCTGCTAGTAAATATACGAAATAAAAAGACAGCTTTCCATGACTGCAAACCGACAATTTCTTTACCATTTTTCTTTTTGATTATTATTATTATTATTATTATTATTATTATTATTATTATTATTATTATTATTATTATTATTATTATGTGTTGTTGTTAAAAGATTTTGATATTGTTTATTTTTTTATTGCAAGTTCACAAATTACTCTTCACTTGAACACTGCATAATACTGCACACTACAAATACATGTGCACCGATAATAAAGAATGTAATAGTTCACGTAGCAGTAATTAACTAGCTTCAAGTGCATCTGCTCACAACAATATGTATAGACGTAGCTACACATTGGTGCATATAGGTAATCATACATTCAAACTAACACACACACACATGCAAGTAGACTCGACGCACACATGTATTTTACAAATATATACATACATAATTTTCATTGTAATTTTCAAACTTCAATACATTTAAAGAAATCGTGGAGATGCCCATAATACTTATTGAAACTTGTGCACACCAGAGCACACACCACTGGAATCGGTCACAAAAAACTGAATCTTTAAAAAGAACAGAAGACTACGACTAAGTAACAACATGCCACATTAAAAAAAAAGAAAAGGTAATTGTCTGTATTTTTCTGACGAGGACTCTTTTATGAGTCGAAAATTAGAATTTAAATAAGCGGAATATAAATATAAATAAATAAATATATATATATATATATATATAGTGTGTAGATTTCAATTTTGTGTTGAGAATCTGGTTGAGAATCTGAATAACAGAGCTCAATGTAATTTAAACAGAGCAAAACAGAATTATAAAAAGAAAAACTATACACACATTAAGGTTGTACACATTATAACTTATTTCGACCCCTTTAATTAGGTCTCCTCATCTGAGGAGACCTAATTAAAGGGGTCGAAATAAGTTATAATGTGTACAACCTTAATGTGTGTATAGTTTTTCTTTTTATAATTCTATATATATATATATATATATATATATATATATATATATATATATATATATATATATTGCATATAAATATAAATATATATACACATATACATTCACACACACATATATATATATATATATATATATATATATATATATATATATATATATATATATATATATATATTTATAAAAGAAAATCTGCATTATGACTCATCTTTAAAGCATTATAATTTTATATAATAAATCTTAGGTAAACTTTATTACAACATCACTTGTTTACTCTCGAAGAATTCCAAATAATTACAGTTATATATATATATATATATATATATATATATATATATATATATATATATATATATATATATATATATGAATTATAATAACATTTGATTCGCACCTTATTTTATTATTTCATTTTATATTATGCTATTAATGCTCTATCCAGTATATTGAGCTTCAGTCTTTATCCGGATGTTTTACTAATTACAAGATATTAGTTGCCTCTTATATCTTTTGTTGGATTTACTATATATATATATATATATATATATATATATATATATATATATATATATATATATATATATATATATATATATATATATATATATATATATATATATATATATATATATATATATATATATATATATATATATATATATATATATATATATATATATATATATATATATATATATATATATATATATATATATATATATATATATATATATATATATATATATATATATATATATATATATATATATATATATATATATATATATATATATATATATATATATATATATATATATATATATATATATATATATATATATATATATATATATATATATATATATATATAGAACGCTCTAGACGTTAAGCCGCCGATAAAGTGTTTAAATTATCACCGTTTATTCGCTATTTAAAATTGGCTGTGTGGTTAAGGTGTCGGATTTGAG
This sequence comes from Sepiola atlantica, assembly GCA_963556195.1. Taxonomy (NCBI): domain Eukaryota; kingdom Metazoa; phylum Mollusca; class Cephalopoda; order Sepiida; family Sepiolidae; genus Sepiola; species Sepiola atlantica. Next base: position 36,688,434 of record OY744543.1, read on the forward strand.
TTGCAAAAAATGCTTGTAATCCGGGGTTTCGAATCGCATGACCGGTAGTGAATAGTCATATCTCTATGCTGATGAGCCTCGATTATTAAAAAAGGACGAAACGTATACGTACATAGATAATAAACAATAACAAACAAATATTTATTATATATATATATATATATATATATATATATATATATATATATATATATATATATATACATATGTGTATATATATATTATACACATATGTATACGTTTCATCCTTGTGGAATCTTCAGTTTGGAGATTACTGTTCAAACTGGTTACACGATTCGAACTTCAGAACACGGGTTACCTTTAACTCAATTCCGACCACTCTAACAAATGAGGCCAATTCCAACCATTACACAACGAGTAGAGAAAAAAAATCTATTTATGTCAAATCAGGCGCACAAACATGGTCAGCCGTCTTCATAGTGTTCAATACATCACGTAGAATAGAACCTGTGTTTTTAGCTGAGATTAGATGGCTTAAATTATTTCTCATTAAAGGGTATGGACGAAAAGGGGCTATAAATAATTATTTGATAATAAATATTTAATTATTATACGTTTCATCATTGCGAAATCTTCAGTGTGAAGATAACTGTTCAAACCGGTCGCATATATATATATATATATAATAATCCAGGTAAAACATCCACAGGGTAGTAATCCAAAGAATTTAAACCGGGTTTATAAAAAGTGCTCAATATCAAATAGAGCTTTTATATATGTTGTTTTTTTTTTACACAGACATGTACAAAATCTGCGACACTGGCATGTCGATGTTATCGATCAACAGCTATTATAAACTGAGATCTCATCAGGCAGAGTTCTCCATTTCATTCTTACCAAATATGATCTAAGGTTGAGATCGGATTCTAACTCTGCCTGATGAGATCTCAGTTTATAATAGCTGTTGATCGATAACATCGACATGCCAGTGTCGCAGATTTTTTACATATCTGTGTAAATAAAAATAATCATATATATATATATATATATATATATATATATATATATATATGTGTGTGTGTGTGTTGAAATATCTTTAAGTAAAATTATTTAAAAAAAGGTTTTTATATAGTAAAATTGAATTTTGAAAGCAGTTTCCATGACCACACTTGTGTCTAACACATTCCTTACCTAAATTTTAAAGATGATATATCGTTATTGTTGTGAAGTAGTCCAACAGTAAAAAGAAGAAGTCAAGTCGAGGTTTGGTTAAGATAACAAGTGTATTAACATAAAAGGTACAAAGGTAAGGAAACTGACTGGCACTCGGCTAGACAGTTACAATACTGTCCTTTTTCTACCTGGTGATTGTCTACTCGCACTATTTATAGTGAGAACCGGTGTAGTTTCTCTTCTGTTAGAACGGCCGGTGTAACAGTTATCATGATATATGTCATTATTTACATCAGGTTGTTTGTTATTATCACAACGCTTCAGTCACACTATAATCAAGTTTTCTTCAGATGTCTCAGAGAATTTTCAACTGCGTCTGATTTAATTGACTCCAGTATACATAATCTGCTGTCAGCATATATTTAACATGAGATAAGTAAGCTATGCCAGAATAATCTTTAAATTAAAATTTCTACTGCGAAGCTAACTTGCATTGTAACAGTAATTAACATGAGATACATAGGTTACACAAGATATAGGTTAGTGAATGTAATGTGTTTGGTTGCATCTGAAATTCAAGACTGGGTTGTTTTGACAGGTTGTGATTTAGGGAAGTCGGTAGATAAATTATTTAAAATAAACATGTGTTTTGTTGTTGAGAAAAGAGGGTGTAAAAATCTTTTTAAAAGATTTTGATTAATATGGTGAGCTGATCGGAAAACAAAGGAAGACTTATTTGATTTCGAGAAGTGAGAACACCTGTGGTTTGCTCCCTACCTCACCTAGTAGGACCTCCGTTAAATAGCCTGCTGTACATAGAGAAAGGAGTAAGTAATAAAAGTTAAACAACAAAAAATACTTTTATGTTTAAAGTCTTATTTCTGTTCAATCTTGCTGGAAAAAATGGTGTCTTGGTGAGTTCAAGTGAATGGCTTCAAGAGAGACAATGGCTACCTTACACATAATCATAAGAGGCAACATCACATATGAAAATTTGAATCGACTTTACACTATGAAGAATTGAAGGTGTGTCTACATTACAAACTTATGTGGAACCCCTTCTGAAAGAAATAAAGAGCCACATTACATATGTTATTTGTTGCCAGAACATTACATCATGAGCATCAAGTAATTTGAATCTTGAGAGTGTGTATGCGTGGGGTAATGGATACTGTTGAAGACTATGGAATTGGCAATTTATTTACCTCCCCGGGAGGTTAGGCACAAGGCAAGTTTTATCTTACTCCCACAAGGTAAGACGTGACCCAAGGTCGGGTCGGGAAAGTGGGACTTGAAAAGCCAGCGCCCAAGAAGATGAGAACTCTGGCCATTAAAAATTGCCTGGACAGCCCCATCGGCATTCCCCGGTAGGGGCGTCCCAGGCAGTAAGCAATAAACTTACTCCTCTCCAAAGAGGGGAGGCAAAGCCTGGGAGGGTGGACCTCCTAGAACTGCAGAGAACAAACCCACAGACCGGTGTAAATCAAGCCCCGAAGGCCAATACAATACCAGTCTATGGGGTGCAGTATCAATCGGAACAGATACTACACTTTGATCTTGACCAAAAGGCCGAGTTGGCAAGCCGAGTTCAAATCTCTGTCTGATTTGTATTAAAGGTATAAACATCTTTCCCCAGCTATATACAAAATAGCAACTTGTCTTCCTTGAGTTGCTTAAATAGGCTTCATGGTGTTTTCATAATCATCATTGTCACACTGCATATACGACATTATTACGTTGACACACGGCTTCTCATTAGATCACGGAAGTTAAGCAACGTTGAGCCTGGTCAGTACCAGATGGGTGACCATTCGAGAATACAAGCTGCTTTATGTGGTAGAACGATGACACCTCTCTGAAAAAAATCTTAAAAAACTAACATTGTTAAAATCATCTCATTTGAACGGAATACACATGTTACTAAGGAGGACCGTTTGTGAATTTGATATTCCCTAGAAACTTTCTCTAGAGGAGGAAGTGTATGCCGCACCGGAAGGGCAGGACACTGCAAGCACTGATTCACATGACTCTTTGTTGTCATTCAATTCTATTGTTCATCATATTCGGCAGGTCAGAGGGATTGCAGATTTTGACATCACAAGTTTGTTTGATCTAGGTCTTGGCTTGTCATCCTCTGATAGCTCTTCCTTGCGTAGCCACCCACGAAAAGGTTTACCATCAATTTTGTATTTAGCTCTCCGTATATATTCTGCAAATCTGACACTGCACTTTTTATGATGGCTGATACTGAACGACGATTCTTCGTCGGTGTGATTATTTTGTAAAGTGATTTTCAAAGCCACACGTATCATGCGAGTGTATGCTCCACTCATTCTTATTTCCGGTTGTGACGTAAGAGTTTATGCTGAGGACTCATACAGTAGAGCAGAGGTAACAGTTGCTTGAAAGCAATTCCTTTTTATATTGTCTGGAAGTCTAGATTTCCATACCAGTCATAACTTGTCGGCAACCGAGACCTTATCAATGTTCGCAGTTAGTTAACAGAAAAAATAAAATTAATGTCATAATCACAGATTTCTATCTCACAGCTCTCAGAATGCAGTGCAGTATCAGAAAAGATATCATATAGAAAAAAAACGAAGTCTATTTCTAATATTTATAACAACTTTATTGGCCATCTTCGTTAACATGTAAAATAATAATTGAGGAGAGAAGGGGTTAGTAGCAGAGAATAATATGTCCAGGAGTCTGGACGAGGAAAAAGGTTGGAGAGTCCATAATACGAATGATAAATGCCCTGATTGTAGGGAAAGGAGAATAGTTCATACAAGAAGAATGTTCTGATGAGAAAGTTCGTCCGTACGTATTAGTTGTTTAAATGCAGGCCGTGTTCGTGTGTGTTTGTTAGTATGTGTGTGCGTGTGTTACAATGATAGAAGTTCACGTGCGACAATGTTGGATGTTGAAGTCTTCTTGTCGAAACCCAAGCCCGTGGCCCAGCAGGTGTTCTGTACCTAGAAGAAATGAAATACATAGAAAAGACATTCCGAAAAAAAACAAAAAATACTCTGCACCATGTTGACCAGTTTAGTAAAAACAACAAAAAAACTAATATAGAATTATTTGTATAAATTTAACAATAATTAACATGAGATAAGTAGGTTACACAATATATAGGTTAGTGAATGTAATGTGTTTGATTGCATCTGGAATGGAGTTGTTTTGACAGGTTGTGATTTAGGAAACTCGGCAGGTAAATTATTAAAATAAACTATGTCAAAAGAAAAAGCTCACGATAAAAAACAAAAACAACAACGACATCGAAACTCGAACGCAAACTTAGGCGAAACTATTTCAACAAATTTCTAAGTTTACTTACTAACAATGAATAAACTAGAACTTAATTTAAACAAAATTGATCTCCAAACTCTAACTAGCACATCCAAAAAAATTTTAAATTTAATAATAAATCACAAAATAAATCTACAACATAAGCAGGTATCTATATGATGCCATGTAAAAAATGGTACAAAGTGTACATACGGAAATGTCCTGGGTAAGACATTAAACTATATCCGGTAGTAAGGATAGAATTTGGGAGTTTTGGGGGAGTGTGGAGTCACTCCTTAATTGATATTATTCTCAAGATCATTCGGAACTAGAGTGATATTATCTGTCTAGGTCCCATCTATGGGTTAAACGAATCAATACTAGGTATGATACGAAACTGCATCTGGTGGTATATCCATATTAGTGATGGGACGATTAATCAGAATAGGAATCGGAAAAATCGGAACTTTTTAGGGTATCGGAATTGGAAAAATCTGCGCCTATTTTACGATGCTAAAAACGATTCTTTTAATTCTTTTTAATTTTCTATTGCTGGTACTAATGATAAAATGATAAATATTTATTGTTTTTAAACTACCAGTAAAACTAAAATCTATAGATCCCCCCCCCCCTCCACAAGTATATTTTTACGTCTGCGAAAATATAGGCACATATTACATGGGTTTTTACGCTAATCTAAAAATTAAAAAAACAAAAACAACAATTTTATAACTAAATATTTAGAGATTTAAACAGAATCGGAATTGGTAATTGCATTGCAATCGTCCCATCACTAATCCATATATCTATATAATAAATAACTGGTTAAAGCAAAAACCATGAATAAATATTAGAAGATATTAAGAACTTGAAACATAAACATTTTTACCAAAATGACCTGATTTGGCTTTAAATAAACCAAAGAGTTGATATGCCGTGCAACAAAACAAACAAACAAATATACATAGGACAAACGCATGACAGACTAATGGGAAACAATTACACACTTACACAATAAACACTAAATAATGATTTAGAAAACAAGCACACTTTTGAACTAAAAGACACGCAAATGATATTTATAAGTTATTTGAAAAAGGACATCTAATGCTACTAAATATTGCTGAGAAAGTTAATACAAGATATATAAGAAAAGAATAATGAGTATATTTAAGGATTTAACAACCAAAAAGCCAATCACATAGCGGGATAGCAGCCATCTTGAACTTTTCTTGTTCAAGATGGCTGCTATCCTGCTGTGATTGATTTTTGGTTGTCAAATCCTTAAAATTGCTCATTACTCTTTTCTTATGAATCTTATACTAAATTTATCAGCAGCATTTAGTAATATCAGATGTCCAGAATTGCAAGCTTTAATATATTATTACACACTTAACTACTATTCTGAAAAACATCAACTTAATTATAAGTACACCCGGGCTAAATACATAAACACATGTAACATATTCAGAATAATACTGTTAACAGTATGATATTTTATTTATATTTGTATGTAATAAAATATATTACAAAATAAGTCTCTCTCTCTCTATATATATATATATTCTTAATAATATTGGTATCCAAATTAAAACAATGCATGGTACAAATTCACTTAATCTTTGAAATTTTTCTGCATGTCCAATCTGCATGCTGATTGGTTGGGTTTTTTTAAACAATTTTTTTTTCAAATATATTTTTCTCTTTCACGATCGTTTTTAAAACACAATTTGTCAGAAATCAAAATGAAAAATATTTACTGCTTTTTAATTTTTTTTTTAATAATTATTTTCTTTTTACATAAATTTTTGCTTCAAAACTGTCTATTATTATTATTATTATTATTATTATTATTATTATTATTATTATTATTATTATTAATATCATTTTCAGTTTTCAATTATTATTTTTATGTCCCTCATTTTTTATATGCACTGTTTTGTTTTTAATTATGATTTAATAAATAAATAAATAACAATACATTTCGCTTCTTTTCTTTTTTTTTCTTTTAATTTCTTTTCTTTAAAATTCTAAATCCCATGTATTCAGTTTCTTTATAAACTATGCCCATCACCAACAAAGGTAAATATTTCCTCTATCAACTTTTGCACTGCTTCCATTTTTATGATCCTTTTATTCTTCCATACGAGAAGAATGTTGAGAAAAGAAACTGTTGGCTTTTTGCTCTTCCGTACATCTATTTGGATGGCTGTTAGTCTTTTCTATCATGCAACATTGTTTTTTTTCTCCCTCCCCCGTTTTCTTTATTTTCTTTTTCTTCTTTTCTATAAACCCCCTTTGCGTTAATCATTGCATCAGACATCTTTATTCTTTCATAATCCTTCTGCTTTTCAAGCAAAGAAGATTAATATTCTCAGGTACTTTTTAAAAAGTTTTTCTTCAATAAAATATACCTCAATAAAGACGTAAAATTCGCTAAGAAAAAAAAAAATATATATATATATAAACTAGCGTTGCCCGGGAAAATTGTGGAAACCAAGAATCGCAATCCATGAGAAGTAAATTGACCGGAAAAAAAACAGGAAAGACTATTCTCACCCAAAATACTAAGCATAGAAAATATTTTTGAATAGAACTGTGGGTAATATTAAAATGCTAAAATTATAGAATAAATAAAACCAAAAATCTGAATAGTTAATTAATGAGAATTCGTTTTGCAAAGCATTATGCAAATTAGTTAACGTTCGGACGTCACTCGTATAGAGATGACTGATTTTATTAGAATTCTGTGATTTCTTGGCCTTTTGGCTAAGATCAAAGTGTAGTATCTGTTCCGATGGATACTGCACCCCATAGACTGGTATTGTCTTGGCCTTCGGGGCTTCATTTACGCCGGTCTATGGGTCTGATCTGTCCTGTGCAGTTCTAGGAGGTCCACCCTCCCAGGCTTTGCCTCCCCTCTTTGGGGAGGAGTAAGTTTATTGCTTACTGCCTGAGGCGCCCCTACCGGGGAATGCCGACGGGGCTGCCCAGGCAATTTTTAATGGCCAGATTGCTCACCTTCTCGGGTGCTGGCTTTTCAAGTCCCACTTTCCCGACCCGACCTTGGGTCACATCTTACCTTGTGGGAGTAAGATAAAACTTGCCTTGTGCCTAACCTCCTGGAAAGGAGGTAAATAAATACTGTGAATAGGAAGGAAGCCTTTTAATCGCATTGTCAGTGTGAAAAATGGCTTAACTTTGTAAATGTTGCTAACTAATAAATAAAAATACATACTTGTGTCTATTATTAGACTAAATGTTGCTTTTTCCCCCTATATACTTAAATAACACAAAATATATATGCTAAAATATACCTTAATTCTGGAATTAAGTTATGTTTGAAAACATTTCTGTTTTACTTGCTCAAATTAGCCGTAATTTGTAATTAACTGAACAAGTCACACACCTCTCTCTTAACTATCTGTATATTTCTCTCGTCCCCTCACACTCTATGTTGATTCAACCACTCTCTAATATTTATTATGTCGCTGTGAGGATTTAGAGTAAGAGTAACTCTCTTTTTTATTAGTGTTTCTTTCTAATTTACATGTTTGTGTGTATACACCGCAAACACGTATGTAAATTAGATGGCAAAATATGAAGTCTCTTTACTTCTATATAAGAATAATAAAGAATAGTAATACTTCTATATAAGAATAAGAATAAGGATAAGAATATAAAAGTAACATAATCATGGACGGCAGTACCGGGGTGGGGGCAGGGGGGGGGGGGGCTCAAGCCCTCTCACTTTTTGACTTGGCCCCCCCCCCACTTTACGGTCATCAATAATTAAGTTGATATGCATGTGTTTAACCGGCCCCCCCACTTTTTAGGAGAACCCCCCACTTTTATAACTGTCCCGCCGGCCCTGCATAATACTTTGTGTAATAACTGGTGTGATATTTGCCCTGGGTAGGCTGGGCCGGCTTCCCCTGAAAGAGGAAGTTTCTAGGGAATATCAAATTCACATACAGTACCCAGCTTCATGTATATCTCAGTCAGGGGAGATGACATACAGCGCCTAGTTTTCCCAAATCGTCACCCATCTGATACTGATCAGACTTAACGTCGCTTAACTTCTGTGATCTAACAAGAACTGGTGTGTCAACGTGATTACGCCGTACATATAGAAGTAAAGAGACTTTATTATTTTTAGTTATGCAAGAAGAATGTCTTAAAATATATGTGACAGTTTATAAATTTTCGAATTAAATCAAAGTAGAAGAAATAGTGGCAGTGATTTGGATTGAACAGATACTACAGAAAAGTCGGTATCAGTGGTTGTTGGTTGATTATTTTCATTGTCCCTCTACCCTAACCCTAACCCTACCCTACCCTACCCTACCCTAACCCTACCTCTACCCCTACCCCTACCCCTACCCCTACCCTAACCCTACCTCTACCCCTAACCCTACCCCTACCCCTACCCTAACCCTAACCCTAACCTCTACAATCTTCCAGCCAGTCGAGGATACATCTTTGACAATCAGTCCAACAGTGGCTCTGTTGCTGTCAGGCTGAGATATGGTTTTGTTCAGTTTCCAGGCTTTATCTTCTCGTTGCAAAAGAGGTTAGTTTATTGCTAATCGCCTGACGGGGCTGCTCAGGCATTTTTGTAGGCCAGCGTGCGCTTGCTTTTTCAAAACTACACTAAAATTTGTGTCTAACCTCCTGGAGAGGAGGTAAATAAAAACTCTGCAGTCTTTCATCAGGTTTCAAGCAATTCCGGTTTACAAATAAGAAAATAATTCTATAGCCGAAACTATTATAATATGGCTGCATAAAAAAAACATAGCTTACACTAATGAGGGAGTGATCTTTTTTTATTTTTTGGAGAAAAAAAATTATTAATTAAGTGCGTTTTGATTAATTCCGATTAGATTCGTGTATGTATATGTCTTTGTCCTAAATTTAGATCCTTATTTACAAAAATTATGGTACAGATTAGGGATAGTTATAAAGCAACATCGCATCAGATGGGATAGATTTTTCGTGGGTGACATCATGGAAACCATTAAAAAATGTCAATTGTGTGTCTTAATTGTGACAATAAAGAGGAACACTTACCAGCTGAAAAGAGAATGAGATGTTTCGCATGTCCTGCATGCCCATCTATTTGCCAGAGTAAAAAAGGGCTTCTCTTCACAATTGTAGACTTTTATAGTTGGGACTGATCTGCATATGTAGATTACTAATTAGCATATGTGGAGACCAACTGACATAAATGAAAGGATGGATAGAAAACAGTGAGTCGATTTTCAGAGAGCAGAGAGAGACTGGTGGTGCTGGAAATCTGTTTGAAAGTTGAACTCTCTTTATAACCTTTTCTTTATTCTCACTGTTAGATTACATTTATATATTTTTTAATCCTTTAAATATGTTTTTTTTTCTTCTTCAGTTCTTAACTATTGGTCCCCCGATTTATAAAATCGGGGGACCTATGTTTCGAGGCATGTCCATCCGTCCGTCCGTCTGTCCGGATTTTTCTCCGCAACAATCCATTGAATTTCTCTGAAATTTTGCATGAAGTTGTAACTTTAGTCAGGTTAGAGAGTGACATTCTCCGATTTTTGAAAAAAAATCTGGTTAGCCCCCCCCCCCAGGGGGTCAAAAGGCCCCGAAATGGCAAAAAATGACATTTTTTGCCCCATAACTTTTCATCCATCCATTCAATTTCTCTGAAATTTGGCCAAAATGTGGAGGCAATTGTTCCTAATAGAAAACAAGTATCGCTGACATTGGAAAAAATCTGGTTCGCGCCCCCAGGGGCTCAAAAGCCCCAAAATGGCAAAAAATGACCCTTTTCTCCAATAACGTTTGATCCATCCATTCAATTTTTCTGAAACTTGGCCAAAATGTAGAGGCAATTGTTCTGAATATAAAATGAGCATCCTTGACCTCAGAAAAATTCTGGTTCGCGCCCCCGGGGGGTCAAAGGGGGGTCAAAAATGCCCCAAATTGCCCAAATTTATTGCATTTTACACTCGCCACATCGAGTCACATACAGAGGGGGACCACGCACGCGCGGCTTGTTTCTTGTTGTTTGGGTCTTTGACAAAAGTTGTATTTTAAAACGACTTTTTATTTCAAATTCGTCCAAGGAAACAATTAAAATTTAGTAAAAATAGCTATTATTAAAAATGTATAATGATCAGAAATGTAATTTCTATTAAGCGAATAATCCGAAAGTAGGCATCTACTCTCTATCAATAATGTCCACAACAAACAGATCATTTTTCAATAAAACCTATTACAAGATGGTGCTTTTTCACTTGTTTTCTTTTTTTTCACGAAAAATAAAAGGCAGTAAAACTCGTTCCACCAGAGATAACTCAACACATATCTATCTGTATTGACAATACGAAGAACAATGTCTTTAAAGACACTTCCAACAGAATGACTTACTGATGTTCTCTGTTTTGCTTTTTAAGACAAGGGCAGATAACTTCCCCAAGCAGACAAATATTAAAAGAAAAAGATCCATTACCAACTCAACCATATTATAAACATGTCTGTTCTTTCTAAAATAAGTGAAGTAGAGTGGGCGACCATAGTCGAGGGCGACCCGAAGGCTCTCTTTTCAGGTACTGATATCGATCCTGACCCAGTTTTCGTGAGGTTCGACTCGGAAGCGTTCGGCTGTCCTACGCAAACGCCCGAGTGTTGACGAGCCGAATGGTACCAGACGACAATTTTGATACGGTGCTGCGTCCTGTGATTGTAAGTTATATTTTCAAGAAATTTTCTAAAAGAAACAACAAAATAACAAAACAAGCAAAACATAGCGAAGTTACTGTTATCAAATAATTTTTTGTTTATTTTGATACGTTGCTGCGTCCTATAATTTTTAGTTATAGTTGCAAGAAATTTTTTAAACAACAAAACAAATAAAACAAGCAAAACAGAGCGAAATTACTGTTATCCAATAAATATGTTTGACCCTAACCCTAACCCTAAACTCTAACCCTAAGCCCTAACAACAACAAAAACAAAACAAGCAAAACTTTATTATCATAGGACGCAGCACCGTATCAAAATTGTCGTCTGGTACAAATCGGCTCGTCAACTCTTGGGCGTTTGCGTAGGACAGCCGAACGCTTCCGAGTCGAACCTCACGAAAACTAGTTCAGAATCGATATCAGTACCCATTATCCAAGGTGTAAGGGAGGGCAGCACTCCTTTCCTAAGATACTCCATTCACCTTTGATCCTTGCTTTATAATGCTGAGTTTAGCAGGGGGGGGGGGGCATTAGTACCATTTTTGTAAGTCTTTGCTATGATTTGATCAAGGATTGAACTCTGCTCTCTCGGCCCATTAGCAAAGACTCTTACCATGATGCCATTAGCCAAATGTTTTAAGTTTTTTTTTATCTGAATTCACCACTAAGGACTGAAAGATTTGCAACCTCTTTTGCTATCAATATTCTATTTTTATTTATTTTTAATATTTAAGCCATTAGCTGTTAAATATTTAATTTACTGTTAAATTTTTAATGATATTTCAGCCATTAGCTGTTAAATATTTAATTTACTGTTAAATTTTTGATGATATTTCAGCCATTAGCTGTTAAATATTTAATTTACTGTTAAATTTTTAATGATATTTCAGCCATTAGCTGTTAAATATTTAATTTACTGTTAAATTTTGAATGATATTTCAGCCATTAGCTGTTAAATATTTAATTTACTGTTACATTTTGAATGATATTTCAGCCATTAGCTGTTAAATATTTAATTTACTGTTACATTTTGAATGATATTTCAGCCATTAGCTGTTAAATATTTAATTTACTGTTAAATTTTTAATGATATTTCAGCCATTAGCTGTTAAATATTTAATTTACTGTTAAATTTTGAATGATATTTCAGCCATTAGCTGTTAAATATTTAATTTACTGTTACATTTTGAATGATATTTCAGCCATTAGCTGTTAAATATTTAATTTACTGTTACATTTTGAATGATATTTCAGCCATTAGCTGTTAAATATTTAATTTACTGTTAAATTTTTAATGATATTTCAGCCATTAGCTGTTAAATATTTAATTTACTGTTAAATATTTGATTTACTTTTACTTTAATCATGCCAGATACATGCAAGTAAAGACAGGCAGGTTTTCTACCTGATCTGGAGATCTTTTCTCAACCTAACGGCAGACGCTTTCCATCCCTTATACATAACTCTGGTACGGCCCATGCTTGAGTATGCCATCCAAGCAACAAATCCTTATCTACAAAAAGATTTCGTACACCTCGAGCATGTTCAATGGTTGGCAACCAGAATGGTGACAGGATTCTCCACGCTTACCTACAAAGAGCAGCTCTAAAGACTAAATCTATTCTCATTTGAGCAGCGGAAGATTCGAGGAGACTTGATTCTGGCGTACAACATAATCAACGGAAATTTAAGTCCACCTTTCGAGGAGTTTTTCACCCCAGTAGCAAGTCTTCGTCTCTGCGGGCACATGCAAAAGATGTACCACCATCGTTTTCAGCTCAATAGAAGAAAGGCAGCGTTCTCCGTGGAACAACCTGCCAGGGGAGGTTGTGACGATGACTACCATATCCATGTTTAAAGCAGCCTTGGACAAACATTCAGACTATATGTGGATGTAAATAACTTCTACCTGTCTGTTTACATGGCTTGTTGCACTTTGCTATTTATTGCCAAATAAATTTGATTTGATTTGAATACAATCACTCAATATAAGAACTTGATACGTTTTTGTCATCATTGACAACCCGTTCTTGGAAGATCATGACAAAGGCGTCCTCATGTTGGCACGCATCAACAGCACCACTGCTGTGACTGCGATGGCAGATGCATGAGTAGCAGTCCATATTACAACCAGCACAGATGAAACAAGAGGCCTGGACTGCAAAGATTTCTGTAGCACGCTGTATTCAGTCATTCAATTCTGCCAAAAAAGCAACCATCTCTGCAATGTCCCCATGAAAAGTATGGCGTCAGATAATGCAATAGGCAACCTGAGTCTCCTAGTTTTTACATGAGATATTGCAGATCCTCAAATTCATTCTACAGTTATTTTTACATCAGAGCAAAGGGCGACCAACCTTTTTCACATTCTGGACTGACTATTAAGTTGTGTCATCGTTTGTAACCCATTCTTGGAAGATCATGAGAGAGGTGTCCTTATGTTGACACTCACCAAAAGCACCAGCTGTTGTGACTGCGTTGGCAGATGCACAAATAGCAATCACTGTTGCCACCAGCACAGATGAAGCAAGAGGTTTAGATTGCAAGCACTGAATACACTTATTGTAAGGAGCTAATCATAATAATAAAAAGGGAGAAGAAGGTAGAATCCCTTCAAGATAAACCAAGCTTGAAAGAAACCCCACCACCAGCGTTTAATCCCCTGAACACCAAACAGGCCAGGGAAAGCGGGGGTTACAAAGCTGGCTGACAAAAAAAGTCTATTCCTAAACTTGTTAAGTGGCTGACCAGAAACTGGTGTCTTTATTGTAACACCATCACCAGAATATAAGGATGATTTTTTTTTAGTCCTTGAAAAAGCAGCAGGAGCAACATACCGTTTTCTTATGTTGTTCAATAGTAATGAAAGGCTGAAAAAAATTGTTGAAATCTTATCCTCCATGTAGCAAACATGTCCCAACTATTGATAAGTTATCTCCCTTTGCAAAATAGCTTTAGTAAATTACAAGATGTTTTACTTGCATCAATCTCTGCCTATTTTAAGACTGAAAATAAAATAAAATAATGGTGGCTTTGTAAAGACAAACTTAGAGGTGACTTCAATAAATAATAAACGTTTAATAAAATTATGTCCTGAAATTACAGTGCTTTAACAGTAAGAATGAATGAATCTAATATATAAATTATATGGACATATAATATGGGTATATAATATGGACATATATATATGAGGCTTATAATATATAATATATACAATATATAATATATAAAATTATATGGACATTTAACATATAAAATCATATCAGCCGGATTTTAAAAGTTGCACCTAAACAGAATTTATGCAGACAAATCAAACTTTGATTCTGACTAGCCAATTTTCATTTGTTATTGTTGCACTATGTTATTGGCAATAAACTAACATACTTCGCTACAATCTATTTAGAAAAATACTTAATCTGGGTTGCTAATGTGGAGACATTCTTAAATAAACACCTAAAAAGAAAACTCAGTTAAGGGGAATAACACTTATTCTTTTAGTAAGAGTTAGAATTCCTTATTTGCTTTTTTGGGGCTTAGATACTAGAAAGAAAGACGTAGTTATAGAGCATAGAAATATTTACAAAACAAATTCAAATGTAATGAATCCCGGGCAACGCCGAGTCGGTAATTTAGTTTAGTATAGTATAAAAACTAAGTTTAAGACTTAATAGTTTAGCATATGGATGTATGGACAGAAAGTTTGTAGATTCAGACATACTTTGAGAATTTCATACTGTGTCCTTGAAAGATGATACGGGGATTTACACTAATTATGGAAGAATCTATTTATTTTTGTAATTTAAAAGACGTAACTTTAATCTTTGAGGTGTTTGTCTTCTTTGAAGAAAAACTTGATTTCAATTAATTTATTCTAAGAAGGATTCGTAAAAAACATTGCTTTACTCGCTTTCTTCTTTGTATGTCATTTCTCTATTTCTTTCCCTATTTTCACATGTGCATACGACTCATCTCTCCATTTTCACAACTCATCTGTCTCTTCATTCAGGACCGGACTTATTAGTGGTGGGCATAAATTAGGAACATTTTTGATGTCGGACCTCCAAGTCATCCTATTATTAAGTTTACAGTAAAATGCAAGATTCATAATAATTTAAATATAAATCGAATAATCATTTGAAAACGAGAATTTAGAATGCTGAAAGAGAATTTTCTGTTTTGACAAATAGGGGCTATGATTCATTTGTTTATTTAAACACTTTGTAAAAAAAAAGATGCACCCTATAAAATTTTATTTTATTATGCATTCCGCCCTCGTGGGGAGGCAAGTAAATAGGAACATGCTCTCTTTTTTCTTAAAATATATATTTTCCCTATATTAAAAATCGACATTGTGACAAAAAAAACATTTGTTTACAGTGTGCAATGATCAACCGGAAGTAACCGGTGTAGACCCGAATGTGTTCCTATCATCTTTGCATTTTTCTGGGGTCCCTAAAACCTAATTTTCCGGTTATACTTCCAAAACCACTCAGACCAAAATTGTTACTTAGACCCTAAGCTTCGACCTCCCAGGCTTTGCCTTCTCACCCTTTGAGAAGGGGTTAGTTTATTGGTACTAAAAACTAAACTTTTGCAAAAACTTGAAGTGAAAATGAAAATTTGCTCAGACATACTTTCAATTCACCCGGGCCTTCTAAACCTCAAACCTACCTATACAATACATGCAATGTTTCAAGCAAACTACAACACTCTTTTAGATAGTTTAATCATTTAACATTGACAAATGACATAAAATGATGAAATAATTGTTTCTGATCAAAATTTATTTCTCAAACAACCCCAACAATCCGTGCTGGTAGAGGAGGGTTTTTTGTTTTTTTTCAAATACAGCGTATTTCAGCTTCAATAAATATAATTTGCCAAACGGTTCAAAAATTCTTACTTAAACAAGTTTTGATCTCATGATTATACAACTTGTTTTTATAGTACCTGTCGGCCCTTTGGCTGGGATCAAAGTATAGTATCTGTTCCGCTGGATACTACACCCCATAGACCGGTATCGTCTTGGCCTTCGGGGCTTGATTTATGCCAGTCTGTGGGTCTGTCCTGTGCAGTTCTAGGAGGTCCACACTCCCAGGCTTTGAATTCTCACCCTTTGAGAAGGGGTTAGTTTATTGCTAATCGCCTGAGGCGCCCCTACCGGGGAATGCCGACGGGGCTGCCCAGGCAATTTTTAAAGGTCATAAGTGCTCTTCCTCTAGAGTGCTGATTATCTAATTCCACTTTCCGACCTTGTGTCACATTTTTACTTTGTGGGAGGTAGATAAATAAAACCTGTAAGCATTGGGTACAAAAGAAGTGCAGTGAAATTCTAATAGGTTGAGAGAGGATAACCAATTTGTGTGCAAGAAGTGTAAGACAATGGAGATGGATGAGAACTCAGATGAGGAAAAAGTATATTTTGATGGCGATGCTATTGAGGATTTTAAGAAGTTTCTTTTACCTTGGTGGTACAATTGGAGCACAGGGTGGAGCAGATGCTAGCCTAATTGCAGGAATTAAGAGGGGATGGAGTAAAATCAGGAAATTTATGCCATTGCAAACCAGCAGAACGTTACCATTGTCAACCAAAGGGAAGAGTCTACAAGGCATGTGTACGCAGTGTGATGTATGGAAATGAAACTTGGCCAGTGAGAGTTGAGCACATACTAGAGAAATTATATGAGAATGATACGAGCTATGTGTAATGTGAGTCTTAAAGACAGGCTTAGTTCTGATGACCTCAGAGGAATATTAACTTTAGACAGTATAGGGAGATGTGTGCAGAAGAGTACAATTTTATGGTATGGCCATGTTGAAAGAATGGATGGGAGTTCTTGGGTTAGTAGATGTAGAACAGTTGAAGTAGCGGGTTCAGTTCACAAGAGAAAGCCAAGGAAAACATAAAAAGAAGTGATAAAAACTGATCTGAGGTAAAGAGAGATAAATAAAAACCTGGCCAGAAATAGGTGACTTTGGAAATAAATTTCTTAAATCCATCCAATGTATGCCAGCATGTAAAACGGATGTTAAACCGAATATGATTACAAGGTCTAGAGCAGGGGCGGGCAACCTTTTCAGAGTGAGGGCCAGATGAGATTTTTGGAAGGAGATCGCGGACCGGAGTGAAAAATGAAATCTCAGAATTACTATATTTTGTTTACATGAATAAATTGTACAAAAATTGCATTGAACACTCTACAAATCTGATACTTTTTCTCAAGAGACTTCTGTATATGATGTTATAAAAGGCGCCAATGAAGAGCCATTTTGGAATCATAAAAAATAATGATGAGGGAAGTAGCAAGTTGATCCAGTATTCGTTTTGACACACCTTACATAGGTTCTCTGTTTCCTCTTTGCCTCTCTTTTTCTATTTTCATCTTAGGCCAAGGATTTGAAATTAATAATTAAAGAAAAATGAAATATACATGCATCATCGCTCGCTGATATTCATACATTTTTATCCCACTGTAAATCATAATCGAAACATACTTTTACGTCTATGTCACAAAATGATATGAGTTTTACTGCGAGGTCCGCAGGCCGGATTGCAATAATAAAACATAGCAGGGTGGTGGGCCGGATGCTAAACCTTTGCAGGCCGAATGTGGCCCGCGGGCCAGAGGTTGCCTGCCCATGGTCTACAGTAATGTTCTCATTTACAAGTTTAGTGCAAGACCCATCTCCTTTAGTGTAGTTAACTAAAGTCCGGTCCTATCTTCAGGGTTTTTTTTTTTCTTAATCTTCTTTTTTCAATGCAGATTTTTCTAATCTTTCATTAATAATCATTTTTTCCAAAATCTCAAACCTTCCTTCATCTTAATTCTCATTCTTTCCCATTCTGACTGCTTCGCCATCCATACACCCTTCCCACAATTCACCTCCACCTTTGGACCATCTCTAAAATAAAGATGAATAATAAATCTGCATACTTTCATTGCTTCCGACTTTTCTCTCTGCTGTCCTCTTAGCCTTCAATTATTGTATGTTCATTTTTTGATGTTTTCAAATTTCAGTGGGGACGTCGTCTCATATCCCTTTACGCCCATAGAGGTCAAATGGTAAATTCCTATTTTCTGTGGCTGTGACATCATGTGTTCAAATGTTGTTGTTCTCCTAGTGCTGGTATTCCTTGCTGCTCCCCATGTCCTCCTCCAGCAGCCTCAGATCTATTATTATATATATATATATATATATATATATATATATATATATATATATATATATATATATATATATATATATATATCGTTTTCAAATGATATTGTATTATGAAATGCTTTCTTTTTTCTAGCAATATTCACAGAACACAAAAATTAGACAAAATTGATTATACAGCCGAAAATTCGAATCAATATATATTTGTTTAGTAAATATAAGTAAATGGTAAATCATAACCAAAATTAAAATATAGGTGCTTGATTGGTTCAATGGATACTGATGCAAACTATGTGATTGACTTAGCTGAATTCAAATTCTACTGGATGCATTATTAAATTCACTTGCACATATACTAAGTACTGTTGGAAAAGGCATGAAAGCATCTTTTCTCCTGCTATGAATAAAAAAATAGCAACTTGTGTTCAATGAAACGCATACATGGATTGTTTTTAATAGCCAATAGCTGTTCTAGACTTCAGAATGTGGAGAAGCTAGAGTTTCAAAAATAGCATAGATGACCTGTATTTTATATTATTAAATATTGCTTACCGGAACTTATGTATTTTTTTTTTTTTTTCACATTACGAACGTTTAGAATTCAGTTCAGTCTATAATTACATTTTTTTTTTTTTTGGTTAAACTTTGATTGGTTAAATTTTAATTAGTTAAACTTTGATTGGTCATTTTGTGGCGTCTGCAATCTAGCGGCCTCTATACTGATGTCATTGTTTCAGCATTAAATGAACTTAAGATGTTTGGTATGAGGTAAAACAAAACCAAACAAATCAAAGAATGAGAAAGACAGAAACAAATTAGATTCACAAAACATAACATAGATTGCAGAAGCAACAATTAATATTTATGATCCAGCTCTGCTGAAGGCGACGAACGAGACAAAAGATTTTGGTCTTCTGGTCGACACGCCTTTCAAGCTATCTAA
Source organism: Sepiola atlantica (assembly GCA_963556195.1). NCBI lineage: Eukaryota > Metazoa > Mollusca > Cephalopoda > Sepiida > Sepiolidae > Sepiola > Sepiola atlantica. The sequence goes on from OY744543.1 coordinate 36,707,685, forward strand.
ACATTGCATTTCAGGCTGCAAACAAAGCAAGGAGCGCCCTATTTCTCATTCTACGCTCCCACTTGATGTCTCCCTCGTCAGACTACTGTTAGAGTATGGTGTCCAGGTATCTGCACCATATCTAGTATGTGATATCCAGCAGAGTTCAATGACTGGCTTCTCGAATGGTGCAGGGACTATGGAATTTTCCCTACGAAAGCCGACTCAAGAAGCTTAATCTTTTCTCCAATTAGCGCTGCCAATTACGCAGTAATCTCATTTCGGCCTACAATCTCCTCAATGACCATTACGATCTCCCTGAAGACCTCACTTCTGTGCCAGAAAGAGGGCTATGCGGGCATCGCCAGAAACTGTTTCACCCTCGATTTCGATTGAGCTGGAGAAGGGCCGCTCTCTCAATCAAGATCCCTGGACCTTGGAATATTCTCCCAAGAGAGGTAATAAATGTGCCAACAACGCATCAATTGAAAATTGGACAGGTGCTGGGCTACTGTATCCTCTTCTGTATACATTTCTACCACCCTTTCCCTACATGGCAAATGAAGCATGCTTGTTTTATTTTTTGCCAAATTTATTGAATTGAATTGAACTGAATCAAATCTTTGTGAAAAGTATGTTCAGTTCTCTTCTGTGTCTGAGTCGTGATTAGTTCTTCATACAAGAGTGTATACTCGAAGACAGCCTAACGTTAAAAAAGTATTTAGCAAGTATACCTGGTGAACCAAGTGCAAGAGAAATCCAAACAACTGCACTCAAGGGAACGGCCAGAATCCTGAAAAGAGCTCTCGGTTGGAGTCTGTAAATAGCGGGTGATCGTATGGCATTTGGAAGAATGCCCCGTCCCCAGCAAATGAATGAAAAGAAAAATAAAAAAAAAAGAGAGAAAAAAAAAAGACAGCCTAATGTTAAAATCTTCACGTATTCCATTAACATACATGCATTGATAATACCTAATCATATGATTTATAAATGATATCATTATAATTTCTGTACAAGCATGGGTAAAATAACTTTTCAATTTTTCTTCAAAAGGCTGATAATAAATTTCACTATGTGAAATGGTTTAAAGATTTTAAAATATATATTATTGATACTGAATACAGTGATGTTTCGAAATTTTTTGAGCTGAGGATTGATAATTTGTATTATTTGGATTATTCGGACTACTGTTCTCATCTTGGTTGTTATTTTCACAACGTTTCAGCCGATGTAATCTCCAACCTTCTTCAGTCCCATCTTTTTCGGACCTGTGCATCTTTATGTCGAACATATACTGAATTTCGAACTGAATCCTTTATGTAATTCACAGAGGTAGATTGTTCTCGTTCCGTCAGCCATGACCAGGTAGGAGGAATTTTGAATGGAATCCTTTATCTAATCCACGTGTGTATATTGTTCTTGGTCTGTCAGTCATGACCGGGTAGAACGAGAAAAAATGAACCTTGTGAGTTAAATAAAGCATTCAGTACGAAATTCTGTATAGATTCAACTGTTTGTATATGAAGATTCCCAGGATGCACCTGAAAAATGATGGAGGTTACATCGGCTGAAACGTTGTAAAAATAAAATAACAACCAAGATAAGAATAGCACTCGAATAATCCAAATGATATGAATACAATTAGTTCGTATTGGAATTGTATAAAAACAACAGAAAAGAATGTTGATTCTAGAAATAATAAAAGAAGCGTTTTACAACACAATATCATCTGACAGTGGTATAAACACAGATGTATATTTACATACACATGTATATATATACATTATATATATATATATATATATATATATATATATATATATATATATATATATATATATATATATATGCATATACAACTATATATACATGCATACACATACGTTCCACTAGAGATGTATACAAGCATGAGCAAATATACATATATACATGTCTATGTATACACAGATATGCATATGTATATATATTTGCATATATATTTGCATATATATATATATATAAATATATATATATATATATATATATATATATATATATATGTATGAGTATGCAATTTACCACAAATGTTTCAAGCTAATGTTTTTACTGCCTTGTCCATTGCTCAACTAGTCAGCTAACTCTGAGTCACAACATACAGCCAAGGAATGGAATCAAATTCTGTCTCCATACCAACAAGTTTCTTTGTTATTTCGGTCTACAATGTGAGGAGAAACTTCAGGATGTACCAAACAATCGTCCATTTTCATTTGGCCAAATTCCCTCTCCTCTTTCACTCCAACTCATCTTCTTTTAAAACCTTTGAATCCGAAACAATCCCAAACATACGGCATCCCGTTCTTAACCAGTGATGGAAATGGGTGAACGCGTGCAAACGCAAAAAAAAACAAAAAAAACAACAACAACATGAGATTGACCTTTAAACAAGATGCAAACATGAAGTCACAGAGTACGCAAACAAAATGAAACAGATTTTAAAGTCGTTGAAGAGTAATAAGGGATTTCTATCTCCAAAAGACAGTTCAATTATAGAATAGAAAATAGCAATAATTCTCGAAGATAAGTGCTGGAAGTTGAATTGGAGCGACAGCTTTTAAAGAAAAGGAGCAACAACCGCGCATTTAAATGTCGTTTTCATAGACAAGAATGATATACAAACAGTAAAAGATAAATATACAGAATGAGGACTTGTGAATATATGCATCTGCAGAACTTATCATATGAGAAGAAGTGTTCTGTTTATGCTGCGGTCCAGCAGTTGTTGGCTCTTTCGGTCGTAGGTGGAAGGCTTTGCTTACGACCATAGTAATGAAAATAGAAAAAGAGGTGGGAATTCTAAGTGTTTCAGTTTATATAGGCTGGCTAACATGACCCCTATAAGATTAGTGATTGAGTATACTTTTTGGCCAATTTACGCGACCCTTAAAGGGATAAGTGAAGACAACCAAATCTATGAGTGTCTTATAAATTTGAATAAGTAAGATTAATTTTATTTCACTACAGTCCTCTTGTTAGCAGATGCCTTTCTCTCCGTTTTGCTTTAGCCTTGAACACAGACCAACGAAGATAGACTTTAGGGAGATAACAAGAGGATATCAGTTTATGTTTGTATTACTGAAGACATGGAAATCTATTAACCATATATTAGTATGAGTGATTCTTTCACCCTATGCAGTGACTATTCATCATTTTGTTTTCGCATTAAATAACCTACAAATGGGTTCTATGTCATAAGAAACAGAAATATCAATATATATATATATATATATATATATATATATATATATATATATATATATATATATATATATATATATATATATATATACAGGGTGGGCAAAAATAAGGGTCCTATTTTTAAAAATTCATAACTTTTTTATTTATTGATTTTTTTTTAATTTTTTTTTTAGAATAAGTAAAGGACCCCTTCCGAAGCAAGCATGAGCCGTATTAGCCCTAAGGAACGTACCCTCATTTAGAAAACATTATTTTTGCTTAAAAAACTCAAAACAGTGTAAAAAACAATACTTTAGTTTTTGTAAGTTTTAAGAAGTGTTTTTCGGCTAAAATTTGTTTTGTTTATTTCAAAAAATCTCGGAAGGGTCAGTCTACACACACATAAAGTTTGGTGAGTTTAACTTTTATTTTGTGGAAGTTATTCAAATTCAAGTTATTCAAATTTAAAGATAGGACCCTTATTTTGGCCCACCCTGTATATATATATATATATATATATATATATATATATATATATATATATATATATATATATATATATATATATGATAAAGAATGGAAAAATACTCCGACGTAATGGAAAATGAAATAAGGAAAACCAAAATATTAATTAAATATCCATCTACATTTCCTCTTTATTAGAAGGTTTCATATAACGTTCCATAGAACATTAGAAAAATAAATGAGGAAAGAGGGGGGGGGGCAGGACAGGAAAAAAGTCCTCGGTTGTAACGTTCTATGGAACGTTATATATACCGTTGACTTCTGAACGCTCACTTTTCAAACTTTATCGGCTGTTCTGCCGTAGCACATTTCTCAGCATTCTAACTGCTGAGCGCTTCCTTACATTTATTTTTCAGACTTTGGTACTTGTTGCTGTATTTTTTCTTTTTCTTCTTCAATCTCCCGTCCTGATGAAACCTTCTAATAAAGATGAAACGTAGATGGATATTTAATTAATATTTTGGTTTTCCTTATTTCATTTTCCATATATATATATATATATATATATATATATATATATATATATATATATATATATACCGTATTTCTTAATTGGGAGAGTTTCCCAGAAGAGTGCTCAATTATTAATGCAAAAGTAAAATTAACTAGATAATTAATAAGAGCATGATATTTATTAATATTAAACAAAGTGTTTCAACAACATCCGGACCAAGGTTTCAGATCCGAGAAAATCGGACCTTCATCAGCGGAGTCGTATAGCTTAATGAGTGAGAACAACCGCCAGGAATTTCAAAATATTGTCTGTTGGAAAGATGGAACACTTTCAGATTTAAAATTGTCACGTGCGTGGAATATACGTAGTCAGTTATGGAAAGGTTTCAGATCAAAACAACAGCGACGCTGTACATAGAAAAAGCAAGAAATTAAATGGGAATAACGTTAACAGTTGGGAAACTAGCAGGTTTAAATTGCCACGTGCGTGGAATTACGTAGCCCGTTATGGAAAGGATTCAAATTTAACTAATAGAGACGCTATATATGTTATCGAAAGTAAATGGAGATTACCTTAAAAATAAAAATAAAATTAATATTAAGTTAAAAATTATATTGAAATAATATGCTAATGTAATAAATATAACTAAAAATATTAAATAATAAATCATTAAAATTAAACTTATAATTAAATAAACTGTAATCACACCATTTATAAATTTATAAAGTCCTAAGGGTACTAATCATAAAACATTTTAAGGTACTAATAATAAAAAGGGGGAGGGGGGAATAAAGAAAGATGAAAAAGAATGATGAAGAAAAATAAAGAAAAAAAATAAAGAAAAATGAAGAAAAATAAAGAAAAATAAAGATAAAATAAATACACTGTTAGATAAAATAAAGGATAACATAAAATTGTGTAATAATAAAAATAAAAGATAAAAGGCAAGAGAAGAAAAAATGGGGTATACCACATTAGAAATTTTAAATTAGAATTAAAAAATTTTAAAACAGTTATATACATAAATATAAAAAACAATCCATAATTAAAACATGCAATAATAGAAATCTAGTTTAGGGCCACAGTCGGGATACCATACAGTTCAATCCGAAATTCGGAAGCCGAATCCATCATCGTGAAATCCAAAATCCTAAAAGTCCGTATTCTGGGTACTCTGCGGTTATGACCTATGTATTTTTTTTATTATTATTAGTACCGTAAAACTTTTTATGACTTAGGACTTTATGAATTTATAAATGGTGTGATTACAGTTTATTTAATTATAAGTTTAATTTTAATGATTTATTATTTAATATTTTTAGTTATATTTATTACATTAGCATATTATTTCAATATAATTTTTAACTTAATATTAATTTTATTTTTATTTTTAACGTTATCTCCATTTACTTTCGATAACATATATAGCGTCTCTATTAGTTAAATTTGAATCCTTTCCATAACGGGCTACGTAATTCCATGCACGTAAAAAAAATTTAAAACTGCTAATTTCCCATCTGTCCAACTGTTAACGTTATTCCCATTTAATTTCTTGCTTTTTCTATGTACAGCGTCGCTGTTGTTTTGATCTGAAACCTTTCCATAACTGACTACGTGTATTCATCTTTCCAACAGACAATATTTTGAAATTCCTGGCGGTTGTTCTCACTCATTAAGCTATACGACTCCGCTGATGAA
>OY744543.1:36718553-36761053 GCA_963556195.1 Sepiola atlantica
TTTTAAAGGTTTTTTTTAATTTTCTGTAAAACTAAGGTATATGGTAAACTGAAATTAAAATGCCATCAACTAGACCCTAGAACCTCTATCTCTGCCAAAAATCAGCTTAATCCATCAAATAGTTGATGAGATACAGGGTGGCACATAAGTATGTACATACACACGGATGACACAAAATCATGCCTGACCTTTCTGGATCTCTGGGTTGCCTTGACTAATGATGCTGAAATTCTACACACTTATAGAACCTATCAAATAAAAATTTGTGCAAAGTTTTAACTAATTTGGTTTATTGGTTTTTGAGATATGATTGATCAAAGAAATGAGATTTCTAGCATAGGCCGTTTTTTAAGTCTATTAAGGGATAGAGCGCTCTCGCGCCTCTCTTGATTGGATATATTCTAACGCTTTGGGGGTAAGTTCATACCAAAATCAGACCGGCAGAGTCTCTGACACTTTTGAGGACGGTTTGTTCGCTGTCGGTCTGAGGTATGGTCCCGGTAAATCCTAGGAGGTCCACCTTCCCAGGCTTTACCTTCTCACCCTTTGAGAAAGAGATTAGTTTATTGCTAATCGCCTGTGGCGCCTCTATTGAAGAATACCGACAGGGCTGCCCAGACAATTTTTGTTCAGCCAGAGATCTCTTCCTTTATGACGCTAGTTTCAAAATCCCATTTTCCGACCTTGTGTCACATCTTCCGCTGTGTGAGGAAGATAAACAAACTTCTCTTCCACTAAGATAAGCAATTTGTGTATGAGTCCTATTTGATCTTTCGATAACTGTATTTTGTCTACAGACACCATCCCTATAGACAACGAGAGAGGAATAAATTAATACTCTATCATTATTTCCATGCTCGACTGAGCTCCAATCTCTGCTTCTCCACCCGTAAATCCTTCACAGCAAAGAACTCTCCTTTATTCTTTTGTGTATCTAAAGTCAAACGAACTTCCATGAACAGAGTTACTTTCCAAGAACTTCTCATTTGTGCAACGCAGTAGTTTTTTGTTGAACTAGTGCTCCACCATTGACTTAAACTGGAGAGTTCAGCTGCTGAGAGCACACATCAACCAAGCTGCTTCCCATAGCTTCACCGTAACCCTGGCAGGGTGGCTCCCGAGTGATTGCCAGAGGGAAGCACGTGATTTTGTTCGACACTGCTTATTTTGTCTATTCGCAACTGACCTTTGTATCTAGAGACCGTTCCGCTATATGCTACCTGAGGAATCGGTGGATGAGAGTTCTCATCTTCACACCACAAAGACCTACCTGGTGTGATGAATGGTAGACAGAGAAGGCATGAGAGTCAGGAAGATCCGTGACACTACCACAACTAGATGATGATAATGAAGATAGGCAAAGTGTGGTTAGTGAATGCAAGCGAATCTCCTAAACACACGTTTGCCAGCACACACACGTCCGCAACAAAAGATGACAAAAGAGGTTGGTTAAATGAATATGCATTTCTTTTACAGTTTGTCTTCACAAAATATAATAAAACAGAAAGTAAACAAACAAACAATGAAATAATCGAATGCATATAATTGTAACACAAGTCATATAAAACCTGGTGCCCCCTCGACGTAAATTCACTAGACCAACTCGACAATCAACTGTGGAGGTCCCCAGATGCCGGAGAGCTTTCTACTCAAATAGCTTCTCTCCTCGTGCTGCTGGCCTCTGGAACTCCCTCCCTGCCCCCTGTTTCCCCGACAGTACTGATATGTAGAAATTTAAGATTAATGTAAACAGATCTCGCTGCGCAGATCCCAATTTAGGTTGACACCCCCCCCCCCAACCTTCTCCTCTTTTCTTTTTTTCTCAGTAGCCCCTTACGTCTATAGTGGCGGCCTGCCTTGTTTGGGGTGAACTACGTTAAAAAAAAAAATTTAAACCCACAAGAAATTTACTTCCAATCGACACATGGGAGTTCTTAGTCAGAGCAGGTCTGTCTGCTTCGTTCGGTGAAAAGCAAGCAGAAGGAAGAAAGTTAAGCTCATTTTTTTATCCTCGTGAGAGCCGGAACGAGGTCACGTGTTCTCACAAGATTTGGGGACTTGATCCTTTTTCCAAAGGGGCACAATTCTGAATCCCCAAACTCGGAAACAACGATAGTTTTGAAGGAAGGAAACTTTGTCATCCCTACAAGCTGATTGAAATAATTTAGTCAAACGCTCCGTAATTTACATGAAAAATAAATTCCTGGATCTATTCCTTTATCTAAATTCACAACAAAGTTAACCATATGTGGCTGAGATAGTCTAATAGTTGTATTAGCTTCCACACCCAAAAGTTTAGATCGCAGGTTCAAATCCCGAAAAGGACTGGCATAATTAAAGCTTTTATTAAGTCTCTTTCTTCTCATTACTATTATTAGAAACCGTTTGCAGTGGTAGATAAGTAATGACAATGATATTATAAATATAGCTATGTTTTTATTTTTGATTCTATTTTATTTTTTTATTTATTGTTGTTTTTATCTCCTGGCTCCCTCCACCACTTGATCATTTCAAATAGGATCCAAGATGAGGCCAAGAGTTTTATGCTGACATCATGTTGATAAATCAAATCCCCTGTGCCTATCTCATGCGGCACCACCCATCCTTTGCCCTCTCACTTGCCAAACACCTAATCATACATCTTGTGCCGCTTACCATGTGACATCTGTCTTGTATTCATATTCAGCTTCCTCATCATACATCATTACATCTGCTTCTCACCGATCCTTCCTTAGTTATTAAGATTCCTGCAGTATGTCTTTGTTACTTTCATTGCTAACCCCTAAACATACAGGTATTGGTATACATTGTTCATCTTATATATATATATATATATATATATATATATATATATATATATATATATATATATATATATATATATAATAATCAACAGACGGCTGTTTCGTCATTTCACGACTACTCATCAGTGTTGCTAGATGCAGCAAATGCATCAACCTTGAGATTCGAAACTCGGACGCTGGGCAACATCCAACAATGACCAGCGATGCTTGATGTCTTAACATCAGAGTTAATGAAACTAAAATAGATATTGTTAACTGAAATGTTTAGATTTAATTGAACCAAGCCACACAAATAATGAGTGGCTTCCATCTCATCTGAAGGTTACAAGAAAGCATGAAACGGCTAACATGAGATGGTGAAGTATATAAAAACATACATACATTTATACACACACACACACACACACACACATATATATATATATATATATATATATATATATATATATATATATATATATATATATTTTGTTGAAGGTTTTATTCCATTTGCTACATAATATATTGTGTTTCATTAACGTTTAAAATAAACGTCAACTCGTCATGAAACACAATATATTATGTAGCAAATGGAATAAAACCATCAACAAAATATATTTCGCTCTGAACTTTTATTGAGCACTCTCATGAACCCGGTTTCAACTTCCTTCGGATTTATACCCTTTGGATATTTGTAACAAGTTAATTATATATATATATATATATATATATATATATATATATATATATACAGTTTGTAGATCAGGCAGTCATGTTTCAAATCTCAGCATGCAAACACTCACCACGTCTAGCCACACTAAAGAGACATGATACAGCGAAGCAGTTGTCCATGGTTGACTATATATATATATATATATATATATATATATTATTATTATTACTATTATACCTGTGTGTGCATCTAGGACCCCCATTTGCTTCTCCAAGTGCTGGTTTTACCAGACAAATACCGATGCTACCTTAGTCTTCATAGATGCAGTGGTTCTATGTCATTTATTAATTTTAGTGGGCTTTATCATGGACTTGTCATTTTTTATTATGGTAACATTTTTCAGACAATCTCAGAAAAATAATATATATATACACAATTTTTATTTCATGATAATGTTTGTAAAAACAGAGACTTCCTGTTAAATATAATATATCTGCTTTCAAAAGTTTCATTATATAAAATATGTCAGATATTTGCGATTCATAATAGATATATGTATGTATGTGTGTGTGTGATATATATATACGTAATTTAAATACATTGTATAATCAAACCGATATATATATATATATATATATATATATATATATATATATATATATATATATATATATATATATATATATATATATATATATATATATGATACTATAGACTTTGAAGGAAAGGCATATAAAATAAGGAAAAATTGCTGAAACGAAATATAGAGATCAGACAAACAGAAAATGGTTAGTCAAAACATTTATTCATTCTTTCCACGATTTGGGATTAATATCTAAGTCGTTGACGAACGATTAAAAAAAAAAACTACTAGTGAAACGCACATGGCGTATGGATGTCGCATCTCGGACTTAGAGGAGTGAACAGCTCCATTTGTATTATAATAATAAAAAATAAAAAATAAAAATAAATAAATAAATGAGTACGGACTGTAATATAGGCTTTACTTGCCTTAAAATGTCCTTAGTTTCTTCGTTTATATATAAGCACTGAAGAAAACCATCCCAAGAAATAAATGCATAGGATACATAAATATCTTATAAAAAATCTTGGTGGTAGGACGAAACAATTGTATTCCAGTAATAAAAACAGATTTTTATGAAATTGTGTGAATCTGTTCTTCCTTACATTTGATGTGGTTCAAATTAAATTAAAATATTTTAATATCATAGCTCTAGTCTCACACTATTGAGCTATTATAATTGCTTTATGTTATAAAATTTATATTTTAAATATTAACATTTTGAATGCAAAAATATATATATATATATATATATATATATATATATATATATATATATATATATATATATATATATATATATATGAAGCAATCCAACAAAAGATATAAGCGTCAACTAATATCTTATAATTAGTGAAACATCCGGATAAAAACTGAAGCTCAATATACTGGATAGAGCATTAATATTATAGTATAAAATGAAGTAATAAAATAAGGTGTCAATCAAATTTGATTAGAATTCAAAGTTCAAGCAAAGTATCCTTAAGTCCTTTGAAAATTCATGAGCTAAGGACTTAAGGATACTTTGCTTGAACTTTGAATTTTAATAAAATTTGATTGACACCTTATTTTATTACTTCATTTTATACTATAATATATATATATATATATATATATATATATATATTAGAGGTAAAAGATGAGAATAAAGAATTGTAAAGATACAATATTTATTAAAACATGAAAAGTTCAGAGCAAGGAGCCTCATATCCTTAATCCATGGATTTTCAAAGATAAACTCTTCTCATCAGAGGATAGGGAAGCCGATGATGTAGTTGTAAATATTATCGGCAACATTTAACTTTGAAAATTTTATATAAAGTAAAACAAAGTAGAAATAAAGAACAAAAATAAGGGCCAAAGGTGAAGAGTTTTATGTTGAGGTGAGAGCGTAAAATCAGGGTAGATGTTATCCAAAGACACGTCAGGACAAAATAAAATAAAAATAAAAGCAGCTGTTATTTGGAAATGAATGCTTGAAAAAGAAAGCAATATTTAAATTGTTCAGGAATCCAAATATTTTTGTACGGTGCCGGTGGTCCCACGGTAATTGGTAATATATATATATATATATATATATATATATATATATATATATATATGAAACATATAAATTAAACTCATTCATAATGGAAGCAAAAATTCAGAACAAAACAATAAAAAAAAGTCTGAAAAAATTGTTATTGTAAAGAAAAATTTAGTCCGGATAATGTTTACATTTTCTTTTGTTTGTTTAATTTAACAACAAGGGAGATAACTCCCTTATTTTTCTATCCTTTATTCGATTATGTTTTTTTTTTTATTTGAGTTTGTTTGTTTTGTTTGTTATTAAGTTCCCTTTTTATTTATTTATCCTTTATTAACTTTTTTTAATTTCTTATTTTCTGTTTCGTTGAAATCCTTAAGATATTAGCCATTTATGTAGAATTGTTTTTACTGTTGCTAATCAGCTAATGTGAGATGTCAGTGTTTGTTATATTCTTAGTTCTGTATTATTAATACATGTGTGTTATTTCCATATTGTCATACCACACACAAATACACACACATATACATATATATATATATATATATATATATATATATATATATATATATATATTAATAGGCAAGTAAGCTACACAGAAACGTTTACGTTTCGTGTTTTATTCTCAAGCTAAATATATGGATGGTTTGTGATTGCCTTTATATCAAAGTAGTGTTTATTCTAGCTAATTACCCAATCGGATTCGTTTGGTATTATTGCCCCCAACTGCAAACCATACTTCAACGCATTCAGCCTGATAATTTCTTTCCGGGATGAAATATGAACGTTTCTGTGTAGCTTACTTGCCATAAATATATATTTCATACGAATACTAATACTAAACTCTACTCACATATTGAACACTATTGAAGTAAATACTGAAAATACATATGCAATATATTATATTACCTTAGCATATTATATGTGTATATACATGAAATATAATATATATATATATATATAATCCAGGTAAGTTTATGTCCACATGGTATAATTCCATTAATTCTTAGTGTGTTTATATAAAAGTGCTCAATAATGAATAGAGCCGCATATTTATTTGGTATAGAAGTATTTATTTATTCAAACATTTTGGCTACATATTTGCAAACATTTTCGGTTCTGGCTAGAAACCACCTGAACTTCTTCATGCTACTATTTTAAATGGATGCACAGACTGAAACAAGAAAGCAATGTTTTAATCTTTCTATCTATTTCAAATAGTAGTCTGGGGAAGTTCAGTTCTCTCCAGTATGCATTCAAGTTCTCTCCAGTAGGCATTCAAGTTCTCTCCTGTATGCATTCAAGTTCTCTCCGGTAGGCTTTCAAGTTCTCTCCTGTAGACATTCAAGTTCTCTCCTGTAGACATTCAAGTTCTCTCCTGCAGACTTTCAAGTTCTCTCCAGTATGCATTCAAGTTCTCTCTTGTAGGCTTTCAAGTTCTCACCAGTATTCATTCAAGTTCTCTCCTGTATGCATTCATGTTCTCTCCAGTAGGCATTCTAGTTCTCTTCTATAGGCATTCAAGTTCTCTCCTGTATGCTTTCAAGCTCTCTCCTGTATGCGTTCAAGCTCTCTCCTGTAGGCGTTCAAATTCTCTCCAGTAGGCATTCAAGTTCTCTCCTGTGTACATTCAAGTTCTCTCCTGTGTACATTCAAGTTCTCTCCAGTATGCATTCAACTTCTCTCCTGTATGCATTCATGTTCTCTCCAGTAGGCATTCAAGTTCTCTCCTGTAGGCTTTCAAGTTCTCTCCTGGATGCGTTCAAGTTCTGTCCAGTAGGCATTCAAGTTCTCTTCAGTAGGCATTCAAGTTCTCTCCTGGATGCGTTCAAGTTCTCTCCAGTAGGCATTCAGGTTCTCTCCTGTATACATTCAAGTTCTCTCCTGTAGGCATTCAAGTTCTCTCTTTCTCTATACATATGTATGGATGTGTGTGGTAAAAAAATACAATATGGAAAAAGCTTCAGCTGTTTTAAGCATCTATGTATATACATATTTATTACATATACATATGTATACGTATATATATATTATATATACTTATGTATATACATATATATAAATTATGTACTATGTATATTTTATCGTTATTTTAACCATATATATATCAATATATATATATATATATATATATATATATATATATATATATATATATATATATATATATATATATATATATATATATATATATATATATTGTGTTCTAAATTACTTATCTGCCACTTTTCTTCTCCAAAGTAGCTTACTCTAAAATTCAAAATTGAATTGAAGAATATTTTTGCATTATGATAATTCTACCTTCCAAAGAAACTATTTTTGGCTAAACATTAAATTGCTTTGAATTTTACATTTTGTAAGATACTTATATTCATTAATCACATCATATATATATATTACATATGTGTAGGCAGACAGGTAAATAATTTGCAACATGTTCTTATACATTTTAATTATTTGCAGCTTTGTGTTTATAAACAATGGATCTATATTGACGTCAATATTATTATTTTTATGTTCAATCATATTGATTATATATATATATATATATATATATATATATATATATATATATATATATATATATATATATATATATATATATATATATATATATATATATATATATAAAGTATATCTGGGTTTAAAATATCATTTAAATCAAGTTTTAGAAGTGAGAATTCCTGTAGTCTGGATTACGCACGTTTTGAAGCAGCCTTTATTATTAACAGACTGCCACAAGGCAAAACATGAAATAAAAGTAATCAGTTTTTCCTTACTCTGTAATCAAACAGTGTGTAATCCGGCCTAAAGGAATTCTTACTTCTGAAAATTGATTTAAATGCCATTTTAATTCATTTTAAATTTCATCATATAAAGAAATATTGAGCTTTCTCTTTTCTCTGCAAGTTGGAAAAAAATTGTATAGATAGCTCTTAGTGAGATTCTTCTATACTAGTTTAAAATAAATTATTTAAATTATTTATATAATTTATACACCTTATATATATATATATATATATATATATATATATATATATATATATATATATATATATATATATATATATAAACTTATATAAACATTAGAACATCCTACACGAGTTAACCAGCATATCGACGTTAATAAATCTCCTCGAGGAGGCTTTCTAATGTTTATATACGTTTATTTTGATAAAGCTCTACTTTGTATTGAGCACTTTTTAAAAATTATTGGTTCTAAGTTCATTTTATCAATATATTTTAATCTAATTAATTGATATATATATGCCAGTATAATGTTTTTTTTTATTGCTGTTGAATTGGTTTTTTTTTAATGAGATACATATTTTAAATTCCACAATCACATATGAACAGAAATATCTACACCTGTGTTATAATATTCACTCCACAACAGCAAATATTCGTGACAATTTATTCAAATATTCAAATATCGTGACAATTTATTCAAATATTCAAATATCGTGACAATTTATTCAAATTTTTCAAATATTCGTGACAATTTAAATCTGAATAATTATTACAAGGAGCATGTACATTTTTTTCAGTGTTTATAAATGAGTACAAAACATAAAGTATTTGTCTTTATCCAACAATTAATATCTATGTATTTTGTTTTATAATATTTAATTGAAGAAATGTTTTTTTAAACCAATGTTGAATGTATCAAAATAAAGTTTTATCAATACTGTGTGATGTGCATGTTCACTTTTATACCTTAAAATTAACTCTTGCAGTTTTGTTAGCCATTTTGTTTTTAATCATTTCTTTCATTGTCTTTCCTTGTTGCTTATGTTTTCTTATTAAATTGTTACAGTTTTGTATTTCTGTCTTAATTCAAGCATTTATTTCAAAGGATATATACATGAAATTATAGAAAAAAATATCTGTTTTGGAAATCATATGTTTCCACACCCAGATTTTGTGTATGAGTTTTATATTTCGTTGACATTTTCATATTTATTAATCTAACTAAAACTTTTTTTTTATTATTATGAGTGATATTTTTTATTCATTTCCCATATCTTTCTCCATCTCTGAATTATGTAAATTTTTCAATCATGTCTTTTCTTTCCAAAAACGTGATTTGTTTCTCTCCTTCTCACTTTCATTGTCTCTTTAAGTAAAAAGAAATTTAAATACAATTTACGTGCAAATTTGGATGTAGCAGATTAAAAACTAACCAATCATTATTTTTTTTTTCAAAAGCAATGTAAAAAATAGAAAATAACATTTCTTGCGGTAGTTTTTTTCCAGACATTTTAAATGAATAAAAAATAATTTTATGAACTAGAGTGAAAAATATGCATACTATTGTTAAAAAAAAAAATTTTTTATTGTTAAAGAGAGCTCAAATTTGCATAACAAGAGACATTACTAATTGTAGTCGCGATGGATCATGTGATCACGGGGTAGTGTAGTAGAGAAAGAAGCCAATAAGGTTCATTGAGTTTAATTTTTTATAAAAGCAATCGTGACTGATCTGACCACCAAGCAAGGGAAATTATCGTATTGTTTTAATTTAAAAATTATTAATACTTTGTCGAATTGAAAAATGAAAAAAAAATTCAAATTTGAACAACAATAATGGCCATAATAATAATAATAATATTAATGATAATAATAGTAATGATAATAATAATAAATAATAATAATAATAATAATAATAATAATAATAATAATAATAATAATAATAATAATAATAATAATAATAATAGTAATAGTAATATAATAATAATAATAATAATGATGATGATAATAATAATAATAATAATAATAATAATAATAATAATAATAATAATAATAATAATAATAATGTAAATATTGCATGAATAATATGTATCTGTTAATGTTATGTCAACTATTAATATTTGTTAATTAATAAGTTTAATATAAAAACAATACACAACAAATACAAACAATGTGCAACATAACAAAAAGTATATAAATCATGATTTTATTTTTTTTAAATAAGTTGTTTCAAACAAATGCCCAGTGCCAATAATATATTAAGACACCTTTAAACTACGTAGATACCAATATATACATATATGTTTCAGATTTATATTTAGATGAGAATTAATAATTTGGATTATTTGGATTATTCGGATTATTCAGATTATTCAGATTATTCGGATTATTCAGATTATTCAGATTATTTGGATTATTTGGATTATTTGGATTATTTGGATTATTCGGATTATTTGGATTATTCGGATTATTTGGATTATTTGGATTATTTGGATTATTCGGATTATTCGGATTATTTGGATTATTCAGATTATTTGGATTATTTGGATTATTTGGATTATTTGGATTATTCAGATTATTTGGATTATTTGGATTATTTGGATTATTCGGATTATTCGGATTATTTGGATTATTTGGATTATTCGGATTATTTGGATTATTCGGATTATTTGGATTATTTGGATTATTCAGATTATTCGGATTATTCAGATTATCTGGATTATTCGGATTATTCGGATTATCTGGATTATTCGGATTATTCGGATTATTCGGATTATTCGGATTATTCGGACTACTATTGTTATCTTGATCAGAGGTTACATCAGCCGAAATGTTGTTAATATAACAACCAAGACGAGAATAGTAATCCGAACAATCCAAATAATACATATAGATATATATAGTGTTTGTAGGGTTGTTAGTTCCTAGGTGTTTGTCCCATGAAGCTACAATATTTATAAAATAGTGCTCAATAACAAGCAGAGCTGTATTTTAGTATAAATTTTTGTTTGTATAAATAAAAATTTATACATATAGATAAATATACAGTATATTTTTTGGCAGGTAATATTACTAGGTGGGTTTAATCGGCTTCCTCTGAAAGAGGAAGTTTCTAGGGAATATCAAATTCACAAGCAGTCCCCAGTTGCATGTATGTCCCGATCAGGGGAAATGATGACGTTAGGTTTTTTGCAGTTCTTGCATGGAGGTGTCGACGTCCTCCTACATACAGCGCTTGGTATTCCCAAATGGTCACTCCTCTAGTACTGACCAGGCTCAACGTTGCTTAACTTCGGTGATCTAACGAAAACCGGTGTGCCAACGTGATTATGTCTTATGTATTACTAAACAAGCGATTTATTTACTCTGTGGAGTTGATGTACAGGTTCGAATCCTATACGAGTCTCATTTTTCACTTTGTGGTATTCTTTGTTTATATCCAACTCTGTAGACTCAATAAGTAAATTGATTGTTTAGTAATATTACCCACGTAAACAATAGCATAAAAAAGTAGCTTAATACATCACATACTGTCGGAAATAACTTTCCAATATTAAAAAAAAAACAACATATAGATATATATAAGTAATCATAAGTTTATTTTATCATCTTAAACTTTGCTACATCCAAGCATAATCACCCATCATGCATTGCAAAGCTGTCACTTCCTTTCATACTTTATCATTCAACCATTGATTAAAACAGATGAGCGTTTTATTTTCGGTTTTATTTTTAACATTGCCTTTATGTTTTTGTCATTACATTTTGAATTGTCATTATCACTATTTTATTAATTTATTTTTTGTTTTCGTTTTGTTGAAATCACAAACATTGTTCCATTTATTTCATCTGGATTGTTTTCAAATTGCAGTGGGGCAGACGACTCTATCCCCATCCTGCCAACATTAACCAAGGGGTAATTTCATCAAATAATCTTAATGTAGCTGTTGCATTTCTGTATTTCTACCCCCAAAACACCACCAGTGTCTCTCTCAGTCGCTTTATATATCTCTCTCTCTCTCTCTCTCTCTCAGTTTCAGTCTTAGTTTTCTAGTTCTCTCAGTCATTCGCATTGTCAGTCTCTCTTTCTCTCTCCAGCCCCCCTCTCTCTCTCTCCAGCTCCCTTCTCTCTCTCTCTCTCTCTCTCTCTCTCTCTCTCTCTCTCTCTCTCTCTTTAATATATCTATCAACCAATCAAATTTTCATCTATTTTACTATGATTTATTTATCTACACATTTTCATCTTTCCCTCTTTCTCTTTCTCTCTCAGTTTCAGTCTTAGTTTCCTAGTTCTCTCAGTCACTCATATTGTCAATCTCTCTCTCCCTCCCTTCTCTCTCTCTCTCTTTTTAACTTATCTATCAGTCAATCAAGTTGTCATATGTTCTACTATGATTTATTTCTATTCACACATTTTAATCTCTCTCTCTCTCTCTCTCTCTCTCTCTCTCTCTCTCTCTCTCTCTCTCTCTCTCTCTCTCTCTCTCTTTCTTTCTTTCTTTCTTTCCTTCCCCATTCTATTTTTTAAATCTCCTTCCAGATCCTGGATTTGACCATAAAGTTCTTTCTGCAACTCCAATTTGGGTGCTTTAGTTATCTACTTAGTTCTTATTTATTTGCCTCCCCACGAGAACAGACTTAGACACAAGGTCATTTTTTAATGTGGGAAAATACAGCTACCCTAAAAGGGGCACTCTGGATTGGGACACAAATTTAAATTGTCTCAGCCTAGAAAGATTTCTCCTTCACTGACCGAGGACAGAAAAGATGAAATATAGTATCAAAACAGTTACTACACTTTCCTCCTAGCCAAAAGGCCAAGGATCATAACTCCTAAATCCACTTTGACCCGGAGTGGTAGTACCTGTCAGGGTGCCATTTATGGATTAAATAGAAAGTAGCAAATAGAGACTATTTGCGTACAAAACGTATACATTTGTGTACAAAACGTATACATTTGCGAACAAAACGTATACATTTGTGTACAAAACGTATACATTTGCGAACAAAACGTATACATTTGTGTACAAAACGTATACATTTGTGTACAAAACGTATACATTTGCGAACAAAACGTATACATTTGTGTACAAAACGTATACATTTGCGAACAAAACGTATACATTTGTGTACAAAACGTATACATTTGTGTACAAAACGTATACATTTGCGAACAAAACGTATACATTTGTGTACAAAACGTATACATTTGCGAACAAAACGTATACATTTGCGTACAAAACGTATACATTTACGTACAAAACGTATACATACAAAACAAGTTCATTTACAAACCATTCGTATACAAAATAAAATCTATTAAATATTTGGGACTTATGCAGATTAGGACCCAAGCTAAAATCGACTTGGCGTCGGTAGATTCCGGATGCTTACTTAGACAGCCGGAAAATGCCGATTTATCAAAGCGATAATGAATTTTAACAAGTTAGCACAGGTTATTACGTCTACCGAAGGAGTAATTCAATTTTGTCAGGGAAAAAAACTGATAGCTAAAGAAAAAATTAGCGAAAAAACAAACTTTTCCATGCAAAAAAAATATTTGATAACCCTAACCCGGTACTTATCCAGATTAGGACGCAAGCTAGCTCTAACCCTAATGCTATCCTAACCGATGCCAAGTCGATTTTAGCTTGGGTCCTGATCTTGATAAGCACACCTTAACCATAACCTTAACACCGTTTTAACACTTGTTCATTGATATTTTTTTTTTCAAAGCAAAGTTTAACGTGTAAAAAAAAAATCTAACCGCGTTGTACATCCAGCCTCGTTTTGGATTTTTTGGATGCAGGCAACCGACTTTTCATTCGGCTTTTTCCGGCTGTCTACGTAAATATCCGGAAACTATCGACACCAAGTCGACTTTAGTTTGGGTCCTAATCTGCATAAATACCAATATTGAAAAATATTAGGGACTTGAAGCATAAAAATCTATTATCCAAATGACTGAATTCGACATTAAATAATCTTAAAATGTTTGATATGCTGTAAAACAAAACCCAAAACTAAATTTAAATCTTCTACAACTTCTCCCCCCTCTATTTTTTAAATTCAACCATGGTTGTTTCAAGTCCAATGTTTACAAATTCTTGTTGAGCCGTCCTCTTAAATAATGAAAATCTTCCCAGTTTCAACATTCATTACTAATCATCAGGGTGTTATCTCACCGTCCACCTGACAAAATCATTAACCCTCATCCTCGAGTAGCCTTTGAGCCTTGATAAGCGGTGACTCCTTAGTACATTAAAAAATCCTCTTTTACTTCCACTATTTGTTTTCAAATCTTTATTCACCACTTCTCCCATTTATTTAAAATAAATCTTTTCCTTTTTTTTTTTCTTGACTGAGATGTAGGCTCAAAACTTATTGGTCCTTTGATACATTTTGCACCATTGAAAGAAATGGTCGAGCAAAAATGAAACAGGATTTTGAGCAAAATATAACAATGGAAAAAACACCATAAACGAGAAACATTTGATATCATGGGGAACAGTTGACCTAAATAAGGCATTTTCAACTGGCAGGTTAGCCTGGAAAACCATTTTCAATATTCCTCTGTTTCCACAATTGTTGGCTACTAATGGAGCTCTCATAGCCTCATAGGACTTTGCAATTCAGATTTATCTCTACATCCAATTGTTGGGATCAGCTCTCATTATGCCATCAAATGGTCTTTGGTCTACAATTTATAATCTGGACATAATAATTTCTATTCATTTTTATTTATTCATTTTTTCTTTAAACATTTCTAAACACAAAAAAAATATGAAAACCAATTTCTTATTCTTTTTCTTCTTTTCTTCTGATTAAAAAACATTTCTCCATTTCTCATTTCCTTCTTTGGTTTTCACTGTGGCTCATATATTTGCTTTGAATCTAATAGCAAATTAAATTGAATACATAAATTAAATATGAATGTCTGTACAAACAAATACAATTTGAATATTGATTTTCGAAAAAAGTGTTTGAGTAAATTAACTTCAAAACATTGATAAAAATAGTTTTAATACAAAGAGATACAATCTGAATATTGATTTTCGAAAAAACTGTTTGAGTAAATTATCTTCAAAACATTGATAAAAAAAGGTTTTAATACAAACAGATACAATTTGAATATTGATTTTTGAAAAAAATTGAGTAAATTAACAGCAAAACATTGATAAAAAAAAGGTTTTAATACAAACAGATACAATTTGAATATTGATTTTCGAAAAAACTGTTTGAATAAATGAACTTGAAAACATTGATAAAAAAACGTTTTAATACAAAAAGATACAATTTGAATATTGATTTTCGAAAAAACGGTTTGAGTAAATTAACTTCAAAACATTGATAAAAATGTTTTAATACAAACGGATGCAAATTTAATATTGATTTTCGAAAAAAAACTGTTTGAGTAAATTAACAGCAAAACATTGATAAAAAAAGTTTCAATACAAACAGATACAATTTGAATATGTATTTTCGAAAAAACTGTTTGAGTAAATTAACTCCAAAACATTGATAAAAAAGTTTTAATACAAAGAGATACAATCTGAATATTGATTTTCAAAAAAACTGTCTAAGTAAATAAACTTCAAAACATTGATAAAAAAGTTGTAATACAAAGAGATACACTCTGAATATTGATTTTCGAAAAAACTGTTTCAGTAAATTAACTGCAAAACATTGATAAAAAAAAGTTTTACTACAAACGGATACAATTTGAATATATTTTTTTCGAAAAAACTTTTTGAGTAAATTAACTTCAAAACATTGATAAAAATGTTTTAATACAAACGGATGCAATTTGAATATTGATTTTCGAAAAAACTGTCTGAGTAAATTAACTTCAAAACATTGATAAAAAAACGTTTTAATACAAAGAGATACACTCTGAATATTGATTTTCGAAAAAACTGTTTGAGTAAATAAACTTCAAAACATTGATAAAAAAGTTTTAATACAAACGGATGCAATTTGAATATTGATTTTCGAAAAAACTGTCTGAGTAAATTAACTTCAAAACATTGATAAAAAAACGTTTTAATACAAAGAGATACACTCTGAATATTGATTTTCGAAAAAACTGTTTGAGTAAATAAACTTCAAAACATTGATAAAAAAGTTTTAATACAAACGGATGCAATTTGAATATTGATTTTCGAAAAAACTGTCTGAGTAAATTAACTTCAAAACATTGATAAAAAACGTTTTAATACAAAGAGATACACTCTGAATATTGATTTTCGAAAAAACTGTTTGAGTAAATAAACTTCAAAACATTGATAAAAAAGTTTTAATACAAACGGATGCAATTTGAATATTGATTTTCGAAAAAACTGTCTGAGTAAATTAACTTCAAAACATTGATAAAAAAACGTTTTAATACAAAGAGATACACTCTGAATATTGATTTTCGAAAAAACTGTTTGAGTAAATTAACTTCAAAACATTGGTAAAAAAGTTTTAATACAAACGGATACAATTTGAATATATTATTTTCGAAAAAACGATTTGTAGTAAATTAACTGCAAAACATTGATAAAAACAGTTTTACTACAAAGAGCTCCAACTTTGGATATTTTCTTCCTTCTTCCCTTTAATCTGACAATCTCTATAAATGTTTCGTCTCCAATGTCCGCTTCGAAAACCGTTTCAGTATTTCTCACTTCTATCCATCCGTTAACACTTCATTTACCTTTTGTCTCCAGTTCCCTCACTCATAGATGTTCCCTTTCTTCTCTTTCTCCTCATCCTCATCAGTTCATCAATGTTCCCTGGATGTTACTCCTACTTCCATCAGTATGTATTATTCATCCCAATGTCATCCCAAGCACCTCCATAGTTTCTGTCGGATACAGTAGCTTGTCAATATCCAAGTGCACACATCCTGAAAATGTACACAAAAATAATCATGGCAAATTTCCAGATTTTGTTGAGTGAAGATGTTGGGAAATCGCGGTATCTACATGATATTCACAAAATGTCTGCTACTCCATGTGTGGAGGAGCGGTTAGAATGCATGCATTCTAATCAATCGGTTATAGGTTCTAATCTGCTTTGTTGTACCTTTGACAAGTGCCTACAAATCATATTTCAAGTGTTGTGAGTGAAATTGGGTCCAATAAAATTGTTCAGAAGTAGTTGAATGGCATGTCAGGCAGTGTCCTTACGACTTCGAAAGAATTATGAGAATATTTGGAACAAGGATTCTATGTATTGTGGTGAATGTAAGCTGATGAAGCATTTTCATAAGTGTTTATGATATTTTGTATATCAGAAAAATATATTTTTTCGAAATGGGCAGAAGTAATTGTCTAATAATGAAGTGTTTTGGGATGAAATTTGGAATGTTTTCTGGATAATTATATTTATATTATATTACATTATGATCTCTAGTCCTATTATACACTATTGAGCTACATTGATATTTGTGTAAAGTTAAGGAAATATATATATATATATATATATATATATATATATATATTTGTAGGTAGCTCCTAGAAAAAGTAGAGCACTGTAAGTGTAGTATTAATACAGCATGACATCACTAGCTTTAAATGCATCGTTCCTTTCATTAAAGTATTACGCTGTAGACGTTAAGGCGCCGTATAAAGTGTTAAAATTATCACAGTTTATTCGCTGTTCAAAATTGGCCGAGTGGTTAAGGCGTCGGATTTGAGTTGCTAAATACTCGTAATCCGGGGTTTCGAATCGCATGACCAGTAGTGAATAGTCATATCTCTATGCTGATGAGTCCCGATTGTTAAGGACGAAACGTATACATACATAGATAATAAACAATAACAAATATTATATATATATATATATATATATATATATATATATATATATATATATATATATATATATGTATGTAAAGGATTCACTCCTAAACTAATGAAACGATCATTATGAATTATGAAATATATATTTTAGACAACATGGCCAGTAACATGTACTCATTATATTTTTGTAAACTTTACCATCTCAAAAGAAACATTTAAAATAAGTGAGATACAAAAATAAAAATAATTGCTCTAGATCAAATTTTTAGTTATATTATGTAACACATTTTTAAGCTAACCAGTGCGTGTGCATGAACATCAATAATATGTATGTGCGAAGTAAACTCCTAAACTGATGGACTTATCATGAATTATGGGATACGTATTCTAGGCAACACGGTGAGTAATGTGGGTACATCATGTTGTTTTTGTAAACTTTATAATTCAGGGAGCGGCAAATCCTTACCTAAAATTAAAATAAATGTGATACGATTTCTTATCAAATAAATAATGTTTAAGTCAAAAATAAATCACGTTTCATCATTTATAGGATGGATAGAGTGCACATTTATCTGTTATATATCTCTATGTATGCAAATGTGTAGCTATACATATTTCGTATGGCCCCTCAAAAGAATTAAAATTAAATTAATTAAAATTAAATTAAAAAGGGCAATATACATCCCTATCACTGCAAAACATTTATCGTAATAAATGCCGTTAGTGGTGTAAAGCCTCTAAGGGAATCTAACAAAGATTTCATCAAGTGAATAACATAAATAATTACATTTTGTTCACCATAGATTGGTGAGAAGCAGACAAAAATAAATAACTTTTAGTTACGTAAACAGATAAATAAAAATTACGTTTTGTTCACCATATATTTGTGAGAAGCAGACAAAAATAAATAACTTTTAGTTACGTAAACAGACAAATAGAAATTACGTTTTGTTCACCATAGATTTGTGAGAAGCAGACAAAAATAAATAACTTTTAGTTACGTAAACAGATAAATAAAAATTACGTTTTGTTCACCATATATTTGTGAGAAGAAGACAAAAATAAATAACTTTTAGTTACGTAAACAGATAAATAAAAATTACGTTTTGTTCACCATATATTTGTGAGAAGAAGACAAAAATAAATAACTTTTAGTTACGTAAACAGACAAATAAAAATTACGTTTTGTTCACCACAGATTTGTGAGAAGAAGACAAAAATAAATAACTTTTAGTTACGTAAACAGACAAATAAAAATTACGTTTTGTTCACCATAGATTTGTGAGAAGCAGACAAAACTAAATAACTTTTAGTTACGTAAACAGATAAATGAAAATTACGTTTTGTTCACCATAGATTTGTGAGAAGCAGACAAAAATAAATATATTTTAGTTACGTAAACAGACAAATAAATAATTACATTTTGTTCACTATAGATTTGTGAGAACAAGACAAAAAATAAATATCTTTTAGTTACGTAAACAGACAAATAAAAATTACGTTTATTTACACAAGAAGACAAAATAAATTATGTTTAGTTATATAAGCAAACGAAAATAAATAACGTTTAGTTACTTATGGTGTCAAAAATAAATTACGTTTCTTCACTTACGGGATGGATAGTGTACATATATGTCTCTTATATATCTCTAAGTATGGAAATTAGTATCTCAAAAGGATATACATGTTGTTTATACCCGTCCTGGAGCGGATATTCTGCTAGTACTCTATAAAAGGGATGAAATGGAAAAGGAAGAATAAACAAGTAAAGATAATTTCAATAGAAAATAATGGCGGAAGAGGAAAAGGGGACTAGCTTATTACAAAGAGAAGACCTCCAGCTTGGCTCTGGGAGAAGAAAATTGAAATAAGTTTGCTAACAGGAAACATGTACGAAATTACAATGTAAAGAGATATAAAGAATGTTAAAAAAGATATGCGATGAGTAGGGGCTTCATACCTATAAGCCACTCTGTCGTATTTTACGTGAAACTAAACTGATTAACTTATTATGAATTATGGGATACGTATTTGATGGAACACGGTGAGTAATGTGGGTACAGTATGTTTTATTTTGTAAACTTTACCATTTAGGGAGCAGCGAAACCGCACCTTGTGTAAAATTAAAATAAACGAGATAGGATTTCCTCCCAAATAAATAATGTTTAGTTACTTTAAAAAAATGTTTCTTTCCTTACAGGATGGATAGAGTACACATGTATCTGTTATATATCTCTAAGTATGCAAATGGGTAGCTCAAAATGCTATGCATGTTGCTTATATTTTCCCTAGAACATCTGTTAGTTAATTATATAAGGTGTATAAAATAAATAATAACGTTTTGTTCACCATAGATTTGTGAGAAGCAGACAAAAATAAATGACGTTTAGTTACGTAAACAGACAAATAAAAATTACGTTTTATTCACCATAGATTTGGTAGAAGCAGACAAAAATAAATAACTTTTAGTTACGTAACCAGACAAATAAAAATTATGTTTTGTTCACCATAGATTTGGTAGAAGCAGACAAAAATAAATGACTTTTAGTTACGTAAACAGACAAATAAAAATTACGTTTTGTTCACCATAGATTTTGGTAGAAGCAGACAAAAATAAATGACTTTTAGTTACGTAAACAGACAAATAAAAATTACGTTTTATTAACCATAGATTTGTGAGAAGCAGACAAAAATAAATGACTTTTAGTTACGTAAACAGACAAATAAAAATTACGTTTTGTTCACCATAGATTTGGTAGAAGCAGACAAAAATAAATGACTTTTAGTTACGTAAACAGACAAATAAAAATTACGTTTTATTAACTATAGATTTGTGGGAAGCAGACAAAAATAAAT
The DNA here is from genome assembly GCA_963556195.1 of Sepiola atlantica. Lineage (NCBI taxonomy): Eukaryota > Metazoa > Mollusca > Cephalopoda > Sepiida > Sepiolidae > Sepiola > Sepiola atlantica. The sequence goes on from OY744543.1 coordinate 36,739,513, forward strand.
AACGTTTAGTTACCAAAGCTGCCAGAAATATGGAGTTAGGGTACATATGTATCTCTCATATATCTCTAAGTATAAAAAATGGGTAGCTCAAAATGCAATACATATTACTTATACTTGTCTTTGAAAGGGTATTCTTCCCACACATTTATATTTTTTATATAAACCTGTATCTAGGGCACTCTTATATGGAAAAGTGTTATCTCTATTTTAATTAAATTTTAAAATCACATCAAGAAATTCCTTATTAAATCCTTCAAACCAGACAATGCTAAATAGTCATTTCGATAATTATAAGTGAAATAGCGTAAGAGTAAATAAGGATGGTTTTATTGAAGCACAAGCTTCATCTAAAAGAAGATCTTCTTCTAATTGACTTTGGTCTAAAGTAAGATCATATATCAAAGAACCTATACAAATAGAGATCAATATTCTTAACACCGATCTGTAAAATACGAATACTTTCATATTCTACTTTTACGTTTATGTAGCGACCACGTGTTGGGGTATCTGGTCCGGGCAGGAGGTCGCCATATTGAATATGTGTTTTTTTGAGAACACATGAGGGTCAAAAGTAAACAAGAAAATAACAATGCTGAATAAACGGTAATTATAAAGAGATGGTTGCATTCACACATATACATACGGTTTTTCTAGTAATACCATACCATGAGGAAGGAAAAAAAATGAAAAACACAAACTGTTTCTAATCCTGATCGTAAAAACTAGGTTGATTTTAAATAAATAAATATTAATTTAAAAATAATATGACATTGTTAAAAGAATTTCTTCTTCTACTCAACGTTGTTTTCCGGCAACCATGTTGAGGGTAGTTTACACGACTCGAACCTTTTTCTCTTCTTTTCGTAAGGATGTTTTGCCAGCCATTCAAAAGAATTCTGTAGTTTATAAATTCATGTGTCAGTGTGGAGCTGACTACGTTGGCAAGACATCCCAAAGATTAGAATTTAGAATATCCCAACACATACCACGTGATATTCGCCTACACAAGGTTTCGAGATCATCCGGGAACTTCCAGGCACAGGAATCAGCCATCGGTAATCACCTCGTTAGTACAAATAGTTGTTCTGACAGGTATTCCGATGGGTGGTTTTCTGTTTTACACAGTGCCAGGTCGAACTACCATCTCAATATTCTTGAGGCGTTAGTCATTAACAACTATCGACCTAGCCTGTGTAGACAAAAGATTTTGAAACATCAGTTGGAGATCTTTAATGATTCAAAGCCACCTTAACGTTGAGAGATTTAATTTTTTTTTTTTTTTTCCCCTTCTCATTCGTTTCCTCCAACTGAAATAAGTTTTATTTTTTTTTTTTTTTTTTCTCCCCCCTTCATTTCTCATTCGACTTTTAGTTTTTAATTTACCATTCTGACGTTTCCTCTCAGAGGGTCAGACGACAAGGCCTTAAGGTAATTTTAACAATTTTCCTTATATATTTTTTTTTCTCCCCCCACTCGTCTGTTTCATTGATTTTAATAATGCTTCCTCTTAAATTAATCCTACCATTCTGTTGTACACGTAATTTACTTATATATATATATATATATATATATATATATATATATATATATATATATATATATATATATATATATATATATATATATATATGCGTTGCTTTGACTTCTAAAACTTACAAATTCAAATTACCCAACGTTTGTATCGAGTAAAAAACTCTCCAATATATATATATATATATATATATATATATATATATATTAGTAGTAAGTTTTTGAAAGGCTGTGGGCAATGCAATTCCGGGTAAGATGCAAGTTGAAAGGAAAGGAACAAAAACAATAAAAATAAATCGAATACGATATAAGACTTACTATTTATTTTTCCTTTTTTTTTCCTTTTTTTTTTTTTTTTCCTTACATAACAGCAAGAGTGTTTTAGCTGTCCGGGTGATTAAAAATCACTATTTAATATTTCGGGAAAAGACATCCCTTTTTCAAAAATAATTAGACCAGAAGAAGAATAATATTTTATTCTTCTCCGACTGTGTAGAGAATAATACAAAACAAAATGGCTGCCAGATATAGACCGCAGCAAAAACAGTTTCACAGGGAATATAAATTAAGTTAAGTTTTATTTTAATATTATGTTAAATATATGATTGGTGTTTAGAATATTAGTGTAATGTTGGTTAGGTGTATGGTGTTCGATAGTTTATCGAACACCATACACCTAACCAACATTACACTAATATTCTAAACACCAATCATATATTTAACATAATATTAAAATAAAACTTAACTTAATTTATATTCCCTGTGAAACTGTTTTTGCTGCGGTCTATATCTGGCAGCCATTTTGTTTTGTATTATTCTCTACACAGTCGGAGAAGAATAAAATATTATTCTTCTTCTGGTCTAATTATTTTTGAAAAAGGGATGTCTTTTCCCGAAATATTAAATAGTGATTTTTAATCACCCGGACAGCTAAAACACTCTTGCTGTTATGTAAGGAAAAAAAAAAAAAAAAAGGAAAAAAAAAGGAAAAATAAATAGTAAGTCTTATATCGTATTCGATTTATTTTTATTGTTTTTGTTCCTTTCCTTTCAACTTGCATCTTACCCGGAATTGCATTGCCCACAGCCTTTCAAAAACTTACTACTACTATACCCAGCAATGCTTCAAGCAAACTACCATTCTATATATATATATATATATATATATATGTGTACATTTATTTCTCACAGAAAAGGTTTGTCAAAGACAACGTAAAAGAGACATAATAAAACATGGTACATAAAAAGGGGTGAAAATTACAGACATAATTACTAACGTAATGATCCCCATTGAAAGTATTCACATAATGGAAATAAGCATGAACTGCCAGGGTAAACACGTTATAGAGAATGCATGGGTTATATAAAGTAAATAGGACTTACTTGTATTGTCTGAAAACTATTCTCGATATGAATGCTGCGACCAATAGAAAAAAATCATGCTGAGGTGACTAAAATGAGCATGATTGGATATCTATCTGTAAACGATAGTTGCAACTCGTAAATAGGACATCTGACCGTCGAAGCCTACAATAGAAAGAGACTAGGCCTCGATTTCAAACCTCTTACTATATATGTGCGAATCTTTTTTGTACTTCAAAATTGAAGAGTTCATTATTTTGTTACCCGTATAATTCAATGAAGATAACTTGAAAAATGGTTCAAGGGACGTAACTCGCAATATACTGCGGCAACTGATTCATTCAATCCGTGCATTCAGTAATGAAAATGTTATTTGAACCTTAAGCATGACAGATCAACGAAAATTCTATTTCAAATTTAAGTGTAACAGGCTAACAAAAATGCATGTCAAAACAAAGAAAACACTATTTCAAACTTAGGAGTAACAGACCAACGAAAATACTATTTTAAACTTAAGCACGACTGACCAACAAAAATATTAAGTTACTTAAGTGTGACAGACATACCAACAGACAGAGCCTCTTATAGAGATGTTGGACGCATCTAAATATGACAGACTAAAAGGAAACGCTATTTCAAACTGAATCATGACAGACTAACCGACTTACAAAGCCTCTCATAGAAATGTGAAAATAATATGGATTAATCTGATTAATAGTTTTCCTTTTCATTGTTAATTTCATAGAGAAAGTCGGAAGAGATAACCCTCTTTCAGTTCTAAGTCTTTTTCCTGCCATCTTAATCAATTGTGTACTAATTTTATAGCAGAGAATCTTTCGATTTGCACCGGTTTTCAATTATTTTTCAAGCGTTTTCATTGGCTTCAATGCTCGATGGTGCAATTTATGATGATGAGAAAATGTACACGAATTCAAAGATGGCGTTGCTTTCTTTCAACTCTCAGAGACGGAGTAACACACACCTTCATTTTATTTCTTTATTTCCCGTTTTCTAATGCAACATTTAACCAACTTCAATGATTAGGGTAAGTCATAATTAACTTACATTATTTTTGTTTTATTTTCCTTAGTGTTACTTAAAAAAGCCACACTATGTATTTGATTTGGGAAAACGTGGTGCTTCAGCTACTAATCATGGTTGAGGGAAGAAAATTTCAGAAACAAAATATAAACTTTGAACATTGTTTATCGAAAAGTAAATGGCCGCAACATAATGGTTAAAAGTTCAATTTCATAAATATAATAGGTAAATTACCATAGTCAGAAAAATATGCAGTTTGTTTTGTCTCTCTAATTTTACTTCAATTGTAAGACTTGGGTTTGTTTGTTTTTTTTAAATTTCACAGTTCACCATAGAATTTCTACAGTTCTTATGCGTTAGATATGAATATACAATCAAAATCTTAAATGCTTATATTAGCTCTCTGTCACCATGTCCAACAATATCACCCAATAAACACCAGAGATTTGCCAATCAAATCATCGTGAACATTTACGTTTAATATTTTCTGATAAGTGTGCTGTCAAAATATTTCCATCCTACCATATTTGATTATTCTTCTCCGAATAATTATCAGATTATGGTTGTCATTCGAATCATGCCATTATGTTTTTATCGTCCTGTCATATTTACTGGCTATTATTGCTTTGCCCCGTGGACCAGTTCTTTCCTTCTTTATAGTTACCCTGGATTCTTTCTCTTTCTTCAAGTATAATGACCGGTATGAGTAATCTCCCTTGTACGCTCTGCTTTCAAAAGGCCTAAGTTTGTTTTCCATTCATGATAATAGTCATCATATTTAGTTTTAAGTTCTTACATATCTTATAATAATACACACATACAAAAACTAAACAAATCACTAAGACAATAATCATGGCCTCCGTTCAGTCTTGAGACACAATAGATACCCCTTATAAGGGTAGCTGCACGTGTAATTGGGAAGCAAGGGTTGTGCAATCCCAACCACACTCTCCTGAATCGGCACTGCTTGCTCCCAGTGGCAAAGATATGTCTAGGACGACTTGAAACAATGCCAATGTAAGCAGAGAGCGCATTCAGCACCTGGTATTCCCAAATGGTCACCCATTTAGTAATGGCCATGCTCAACGTCGCTTAACTTCAGTGATCTAACAGGAACCGGTGTGTCAACGTGATTATACCGTATTTAAAGACTATAATACAGCCAATAATTAAGCATTGTTTAATATAAGCTTTAGGAATATTATTTATTGATTCATCAAATTAATGTTGTATCTAAGTACTGACTTTATTCAACATTTTGATTTACTGCTGGAGTCAAATAACGGTGAATCAACATAGTCTATGACTAATTATGTGCTGGGTTCTTTATGAGTGATAGAAGGATGACTTTGACTGTCGGAGGGTTAACTCCTTCCACTCTCTATATAGTATCACTAATAAAAAAAAAAATAGATCAAGATTAAATTTTAAAATATTAAAATCTCCTGGAAATACAATTCTTACAGAACTCATAATTGACTGTAAATTATTTTCAAATTAATAATATTTACCAATACTTAATAATTTATTGCTTTTCTCCTTCTGATGATAGGATTTCTTTCTTCGAAAATCCATGTGTTAAAGGACTTTTTCATAAATTACCCTTTGTTGTAATATTTGATTGTAATAAACTTGTAAAGTATGTAACTTTACATTTGTTTCATTATTACATTATTTCCTATATATATATATATATATATATATATATATATATATATATATATATATATACACATACATTTTATATATATACACATTGGTGTTTATTATAGTGCATGATAATTAAGGCTTATCATAACTAAAAAACAGTCTGATTTTCATAAATAAATGCTTGTTGGGCAGTTATTGACGAAGAAGTGGGTCAGTTGTAGAGTGATGACTTTACAGGTGTAATGCTGTGTTCAAATCTCCACTCATCCACTTATCAAACTCTCGACGAATACACTCGGTGACTTAAGCCATGTGTTCAACACCCCTTCAATAAACAATCCAATAAGCTATTTGATTTTATTTACTCCTCTCCAGGAGTTAGGCACAAGGCCAGTTTTATCTTACTCCCACAAGTAAGATGTGACCCAAGGTCGGGTTGGGAAAGTGGGGTTTGAAAAGCCAGCGCCCGAGAAAGTGAGCACTCTGGCCATTAAAAATTGCCTGGGTAGCCCCGTCGGTAAGGGCGTCTCAGGCAGTAAGCAATAAACTTACTCCTCCCCAAAGAGGGGAGGCGAAGCCTGGGAGAGTGGACCTCCTAGAACTGCACAGGACAGACCCATAGACCGGCGTAAATCAAGCCCCAAATGCCAAGATAATACCAGTCAATGGGGTGCAGTATCCATCGGAACAGATACTACACTTTGATCTTAGCCAAAAGGCCAAGAAAAACAATCCAATAAGTTATTTGCTTTTATTTTCCCATACCATCAGATTTAATCCAATCAGAAAGAACTTTGATGAATGATAAAATGATTTACCAGCAACTTCTATGCTTCCTCTGAGTGAAGTAGTCACGTGGTTATAGTTTTGGTAGTGATCATATAACTTCACACCCAGCAGAATGTGACGTCAGCACTTTTAGGGCGTGTGGGGGGGGGGGTATCTTTAAAAAGAAACCTAGCTTAAAAAGACCAGCGAATAATAATTCATTTTCTGATTTTTTGCTGCAAAAAATAATATATTACAATTTTTTTTTCTTTTTTCATAAAACAAAGATCGATGACTTCTTCCGATATGTGATGCATGATAATGATACAAAAATCCATCCAAATCGAACGGTACGAAATTAACAGATAAAAATTAACAGTCAATTAAACAATTGTCTATTTAATTTTAATCATTTATTAATTATATTTATTTATAAAAACTTAATCAAATAAACTTTTCGATATTTTTAAATAAATTGTTTCGAATTATATCAGTAAGGAAACAAATTACTATTTGTCGGTCTTAGTAAGTTAAGTTACTTTTTTCAGATTAACACCGTTCCCAAAGTGCTGACGTCACATTAACATCACATTCTGCCACCATGCTGGGTGTGAAGTTACATGATTACCGTTTAGGTCAATTTTTACATAAAGAAAGGGAGGTTGACATATACCAGGGACTTTGATTGGCTGAATTAGATCCCAGTGGCTATGCATACGCAGTTAAGCTGACCCCACTAGTGTTGCGACAGTCTACAGAGAGGGTAGGAGGTCTAGCCATTTCCTGTAGTCTACTATAAGTAACGATCTAATCGCCAACAAAACCTAGAGCCGTACAAAGAAACCAAATCTTGCTTGCAACTGGCATCATAACGAACAATGGATGACACAGCAACATGCACGGGATACTTTCTCTGATCACGTCTACACGTTTTAGAACCTCTCATCTAGACCATTCCATAACTCAAAAATCCAACACGGGATAAGTCATATTTTTCTGCTAATGAGTCACCACTTATCAAGACAAAAAGCCACTCGAGGATAAGGGTGAAAGTGATAGATGGATTGTCGGTTTAATTATAAATAGTATTATGAGAAGATTGAAAATGATTAATGGAATTATGACAAGTATTTTTTGATATTGTATTTGAAGATGGCCATGTTGTAGTCGGCAAGAAATAAGTCTCATGGTAATCTGTTCCACAGGTGGGAAGTTCTTGGATAGAAACTCTGTTCATGGAAATTCTGCCTGACGCGAGGGACGCAGACGCAGAAAAGAAAGTTCATGTCAGTTGTGGTAATAAAACGAGTTCTTGATGTGAATATCTTACAAGGAGAGACCAGAGATTGGAGCTCAGTCGATCATTTTCCATGGAAATAACGATAGAGTAGAGAAAGACTAGCAAAGTCTCTTCTGTGGGAAAGGGGCTGTAGGGAAGAGAAGAGATCCCCCCTCCCACTAGATAACAAAGTCAAGAAAGAGTGCTCTGAGCAGCACCTCCCCAGATGTGGCTGCAGTACCTCCCCAACTTAAGACGTATTTGACTCTTATATAGGTAGAGGGTTGCATCAGAAACCTCTAATGAACTCTAATATTAGAAAAAAGCATAAATGAATTTGGATAAACAGTTTTTCCTGTAAAAAAAAATAAAACACTTAATGCTTATATTAATTATGTTTTTTAATATACGTATTTGAAACAAACAGTTTTAAAAAAAGTAATTTCTCCAATCAATTTTTTTTTTTTTAGAAATAATTCATTGTTCACTAAAATAGAGTCAAATTACTCATTAACTCATACCATTTGGCATAATGGTTAGAGTGTTTGCTCATGGGCATGGAGACTAGGGTTCAATTCTAGTCAAGTCTTACCAAAGACTAAAAAAAATGGTGTTTGATGCCTCTCCGCTAAGTAAATAGAAATCCAGGGAAAAGGAATGGCCCTCTCCTGTACATCCCAATGAAAAGGGAGCCTTCAGTTCTCCCTTGTTTATGGTCGATCCATTTATATTTATTTTTTATTAATCATCATCTCATTAGTTATAAATTTTGTTCATTATTCATTTTTTTTTCCATTTTTCAGAATTTTCATAATGTTTCCGGGTGTCATTTGCTCAAAATTCTCTCTCATGTCTCACAAAAGAAGCCTTTACAAAACTTTTTGAGTTGTCTCCCTTGATTATCTAATCGAATATTAGCCGCCATATTGTTTTACCCAAATGTTTAGATTTTCATGTGTGATCGTCATTCCCATGCACTTTTACGCTTCCTTAACACCCACCTTTCCCTATTGTAGTTATCATTAATCATATGTGACATTTCCTACATTTTATGTACATGAAAAATCTTTATTGGCCTAATTTGCATTGATTTCTCATACTTCTCATTGATTTTGACGCAGTTGGCTATCCTTCGATATCTCTAAAAATGAAATTATTATTCTTACAAATGAAACATGCACTATAGATTTTTGTTTTGTTTTGTTTTTCAGCTTTGATTGATATTCCTATACCATAATATTTGTTTGGGCCCATTTCTGTATAACATCTTTATGAGCAAACATATTTATTTGAATAATATACATTTGAATATATATATATATATATATATATATATATATATATATATATATATATATATATATATATATATATATGATAATTTTATTTACACAGACATGTACAAAATCTGCGACACTGGCATGTCGATGTTATCGATCAACAGTTACTATAAACTGAGATCTCATCAGGCAGAGTTAGAATCCGATCTTAACCTCAGATCATATTTGGTTCTCTCCAAATATGATCTGAGGTTAAGATCGGATTCTAACTCTGCCTGATGAGATCTCAGTTTATAGTAACTGTTGATCGATAACATCGACATGCCAGTGTCGCAGATTTTGTACATGTCTGTGTAAATAAAATTATCATATATAAAGCTCTATTTTGATATTGAGCACTTTTTATAAACCCGGTTAAAATTCTCTGGAATACCACCCTGTGGATATTTTTCACCTGGATTATTACCATTATTATATATATATATATATATATAATAAATGGCATTTCTATATGGCGATGTATTTCTGGCCAGTACATCTACAGAGCAAGAGACTCTACAACCTTACAATGGAGTAAATCTAAAGTACATTCAAAGAAAATAAAAGAATTTTGTAAACCTTGGAGAATTGATATGAAGCAAACATTATTTTAACAAATTACTTAACATCATAGACAAAATATATACAAACATACACTATATATATATATATACTAGCAGGAAAACCTGGCGTTGCTCGGGATTTAATGAGGATCACTACTATGTACGTTTTAACTATGCTCATAGCACCATATTACTTACTTTGTTTTTACTGCACCCCCCCCCTCTCCTCCTGTTTCTCCCCCTAATATAGTCGGAAGAAGCCGAAATGTTGGAAAACTCTCTGAATTAGTGTCTTATACATATGGTTTAAATGTCATTAAAATCGTACATACATATTTCAAGTTTTAAAAGGGGGCTGTCCCCATGGGTCACTTAGAGGTGAAGGCACGTAGATATTCGGCACATAGAGGGTAACGTAGAGATTCAGGGCCACTTCCATTGTCTTCCCCCGGAGAATTTTATATATATGATATAAATTTCATCAAAATAGGATGCATTTAAAGTTTTAATGAAAATTCCGACCCCCATAGCTTCCTTAGGTTCCGAGGGCACTTAGAGATTCGGGATCACTTCCATTGTCTTCTTCAGAAAATTTCATACATATGATTTACACTTAACAAAAATAGAATATATTTGAAGTTTTAAGGGGTTTATGCCATCATGTCCTCCTTAGGGATTCTCTTAGAGATTCAGGAACACTTTAATTGTCTTACCTGCAAAATTTTACATCAGAATACACTTTTAGATTTTATGTAGATTCTCTAAACTTTTTTTCTATAGGGAACACACAAACATCACACAAACATACACACACATACACACACACAGATACACACACACATTGAAGTCATTTCCTTAATCGAAACAAGATTTTTATAGGCCGAATGCTCTTCCTGACGCCAACCTAGTGAGGTGATGGAGACCAGTGTTCTTATTTGAGACATAATCTCTAGGTAATTGTCCACTAACGCTAAAGAGTGACAGACTAAAATTCTTTTTTAACCATAAACGTGACAGAATGACTAGAATGTTATTTTAACCTTAAGCGTGACACACTGACAAAAATGCTGTTCCAAACTTAAGCATGACAGACTGACTAAACTGCTATTTTAACTTTAAGCACGATAGACCAAATAAAATGCTATTTCAAACTTAAGTGTGACAGACCAAAATATTTAAGTTAATCATGACAGACAAAGATATGGATAGAGCTTCTTATAGAGAAGTTTTAACACATCTAAAATAATCTGTTTCTTTTATTTTTTATTTTAGCTTAGTTAGCTCTCAGAAATCAATCGGCCCCTTCCTGGGGCTAGCACTTGATTCCTTGATGAGATACATAGATATCTGATTGTTCATTTAGGGTTGGCTAAGATCAAAGTGTAGTATCTGTTCCGATGGATACTGCACGCCTGTCCTGTGCAGTTCTAGGAGGTCCACCCTCCCAGGCTTCGCCTCCCCTCTTTGGGGAGGAGTAAGTTTATTGCTTACTGTCTGAGGCGCCCCTACCGGGGAATGCCGACGGGGCTGCCCAGGCAATTTTTAAATGGCCAGAGTGCTCACCTCTCGAGCGCTGGCTTTTAACCCCACTTGCTCGACCCGAGCTTGGGTCACATCTTACTTGTGGGAGTAAGATAAAACTGGTCTTGTGCCTAACTCCGCGAGGAGTAAATAAACATTTAGGGTTCTCTTCTACTTCTCAAACACTGAGTTAGTAAAACAGCAAAGAATATTAATTTTCTCTTCCTATGTTACAGTTTATTTTCCTTGTCGTCCTTTTTTGGGCTTGCTGGATTCCAACACAAGAATATCAGGTAGCACCATTTGGAGAACATGCACCATTCCTCGTATGAAAACCATATATAATTTTTGTATGCTACTCTAAGTGCGTTATCTAATGCTCCCTCGGATACCTCTTTAAAGAAAAAATAAATAAATACGACAACCTGCAGAAAAGGTGCGGCAAGATCCCGGCAAGGAAATGTGGACCTTGACGAAAGAGATGGGCGTCAAAGTGGCGAGTATGAAGAAAGCATTGAATAAGGATTTTCGTTACTCTATACATACAAGAATCGCAAAAGCCACCTTCTCACCTCCAAGATACAAGAGAAGCACCTTATGAAAGCCAAGAAAGTTAAACACTCAGTTGAGCCGGGGGTGCTCTGGTTTGTATCAGGGCAAGTTGCACAATGCGTCGAACAATAGGTGGCTAGCCTACAGTTTGCATGCAATCTCGCGTATAATGAAGACCAAGTTGTTTCAAACTGTAATAATCTTTGGGTGTGTTTTCAGTGAAGATCATGTAATGCCGCTTCACATCTGATATATAATTTTTAGCCGGTATCTTCTTTTTTCATTTTTGCTCAGTTAACTGTCAGAAATCAGTTGGCTTCTTTCTGAGGGTTGTACTTGATCTCTTTATAGGATGCATAGATATCCGCGTGTTCAGTTAGGGTTCTCTTCTACTTCTCAAACATTGAGTTAGTAAAGCAACAAAGAATATTAATTTTCCTCTTCCCAATTGACCACTTAACTATGTTATAGCTTATCTTCCTTGTCGTCTTTTCTTGGTCTTGCTGGATTCCACTGCATGAATTCATCTGGTCTGGTGGAATATCTAACTTAGTGTTTTTACTTGAGGTAACATTACTAGGAGGTGCACCATTCCTTGTATGATCCAGGACTTCGAATACTATGTTTTTTTAATATTTGGTCAGGATTTACCTGTAGGGCAAAGTATCCTCATGTCAGGGTGTCTTGAGAAACCCCTGTACAGAGAGACCAAAAAAACTCGAGGAGGTGTGAAAATCCTATTTCAAACTGTAGTGTGATCAACTGACTGACCAATTGACTGCCTGACTGAGCCTTTCACTACGATGCGAGGATGAATCTAAAACACTTTATCATTAACAGAAAACATTGCTGTATATAAAAGAACTCACACATTACATCTGAACAGTGGAGCAACAAATCACAATGGTGGAAACATCCTTCATGATTACAGTAATTAAATACTGCAGAAGCACTTTAATTATTCTTTGTTGACAATTGTCCCTGTGGCATAAATCTTTTGCTTCTCAAGTTAATGTTTTACCATTATCGCTTTTCAGTGATGCCTTTCTTTTCTGTATTAATGCTACATATAGAGTGACCCCTAAAAAATGCCACCCATGAAATCGTTAATAAAATTTACAATCCTTTCTGCAATCCAATCATATTTGGTACATATAAATTACAGTATGGGCCTGACTTGTCCGCCAAGTTTCAGTCATGAATGTCCAACAGTCTTTGTTTTATAGCTGTTTAATGATGGATATGATGTGCAAAAATTGTGAATAACTCTGCCACATTTCTCTCTTAGCATTGAAATGCAGAAAGTATTGTGAAATTCATTAAAAGTTTCATGGGTGGAAATCCAACCATATTTGGTACAAATAAACTTCAGTCTATGACTGACTTGTCAACTAAGTGTCAGTCCTGAATATCCAACAGTCTTTGTTTTATTTAGTTCACTGATATGGAGGGTCACTTTGGTAATAGTTTCATCAGTAGAAGGTGTGATCCTGAATGGGACGGACCATAACCCTTCCCGCATTTTCATCTGTGCGGTTATTTCAAAAATAATGTCTATCAAAACAATTCCCAGACTATTTCTGAAGTAAAGGGGCCATCACGAGCAAAACCAGTCATATCCAGATGTGCTTGCAACGCAGCGGTGCACATTTAGAGCATATCATTGAACGGCAATACAACAAAGACTGTTGGACATTAATAATTGAAAGAAGGTGGACAAACGAGGCATAGGCTGAAGCTTATTCGTACCGGATATGGTTGAATTACAGAAAAGATTGTGCATGTTATTAACGATTCTATGAGTGGGTGGCATTTAATTTGTGACACTATATACTATCATTTTATATTTATTAATAGGAGAGCAGAGTTAAAGTTAGTATTTTTTTTTATCAAGTTCGTAAGTAAGATAGCTAAAAGAACACACACAAACAAAGTTGATTGTTTTGGCTTGTAGTTTTACAGCATATGAATCCTTTTAGGGTTATTTAATGCTTAGATACAATACAATTGTTTTGACTTACAGCATATAAATCCTTTTAGGGTTATTTAATGCTAAAATACAATACAATTGTTTTGACTTACAGCATATAAATCCTTTTAGGGTTATTTAATACTAAAATACAATTGTTTTGACTTACAGCATATAAATCCTTTTAGGGTTATCTAATGCTAAAATACAATACACTTGTTTTGACTTACAGCATATAAATCTTTTTAAGGTTATTTAATGCTAAAATACAATACAATTGTTTTGACTTACAGCATATAAATCCTTTTAGGGTTATTTAATGCTTAAATACAATACAATTGTTTTGACTTACAGCATATAAATCCTTTTAGGGTTATTTAATGCTTAAATACAATACAATTGTTTTGACTTACAGCATATAAATCCTTTTAGGTTTATTTAATGCTTAAGTACAATACAATTGTTTTGACTTACAGCATATGAATCCTTTTAGGGTTATTTAATGCTTAGATACAATACAATTGTTTTGACTTATAGCATATAAATCCTTTTAGGGTTATTTAATGCTAAAATACAATACAATTGTTTTGACTTACAGCATATAAATCCTTTTAGGGTTATTTAATACTAAAATACAATTGTTTTGACTTACAGCATATAAATCCTTTTAGGGTTATCTAATGCTAAAATACAATACACTTGTTTTGACTTACAGCATATAAATCTTTTTAAGGTTATTTAATGCTAAAATACAATACAATTGTTTTGACTTATAGCATATAAATCCTTTTAGGGTTATTTAATGCTTAAATACAATACAATTGTTTTGACTTACAGCATATAAATCCTTTTAGGGTTATTTAATGCTTAAATACAATACAATTGTTTTGACTTACAGCATATAAATCCTTTTAGGGTTATTTAATGCTTAAGTACAATACAATTGTTTTGACTTACAGCATATGAATCCTTTTAGGGTTATTTAATGCTTAGATACAATACAATTGTTTTGACTTATAGCATATAAATCCTTTTAGGGTTATTTAATGCTAAAATACAATACAATTGTTTTGACTTACAGCATATAAATCCTTTTAGGGTTATTTAATACTAAAATACAATTGTTTTGACTTACAGCATATAAATCCTTTTAGGGTTATCTAATGCTAAAATACAATACACTTGTTTTGACTTACAGCATATAAATCTTTTTAAGGTTATTTAATGCTAAAATACAATACAATTGTTTTGACTTACAGCATATAAATCCTTTTAGGGTTATTTAATGCTTAAATACAATACAATTGTTTTGACTTACAGCATATAAATCCTTTTAGGGTTATTTAATGCTTAAATACAATACAATTGTTTTGACTTACAGCATATAAATCCTTTTAGGGTTATTTAATGCTTAAGTACAATACAATTGTTTTGACTTACAACATATGAATCCTTTTAGGGTTATTTAATGCTTAGATACAATACAATTGTTTTGACTTACAGCATATAAATCCTTTTAGGGTTATTTAATGCTAAAATACAATACAATTGGTTTGACTTACAGCATATAAATCCTTTTAGGGTTATTTAATGCTAAGATACAATACAATTGTTTTGACTTACAGCATATAAATCCTTTTAGGGTTATTTAATGCTAAAATACAATACAATTGTTTTGACTTACAGCATATAAATCCTTTTAGGGTTATTTAATGCTAAAATACAATACAATTGTTTTGACTTACAGCATATAAATCCTTTTAGGGTTATTTAATGCTAAAATACAATACAATTGTTTTGACTTACAGCATAAAAATCTTTTTAGGGTTATTTAATACTAAAATAGAATTGTTTTGACTTACAGCATATACATCCTTTTAGGGTTATTTAATGCTAAAATACAATACAATTGTTTTGACTTACAGCATATAAATCCTTTTAGGGTTATTTAATGCCAAAAACACAATAGTTGTTTTGGCTTTACGGCATATAAATCCTTTTAGGGTTATTTAATGCTAAAACACAATATAATTGTTTTGACTTACAGCATATAAATCCTTTTAGAATTATTTAATGCTAAAACACAATACAATTGTTTTGACTTGCAGCATATAAATCCTTTTAGGGTTATTTAATGCTAAAACACAATGGTTGTTTTGGCTTTACAGCATATAAATCCTTTTAGGGTTATTTAATGCTAAAACACAATACAATTGTTTTGACTTACAGCATATAAATCCTTTTAGGGTTATTTAATGCTAAAACACAATACAATTGTTTTGACTTACAGCATATAAATCCTTTTAGGGTTATTTAATGCTAAAATACAATACAATTGTTTTGACTTACTGCATATAAATCCTTTTTGAGTTATTTAATTCTAAAACACAATAGTTGTTTTGGCTTTACAGCATATAAATCCTTTTAGGGTTATTTAATGCTAAAATACAATATAATTGTTTTGATTTACAGCATATAAATCCTGTTGGAGTTATTTAATGCTTACAGCATATAAATTCTTTTAGGGTTATTTAATTCTAAAACACAATAGTTGTTTTGGTTTTACAGCATATAAATCCTTTTGGGGTTATTTAATTCTAAAACACAATAGTTGTTTTCGCTTTACAGCATATAAATCCTTTCGGGGTTATTTAATTCTAAAATACAATAGTTGTATTGGCTTTACAGCATATAAATCCTTTTAGGGTTATTTTATGCTAAAACACAATACCTGTTGTACACGATTCCTTTGCCTGTCTGTTTCACACCAAATTAAACCTTTGATGATCAAATTAATGATTAAAAATCGTAAAGATTGGAGTTGATAAAGTGCCTCTTCTGTAGGCCTCGTTTGGTAAGAATAAAATGGGTTAGGGTTAGCTTGATTATAAGGACAAACTCTTCTTTAAAATTTTTAATCAATTTTATTCATAAATAGTTTCACCAACTAATAGCCAGGTATCAGAATAAGACATCGCCAGAAATACAAAAGCGCAATGAGTCAGCGGGCGGGCAGGCACGCATACATCTATACCATTGGTTGGGTCTTGAGTCGATTCGTTTCATAAAACCTGTGCAAAAGAAAATAGATCGTAAACTTCTACACCATTTTGGGTTATTTTATGTCTGCATCGTTATAACATTAGATCTTATTTATAAGACCAAAGATCTCCTAGAAAAATATGCTTTGAGAAATTATGCATCACCCACTATATTATCCAGACCTTGTATCAAATTAATTTTTTTTTAACCCATTGCTTCAGTTGTGTAAGTTCTACTCCATAACAGTATGTTTCTGACTGGCCTGAAGTATTTTGAGATCTGATTAAATATGTTGTGAGAAATGCAAACTTTTTCAGATGTTTTGTTCAAGGGATGATGTTCTTTTTTATTTTATTTTTTTTCCTCTTTTATTTGCAGCCATTTGAATTGTTTTATGCCTTACAATGCGACCAAAAGATGCGAAACCATTTTGTCTTTTAGATTCTACTCTTTCTAATTCAATTCTGCATGTACAAATCTTTTCTACTTACTTTTTTTCTTTCACACCCACAACACTCACACGTAAACGCATATGCACACACACCGTTAACAAAAGGATCTTCTCTTATGCCTCTCTCTTTAATATTAGTGACGTTGTTAATTAGACGTAATTCATTTATCTTCTGCTCTTTTTTTGCTTTCTTTTATGAAACTCATGATCTTTCTTTCTTTTTTATCATTGCAAGTATTAAGTAACAAAAGCGTATATCAATGAATAATGACTTTGTGTTTTTTTTTCTTCTTCTTCTGATGTACTGTTTATATATGCAAATTGTTGATTGGATTATCTCCCTTGATAAAAAAGAATAAAGCAAGGGCAGACTACTCTCTTAAAGTTGAACCCGATCATCTAGTCTGGTTTTGCACCTTGAGGGTCGGGGATGGGGGAACTTTTGAACACATAAAACAGTCCTTTAGTCAGACTATTGTCCTGAACGTTTGTGTTTATTTTCCGAAAAGATTTTGGCTTATGTGCTCTCTGGCATTCTTCACTTGTATTCGAATGATGATTTTCCCCCGTTGTTGTTGCTTATATAGCCACACTGATGATTGTTAGTGAACATGAAACATATACAAACATATGTCTGTGGATAATAAATATTTATTTATAAAAAATAAATTATTAAAGCTTTCTTCAAGTCGAACAATTTCAGAGCGTTATGGAAAGTTTATGATTAAGCAATATTGTGCAGTTCCCTCCGTTTATGGAAGATCGAATACTCTCGGACACTTACTATATTCGTAAATAAATATAGGGTTTACTTCTCTCGCATTTAATATGGTTGTCACTGCTGCTGAATGGAGAAGGATGTTGGATTGGAGTCAATAGTGATTCTAGTCCAGGTTTTGAATTGTTCGACCAGCGACACAGTTATATATAGCTACACTGATGATTGGTAGTGAACATGAAATATATGTTTAGGAATAATAAATATTTATTTATAAAAAATAATTATATATATATATATATATATATATATATATATATATATATATATATATATATATATATATATATATAATGTTTTGCATATTTTATTTTACACTCGTCAGTATGGAATTATGTAACCGCATCGCCGGTCGAAAGATTCGAACCCCGACCCATATATTATGGAGCCTGGTTTCGTAACCGTTCAACTGCCGATCCGATCATGCTTTTAACACGAGTGAAATGCCTTGTATTATTAATTACGACTAATTAGAATAATTCAAAAAGAATTTCTTTCAAACATAACTCAATCCCAAAACTAAGTTAAATCTTAGCATATAAGGCCTTAGGGTAACAAGCGTTAATTAACTCACGTACAGATATATAATGTCCCTGTGTTTTTTTTTGTAAATTTAAAAAGAACATCTTCATTCATTTCTGAGGGAGTCTTTTGATTATATATCTGTACATGAGTTAATCAACGCTTGTTGCCCTAAGGCTTTATATGCTAAAATTTAACTTAGTTTTGGGATTGAGTTACGTTTGAAAGAAATTCTGTTTGAATTATTAATGTAACCACAAGTAGTGTGATTCTAGTATAAGATTCTATCTCCCAAGGGAGAGAATCATGCAATGTGGCTAATTATTATAAATAATCAGTTTATTTACTCTCAAAATGCAATAAGGTCCTAGTACTTTCTGCACTCTTCCAGTGGAGGTCTGGTTAGTGCTTTCCCTTCTCGGTCTTTCAATCCTCCTTGACCCTTCACGGCCATTATTTTGTGTGGTATCAGCCTCTACTGAAAGAGTGCGGAGATTACTAGGACCTTATTGCCTTTCGAGAGTAAATAAACTGATTATTTATAATAATTAAAGTTTAGAATGAATAAACACTAAGGGTTTAATTACGTTTGTAAGAACATAATATATTTATAATGTGGAAAGTCGATTAGTTATATATGAGGGGGTAGAGCTGTAGGGAATGTCCTGGCCTAAGGAGCCGGATTTTCCACACCTTCTTAGACATATTGATATACGGTCGTCTAATAGCATTTTTACTGTATATTATCACCTTTTTGTTTCATTTTTACTTCAGTCGAAGTTCTCAGAAATCAGAGGGCCACTCCCTGAGACTAACACTTGATCACTATATGAGATACATAGATATCTGTGTGTTCGATTAAAGTTCTCGTTATCTCTCAAACATTGAGTTAATAAAGAAGTGAAGAACATTAATTTTCCTCTCCCCAATTGACCACTTAACTATGTTATAGTATATCTTTCTTTTGGTCTCTTGGTTTTACCAGATTCCAGGATAAGAATTCTTCTGGTCTGGTGGAGTATCCAGCTAAGTGTTTTTACTTGAGGTAACGTCACTAGGAGAAGGTACACCATTCCATTGCACAAGCCAATGTATAGCCGTATCGAGGGGATCTTTTTGAGCTTTGAATACTATATAATATTTGGTCAGGGTTTACTTGTAGAGTGAAGTATCCTCATGTCAGGTTGTTCTGACAAACCCTTGTACAGAGAGACAGAATACACTTGAGGATTGTGTCTAGTAGGTAATTCAAACTCTCATTCATTACCCATGATAAATGTGTGTGTGTAGATAAATGAAAAAAAAGGATAAATCAAAACAGTACACTCAAATCAACACATATAGCAAAATTGTTAATATTTAGTCTTTATTATCAAAACACTCCCTCAGAAATGAATAAAGATGTTCTTTTTAAATTTACAAAACCCTTGTTACCCTAAGGCTTTATATGCTAAAATTTAACTTAGTTTTGGGATTGAGTTATGTTTGAAAGAAATTCTGTTTTAATTATTCTAATTAGTCGTAATTAATAATAAACTGAACAAGTTATCTATCTAACTCTTAGCTGTCTATGTATTTATCTCGACCCCTATCACTCTATATTGAATCAACCACTCTCTAATATTTCTTAATGTTTCTGTGACTATTTGGATAAAGAGTGGCTCTCTTTTCAGCGTGCCCATCTAATTTACATATGTGTGTCTGTACACACCACAAACACGTATGTAAATTAGATGTCAAAATAATAAGTCTTTTTACTTTTATATAATAATAATAATAATAATAATAATAATAATAATAATAATAATAATAAGAGAACTAAAAGGAATTTGGAACATGAAGAAAGTCAATATGATACCAATAATTGTAGGAGCACTAGGAACAGTCAGGAAAAATCTGGAAAAAAGACTAGGAGAAATTGGAATCAAAGGGAAGACTGAAACTATACAACAGACGGCAATGATAAAAACACCTGAAATCTTAAGGAAAATTCTCGAATGCGGCTGATAACACACAAAATAGTCGTGAAGGGTCAAGGAGGATGGAAAGACCGAGGAGGGAGAGCACTAACCAGACCTCCACTGGAAGAGTGCAGAGAGTACTTGGACCTTGGGGAGGCTTATTGCCACCCAAATCCCAGAGAAGACCAATGGTAAGCGGTTGTTGCCATAATGCAAAGTCATTTGCAATGGTTATCGAAAGAGGTGGAGAGTACCGGAAATCTTGGGAGACTTGTTATCACTCGGATTCCAGGGAATACCACTGGTTATTATCGGTGAGCTATCACTGATGATGACCTGTATGAGAATTCATCGTGAGTACAAATAATGATAATAAATTGTAATAAACATTATTTTTAGTTATGTAAGAAGAATGTTTAAAAGATATGACGTCACAGTTTAGAAATTTTCGAATGAAATCAAAGTAGAATAAATAGAGGTAGTCATTGTGATCCAATGGGTCATGGGTATGTCTAGTGTATATATATAAATATATAGGTACTTTCACAGATTAGGACCCACGCTAACTTTAACTGTAATGCTAACCCTAACCCTTACCCCCACCCTGACCCTAACCCTAATGATGGGGTTAAAGTTAGTGTGGGTCCTAATCTGTAAAAGCACCAATATTTGTATAAAAACGGTTCTATATAAAAAAAAATTCTGACCACATTTTTAGTAAGACTAAAAACTATTAAAACTAAAGAAGCCTGTAGATGTTTTCTTTGCTTCCTGTCTGTAAAACACATTGTTAAATATATAGTTATATTTCTTTTTTCTTGTCCCATTGCTATATTGAAACCTCCTGTCGCCTTTTTCAACCAAATATGAAATTATGAAAATCAGCAGAGAACTGGCACCATTTAAAAAAAAAAAAACATGCAAGAATGAAGTTACATTTGTTTAAAAATTTGTCTCAATCGTTTTATGTTTTGTTCTTTTTTTCGTCTTGCGTGGATTTTTTTCATCCATGTAGATTCTTTGAAGTGTTCGGAGGTAGGTAGCACAGGCTCTCTATATATGCCTTCTTTAAATGATACATTTGATATATATATATCAATATTTCAGCGTAGATGCTTGTATCATGTTGATATTGTGTTGTTTTTTTTTTTGTTTTTGTTTTCTGCGTATGAGTTTAACATGCTTTGTATTACAGAGAATTAACATTGATTGACATGTCTCCTCTTGCTTTTG